>OZ037994.1:18843342-18990842 GCA_964035705.1 Porites rus
TTACGCCTCCGTAAATATCACTTAACGACTCCTTGAGATCGATTAGCAACAGAATTTTCTAGCTGCAAATTGGAATGGCCGGCCGGTTTTGCTCTCGATATTAACACGACTGACGTCAACGAGACGAGATCTGATCAATGACGGGAAAAAACTTTCATTTCCATTGCATGGAGAGTAGTTCAAATTGCCACTTCCTTGAAAAAGTGAGCCATGCAGTCCACAGGAAGGCGCCAACTAGAATTTACAACATAGATTTACAGTTTTGTCGTTCATTTAAGTTTCACAGTTAATGTGCGTGAACTCAGTCAGCCCCGTCTTTTCGAGAGAAATTGAGATTGTAAGTATGGAACTGTTATTTCTGACGTACAGTTTCATCGCTGTTCTAAAGAACGGGTGGCACCTAATAGGCCGGTAACAGGAGGAGGAATTGACTTATTTTCTTTGTCTTTTTTTTTAATCATTACTATTTTTCATTTTTGAATCAAAGAATTTTCGTAAAAAGTCACCTGGAAAAAGCCAACAACTGAAATTTTGAAACCCTGTTTCTTGAAATACTTGATCATCACTGTTTCCCGCCTCGGCCCTTATTGCCGCCATTTCTATCCCACAGAGGTTTGCCTCTAATGTCGTGGATCCAGTGCACGGAATCATCCTTTTAAGCCCTTCTCTAAATTTCTTACCACGAAAGCTGTAAATTATGGGATTGAAACGTAAACTTACAAACGTACATAAAATCAAACATAGCTGCAAGGTCCGAATATAACTTCCAATGTACCAGTAAATTGCAAATTAACGAAGATAAAATCGAACACATACAAGGTCAGAATAATAAGTTCGTGTCTATCTGTTTATCATCCCCTACTGCCAAAAATGAGTGTAAAAATTCCGATGGCGAATAACCAACAAAAAAAACCTCTAGTTGCCAAGAGAAATGTGATGACGAATTTATTTTTCTCTGCTGTTGTTTCCCTATCTATTGCTGGGTTTTCTATTTCTTTGATGTAATCTTTAACCAAACGTGTATAACAGTAAAGTATAACCGTCAATTGAATACAAGTTATTGCAGTATGCATTATAACATAAACCTTGCTAGCTTGATTCATGTCCAAACGCCATGGCCCAATGCATTTTTCATATTGTTCGCCCCACTCTTTAAGAAAAAAATTCCGAGAAACATTTTACAACACCAGCTACCCAAATACGTTATCTTCATTTAACTTCATTTAACCTCAGTCCTGCCCTCAAAGGTTTCAGTACAGCATGGTATCTTTTCACTGCTAACATAGTGAGGGTAATAGAAGAAACCATTTTTGAAATTTCAACTTTTATGATAAGCTTGCAGGTGAACGTTGTTTTAAATTCAAAGAAGTAAAATGACCATACCAAAATTGAAATGACGTCGCTTAAAGCCATTGCCGCTAAAAGATGATTTATCAGCGTGTGTATCTCTGAGTCTTGTGTACAATTTGTGTGACCAACAGATTTCCAATCAATGCAATGACAAGGAACGGGATGCTCGAAAAGAAAAGAGTATGTTTCAAGTTAAGGCCATTTTCACTTATGATGGTATTTTTTACTTTAATGGATTTGCTACAACCGAATTGAGACTAGTCGATCATTTGAGTTCAAAGTATTTCCTCTACTGGCCACAGAATGGCAATGGGCATAGTAACAAAATCGGATCATTTGGAAACTGCCCACCTACCCCTCCCCTAAGCTAACATTAACACTTACTCCTCACTTGGGGCTAAATGATGGTTTAGGGGAAGAGTAAGTGGGCAGTTTCCCTAGGAACCTAAATTGATCCACAATATCAATACAAATACTAATTTTAAAAAAAGCGTATTTGCCCCAGTCGAGCTGATATCGATTGATTATTACGCTATAAATAGTGAATGCGTAAGCAAATGAGATTACAGAATTTCTTATCGTGAGCTAGCTGGTTTTAAGTAAAGCCGACATTGCTCATAATAATAGTAAAAAAAATACTAGTAGTTTTTTATAAAGCGAATTTGCGTTAGATTTCTTTCATCATTTCAAGAGTAATACAGAACCCCTAGTCTTGAGGAAGTTGATAAATTTATTTTAACACTGTCTTCGTTTTGAAGCAGAACTAATTTACACGACAATCAGTACCCTCTTACGAAAGAGTTAATTACTTTTGAACAGAGTTGACAGAAAAAATTGCACCATGCTGTTTACATTGATACACCATTTATTGTTAAGGAGGAGACTAAGACCTATCTGCAGCTGTTACCTTAAGCTGCTAATGTCTTTCAAAGTTAATTTTTCGACGAAAAAGTAGCCTGTTCCAGGCGCGTTCAGCTAATGCCGCGATCGGCGCGAAGATAAGTCAGAATAGGGGAAAAAATGGGGTCGATGGCCGTGGAGATGGGGAAAGAACGCCTGTGGTATTTTTAACAAAATAAAATGCTGTTTCCATTATTTCAGATTTACCCTATAATTGGTTTATTTTGACACGGCTGAATGGATATATGGTGCCACACCCAGTTAATCTTGCACGCACGGTGAAGTGATCTCATAAAAGAAACATTGCGTATGTTCAGAATAAAATATTTTCTCCTTTCTCCTTCACCCTCTGTTTATTTCCCTCTCCACTCTCAATTTCGCGCCATTATCCACTTGAACTAAACCTTTTGAATAGAGAAGAAATTGGCTGCAATGGTAAAAATCAGCCGAATCATCATTCATGGTCAAACTTTAAATTATTTCATGCGTCACGGACAGGGCCAAAGCACTGCGGAAAGGCTAAATGTATAGTGCTGATTACCAGGAAAAGAACATAGGGCAAGGGTATGAGTACGTTTTCAAATTAGCCAAGCCAGGGAAAAGAGCCCGGGGGACGAGGTTGTCACTTAGGGTGTTCTGGGCAAAACGCCATTATATTTAGCCGTAAAGGTCTCTTTTATAGGGTTGCACGCGAAGAAATATATATATAAAAAATTATGTCTTTGTTTTAAAATGGTCTTTTTTAGGGGTCAAAAAAAGGTTGGGAGCAGAACATTCTTGTGTATACGTCGTGGCTTCACAGTTAGGAGGATCTTGTAACAACGATAAATACTGGGTACGAGTTCTTCATACTGACTTTGTCCCAGTTTCCCAGCATGCGCATGCGCATGATCTTAGCATGTTGTCCAAGGTAATTGTCGAAGGTAGACGTTGAGCCAAATACAACGTTAAAATAGCTTTACCTTGGCAAAACCACAAAAAAATATTTGGAGTGACCTTTAATAGTGTTTCTAATAGTTCTACTGACCACCATGATACCGAAACACCTTTAAAACAGCTGTTAATAATTCTTTTACACAGTGACAGCGTCAGTGAAGCGTCCACAATGAGAAACAGCCGGATTATTTAGATGCCATGATGGATAGTACACATTGTCCCTTCCCCTCAATCTACGAAAAAAAAAAATGTGACAGACGTTTTGCCTACCTGCTTTTCTAGCGGAAAAGACGGTGCCCTGCTCAGGACACGTTGTAAGTAAAACTTAGAAGAGAACTTCAAAGTTGATTGTCATATTCCTATACACTTGTAAATATGCATAAAAGCTTACATTCTGTCAAGCAGAGTTTATTAATGATATAATTGTTTGTGTCTATTTTCTTTGTCTCTTAATTTGTAATTTCCTCAATTAGTTTAATTGACCTTAATGCCTTTGATACTTAAGTTAAGTTTGTGCATACACACACGCTTGAAAGCAAAAGTTCGTCTATTTCCGTGTAGTTCAGGGAGATGAAAGTGCCTAGATATTCTTAGTAAAGACTTGGGTTTACTCAAATTGTGAAGAGTTTAATATGGGGCTTCTATTCTTCAATTAAGACCCTTTAGGAAAATAATAAATGGCCATGTCTTCCATATTTTGTCAATTATGATATGAATTGTCCTGAAATTCCTGAAAGTCCTTGAAAGTCCTTGAATTTTAATATAAAAATTTAAGTCCTTGAAAGTCCTTAAAGTCCTGGACAATTGCGGTCGGTGCTGGAAAGTCCTTGAATTTCAATGGACAGAACTCCAAAGGGAAAGGAGCAAACACAGAAAGTCGTTCAGGATAAAATTACTCATGTTGTGGAAGAAGTGAAAAAGACTAAGACTCAAGGCCCTTTTTTGCCCTGAATGGAGTCCTTAGAAAAATGGGAAATAATGCCTTGAAAGTCCTTGAAAAGTCCTTAGATTTTTTGTTCAAAAAAGGGTATGAGCCCTGGTAAATGGTAAGCACCCCACGTCTCTTGTTAGGTACAACTCGTGCCACAAGCAATGCAATGATTTTTCATTTCAAGACCATTTATTCAACTAAGTTTGAAGTGATTTGCCATTAAGCCAGTCTTGTGGTAAGGTCCAAATTGCAGGTGTCATTAATAATGTTATTAATGATGTTAAGGTAAGGTGGTTGGGTGGTGATGGTTTGGAGAGTTGTTAATATTCATTCAGGTATCTGATTTCTAATTGTTTATAAAATCCAAGATGGAAGGTGGCAACCATGTTTAGTGACGTCATAGACCTCAAGCAGCACCAGCACCCATAAAATATACCTCAACTTGTCGACAAGATCAAAGGCTTTCCACTGAAGCCAAAATCGTTTCGAAATACTGCAACATATCAAAAACTCAGGGGAGGGGTTCAACCCCCCCCCCCCCTCCTTTCCTTGTACATGGTGGCGATATGACTTTGCGTGTATGTCCGAGGGTTAATTGGTAACAGAATTGTAGTGTCATCCAATTTGGTCTGTAATGATACTTGCCATTAAAATCGAACTCCCACATCATATCACTCTTAAGATTACAGACCGCACTGGACTCTACTCAGTCCTATTACCATTATTTATTATGCGTTGTCTATGAGGAACCTGAAAATTGTTGTGTTGCTTGAACTTAATTTGTATTTTTCCAAACAGGCGCGCGTTTCTTATAGATTGCAAGTGATTCAAATGTATCTTGCTTTACATTCAGTTGTAAGAGTAAGAAACAAACAAGCTCACTAACTGTGTAGAAGCAAGGAATGAGACTTGCCTTCTTTACTGAAGACTAATTTCAGGTTTTGACTTTGGTTTTCTCGACTGATTTGTTCAGTCGAAAAATTAACAAGTTATCGAAACTGGTAGAGTAACAGCTGCGGACAGCTGTTTTGTCCACTTGAGGAACAAACCTTACAACAAGCAAAATAGCCAAAAAATGTCCCCTACAATCTGATCATGATCAAAAGGTTATATTAACAATATATTTCAAGAACGTGTACGTTAAACTGGCACGACTTTCATGTCTTCAGGGGCACCCAAAGACTAATTTCTGTAAAATATCTGTTCGGAGACGCAAAATATTGCCTAGAATTTTCTATTACTTGAGAACGGCTCAAAATTTCTAGATGACCGTTCCATCCCTGTACAATTTTGGTAGCTTATCAAATAAATCCATACGATTCTCTGGAGTTTTTTTCACATTTTACCCCCCAGGTTAGGATTTTTTTCGGATTCAGAAATTTGATGGACAATGAAAAAAGAAAAATTTTCGGGAAAATAATAAAGAAGCCCTTGTAATTTCGAAAAGACTGAAGTTGCCCCGACAGATAGAAATCTTCTAGCGCCGCCTAGAGTACACTTCTAGAGATCTAAAAGTACCCTGGATACCCTAAAAAGTGTTTTTAGTGCATTTAGGAGGAAATAGTCGTTTGGTGCCCTTGATTCTTATCGTGCAAACAGTTAAGGCTTTATATATTTTCATCAAAACTTGGTATAGAATCGAAGCCAGCTGCAGTATCAGCCAGGTGGTAAGACGAATTGTACTTCTTGTGCAAAAACAATTAGACTATACTTGTTCTCGCTACATGTCTCGTTGACTATTCAATCAAAGAAACCTTAAACTCCTTGTCTAATCGTTAAATCATGGAAAAACTAAATTAATAGGTTTTGAGTTGCCACAAGTTTAAATAAAAGAAAAGTTCGTGACTCAAGAATTCCTTTCATGTAGTCTCCAAATTTGCACCCAATCAGAAAAATAGTCACTGCTTTAGGTCTGCTGGTTTGTTTTAATTTTTCCGTTATTTGGCTCTGTTCCTAAATAAGGGTTTTTCCGGTATTTTTATTGGCAGCGATAATTTTCAGCTGGCCGTGGCAGAGGGGCGAGTTACAATAACTATTGCACACGGTTTTTCAGTATGCCTTCATGACAGCTTGTCGCAAAACCGTCCTGAAAATCAAGAAAGATTATATATTAGTAAAGATTTTGAAAGATTCTGACAACCACCTGTGACGAATTAAACATGCAACTTAACGTTGGCAAATTAAAATAAAGGAAATCTAGTTATAGTTTGTGTAACCGGGTTCTGCGTCGACAAACTATCAGCAAGAGAGGATAAAGGGGCCATACGACTAGTAAGTTTTTCTTGCCAATTTGTCTGTTGGAAACTATGCCCATCACAATTCTGCGGCCAGTCAAGAAAATACGTTGAGCTGAAATGATCGACTAGTCTCACTTCGGTAGTAGCAAATCCATCCAAGTAACAGTAAGGAAGAAAAAATAGTGTAAAGGCTACATCATGAGTGAAAATGACCTTAACTTGGAACATACTCTTTTCTATTCGAGTATCCCGTTTCTTGTCATTGGATTGACTGGAAATCTGTTGGTCATACGAATTGTGCAAAAGACACGAGAGATGCACACGCCGACAAATTACCTTTTAGCGAGCATGGCTTTAAGCGATGTCATCACAATTTTGGTATGGTCATTTTACTTCTTTGAATTTAAACAGACAACGTTCACCTGCAAGCTTGTCGTTATAGCTGAGGTTTTAAAAATGGTTTCTTCTATTACCCTCACTGTATTAGCAGCGGAAAGATACCATGCTGTACTGAAACCTTTGAGGGCAGGACTGAGGTTAAATGAAGACAACATCAAGAAGGCAGTTGCCTATATTTGGATAGCAAGTGTTGTAATATGTTTCCCGGAATTTTTTCTTAAAGAGGGGAGCGAACCATATGAAAAATGCATCGGGCCATGGAGTTTGCACATGAATCAAGCAAGCAAGGTTTATATTATAATACACACCGCAATAAGTTGTATTCAATTGGCGGTTATACTTGACTGCTATACTCGTTTGATTAAAGAACTTTATTTCCAAAAAATAGAAAACCCAGAAATAGATAGGGAAACAACAGTAGAGAAAAAGAAACTCGTTATCACATTTCTCTTGGCAACTACAGGATTTTTTGTTGGTTATTAGCCAACTGAATTTTTACACTCATTTGTGGCAGTAGAGACTGATAAGAAACTGATACATTGGAAGTTATATTCGGACCTTGCAGCTGTGTTTGATGTTATGTACGTTTGTAGTTTATGTTTCAATCCCATAATTTACAGCTTTCGTGGTAAGAAATTTAAAGAAGGGCTTAAAAGAATGATTTCGTGCAGTGGATCCACGGCGGCAGAGTCAAACCTCCGTAGGATGGAAATGGCGGCAAGAAGGCCAGACGCACGAAAATGATGATCAAGTACGTACTACAAGAAACAAAGCTTCAAAATTTCAGTTGTTGACTATTTTTGGTGACTTTCACGAGACCTCAGGGTCTTTCATTCAAAAATAAAAAATAGTAATGATTTTAAAAAAAAAACAAAGAAAATAAGCCAATTCCTCCTGCCACTCGCTTATTAGCTGCCACCCGTTCGTTACAACTGCGATGAAACCGTTGGTCACAATAAGGAATTGTTCCTTGTATTGAAATTACCTACAATCTGAGTTCCTCTCGAAGAGACAGCGCCGACTGAGTTTACGCAATGCAATTTAACTGTGAAATTTAAATGAAAGACGAAAATGAAAATCTCTGTGTTGGAAATTCTAGCGGCGCATCCCTGTGGACTGCATAACTCACTTTTTCAAGGGGGTGGCAATTTTAACTTCTCTCCATGCAAAGGAGATAAATGAGAGCTTTTCCCCTCATTAATCAGATCTCGTCTCGTTGACATCAGTCGTGTAAATATCGACAGCAAAAGGAAGACTCGGAACGGTGGTTCAGCTGTTTAAGCAGCGTAGGGCTGAACAAAACCGCGAAAGTTTTCTCAGGTTATATGTAGACGGCAGATTCTCTCTTGACGTAGACGAGACTAACAAACTACCCTCTCAAAATCATAGCCTGCGTTGCAGCCGGCCCACGCACTCGTCTAAACCATTTGTATATACAGAAGGTTTAGAGCGTCTGCGACGCAGGCAGCAAAAACACGGAGAATAAAAAACAAAGACAATAAACAAAAACACTACTCGACAGTTGACAATACTATATCAAGTTCTCGTTGCCGTTGCCGTCGTCGTTCCTAATGCTCCCTATTGAAATATGGTGCGGTACGGTGCCTTTTATGGACTGCGTGGCAGGCGTTTGAAAGGGAAGGGAAAGGGAGCTTTGGGAAAGGGAGTTTTAGGCGCGAGAGAAACGCGACCCTTCTCTTTCGAACGCCTGCCACGCAGGCCAGTGCCCTTTATTGCTTTTGTGTACACTTTTTGCGCATCACAGGATGTTCACGCTTGTAACATGAGAAATGCGCAAAATGCGGGCGGGTTCAAAGCTTAGTGTACATTTAAAGTGTATGTTAAGCCACTATTCAGGTAATACAAACAAGGAAAAAAATTAGGAAACTGTACAGAACAAGATTATATAGAAAAGAGAAACTTTTAAAATTTTTAGTGGCAGTCAGTCGGGTCGGGGGAAAAAGCGACGAAAGTTTTTGGAGCCAGCATTCGCTTGACCGTTCGAAATGGTCTGGTGAGAGTGAGTACCCAGGGGCTTGCTTTCGCCCTTGCACCTCATTTGCACCTTCACCTGACCAGACTGACTGCCCCTGGGTCTCTGAGGATGGGGTGAAAGTGGTTTGGAACAGTACAACGGCTGACAACATTTTGGAACGGATAGTTCGAGCCGTTAAAACGGATGACAATTCTTTGAAGGGATAGCCCGAGAAGTTGGAATGGTGGTTGACAATTTTTTCCGACGAATAGCGCGAGCCGTTCGAACGCATGACAATTTTTCTCGAACAGATTGCTTGGGTCTTTCGAGCGGACGGCATTCCTTTTTCAATGACAGATTTTTTCGAACGGATAGCCTAAGCAGTTCGAACGCACACCAAATCTTTGAAAAAAGACAATAACGAAAGCCTTTCACAACCACCAGTAATTTCGTGTAACACGAAATTCGTCAGGGATTTGCATGTTCGCAGCGCACAATGTATCAAGGTTGATAATGGGCCTTTAATTATTTTTTGAGATTAAAACATTGACTTACTTTTATCTTCGCGGAAACACTCGAGAAAGCGATTAAAGAAGATGCCTTTATTTCAGTTTGTTTTTCTTCAAACACCGGCTCACTACTCATTATCTATCACGCAATAAATAATGAGGAAGCCTTTGCTGATCAGATTCTTAAAGACCACTGTCCTAATTGGCTTCAACTAAAATAAAACAGGTCTTGGTAACAATAGCAATACAATATACTAATGTTAAAAAAGCACATTTGCCCCAGTCGAGCTGATATCGATTGATTATTACTCTATAAATAGTGAGTGGGTCAGCCAATGAGATTACCCAATTCCTGATAGTGCGCTAGCTGGTTTTACTTAAGTAAAGCCAACATTGCTCATAAAAATAGTAAAAGAAATACTATTAATTTTATAAAGAGCACATTTGCGTTAGATGTCTTTCATCATTACAGTAGTAATACAGAGCCCCTAGTCTTAAGGATGTTGATAAATTTATTTTAACACTGACTTGGTTTTGAAGCAGAACCTATTTACACGACAATCAGTGCACACTTACGAAAGAGTTAATCACTTTTGAACAGAGTTGACAGAAAAAATTGCACCATGCTGTTTACCTTGATACACCATTTATTTCTTAAGAGGAGGTAACAGCTATTTGCAGTTATTACCTTACGCTACTAACGTCTTTCAAAGTTAATTTTTCGAGAAAAAAAGTAGTCTGTTCCAGGCGTTCATCTAATGCAGCGATCGGCGCGAAGATAAGTTAGAAAAGGGAAAAAAGTGGGGTGGATGGCCGCGGAGATGGCGAAAGAACGCCTGTGGTATTTTTAACAAAATTTAATGCTCTTTCCAGTATTTCAGATTTACCCTATACCTGGTTTATTTTGATGCTTCATGGACAGGGCTAAAGCACTGCGAAAAGGCTAAATGTATAGTGCAGGAAAAGAACATAGGGCAAGGGTATGATTTTTCAAATTAGCAAAGCCAGGGAAAAGCGCCCTTTGTTCTGGGCAGAACGCCATTATATTTAGCCCTTAAGGTCTCTTTTATAGGGTTGCACGGGAAGAAATATTAAAAAGTTATATATTTTCAATTCGTCCTATTTACTCGATTCGTTTAGTCAAAGCTTAAAATGGTCCTTTTTAGGGGTCAAAAAAGGCTTGGCCACGTCCACATTGTTTTCCTTTAGGGGTTTTATCATTCTCATTTCCGACGAGCATCCCCGCCCCTTTGATATGGGAGTTCCCTCCCGGGCGCATAAGAGACCATAATATTCTTGTGTATACTTCGTGGCTTCACAGTAAGAGGAATCTTGTAACAACGCTAAATACTGGGTACGAGTTCTTCATACTTTGTCCCAGTTTCCCAGCGTGCGCCTGGCTGATTTTAGCATGTTACTGAAGAAAAACGTTGAGCCAAGTACGACGTTAAAGCAGCTTTACCTTTGCAATATCACAGAAAAAAAAAATCATTGTAGTGACCTTAAATGGTATTTCCAATAATTCAACTGGCCACCATCATTTCGAAACACCTTCAATACAGCTGTAATCCTTTTACACAGTCAAAGCGTCAGTAAAGCGTCCACAATGAGATTATTTGGATGCCATGATCGGTTCGTTGTCCCTCCCGGAAAAGACTGTGCCCCGCTTAGGACATGTAAGTAAAACTTAGACTTATATAAAAGTTTATTGTCATATTCCTGGATACATTACATGTATTTGCACATAAACATATAAGCTTACATTCTGTCAAGCAGAGTTTAATTATGATTTAATTGTTTTTGTCCATTTTCTTTGTATCTTAATTTACAATGTCCTCAATAGGCCATTTGCACGATCTTGCGTCATTTTACTATTACGACCAGAATCCTTTACGTCCTTCCTTTCATATTTAAATTTGGTTATCCCAGCAAGGATTAAATGACAAAAACCCTAATCTGCACAAGAAAGTAAAACCCTGAAGGATTCTGGTCGAAGTAGTAAAATGGTGTCATCGTGCAAGTGGTTTATTAGTTTAATTGACCTTTATGCTATTGACACATGTACTTAAATTAAGTTCCTAGTACATACACAAAAGGTTGAAAACAAAAGTTTGTCTATTTCCACGTAGTTCAGTGAAATGAAAATGCCTAGTAGATATTCTCAGTTAAGACTTAGGTTTACTCAAATTTTGAAGAGTTTAAGGACTATTCATTAATCAAGACCCTTTAGGAAAACAATAAAATGGCCATGTCTTCCATATTTTGTCAATTTTTGAAATGAATTGTACTGAAATTCTTGTCGTTAGTTGCTGAGAAAGTAGACCAGGGGCAGTGATTTTGTTGCAAAGCAAGATGGTGAGTCCTGGGACTCATCTTGTGAAAAATCATGAGTCCCAGTCCAGAACCAATGAGTCCCAGTTAAAAAAAAAAAAAAAAAAAAATAGTCCCAAATTCAAAATGCTTGGGCCTTTATGTAACCAGAGAGTCACAAAAGACACTCCAAAACTCTGTATTACAGTATACTGAGATTAAAATGTAGTCCTTCTATTTTAAAGCACAACAAAGGCTAAAAGAAATATGCATTGTTAAACAACAGCCATTATAACTGCCACAGAAATTACACGAACAGGCCGGATATTTCTACAAATACATATGTTCAGATCAATCGATCAATCTTTGTTTCCTACAAGATGCATGCGATGAATTATTTTGCATCGTTGGGGATTTTTATACATCATAGACACAGGACACACAGTTAACAAAATCACTGCAGAGATATTATCCATTTACATGGAAAAACTGCCCAGCCAAGGAAATTCTGGTTGGAAAATCAAACGGTACGTGTCACTCTGTTTGGGAAGCTTCAGAGAATATGGGCTGTTATTTTAGGGGATGCAATTTTTTTACTTTTTAAAGCTGATTTGGATATACTTTGAAGCAGTCATTCAACTACCACATCAAATTTATAATTTATTTTTATGCACAAGATTTCCACCTGGCTGGTTTGTGTAAAATCTAAATGGTAAACACCCCAGGGGTCTTGTTAGGTACAACTCGCGGCACAAACAATAAATTTTTTCATGACAATAAAATTTATTTAACTACGTTTAGAGAGATTTTCCATTAAGCAAGTCTTGTAGTGAGTTCCAGATTGCAGGTTTCATATGAATAATGTTATTAATACTGTTAAGATAAGGGGGCTGGATAGTGGTGGGGGGGGGGGGGGGTTGGTGTTTATATTCATTCAGGTGCAGGGTTGCAGAATGTTTGGAGCTTGTTCCTCAAGTTCAAGATTTTAGAGCTGGCATGACGATTGAAAGTCCCAGTGGGCATGCAAAGCACACAATCGGCCATATGTGTATTCATTTCCCATGGTTCGTTAAAATTGAAAACTTTGTTTTTATTTTTGGATGGTTCCTCAGTCGTCATGTCAATTGCTCCATGAGATAAAGTTATGCCATGTTCTATTGTTATGTTGCGATCCTGACTGAATTGTTTCCATAGGTTGTTTAAGCTAGTTTTCGATTGATGAGACAGTAGGTTTTCTTAAATGTGTCCCTGGAACTTTTTCATGGCATCATTAAAATATTGAGATGCCACCACAAAAACACAACAACAAACAAACGAACAAAAACAAAGTAAACAACGAAGAAAAACACAATCCCTGTATTCCTCTGGCCCTCCTTTCATTAAAATGTGGAGCGAGTTCTCCATCGGATATATCACTATCCTTTCGTTGACGCAATCACGTTGGTGACATTATTTAGACTGCGATTTTTTTGGTGTGAAAACCTATGACGGCCATCTGAATGAAAGTTATTGCGGCATTTGGCAATCACACAAACTTTGCTCGCCTGGTTCATAAGTAAAGCTCAAGAACCGATACTTGTTGCAGACGGTCAATTCGCTATACTTTTCGGGAAGACATATTAGAATGCTGCTGATCCAAATAACAGCGATTGTCTTTTTGATGTTATCTCCATTCAGCCACAGTCCTGTTCTAAAAGGCTTCCAGTATCGCGTAATACTTTTCAAGTGCTAGTACAGTAAGAGAACTAGAGGACACCATTATTGAAGCCTCAATAAGCTCAAATAAACTTGCAGACAATTTCTTCGAATTCACCGGGGAGGTCCAGGTACCACAGCAAAATGTAAAAATATCGCTTGTAGCTATGCTGACTAACAGATAATTTCTCGGCGTATGCATTTCTCGAGATTTGTGCACAATTAGTATTACCAACACATTTCCGATGAATCCAGTGACAAGAAACGAAATGCTCGAGTAATAAAGAGTTTATTCCAAGTGATAGGAATCATCCATAATGCCTCACGGAATGCATTAACTATTAGCTTGTATATTTTATGTGATGGCGGCGTTGCTCAACTTTGAGACACAGAATCTTTATTGCCTGCGTCGCAGACGCTCTAAACCTTCTGTATAGCGTGGGCCGGCTGCAACGCAGGCTAAATCACTAAAGAAAAACCCCTGTTTATTCAGTTGTCATTTTTGAATGACGGAATAGTGGTTTGATTAATATAAGTAGTATAGGAGGGACCGAATTAACCCCTTTTTTGGGGGGTAATCTCATTAAGGTGGGGGGGGGAATAAATTAACGTCGCTGACGTCATAACCTTTTGTATTGATCTCATGAATAAAATGCTGTGGTATCTCATAAAGATAAGGTCATGTGCTATTTTTAGATGGATGATGTCATGGTTGGTATAACCGGTTTGACAGGTTTTAGTTATTTTCGGAAGATGATGTCATA
The DNA here is from genome assembly GCA_964035705.1 of Porites rus. Taxonomy (NCBI): domain Eukaryota; kingdom Metazoa; phylum Cnidaria; class Anthozoa; order Scleractinia; family Poritidae; genus Porites; species Porites rus. Next base: position 18,857,349 of record OZ037994.1, read on the forward strand.
TATATTCCGGGGTACTATGATGTCATAGTTGTTTTGATTGGTTGACCAGAATTAGAAAGACGCTCATTGGCTGTCTCGTTTGACGAAGCATTCTGGTTGGTTGCCGTATTTTTATGACTCTGTAATTAATGACATTCAAAACAAGCTTTGTTTGTAAAAGTAATAAAATTTGTTTATGACTAAATTGTGAGTCAGTGTGTTTGTCTCTGTCTTAGTCAAGATGGGGCTTTCTCTGTCTTTGCTTCGGATCGACTTTTCTCTGTATCGCGCACAAGCCAAAACATTGAAAGTGTCTTCAAGTGAAATGGAAATGCTTAAACAAAAATTTAAAGATCTGCCGGGTTCGAGTCTAGGAAAGTTGAAAAAACTCCACTCTGAGGTCTTTTCAAAAGTAAACTGGGGACGATTGGTGGTATTTTTGAACTTCGCGGATCAGCTGGGATTAACTGAGGAGGAATGGGAACCACTATTTAATTTTCTCGTGCCCACTCTCACCCAGATTCCACAGTAGCTATATAAGTAAACATCAAGAGGAAAGAAATCATTCGGGTTTGAACCTTCATAGCGATCATCAGCGATGGGTTGCTGTCCTCCTTCGTCCACTTTTGAATTTGAACACATCTTCAATCGCATACGTTGTGTATTAGCTTGCTGCGGTGGTAGAGTGGTTGTACAAAACTCGGAATTTTGTGATGGAGAAAAAACTAGCCAGCATCTACCTCGACCCAAGTCAACCCGCAAGTTTCGGTGGTTTAGATGCTGTTTACAGAGCAGTCAAAGAGAAAGGAAAGAACAAGATATCGCGTAAACAAGTTTAAGATTGGTTGAGTCAGCAAGATGTTTATACTCTTCACAAGCCCGCGCGTAGACATTACAAAAGAAGTCGAGTCATCGTTCCTGGTATTGATGCACAATTTCAAGCAGATCTGGTCGACGTTCAAAATCTCAGCCGATACAACAAGGGATATAAATACCTACTGACGTGTATAGACATCTTTAGCAAGTACGCTTGGGTGGTGGCTTCAAAGACAAAACAAGGCCAAGAACTAGTCAAAGCTTTTCAGACCAAACAAGCTTCAAACGGATCAGGGAACAGAGTTTCTAAATCGCGTGTTCCAGAAATTGCTGCGTGACAACAACATTGACTTTTTTACTGTTAACTCTGGGCTCAAAGCCTCAGTGGTGGAGCGTTTTAACCTAACATTTAAGAATAAGATGTATAAATATTTCACGGCCAAAAACACTCTCACCTATATCAATGTATTACCCCAGTTAGTATCTTCTTACAATAACACTTACCACCGAAGTATTAAAATGAAACCGAGTCAGGTGACTAAAGCGAATGAAGCTAAAGTGTGGGATACTTTGTATGGCAATGACATTGAAAAGCGTGTGCGTTTTAAATTTCAAGTGGGAGATCGCGTCAGGATCAGCAAAGTGAAGCGAATGTTTGAAAAATCGTACCTGCCTAATTTCACGGAAGAAATTTTTACTGTTTACAAGCGAATGGCTCGTCAAGTACCCGTTTATAAACTAAAAGATGATGCAGGAGAAATCTTAGATGGAACATTTTATGAGCCTGAATTGCAGAAAATTATTAAGAACGATGATGTGTACCGCGTCGAGAAGATTTTGCGGAAGAGAAAGCGTAAAGGAATAGTTGAATACTTTGTAAAATGGAAAGGGTACCCAGACAAGTTTAATAGCTGGATAGCAGAAAGTAATATCTCAAAGTTGTAATATTTTGTGTGAAGCCAATAAAAGGGTTATTTTAACTGAAAACAATTGTTGTGTATGGTTATAAATTAAGAACGCCAGGAATAAATGTTCATTTCAACACAGGGTACGATGGAGGTAAAACAGTTTTATCTGCATCTTCCCAGCAATAGCAGCCTCGATAAGTTTCCCAGCAACACATTAACGGAGTACCAAGTTGGTTTACCTCAGACCGTTAGCTTGACGGGGGACTGGGAAGTAGCATTAACGGAAATTCACTATCCTCACAGCTGGAATAATGTCCAAGAAAATTTTGGTAATCGATTCTACCTTCGGAACCAAGAATTGTCCGGAGTATGGGAAGCCCTAATTGTACCACCAGGTCATTATTCTTCCATTGGAGATATCTTATCAAAGATGAAAGAGCTGATCGAGAATGTAAAGCGTTTCAATGACGACGTGACATTTTCCTATGATGCGTTCACTAGAAAGGTGACTGTTCACCTACAAAATAACGTAGAACTTTTCTTTGGTAACATTGGATACCTGCTGGGATTTTCACCAGAAGAAATTATTTCTAATACCTCTACCGCTGAAAGACAAGTGGATTTGGAATACGGCTTTCACGACTTTTTCATTTACTGTGATCTTATTCAGTCACAGTATCTTGGAGATGCATTGGTACCTTTGCTTCGAATTGTTCCTGTAGAAGGAAAGGTTGGGGAGCGAGTCAGTAAATCATTTTTGCGCCCCCAATATTTACCTGTCAGCAGAAAGCAATTTGAAACTGTCGAAGTCAATATAAAGACAGACACAGGGGAGTCTGTACCATTTGAGTTTGGGAGAGTGTTGTTAACACTTCATTTTCGTCAAAGTGCACCTCAGTACTTTTAAAGATGAAAAAACACCACACTCCAAATCACAAGTTGTACGAACAGTACTATGTAGATCAAGCCAGGCAAAAAGGTGGAAATTTACCCGCATTTCACGGTGCTCGATTTCAGCGGGGTTATGGACTAGGGTCCATATTCAGAGGCCTGTTTCGCTGGGCGATGCCTCACCTTCAACAGGGTGCTAAGGTGATTGGAAAAAAGGCTTTACAAACAGGAGTCAATGTTGTCCAAGATGTTCTTGACGGAGATAACATTAAAACAGCAGTCCACAAGCGCACGAAACAAGCCCTCGGTTTACCTTCCCAGAATTCATTGCAGGGACAATCAGGAGCTGGCAAAAAATCTATAAAAAGAAAAGCGCAAGGCTCAACAATCAGTTCGCCTCCAGGCAAGAAAGCAAAGACATCTCCACAGCAGAAGAAATCGAAAACCATTTTTGACAAAGAGTAGAATGGCCTTTGTGCATCACGAGTCTCAGGAATGTACGAAATCAGAGTTGGATCTCTTTACGATTCCTGCAACACAAACCTCTATTCACAAAGGGCAATGGATCGAGTACCACCCCATCAGTAACATCACGGACAGTGGTCCGATCGGATTTTATGTTTCGGGAACCGGAGATGAGTATTTGGACTTGGCACGTACTCAGTTATTTGTGAAAGCCAAGATCACAAAAGCAAATGGAACCGCCATAGATGCCGATACACAAGTAGAACCCGTGAACCTGTTTTTACATTCCCTTTTTTCGCAAGTGGATGTTTCCTTGAACGAGCGATTGATCTCTCCATCCACCAATACCTACCCTTATCGCGCCATGATCGAAACCTTGCTAAACTACGGAGAAGAAGCAAAAACAAGTCAACTATCGATGGCCATGTTTTACGAAGATACCCCTGGAAAAATGGATGTTGCCAACCCTGTGGCTGCAGACGATGCCGCAAACAAGGGGTTAAAGGTTCGCTATGATTTCACTAAAGAAAGTCATATTGTGGATATGATGGGGCCCGTTCATAGCGACATTTTCTTTCAAGACCGGTTGATGGTAAATGGAGTGAATTTAAGAATCAAACTGAACCGAGCCAAGAACTCGTTTTGTCTGATGTCATCAGCAGCCGCTCCAACTTTCAAGGTGGTAATCACAGAAGCCATCTTGTTCGTTCGCAAGGTGAAATTGGCCTCTTCTATTATACTTGGCCATGCTGCTGCACTAAAACACTCCAGCGCCAAGTACCCGGTTCGCCGAATAGATTGTAAAGTGCTGTCTATTCCAAGAGGATTTAGCAGTTTTAACCCCGACAACATCTTTTTGGGTCACATCCCCAAACGAATCGTGCTGGTCTTAGTGGATACTCAGGCATATAATGGAACTTACAGTACCAACCCGTTCAACTTCAAACACCACAATCTAACTCAAGTGGGTGTCTATGTGGACGGAGAGCAAATTCCTCGGAAACCCCTGTTCTTGAATTTTGACGAAGCTGGAGGTCAAAATGTAATAGCGGGCTATCAAAGTCTGTTCTCAGGTACTGGGAAGCTATCCCAAGATGCGGGTAATCAGATCAGTAGAAAGGATTATGGCTCTGGTTACACAGCATTTTGCTTTGACTTGTCCCCAGACCACTGCTCAGGTGACCATTTTGAGCTAATAAAGCAAGGTAACCTGCGCGCTGAGCTTCATTTCAAGGAACCACTGGCCAATACAGTTAACCTTATCGTGTACGCTGAATTCCAAAACGTGATTGAAATTGACGGAAACCGCAACGTGCTGTTCGACTACACAAAATAAAAATGGACACTACTCAACTGACCCTTATTTTGAGAAAGGGTAAATTTACACGAGGTGTGTTTCAAGGCGTGTATCCCTCAGACCTGCTTCCTGCAAGTGTTTCACATTACCCAGCCCTGTTTATCGCCAATGTGGACACGAGTGACAAGCCAGGTTCGCATTGGGTGGCGTTTTATTTCACCAAGGAGCAAGAGGGAGAATTTTTCGATTCTTACGGATCACCACCCGGCAAATACTCAGGAACATTTACTACCTTTTTAAACAACAATTCTAACCAGTGGACTTTTAATACTGTGACAATACAAAGCATCTATTCAAAAGTCTGCGGACAACACTGTTTGTATTTTGCTTTATATCGTAGTCGGCAAATAAGTATGAGTACAATTGTGCATCGTTTTTCTAATAACACACGTAAAAATGATAGTCTTGTCAAGCGATTTATTGAAAAATATTTCCCTATAAGTCTTCCGAAATATCGCACTGATGTAAACAAGCAAAGAGCACAAGCCCAGCACAAAGTTCAATAAATAAACACCTTGTAATTTTTTTCATCATCTTTTATTGAGTGAACAAAATAAAGAGATGATTTATAATAAAAATAATAATAATAATGTCTCTTGTGGTGATTTTATAACCGTAACCAGCCCACAGCCTCAGGGCGCGGACTCACATTTCTTCGCCGCTGTTTTTTCACGGGGGATACCGTCACAGGTGGGCTAGGTAGCCAACGGGAAGGACCGTTAGGGGTTTCGTCTCTCACCCTTGCTTTAACTTCTCGAACAGCACTTTGCCTCTGTGGATTACGCACTAGATTTTCCGGGACATTCATTCGGGCCAGACCCCTCGCAAACACCGACCATCCCACTGGTTCAAATCCTTTGCGGTGGCGCAATGTGTCGTTGACTAGGTCCACCAGATGAGAACCTGGAATGGGTTTGGTTTCATACAAAAGCTCTCCTTTATCATTCCAATGCAAGACATCTTGATGCTCTTTAATTTTATCTAACAATTGTCTAGCCCCGGCTTTGTAAATTTTGGGTACACTTTTCATGACCTCTGACTCTACGGCTGATGAAGTGAATTTTTCCGGGAAAGGTTCTTCCGAAGGTTGTTCATTTTCTTCTGGTTTAGGTGTTTCTACTGCTTTGGGGGTTGATATTTTCACATGAAGAGGTTGACCTTTTCGCTGATCGTAATAAGTCAAGTACCGCTGCAACACTTGATTGTAAAGCCCGGCTTTTTGTTCATCATCAAGTTCTTTAGTGGATAAAATATCGGTCATTTCACTATCCAAGTTTCTCAGAGTTTGTGTGACGGGTGGGGTTAGTATCTGCTGGCGTTGTTGTAATCTTTCCAAGGTGTCCTCGGGCACGAGAACCATACGCTTTGTGTGATTCATTTTAGGTAAGAATCGAACTTAACACACGGAGAACGGGAGGTAGCAAAACACTTAAAAGATTTCCTCCGTGTTGTACCAACAATTTCTTTTTCTTATCGAGTGGTGTACTTTTTCCGGCTAAAGCGATCAAAGATTTCTTGTGAGGCAAAAGCTTCCTCTTGGCTGGCTTACTGACTGGTACTGTTCCTTTAAGCACGTTTAAAACACACTCACAAATGGTTCTTACTAAAGCGTCGTCTGCCACCTTCAAAATGGCTTTACGCTGAGCTGGGGTACACTTGACAAGCAGCTTCAGAAAATCGTGGTTCTTTCTCAGTCGCTGTGCCATCCTCAACTGAAGAAATGTGATGTGGTTCACGCTTTTTATACTTTTCTGACGTAAGCGTACTGAGTCTCCCCGGGAAAATATTCGTACGCAGCCGGAAGTCGGTGGGTGTTTCCGGTTTAAGATCGCAAAATAAATAACCATAGGGTCTTTTCGTTGCATCCTCAAACGCTTCTTGCATGTATTTGACATGACCGGGAAACAGTTGTCTTGCTAAATGACTGACTTGACTACTATCACGCGGGCTTTTGAACACCACTAGGTAATGCGAATTCAAGCTCATATCTCTCAGTTCTTTTCCACGATGAAACATGTTTTGGAGAATAAAGATCACGCTGAGATTGCGATGGTGACAGCCTTTGGTAAACAAATTAGTCATTCGCTGATCATTGCTAAGCTCGTGCATTAAGTCTAGTAAACGTTTTACAAACTGACTTTTCCCACAACATGTTGGGCCGGCCACAAGCGCGGGGAAAGGATGTTTCCATCTCGGGTCCATGATCACAACTGATTAACTTAACTGCATACACTCTTGTTTATAGAAAAACTGTTTTGGGTTCAGCCTCTTTGTCATACACACGAATCGCATTGGTATTTTGTAATTTTGCAAATTGAAGCCAATATTTTCGTTCTATTTCCGTTAAGTCGTGGACTTGAGTTAAATGATTTGCTAATCGAACTAAAAATTTAGACCCGCAACCTGGAATCGGACAATGTTTACATCTTAGTCTCTTCATGTTTCCCCTCTGAAAGGTTGGTTAAAACTGAACTAAACTGTTTGAAACATACAGTTTATCGGGCAGATCGGGCAGAAAGGGCGTAAAGGGCACCTTTTTAGCCCTGTGTTTTTTCCCCTGGGCGCGCGTGGAGCTCTCGCTTGTAAGCCGTGCGCGTTGAGTCAGGAAACAAGTCATTTTTTTCAGCCAACTTAGTTTTATTTACAAGTCACACACTACAATGTTTGAAAACTCTTTGTGAGTAATGAAATTCTATACAAATTTTCAGTTCCAAGAACAAAACTAATCTATGTACAAGAAATTATTTACAAAACAGCGTTAAATGTCTAATGGAATGGTGGTTACCCCATCGTCCAATACTTTTCTTTTGGGGTAAAAGTACGAAAAACCATCACGAACTTGTTCGTATGTATACATACTGTTATTAACTACACGGAAACCCTTGTTAAGTCCTGAACTGCTTTGTTTGGTCAGTAGAACATTAAGATATTTTTCTTTATTGATATCATTACATGTTTTGTTTACTCCTTTGCAACTAAACTTATCGTAGGAACCAAAGCAATAATAGGTTTTACTACTGAGACCGATTATTCCTTCCCCTGACCATTCTTCTTTGAAAAGACCGGGTGTTCGCTTATCATATGCTTTGTTCTCTGGTGTATCGGTTCTGGGGAACCAGTTAAACTTATCCTTTTGAAATTCTGCCCTTAACTCAGGTTTGACTAAACTATCAACTGATGGACCCGCGAGAGTCTGTATCCATTTCACAATACTGAAAATCACTACGATCTAAATACTTGTCAAGAAAATCAAAATAGAACTGAAGCATTCTGAGTTTAGCATACTGATAAAGAAAAAATCCGATTTGCATGGGTAGATTCAACTTGACCGTTTTCTTGCAAGACTGGACTTCATAAGTGTTGTCTTCGATCCGGTCAATCTGTCTGAAGAAGGGTGTGTTGATAAGCCGTGAGGCCTTTGTTTCTTCGCAGAACTTAACCTCTCTGTGGCGTTCTTGGTCCGTGATCGTCTTCCCGTAACTGGAATTTCCGACCTAATAAATAATGTATCAGAACATTCATAAGGTTTGCATAAGGAAAAAAAGTGGCAAAATACTTTTACAAATGAAATCATACTTACTAATTTCATTGTATCCGCGATAATAGCCTTGTTCGGGTCGACATCCCCAGCACGCCTAGCGTCGGAGACACCTTCTCCAAAGGGCTGGAAACAAGGAACGGGTGTGTACTCGACTACTTGGTAAATCCTGGTGACTTCTAACCCGTGCTCCAAGTACCATTTAATGAGCGGTGTGGCCAACAAGATCTTTTCTCCAAAATAGCTACCTATTAGACTTCTACGAGGTTGAGGCATGATATGTTGCTCCTCGGCAAAGGTTTGCATGTATTCACCAATATCTTCTTTAGAAATCTGCGTATTTTTGAAGATTGGACACATTTCGGAGAACTTGGGTTTCAGATGGTCAGGTACTGTGATGTCACACTCGACAACACCAAAGAGAGACTCGTCTCTGATAGCTTTTATAATCTGATTTTGATCCAGGGTCTGGAGGTGGTCAAGGGGTCGGTGAAACTTTCTGTTCATGAAATATTGTACTGCAGAGTTAGTTTTTTTCATTCGGCGCCACTGGCACTCCCACATCTCCACGAGATTGTAGCCTTGATCTCTGATATACTTTGAATTTGCTGTGGTTTCTTCCCTGAGCTCAGCCATTGGTTTCTTTCTTTTTTCGTTCATTTCCTTTCCTTTAGTTAGGTAGCAGTTATGCCCATGCCACCAACAGCCGTGGAACTGGAAAACTGTTCGTGAAGGACCATGAAAACCATCCACTGGGAGCCTTCTTTCAGCTATGCGTTTTTCCGTGTCGTTCATCTGGTGACGTATGCGAACTCCCATTTCCTCAGCTTTCCATTCCAACCACTCGGTGGCCATCTTGGTGGAGCTTTCTTTTTTGAAGTTGGTTTCTTCGCGTCGTCTCGTAAAAGATCCTGTGGGCATGTTTTTTCATGATATCGGTGGAAGATGATGCTGTGGCCTCCTACCATATTTTTCTTGAACAAGGTGTATAAATCTTTATTTTTCTCGTCAAAGAGAGAAAAGAAAATGCCAGGTTCCAGGGTTGTAAACAGATAAGTCAAGGTGACACCGGGGATGGAAATACCTTGTCGCAGCATGTCAATGTTCTTATTTTTCCAAAAGGCACCCATCTCTTCAAGGGCATCGCAGAAGGGTTGGACGTCAAGGTTGTTATACCAGATCAGAAAATCTTTAAATGTCTGCATGTTGTTGTCAGACCACACTTGTTGGCAGTACTGGTACTCTTGCTCTGTGATGTTTTCGTTTTTCAGTGTAGAGAAGAAGGCGTTGTTAGGCGGAAGAGAAGGGTGGTCTAACTTGTCAAGCGAATCCATCCATTCGTATGGGAAGAAACCTTTAGTTTGCGGACATTCGTACGCTTTCAGGAATTTGGCATAGCTGAACCCAGGAGCAAGAAAGTTGGTGACATCGAGAAAGCGAAGGTGGTCGGTCTTCAAGCACATGAAATTGTGAACTGTACTTCCTCATTCTGGACCAGGACAGGGAAGAGAAATTCTTTCACAGCATTCAAATCATATTTTCCAGAATTGAAACCAAGAAGCGGGAGTTCTTCCAGGTATTCCTCGAATCTCTCTCTCAGCTTCTTTAAGGGGTGGACTTTTTTCTTCTGAGGTTCAGGATGGTTCGCTTCTGGTTTATCGTCCACATACTCTTCATCATCACTCTGGTTCTCGCGTTCGCGATCTAAAGCTCGGTAAAACGAGGCACCTTGCTCACTTTCCACTTCATCATCCAGGAAGGCACGATCTTCTTCTGTCTCAGATTCAATGTCTTCTTCTTCATCATCGGTCTCCATAAGATCTTCTCCTTCATCATTGCTATCTTCTTGGACGCTAACGTTTGTACCACTCTCTCCGGTCTGTTGTTCTGACTTTTGTTTTATTTCTTCTAGCTTTTGGTCTATCGCTTCAAATAGGAATGAAAACTCTTGCTTCATCAGGTCGGAGCTCTTTTGACTGATTTCTACTAGGTAGTCTATCATCTCTTTGACGAGGTGTTTGGAGTCCCCATCTGACACAAAACACTTGGGTTGATCGTATTCAGGCACGTTAGAACAGACACTGACACTTAAGGGGATATGTTTAGAATTCCACGTCAGTTTTTCTGTATTATTAAGGTCTGTCTCAGGTTTAAACATACACTCGAAGTCAAAGGTAGCTCTGTAGGGGAAGAACTTGAGATGATCAGGAATGGTCAATCCTTCGTCTTCTAGCAACTGAAAGATGGTCGGTGGAGTCTTGTAAGCACCTCCTGGAAACTGGTAAGTTACTTTCGCTTCACAGGTTCGCTCGTGACGATTTAACATACCAACATGTTTCCAATGTTTTCCACATCGTGAGCAGCTGTAGGACTTGGCATACTTCTTTAAATCTTTGATATAAGAAAAGTGATTCTGGTACAGGTTGAGGTAAAGAGTACTTGGGTAGTGGCAAAGGGAGCGGTGAATCAACTGTGCAGCAATGTCTGGTACTGTATTTTCTTCTTCGGTATTGTCTTCATCTCCCTCCTCTCCATCGGGCTTGGTGGGCTCATGTGGAAGATCGGCTGCGGTTGTGATTTGGAATGGCTCTTCAAATACTTGATCGTTGTTCCTAGAAGCGTAGTAATATTGCAGTGCACCGGTCTCGTTGTTTATCAGAATGAAACCAAAGGAGACATTAAGTTTAAACACGGTGGACTGGTCGGTAAAGATCTCGCCAAGGTGCTGTATAACCTCTTGAGGTTGCTGGGAAGACAGACGATAGTTATACCAGTCCAGGAGCCGGTTTTGGCGGTTGAATCGAGTGCGGATTTGATGCCAGTGGCGACGGTACTCGAGAACAGAACTTTGTTGGACCTCAGGTAAGTCAGTCAAGGTTCTTGGATCTTCCTGCCAGCTGGAACTTGAAGTTGCTTTTTTCTCGATAGGATTGGGCTTCATTTTCTTGGGTTTTGGCTCTAAATGGGAAATAAAAATTCCAATGTCTATTCCCAAATCCAAACGAGGTATCCAGAAACACAAAAGAGTTGTCTATACAATGTATTGTTTAACAAACTCAAATTAGCATACGACTAATCCAATTTTTTCCACTTCATTGCTTTTACCTAACATTTGTGTACGATTAACTCTCTGAACAAAAGTTTTGTTCCATCATGTCTAAAATATGTTGTGCCAAGCCTCTATACAAAGGCAAACCAAAGACTTGTTCGAACATACTCTAGCCTCTGTTGTTTTAACATCCCACGGCTAAAATTTGCATACGACTAATCCAATTGTTCCACTCCACTGCCTTCACCTCAAATTTGCATACGGTGCCGCTTTCAAACAAAAGACATGTTCAAACATGCCATAGCCTCTATTGTGTTGCAAGAAGCAAGTAAAAAGCTACCTACGACTAATCCTTGACACAAAATATAATTTTATCTTACTGAAATACAACAGAAAAGTTCACTGCTTCCTACCTGTTTCCTCGTCCCTTGGACGTTTCTTACTTAAAGAGGGTTTACTATGAGCTGTTTGCTGGTGCGCTCGAAATGGGGCCAGATTGTAAAATGTCTCTCCACAGGTACTACACTTATACTCCCACTGAGCCGCTCGGCGTTCGTGAACTTGTTTCACGTGGCGCTGCAAGTGTGACATTCGATGAAAGCTCTTGTCGCACTCATCACACTGATGTTGTTTTTCGTTGGTATGTGTCTTTTCGTGGCGTTTTAATTTATCTGGTCGAGTGAAAACTTTTCCACACGCTTCACATGCATGCCGAGCACTTTTGGCAGGAGGTATGTCTACATCATCCTAAAACATCAAATGAATCGTATATTAACTACCTTGACAAGCTAGAGAAATAAAGTACTTACTAAAACACTTACCTGTGCTGCTCTTTTCCTACCCATGCCGCTCTGAACTTGGTTGGAAGAAGGTTCCTGAAAAAGTGTAATGGGATAATAATTTCAACAACAGAAATTGAATTAGTACGACGGACAATAGTTATGCTATAACATTTCAATAAGGACTCATACCGTTTCAAATTCTTTCTCCCAATCGCTCCATGGGTCCATCACTTCGGGTGGAATAATGGAATCCACCAAGGGAATGTTGGAAGACTGATCCTGGAATGGAACTACGTGTTACTAAAAGAATCTAGCCTTGAATGACATTCAAACGTTAATAACGTACCTCTTCTGGAAATGTTAAGGTCATCATTCGATCCACCGCTTCAGAAATCTGATCGCTTGGTATCTCGTTGTGCCAGATGAAATTTTCAAACTCTTCCAAAGTGGTGAACTGGTTGAAAGCCATGACTACTCGCACTCAACTTACTCACAATGTGTGAATGATGCGCTTGGCAGTGAGCAGGCTTTTATGCCGTTCAAACAATAAAAAATACGGCAACCAATCAGAATGCTTCGTCAAACGAGACAGCCAATGAGCGTCTTTCTAATTCTGATCAACCAATCAAAACAACTATGACATCATAGTACCCCGGAATACATATGTCATCATCTTCCGAAAATAACTAAAACCTGTCAAACCGGTTATACCAACCATGACATCATCAATCTAAAAATAGCACATGACCTTATCTTTATGAGATACCACAGCATTTTATTCATGAGATCAATACAATAGCCTATGACGTCAGCGACGTTAATTTATTCCCCCCACCTTAATGAGATTCCCCCCCAAAAAAGAGGCCTAACCGGTGCGCCCTATACTACTAATATAACCTTTATTTGTCTCAACTAAACAGAAAATGGTTAAGCGAAATGCAAAACATCGACGCTGTTGGGGAACGTTTGGTAAAAACAATAATAAAATACCAATATCGACTCCGTGTGGCAATTCTGCGTGCCCAAGAGTCCTGATTTGGAGTTGCAATTTGCATACAGTTGTTTGATAAGGTTTTTAAACAGAAACGATGCACATCTGCTCAAAAGTCGTTGAGTTGCATTTAAGCGGAATCAACAGTGACACAGGAGTGCATTTCAAAATAAATCAAGTTTTAACGTCGTACATCATTGAAAAGTGCTCTTTTAGTTGATTTTTCTCATAATTTGTTTTCCCGCGTCAAACGAAGGGAATTGCTTTGATATAAAGTAAACCACTTAATATCGTAACGACTAAAACATCTCCTACTCCCGATAGACTTTAAAAAGGTTGATAACTATAATTTGAAGCTGTCCATTGTTTCACTTATTCTGTTCCCCACTATTCTACTGTCCTCAACTGCATGAGTTAACTTTAATTCTTACGAGGAAGTACTGGTATATCCTATAGCAGCGACTCCTTCGCTTATTAAGAGGCTGTCCGCGTAAGAACCGATAAGGCAAATTTTGGTCTATCACGGATTGCCCTGATTTTTCCAGTGGAAGATAACTATCCTATCCCATGAAGAAATATCACATTTATTTGGACCAACTCAATTTTTTCTCTATTTTACAGAAAGATTTTCTAGGTCACCTAAAACTAGCCAGTTTGCCCGGGGGGGGGGGGGGGACTCCCATATGAAACAGACGGGGATGCTCGTCGTCTCGCTTAGGGGTGTAAATTTTGGATTTTGGTCTCGCTTAGGGTGTTCCGGGCAAAGCGCCAATATTTTAAGCCGCCAAGGTCTCGTTTAGGGTTCCGGAAGAACTTGAGATTTATGACAATGCTTTTAAAAACTACTTTTATATAAAAGCATTCGATGATTATGTCTTTATATTATTAAAACTCATTGCATGTCGTATTTGTGTGTTTTTAAGCGGTCTCTTTTAGGGGTCAAAATTTGCTTAAGCCACGCCCAGATTGGTCTCCTTAAGGGGTCACAAAAAGCTTGAGCCACGCCCCGATGGTCTCCTTTAGGGGTTAAATTCAAAATTTCCGACGAGCATCCCCGTCTGTTTCATATGGGAGTCCCCGCCCGGGCCAGTTTGCCGTCGGAAGTGGTGCGATTTTAAGGAAACTTTAGGGCTCTTGCAAACCTACCTTACAAAGCCGAATAAGCTGATTATTTTACACACAAATGTTTTAACTCTGATCAATAGTTTCAAGGTTTAATGGTTGCATTCTGTGGAAAGTTGGCTGAGATATGATTTTTTTAAAATGACCTTTAATTTGCTTATCGGGAAAAGTAATTTGCATAACTAAAGCTGAACGGTAATTTCGCAAAAGTGGCACCTGACCCAGACTCAAGTCTGTGATAAAACAGAAGTACTAAGACCAGTCTACTTCTTAATGCAATAAAATTTTGTGGGCACTCCTGTTTGCGTGCTGTACAAAGTTCCGTTAATGTTCCAAAATTCGCCATTTTGACAGCAAAGCTGGAATTGTAACGGTCTGCATGTGGTCGACTAATTTCCACAGCTTTAACGTTTCTAGTTATCACTAACTGTCATTAGACCCTTTAAATATTGGACTTTCGAAAGTATGTGGAGAAACCTTAGTAATCGCTTTTTCTTGGTTTTTTTCTTGTCGACGATGAACGTGACTTCATTCTCCGTATGCAAATTAGCCTTAGATGCGTCGTTTCAACATGAAACATAATCCTTACATTTCATGTTTCTAAGGAGAAAAATAACTCTCCTTTCCACAGAAAAACACGAACCATCACTTAGAATCCCCTTAAGGTCTGTTTTTTTTTTGTTTAACGAGGAAGAAGCAGCTGAATAATATATCATGATATATGCCCGGGGGGGGGACTCCCATATGAAACAGACGGGGATGCTCGTCGGAAATTTTGAATTTAACCCCTAAAGGAGACCATCTGGGCGTAGCTCATGCTTTTTGTGATCCCTAAAGGAGACCAATCTGGGCGTGGCTTAAGCAAATTTTAACCCCTAAAAGAGACCGCTTAAAAACACACAAATGCGACATGCAATGAGTTTTAATGATATAAAGACATAATCATCGAATGCTTTTATGTAAAAGTAGTTTTTAAAAGCATTGTCATAAATCTCAAGTTCTTCGCGGAACCCTAAACGAGACCTTGGCAGCTTAAAATATTGGCACTTCACCCGGAACACCCTAAGCGAGACCAAAATCCAAAATTTACACCCCTAAGCGAGACGACGAGCATCCCCGTCTGTTTCATATGGGAGTCCCCCCCCCCCCCCGGGGATATATGTTTGCGTGGCTTAAAAAAATTCAATTACTGTGGCCTGTCACGCATTCCTAACGAGAGGCGGTCGATAAAAAAACAATAGCGTTGAATCGATCAATTTTATTATATTATCATCTTTTTTTAAATGGTAGTTATTGATAATAATTAAAAATAAAGTTAACTTGCAAGGTAAGTCCTCTTGTCACCACAATAAAATTTGTGGGCACTCTTTTTTGCTCATCAGATGTTTGTACACGGCACTATGATTAAAAAAAAATGCCCCACACTTTTTCTATCTAAATCCATGTATATCTTTGCAAAAGGCAAATTAGCTGTAAATTTCAGTTATTCAAAGATCTTTAAAGCATTTATCGGTAGCAGAATGAAACGGGAAAAACGGTTTTTTTTTTCAGTGAATACACGCAAAAGGGATTATCTCAGTTTTTAGTTTTTGTTAGGGTATAACATCCGTATTCCCAAGATGATCTTATGCCAGTTTCAAATATAATTATGTCAATGAAATCGCCGAAGAGATCAATTGTGAAAAAAAGCTGTTCTTTTCGCCAGATCGTCAAGACAGAGTGTGGTCCCAGTAGGGATGTGGAGGGAAATGTGTTGGTCGCAGAGTGCATGAATGATATTACGTCGCACTTAGCCAGCTGTCACTTGTCTAAGTATAGCAAAGTCAATGACTGAATGAACTCATTTAGCGAGAGTAGAGGTTTGGTAGGTATTCGGAACTGAAATGACAATCTGCCCAAGGCACAGACACTAAAAGCCTGTGTACAGATCCCCCCCCCCTCCTCCCCTTAAAAAAAATCGGAGAAGGGGCCCCTTCTCCGAGGGGGTGGGGGGTGGTGTGTACACAGGCTAACACTAAAATGACAATCTGCCCAAGGCACGGACACCTACTTAGCAGGTTTTTGCGAGCGCCAAGGTCTTGTTAGGCTCGATTGTAAGCCGCTGCGCTGGAAAATGAGCCCCCAAGGGATTGGGAGATGGTGGAAATCGAGCCTAAGGTCTTATCAATACTTCTGTCACACTCTGGATCATACTGGCAAAATAACTACTGTGGCAGGAAAAAAAGGGAAAGTTTTGCTCCATCATTTAAGTATCATTCTCTTTTCTTCATGCAAAAAATTTCTAATCGTGCAGAGATATTCTTATTTCTCCATTTAACATTTTATCTTGCGATGTTTTCTGATGTTCGTTTCCAGTTTAGTTGACCTTGCAAAGATAGTTTATTTATTTCTATTTTCTGACAGCCGTGTATCTTGCTCTAATCAATTCTTACCTATAAAATACTATACATAAAGGTTAATCCGTGTGTTGTAAAAGATAGTTTTCTGATGATTGTTTGAAGAGCATTGTAAGTGGGGAAAAAAGAAAGAACTTTCTACACGGAGTCAGGATTCAACCTCGTCCCCTGGGCTTTCCCGCCCCTGCCATTTTCTAAGAGGAATGTCCTTGGGACGTGTGTGAAAAGTATTTCATTCTTGCAATAAAAACAATTTTTTTAACTTAAACAGTGTTTAAAACATGTCTCTGGTTTTATAAAAATTAGTGAGACTTAAAAGTACCAGAATGTTCAATTCAACTTTATATAGCCGATTTGCTCCTTCTGTGGCAAGAAACGTGAAAAAACTTGACGCCAAAGGGTCGAGTAGAGTACGATTGAGCAGTCAGCAACCATGTCCACACCTTTGCCGGAGAGGTTTATTGGATAAGATTTCTCTGTTTTTCTTGTTTTGATAACGTTTTCATTAAGTCTTTAAAAATGCCTCCAGATTGTATTTGTATTTGTATTTATACCCTCTGAACAATGTGCTCTATCAAAGTGCTCCTCCCATCTCTCTATTTTTAACCTACTTTACCATCCACCCTCTCTCCCTCCGGTTCCACCTCTACTTTTACAAGCATTTATACTTAAAGGGGTGAAATTTCTCCTCTGTATATTAATTTCTGAAAAATTAAGTCCTTCTACTTTTTCCTTAAATTCTTAAACTTAGTTCTTTTTTCTTTAAGACCCGCCAAAGCTGCTGTTAAGGCTGCAATAAGCGCACTCGCCCTTTCATATACTTCATCTAGTGAAAGCCTACCCTTTCATATACCTGAAGCCTGAAAAAGATACCCTTTTCGGGCGGAGCCTCCCCGTATAGGCCATCATAAGGAGTTCCCCCTACCCCCGTTCCATTTCCGTGCTCACCTATTGCCAGCCCATGTTGGACTCTAGGCCCGTTTGAGTCAACACCTAAACATAGTCCTAAGTGTAATTACAATAAGGCAATGGACGAAATAACCGATGTAATGAACTTGAATATACATTGAACTTGACCATAGAGATCTGCAGCAAGAAGACGAGGTGTTCGAAAGGCAAAAGCTTGTTGCAGGAATCGCTGAAGAATAATTGAGACCACAACACCCTCAATCAGAAGTTTTCAACCTATGTGTATGTCAAAGAAAGATCAACCAAGTGAGTTCAACGTGGTAACAGAGCCGTAGGGCAGCTGCCTCCCCTGGACCTGTTGGGCCAGACAAATCAAGTCTGTGGATGGATTTGTTTTCTTTAGACTCAGTTATTTTGATTATAGTGACTTGCAATTGTTTGCCATTTTCATCTTCGAGGTTGATTTTTCGGAGACATATCTCATGACAAGTGCTGAAAATAGCATTTCGGAGCCTCCAAATTTGAAAATTTTTCTAGGGGAGGACACCCCCAGACCCCCCTACAAGGCTCGTGCCTTCGGCTCTGGCGATAATGCCCCTCGTTACAAAAACCTAGCTACAGCCCTGGGTAATGCTAACAAAAATAAGTTGTGTCACTTTAAAATACCGTTCAAATCCTGGGAAAGAAGAGGAGACCTAATTTACAAACTTTCGTCTTTCATTCACTGAGTGCACGTGCTTTTCTCCATCAGCTCAGTAGTAAACATAGACAACATAGGGATCCTTAATTTAGTGTGATTAACAGCCGGCAAAAACTTTTGGGATTTAACAGGAGACGGACCGTAAACAAAAAACTACGCCTTTTTCTTTTTTTCCAAGTGACTACTTTTTGGCTAATTGTCGTGTATTACACCATGGGCCGTCATATTAATAAACCCTATCCTAGTGGCGCCCGGTGATACTGACTCAGTTAAAACGGTCGTAGAATGAATAAATACAACAGCACGGTATTTCCCACCCAGTAAAGAATCGGAATTAGCAGTGATTAAATTGTATGATTATCAATAACTATCACCTCAAAAAAGATATAATAAGATAAAAGAACTGATCGATACACGGTCACTCTGGGGGAATGCGTGACGAGCCACAGTAATTAAACTATTTTAATTCGCGTAAACATATCTTCTTCTGCTGCTTCTTCCTCGTAAAAGAAACATACCTAAGGGGGTTCTAAGTCATACATCGTTCGTGTTTTTCCGTGGAAAGAAGAGATATTTTTCCCTTAAAAATATGAAATTCAAGTATTATATTTCCTGTCAATTTGTTTAAACGACGCATACAAGGCTAATTTGCATACGGAGAATGAAGTCATGTTCATCGTCGACAAGAAAAAAAAAACAAGAAAAAGCGATTACCAAGTTTTCTTCACATGTTCGCGTAAACATATCTTCTTCTGCTGCTTCTTCCTCGTAAAAGAAACATACCTAAGGGGATTCTAAGTCATACATCGTTCGTGTTTTTCCGTGGAAAGAAGAGATATTTTTCCCTTAAAAATATGAAATACAAGTATTATATTTCCTGTCAATTTGTTTAAACGACGCATACAAGGCTAATTTGCATACGGAGAATGAAGTCATGTTCATCGTCGACAAGGAAAAAAAACAAGAAAAAGCGATTACCAAGTTTTCTTCACATGTTTTCGAAAGTCCAACATTTAAAGGGTCTAATGACAGTTAGTGATAACTAGATATGTTAAAGCTGTGGAAATTAGTCGACCAGATGCAGACCGTTACAATTCCAGCTTTGCTGTCAAAATGGCGAATTTTGGAACATTAACGGAACTTTGTACAGCACGCAAACAGGAGTGCCCACAAATTTTATTGCATTAAGAAGTAGACTGGTCTTAGTACTTCTGTTTTATCACAGACTTGAGTCTGGGTCAGGTGCCACTTTTGCGAAATTACCGTTCAGCTCTAGTTATGCAAATTACTTTTCCCGATAAGCAAATTAAAGGTCATTTTAAAAAAAATCGTATCTCAACCAACTTTCCACAGAATGCAACCATTAAACCTTGAAACTATTAATCAGAGTTAAAACATTTGTGTGTAAAATAATCAGCTTATTCGGCTTTGTGAGGCGGATTTGACAGAGCCCTAAAGTTTCACCAAAATCGCACCACTTCCGACGGCAAACTGGCCAGGTTTAAGTGACCGAGAAAATCTTCTTGTAATATAGAGAAAAAATTGAGTTGGTCCAAATAAATGTGATATTTCTTCATGGGATAGGATAGTTATCTTCCACTGGAAAAATCAGGGCAATCCGTGATAGACCGAAATTTGCCTTATCGGTTCTTACGCGGACAGCCTCTTAAAAGACAGACTCTTACATGTTATATTACATGTTATGCTGGGTGCTTAACCTACGTACTGTAAGTGTAGAAGAAATTACAAAGTTCGTGGATAATTTAGTTGTAGTCGTAGTTGTAGTCAAACATCGTCATCGTGAAAATGGCCTATTATGACAGAACAACTCGAGCAAAAACTTTTAAATTTGTTTTTGTGGTAAAATTTTTTTAATCTTTCGTTGGTATATTGATAAGTCTTCGACTTTTTCTGCAGAGAAGCTCCAAATGATAGCTACGAAAGCTAAATAAATCAAAGACTAAAGAAGAGGACCTCAAAAGGCCATCACCTTTTTATCAAAATGGTTTGGGTTGGGTGCCTGCCGAGTTATTTGGAGAAGGAAACCATCAAGATACCTGGTAAGTGACCGCAACTCAGTTAATTGGCAAATGCAAATAAGGTCGACCTAAGGGAGGTTTTGTGAGCCCGCGAGACTGAGCAACCCCCACAAACCCTTGTTTTCACTCAAACCGCTAGACACAAAACCTCCGGCCCTGGGTCGATGTTATATTGTCACAACCCAGTTAATTCGCCACTTTAAAAATGAGAGGGAAACTGGGCCGACTTAACATTTGCAAAGACTTCTGGGGCAATTACAAGGAAGAGGGAAAAAATTGGCCAATAGCTGACCGGCGCGTCCCCAGTAACGATTCCAAAAACAATTGCGGGACGCATTTTGGCTCCAGTTCCCTTCGAAAGTGGCGAATGACAGAATTTACATACGCTTATTTAATGCCTAGTCGGTCTTACTAGTATACATAAAAAAGCCCTTTGGTTTCTTGTAAGGAACCTTATAGTACGTGTGCTATCACATTTCCGCCTAGCGCAAATACAACCACGAAAGATTCGTCGTTTATGATCAACAATTCTACGACTCTGTCGTAGGCAAAGCTTCAGACTGACCTCTCTGAACTTTAATAACATTGTTTAAAAACTATTTCCTTAACCGTTGTCAACTTTGGAACTGACGCTTTTATATTTACATCACCGTGGGGTTAGAAGTTTCACTGACAGCTTTATTTGGGGTTTCGCGACATTCTCTCCGGCTTGGCTGCAGGCTAGCGAAATATTGTCCCTTCACGGAACTTTTGTCAGTGCGATGTTTTGCTTTCACAAAAAATCACATTAGTCAACATCTCGAAATTCCAGAATTAACTTTCGCGTGAACAGCGGCGGTCTTCCCTTTGATTTCTTTTAGACAGTGCTGCGAGCTGCCTTATTTTCTATCAATTTCTTCGTTTAATGGTGAAGTGAATCTGATTGTTCAAACCTTGTAAAAATTTGACAGCCATCAAAGTTGTTTGCAAATATGATATACCCTAACAGGTCACGCTCAAGAAGCTTTGAAGAATATAGGCCATTTCCGAGTTCCAAAAGCTCTCACTTTAAAAAGGAGGAGTCATATTTGCATGAGAAGAAAAAATCATTTTCATATAAATGACTTTGCTCCTAGCCTCGCTGTGAAGCAGAGAGTGAGGGCAACTCGGAAATAACCTATTGAAATCAAACGTATATTGTATTCACGTACAGAGATCTATTGTCTCTTATCACCTGCTATATATGTATAGCCGCTGTTAATAAAAGTAATCTACCGTCCACGTTTTTTTTAATATATTGTGCCCAAATAAACTGTTATCTTTTAAGTTATCTTGTAGTGGCTTAGGCTGAACTTTTGGACGCACTTCAAACTGTCTAGTATCCTGTTCTCACAACCGTCGTTTTCCTTGGATCATTCAATAGAGCCACAAGACAGACATGATGAACGAAAGTTTTGATCTGTTTTTTACCCTATTTTACACGGGAATCCCATTTCTCGTTATTGGATTGATCGGAAATGTGTTGGTTTTAAGAATTATACACAAAAGGGAAGATATGAAAACGCCGACAAATTTTCTTTTAATGAGCGTGGCCTTTAGTGATGTCATCACAATTTTGCTGTGGCCGTTGTATTTCTTTGAGTTTGCAAAGTTCGTTTGCAAGCTTGTTGTCTTCATTGAAATCTCCATAATGGTTTCTTCATCACTCTTACTTTGCTTGCGGTGGAAAGATATCACGCTGTACTGAAACCTTTTCACACTGGATTGCGATTGAGCAACAACAACATCAAACACGCTGTCGTTTCCATCTGGATCGCAAGCTTCATAATATGCTCCCCAGAATTCTTCCTTAAAGAATGGAGCGAGACGTACTCACAATGTACAGGTCCATGGAGCTTACACATGAATCAAGCAAGCAAAATTTGTGTTTTGATTTATCTCACAATCTTTTTTATACAAACCGTGATCATGTTGTACTGTTATGGGTGTGTGATTAAAGGACTTTACTTTACTAACATAGTCTACCCAGAGACGGTAAGGGACACATCATCGGAAAAACGGAAAGTTGTTATTACCCTGATCTTGGCAACTGCTGGGTTTTTAGCTGGTTATACCCCAACTGTGATTGTTTTTCTGTTTAAGGCGTCAGGTAACGATAAACATGTCGACTTTCAAAGTGTCTCTGATTTACTGTTTGTTTGCAGTTTAAGTTTTAACCCGATCATTTATGGTTTCCGTGGCGCAAAATTTCAAGAATACTTTAAACGTATGCTGTGGTGCAGAAAGCCGATATCATAGAGAGAGATAAACTTTGAATGAAAGAAAACCTCCTTTCAGTTGCTTTGTGTTAGTTTATTAATTTGATCTTTTTGGTAACGCTATGGTAGTGAATAGCCTGTCTGAGATCCGCGCCCTTTTTCACATTCAAGAAATCAGGCAAAGGGATCAATGTACATAGGCTAGGTATTGAACTAATAATAATTTCTTTCGCCAGAAAGTCGGACATTATTTTTCTGTAACCCGTAATATGGATCCAACTGATCAGTGTCCGCTTTATTCAAATTTACGTATAATTTGCCAGAGGAGGCTTTGTTATAAATGGCAACAGTGCATGATTCAGACTGAACGCCCGGAAAGTAAATTAATAAGGTTTGGGCAGTAAGGAGAGACGCTTAAACAAAGGAAAGTTGATATTATGGGACAAAGATTGAACATTGGTTGAACATTTATAATTTTAATATACTTGCCACTACAGTCAAAATAGGGTCTCCTAAAGAGTGGTACATACTTTACTGGGGAGTATTTGCCTTTTCAATTTGTTCCTTGGGAAAATAATTCATTAGCCTAACTCCAGTTTGGTAAATAACATTTCTAACAAATGCAGTGCGCATTGATTGCAAATTTGATTGATGTACGGGTGACCGTTTTGCACGCAGTACTTCATAATTATGGAAGTTGTAGTTAGCATTGTGGACAATGATCTGGCATCTTATGTAACGTTAGTTAGGGTTGGCGAACTTGAGTATCCATTACAGTAGATAAACAAGAAAATATGATTGCACAAAATAGTGAAGTTTCATCAATTTTTCGCCCGTACTCCTTCAACTAATAACCTTCTTCAAAAATGAAAATTCTTGTGAGGGGTCTTTAAAAGTAAATAAATAAATAAATTTGCATACAAATATGCAATTTACAAACAGATAAGCAAGTACACAATTATTAATTAAGTCAATTAATTAAAACACACAGAGGGATACAGTCATTCAAATAGTGTTTTTTTTTTAAGAGTCCAAGTTCGGCAGGGTGGCAATATCTTCGGGTAATTAGTTCCATTCCCTTATTGTGGGTGGAAAAAAACGAGTACTTCTGATACTTAGTTCTTGAATATGGCACAGCGTATGTGTTTGAATTCAGATGCATGTTATCCTGCCGCATTGGGATTGGCTGCTGCATTCCATCTGCTTCGACATGGCCATAATGAATCTTATACAACATGTACAGTCTCATTTCTCTACTTCTGCTTTGAAGAGATTTCCATCCCAGCTCATCAAGTATTGCTCCTACACTAGCCATACGATCATAATTTCTAACTACAAAGTGGGAAGCAAGCCACTGTACCATTTCAATTTTCCGGATCTTTATATCCGTGTAAGAATCCCAGACTGTAGCTGCATATTTGAGTAGTGGTCGAACTAGCCAAACAAAGCTAAGGTCTTGATCTTAGGAGAATTCACCTGTAGATTTCGTCTGAGGAAAGCGAGAGTGCTATTTGCTTCCCCTGTAATGTTCTCAATATGACAGTTTCAACTGAGGTCTGATGAAAGCGTAACGCCTAGATCTTTTGAAGTGTCGACCAATTAGAGGGTTTGACCATAGAGGATACAGTCATGCAGGACAGGCCGACATTTCGGGCCACGGAGGACCTCGCATTTATCCCACATTTGCTGCCATTGTGCTTTTGCTTCTCAAGATCGTTTTGAAGAGGGCATGAGTCTAGCTCTGAGTCAGTGGTGAGATATGCAATGGTGTCATCTGCAAATAGTCTAACATTAGAAGACAATAATTCATGAAGGTCATTTGTGTAAAGAACGAACTGGCATGGGCCTAAACCTAAGCCCTGTGGCACGCTGGAGAGCACTTCTACATCCTCCGAAAACACTCCATTTAGCAGAACACGTTGCTTCCTTTTTGTTAGGAGTGCCCTTATCCATGTAATGTCCTTTCCACGTACATGTATACCGTTTCTTATCAGTTGTGACGAGGTGCCGGTGACAGACCTTACCTAACGCTTAACGAAAATCCATTATTAAGATGTCAGTTTAGCGACCATCATGCATGTTGTTGACAAGATCTTGAACGGAGCCGAGCAACTGTGTCTCACAGGAACGTTTGTCTCTGAAGCCATGCTGTAGTCGCAAAAAAAATTTGGTGATGGTTCGCATGGTTCATATAGTGCTTGTTATTATGTGCTCCATCGGCTTACAAGCTATGCACGTGAGTGAGATAGGGCGGTAGTTGCTAGGATCACATTTCGAGCCTTTCTTGAATACTGGAGTTACATTAGCAACTTTCCAATCGTTAGGTACCGTAAAATTCCGAAAATAAGCCCCTCCAAATATAAGCCCCCCAAACCGGTAACGCAAAAAACCCTCCGTTAAATCGCCCCTCCAAATATAAGCCCCCCGGGGCTTGTACTTAGAAAATTGCCCTCAAATACAAAGTAAAACAAAGCCAAAACGGTAAATTTCCTTCCAACTCAAGGCTAGCCCAATCGATTTTGAAACGCAAATTTCCCTCCGTAGATAAGCCCCTCCAAAAACAAGCCCCTCCAAAAGGGCCTTTGAAAAATATAAGCCCCGGGGCTTATTTTCGGAATTTTACGGTATCTCGCCGGTATCACATGATTTCCTAAAATTAGCAGTGAAGATATAGAGCGTTTTCACTCACGTGACCAGCATCTATGCTAATTCATTGGAACAAAAGAACGTTTTTACATAAAAAAAAGTTCAAATCCCACAGGATTGGTTTGGAACACCAACATGGCCGCCGTTTCATTGTTTTGGAACACCAATATGGCCGCCGTGACGTCATTTGAAAACGCTCTATTAGCTACAAGATTGGCTAACTCCTTCTGATAAAAACTCTTGATGTGATTCCAACAGGGCCAGGATTATTTGTGTTCAAATTCAACAACAGCGTTTTAAGGCCCTCCTGTGTTATGTTGATCTCATTCATTACAGGGCCGGTACTTGAAATGAGGTGAAGATTGTGATTGTTGCTGTTGTGTGTTATCTCTTGTAAACAATGAGAAAAAAATGCGTATTCAGTGCATTGGCTTTATCCTTGGGATCTGTTATGATTCGACTGTAATTTTAAAAGCTGCTGTAGTCCCATAGTGTCATTTCTCTAATGTTTGATAAAGGACCAAAATCTCTTCAGTCCTGAATACTGACTAGCATCATCCTCCTCTGGGGTAATAATCGATTCAACATTTTTCCAATGTTCTCCCCTTGATTTTCTCTGAATCTTTTTCTTATTAGTAAAATCCAACTGAAGGTCTATTGTCAATGCTGCGTTCTGATTGGTTGAGCTACTACTAGACTATATGTTATAGCCCACTAGTAGCGAAAAGCGCCGGCTTTGAAAACCAAAACAATGGCGGCTGAATTGCGTTTTGCTGGCTAAAGTTGTTTTGTCTCGATATTTTTGACCAACTAGTTGGATTTTACTAAAACAATTCTTCCTCTCGCCCTCATGGCCTCTGAGTCAATAGCCCATTCGGCCCTCGGCGTCATGGGCTATTGACTCGGAGCCCATTCGAGATCGAGGAATAATTGTTAAATATCCTTCCTTTTCAATTGAAGTTAGTGGAAACGGTTTTTGTCATTTTGTTCTCGAGCTCTCTTTCGCTTGGATGTCGAGGCGGGAAAAGGAAGGAGAGCTACGTCTCTGGAATTTGAATATCTGCATCGAAAAGTCGATACGACATGCTGATTGGCGGAGATGACATTAGTATGTGACGTCATTACCCTTGGTGCGCGCGTTCACGTGTTTTTCAATGTTTGTTTATATTCGCGCTCTTTTCCGCTTCACGCTGATTGACCTGATTGGCGGAAATCTGACAGCTCAGTCGAGGGGGAGCCACAGGGGAATTGGAGGCGTAATTCAAATTCCAGAGACGTAGTTGCAAGCTCTCCTTCCTTATGCCGCCCCCCCGCCAGAGCGCCTGGAGAGCTTGCTGGCAGGTTACGTATCATATGACTCTTGACACGAGTTACGTGCTATTTGTCACGCTTGTTCTTTCGTGACCTGGCATGTTAATCAGCGTGTTTGTTTACTTTGTACATTATAGTGTAGTTTTTAACTGTCCTAGTTAAATTGTTTAGCCGTGTTAGTAATTTTTAACTTCTTTGTTTTGTATAAGCGCTTTTGCCCTGTCTTATTAACAGTGTTACTTGAAATATTATAGTTTTTGATCTTTCAAAAATCGTAGATGATTTAGATATAATACAAACCTTAAAGTATGAAATGCACAATATTGTTACAAGAATCTCAAGTAAAAAAAATGGCGTTGCGATTAGCTCAACTCTTTGTTATTTTCTGACTTATCTTTTGGACCGGTACCTATTAAACATTAGCGTGACATATACCCCTGTATCATCATGTCACACTTGCAGACTACATACCCACATTTTTCTTGCTATTTGTTCTACTCTGGTTTCCTTGTGGTTAATTCCATTATGATTTAGCTTAGTATGAAGTCTGCAAATGTCAGACGTCGTCCCTTAGTTAGGTGAAGCTTTAAGGTAAGCCACATTCAGTAATAGACTGTCCATTTTTACAAATTGTGAGAGTACATATAGTCTGCTACACAGCCGTTTTACGAGTCATCACGCAACGCTTCTCCCCAAGGAGCGTTGCGTGACGACTCTAAAAACGGCTGTGTAGCAGGCTAGAGTACATATTGGTGGTCGTATTATGTATGTCATATACAAAGTCAAAACTCCCTTCAGCTAATAATTTAGTCTATATAAAGTTCAAATCTAATGCTGAAATTTAGGAAAAGGTGCATATCATATTACTTGGCCAAAACACCTGCCTGTTCTAATTCTACATAGAAAAAAAGTATCTCAGCGAACAATAAAAGCAAAAAACAAAAGCAAAAATATGACTTTTAGCTAGGCTGTGCAAACTTCATTATGCATTTGGAGATTTCTACATAAAATTACACTCTTGAACCCTTCTTTAAAGTTAGTAGTCTATTCTCACCTGTCTCCCTCACGCCTATTGTTGAGTATGGGCACCAACAGTCTCGATCTGTTGACTAATATAATCCTAATATAAAACTGAGGTGGGTAGGGTGGGAAAAAGCCACAGAAACGAGACCTGAGAAGGATAGGCGTAAAAGGAGACGAATGAGAACGGTCAACATGTTGAATATAAACTGCTTAGCAGCTTCGAGAGAATGGCATAACTCCTTTGTCTACTCTGCCTTTTATACGCGCGAGGTAGGACCGCTGAGAATAGTAGTATATTCTCACCTGTCTCCCTCACGCCTATTGTTGAGTATGGGCACCAACAGTCTCGTGTTGAAGATAACCCTAAAATACCACGGCGGAGACCACAAAAACCGCACAAACGGATGCCCATCCTCAAAACGAGAACCCCAAACTGAAAACCCCGTCCTAACAAAAACAGAAATTAGGAACGAGGAAACGCAGAAACGAAGTCTTTTAAGCGATTAAGATCCGCATATAAAGTTGTGGAGGCGGAGGCCGCCAACTCGTTTGAAGACAATAAGTCAGAAGGAGATCCTTCACGAAGAACTTCAGCTAACTTCATGTAGTAAAGGGCAGTACCCTTGTTGGACCAACCCACGTGGGACATCACATCAGCGAGCTGTGATCCAGACAAAGCGAGGGTAATGGCGGAGCCCGAGCGGAAACCGTGCAGAGTCTCACCTTCATCAATTTTCGCGTCCTTTAAATAATGTTTCAAGCGGGCTTCTGCGGAAGAACTTGTAAGGGGCTTATTGACGATATGACCCTGGTGATTAGTGGGGCGAAATAAGTAGCCGTTGGAGAGAGTTATGCGTAGTTCTGAGGCGACAGCCACATATGTTTCAATTGCCTTGACCGGGCAAAGCTGGGGATTTGAATGGCGACGAATTCCAAAGACGTTGTAGGCGCCGTCTCGTAAAGTTTTACCCCAAACATGATTAAATAAAAAGCCATCGTCTTTAGGGAAACGCATAATTTCTGCGGTTTTCACACATCCCAGATCAGAACCTCTATCCGCGCTGAAGAATAGAGTTTTAAAGAATGCTTGATCTCGAGCCAGAATAAAGAGAGCGGAAGGGCTGACTGCCGGATCCGCCATTTTTCTATCCCATAACCTTGCCAGAAGTAAGAGCTTCGGTAGAAAAAACGGAACTGCTTGCTTGGGGACGATATGAGCACGCAATTGTTCCTCAGAAACAGCCTTAAGATAACCTTGGACTGGAGAAGAAGCAGCAGGATTACCAAAACCTAGCATACTATTCCATTCGCCAGAACGGCCGGCCTCGTTAAATATTGCACGAAGTTTTCCAATATAGGAATCCACGGTTTTAAACGCGAGTCGCTTGGGGCAACCGCAATCAGAAGCATCTTGGTTTGGGGCATTTACACACTCAGCTACATGGACAACCCTTTTCCCGTGACGATCTTTCCAAATCAGAAAACGCGAAACATCTTCGGGGGTGGCGGAATAAATAGACTTTGTATTAGGCAAAGAGGCTAAAAAGGTTTCAAACTCCACGCGCAAAGAGGATTTTTGCTTTGAATACGAAGACGTGTTGGCCGTTTGTGTAAGCTGTTGCAAACGAGCATCAATGGCTGCGAGATCCACTTTTATTTTCGAGGCAGGCTGACGTGGGACTGACTTTCTTTTGTAGCCACACATTTGGCAAAAACGAAACAAATGGTCGTTGGCATAAGCACATGAAGGGCAAGCTACAGCGGGGATAAAAAACCGCTGTACTTGTGGGAGATCCTAATAGGGAAGACAGATGAAAGACTAAATGAGAATAAATACCAAATATAGTTGAAAATAACTAAATAAAATCAAGGAGAGACGAAAAGTACAAGACTCGATGACTTTATTGAAATTACATCTTAATGACAGAAACACATCAAATGCAACAGCAAAATGGATTTATTTGCTTGATAATCCTTAAACAGTATGAAATACTGCGAGTCTAATTATTTGAAATCCGGAAAACCCAAAGGTCCCAGGGGATCGGCCTGTCACCCAAGATACTATCCCTGGAAGGGGTGAGAAGAACGCCACTAGCCCCTTTAGAGGCTAGCAAGGAGCTGGAAGAGCATGCAGACAGAAGCAAAGGCCACCAAAAACGACGTGGGATCACGTCTGGGACAACAAGGGTGTATGGCAACTTAAGGCTATTAAGATACTTAAAGACCTTGGGAATAAGGCAAATGGGCGGGAAAACGTAAGGATTCGAAAAAATCTCAGGTCGATACAAGTTAGGGGATTGTGCCTGAACACATTAACCCCCAAAGCATTAACTAAGGGACTTTCAGAAAAAAATGGTAGAGGTTTGCCAGATAGGTCAGTTTGGACATTTGAAGCTCGTGCCATAAGATCAACGGAGTGACCTTTAGGACCGCCATACAGACTTTGGACCAAATCCCACGTTTTTGGACTAAGTCTAGAGTCCTGAAAGCTTAGCCGACGGGAGGGAGAATCCGCAGGGTTCTCAGGGCCAGGAACATAGTAGACATGCAGATCAACGTTAAGATGCATGGTAGTTTGAAACAAGCACTTAAGAGCGGTCACCAAAGAGTGGGAACGGGAACCACGCCTGTTCCGAGAGTGAAGCAAAACCTGACTGTCAACAAATGCATCCACCCATGAGTTTCTTACCGTACTCCCAAAGGATTGTAAGGCATTGTTGAGGGCAAGAGTTTCCTTGGTAGCAATGTCGGCCCCAATAACAGAAGAATCCCAGTAGTCGGAAGTGCTAACAGTAACGGCACCCGGACTCAATACACCTCCCCAAGCAAAAGAGGAAGAATCCGAGAACAAACGAAAATGGCAGTGTTTCTCGGAACGCCAAGGAAGGAAGCCGTTCCAGGTTTCCAAAAAGAGCCAATGCTCCAACTCCTGTCTCAAGGGCCAGGATAGTTTGACCGGTCGAGATGAGCGCACAGCACGAGAAAGGGCCAAGTTAATTTCGTTTGTATAAAGCCTTGCACCTGGCACGGCCAGAACCATTGAAATGCGCTTCCCTCCTAACCTTTGGAGAGTAACCAGGTCGATGGATTCTGAACTAAGAGCCTGCTTGAGAAGAGTAAGAAACTTTTTTTTCTTGTGAGGCAATAAAATGAAGGCCTGTTTCTCGGAATCGGAAATAAAACCCAACTAAGGGACTTGCTTGCAAGGTACCAAAGTCGATTTATCCAAACCAATAAAATAACCGAGGGAGGAAAGGATAAAACACGTAAGAAAAATAGCAGCGTTGGCTAAAGCCAAATTAATGCTATCCTGGGAGAGCAAATTTTGATAAGCAACCGGAAGACAACCATTAGGGAAAGAAAGCTGACTACTGTGACGGTCGTCCATGTACAGCGAAGATGGAATGCCAAGCGACCGTAGATAATGAGAGGCAAGGAAGCCAGTGGAGTGATAAATGTAGGCGGACGATTTCCAACCAAATGGAATACAACAACTGACAAAAAACCATCCGCCCCACTCGAATCCAAAAAATGTCCGGCTGTCCACTGAGAGTTGGATATGGTCGTAACCGGATTTGTCATCGCAGACAGTTTGAAAGAAGCCATGGAGAACATACTTGGGTAAGTGCTGAACACTGTCCAATTTAAAAGGGCGGTCTTGAGTCCAAAGGTTGAGAAATCTGTCGTCATTACAAAGGCGTGGTTTGGTAGGGTCTACTGTAAGCGGCATGACCAGGTGTGGAGGTGGACATTCCCCTACCTTGCCCCAGAGGGAGATGGCGCCTGAAGCTAATATCTCGATAAGAGTATCAGAAATAAACTGGGCAAACGCCTTACAAGAAGGATGATTAGCAAAAATGCGAGCAGGCGGTCTTTCGCAGTTATAATTGACTCCCTTATAGCTTCCTTTATAATGGGTAAAAAACTTGTCAACGTGGATAAAGTTATGAATCCAGTCCAGTACTTCAGAGAAATTGTTATCAGACGATTGAAATAACTTGTCCCATTGATCTATATGGCGATGGAGTTCACCCGCTCTAAAGGAACTTGAGTCACGGAAGGCCAAAAGGGAGGCGTCGGGAAACGCTTCTCCCGCGATAACTGAGGAGATGAAATCTTGACTAATATGGGCGTTGTCTGCCATTTCCTGGGCCTCAGTAAGAAGAGATCCCTTATAATTGACCAAACGTGGCGAGTTAACAGAAATCTTGGCAGGATCAAAGTTGGGAGTCTTTTCCCAGTCATGAAAAGGCATCTTGAAAAACTAGAATAGAAGAAAGAATAGGTAAGGCCCAGGGAATGGCAAACTCAGCCCCGGTAATCCGAGAGGGAACATTCGTTCCCCTTGAGAATGCCACCCGAGGGAAGAAGAAAGAGGAGGGAGAACAATATAGCGAGTGGACAACAATACAGCGAGTGGAGAACACCATAGCGAGTGGGCAAAATAAAGTATATAAAAATATAAGTCGGTATTAGGGGATAAAAGGGTGAAGGATTAAAGACGGTAACCCCGAAATAACAAAAAATAAAGGAAAGAAAAGGCAAGTAAAAACAATGCACTATTCGCCTAAAGGAAAATCTTTATTGCATAAGATGATACAACAAAATTATGTTGAAGGATGGTTAAATCGAGGCTGAGCAGCAGAAGAAGGCTGACGAGAAGGAGCACGCTTCCAACACTGGGGTGACTTATGCCCTGGTTCACCACATTTGTAACAAATAACGCGAGAGGGTGGCCGCTGATAGGCTTGAAAATACGGTTGCCGATATGGCAAACTTCCTCTACGCGTCTGTGTGCGAAATGGCGTGGACCGCTGGAAAGACTTGTCAACCTTCGAGATCGTTTCGATAACACGGGAAAAATCCTTGTCGGCTAACAAAGCAAGGAAATACGCCTTGAACTGCTCAGCTGGGACGTGGAGCTTCTCTCTCAAAGTCGAAGCGATAACATCATAGCTGGCGGCCTTGGGGTGACTGGAGGACTTTGCAACAGAAGCTAATTCCTCGGCGTAACGAAGCGCTTCGTACTTGTCGAAGTCCTCAACTCTTCTGCCACCATAATATGAAATTATCTGTACCAATGACTCGACTGAGGTGCCTTGGGCACTTTCGAGAGCTTTAATACGCTGTTGCAAGGCCTAAAAAAAAAAGAAAAATGGGCAGTCAAAACTAAGCCCTAAAAGCGACAAAACATCGATAATAAAATCCAAGAATAAATTCAAGGCAATAATAAATAGACAGCTTTTATAATAAAAGATCGGGAGAGGAAAAGCAAACAAAATTAAATACAACAGGCAAAATAAACTAGCCCCAGCGGGACTGCCGGTGTAATCGAGCGGTAAATACGCAAATGAATAAAACAAAAGGGTAAACAAGGAGGCGCAACAACTAAACGAACTGTAGGCGGAGTAAAAGTAAAAGGGGGTTTTAAAGATGAAAATAAACAAGCATACGAATTCAGAATTGCCCGCGAAGCCCACGTGAAAAGAGGGCAAAGGTTGAGAATCAGGGCGAAAAACAAACCAAACAAAATTATAGCCCGCGAGGCCCACATAAAGGGGCAAATAGTTTAGAACGGCGAATAATATACAAAACAAAATACGGCTCGCACAGCTCACACGAAACGAGGGCAAACGTTAAAAGCAGGGCGAATATTTTACAAAACAAAGTTTTAGCCCGCACAGCCCACTCGTAAAGAGGGCAAACGTTAAAAGCAGGGCAAATAATATGCAAAACAAGATTTAGCCCGCTGAGCTCACACAAAACGAGGGTAAACTTTAAAAGCAATTTAAATACAGTGTAATACGGTAAACAAAACAAAATTATATGCCGCACTAGCCCACACGAAACGAAGGTAAACTTTAGAAGCAGAACGAATATACAAATAAAAATTTAGCCCGCACAGCCCACATAAAACGAGGGCAAACGTTAAAAGCAGGGCGAATAATTTATCAAACAAAATGTAGCCCGCACAGCCCACACGAAACGAGGGCAAAAGTTAAGAGCAGGGCAAATAATATATCAGACAAAATTTAGCCCGCACAGCCCACACGAAACGAGGGCAAACGTTAAAAGCCGGGCATATAATATATCAGACAAAATTTAGCCCGCACAGCCCATACGAAACGAGGGCAAACGTTAAGAAGCAGGGCGAATAATATATCCAACAAAATTTAGCCCGTAGAAAAGCGGGCAAATGTTTAGAAGCAGGGCAAATAATATACTAAGTGGAAATGAAAAACAGCTCGCGTAGGGCAAACAACCTACAAGGTTTGGAAGCGAAATACTAGAGAACCAGAACGAAACACGTGGCAACGAACGGATAAAATAAAGTTTCACAAACCTCCAAAGAAACTTCGTTTGCTTGCACTGGCGCTTGTGCAGGCGGTTGAGCTTGTTCCTCTGGCGCTACTGGTGCTTGAGCTTGTTCTGCTAACGCCGCCGGTGCTTGACCTTCTTGTGCTTGGTTTTGTAAGACAACTTGAGCTTGTTGGACTGCATCTGCAGGGACCTGCAATAATCTGAACAGCTCAGCAGCTTCGAGAGAATGGCATAACTCCTTTGTCTACTCTGCCTTTTATACGCGCGAGGTAGGACCGCTTAGAATAGTGCTGCGAAAAGCGTAGATAAAAGGGTTGCAACTCTCTTAAGCGCAGTCCGTTTCTTAAAGGCTTCATTATTGCGTAATATCTTTCGACTGCTAGTACAGTCATGGTAATGCAGGAAACCATTATGCAGACTTGAACGAGCTCCATTAACTTGCAAAAGAATTTCCAGTATACAAAGAAATACAACGGCCACATCAAAATGGTAACAATATCGCTAACAGCCACGCTGACTAGGAGATAATTTGTGGGCGTGTGCATCTCGCGTGTTTTGTGAACAATTCGTATTACAAACACATTTCCGATGAATCCAATGAGAAGGAACAGGATGCTTGAATAAAATAAGGTATATTGAAGGTTATAGATCTCATCCATATTGCGTCTCTTTAAAAAGTAGCGTTCTTGCTTTTGTCTTATTTGGTGTCGTGTATTTTGAGTTTAAGGACAGCAATTCGCTTTGGCCGTACAAAGCCTCTTGGGAAACTGTATGGAAAAGTCTAACTTGAATAATCCAACGCGAAAAAAGTTTTTGATAATTTATGGAGGTTAATTATTCTATACCCAACAAATTAATATATTTCAATATTTCACTCCATGTGCTGTTTTTCATTTTTCGTTTTAGTCATAACAACCCTTAACTACATTCGTTTATACATGCAAAATGCTAGGCACTGCTGGGCGCAATGACAACTTCCATATACGCGTGATAGTTCTTAATAAACGCTAGTCCTGATAATTTTTTCCAATATCACCTGTTTATCGAGTTCATGTTACGAGAAACAACTTAATATTCTTAACTCGAAATGGCTATCGCTTTTCGAATAAACCTCTTCTTTGTAAATGTACTATACGGTTTGAATAATACACAGTTTCCCAACACACAGCAAAATCGAGGTGTTATGGTAACACCAAAAAAGTGTAAATTATTGCAGCTGTGTGAACACCAAATAGGTGTTCACTTAACACTACTGTCGTGTATATTTACACCAAAATGGTGTAAATATGACCTACATACGATCCTGAATGCGGTTAAAAAACACCTTTGCAGTGTTACAGCAACACTGACCTGGTGTATATTTTCTCTATATTGGTGTTTAGTAACACCAAAATTGGGTTAACGTAAACCAATTTTGGTGTTAAAATACACCAAAAATATGTCTCCTTTACACTGTTCTGGTGTTTTTGTTACACTAAAAAAGGGTAATGATGACACTGAATATGTGTAAAACCCATTGCAGCTGTGTGCACACCAAAGTCAGGTAAATTTACACTACTGGGAATTTTACACTGTATTAGTGTAGATCAACACTTCCAATTGTGTTATAACACACCGTTTGAGTGCTGAGCCAACACTATTTGTAACTCATGAAGAAGTCTTAAAAGTAGACAAAGTAACAGCTACGACAACAACCTGTAAATTTACTCCCATTTAATTGCTTTACCCTGATAGTAATAAAAACTTTGTTCTCTTCAGAATTCCGTAAAACAGCATGAATGAAAACAAGTGTTAAAAACTAAGAGGGCTGTACACCGTAGGTCTTTCTTTTCTAAGACTTTTTAGGGAGGTTAACACGACAATGACGGCGACGAAAATGTTACGAAATAAGCAATAGATTTATATTAGCAAAACAACATCTTTGCACGTGCATCACTCATTTTTGCTTATTTTCTTGCCGTTGTTGCACGACTACGACATTTAACTACCTAATTTCACCAGTTTTGCGGAGGATGAGAGCACACTGCATGAGAGAATGATTTTCTCATGCAACCTTTTTTAAAAAATTCAAATATCAATATAGTCCTATACAGAACTACAGAAGCCGGAGAGATGAAATTTGGAACAACGTGGATCTACTTTTTAAGAGACGTTTTTGCCACCGTCGTTGTCGTCGTTCGGCTTAGCTATTGATGTGAAAGGCAGATTACACAACAAGTCGTGCAGATTTAATTTTAGTTTGCTTTAATTACGAGCTTAGAACTGATTCAGTTCATTCACGAGCTGTAATACCTTAGTCGGTATAGTTTAACATTGTCCATTCAAAACTTCTCTCTGGGACAAATGAATATGAGTGTCTGCATTCTTCCGGATATTCTATATCACACACAACATATATTAGAGTGAGCAAGGCGCTGGTATGTCCTCCATTAACCTTTAGAGGGAGATTCCTTTCCCCACTCAGGTATATATCATCTGGGGCTTGCAGTTGCCCCTCAAAGATGATGAAGTGCGTCCTTCCCTCCTTGCTGTTCTCGGCAACTTTATTTGCATCAACACCATTCTATAAAGAGGGGAAAAGAGGCAAAAGAACACTTTCAATAAATGTGTTTTCTCAACTGCAGCATAATAAAAGTCAATAAATATTTAAATGGAAAGTTTTTTATGTTCATCCAATTCTTCAGATGGCCCGAACCTATTTATATGCACGTTGGGTATGTTTTTGAATCGCGTTTTTCATTTTTGGCATCCTTAATAAAGAATAGTGCAAATTTAAGAAAATGTTGTCTATTTTTGTGTAGGTTTAACACTTTTTGAGATATCAGCTTATGTTTAAAACCGAATTTTTACAAAAACTGTCAAAAAACATCATAGAAATCGGTTGAATGGTTCCTGCCGAAAAACGAATTAGGATTGTAGTACAAGCAATGAAAGGTTTAGCCTGATTAAATGAGGAAATGATGTTTGCCTCATGCTCAACTTAATTCTGTTTGCGAGACTCCTTCACTGAATTGTTTCACTGCAACAGGTATTTCTCGATAAAAGGCAAGTCCAGTGTAACTTTTCCAAACTTTCCTTCCCAAAGGGTTATTACTGTCCATATTCACATGTACTTTCTGTTCCCGTGGAATCTCTAGGAATGAGTTTGTTCCTGCCACAGCACTATCTGAAGAATTGATTGACTTTGTTTTATTTTTCATCTGCAAATGAAGCAATCTTTCTTTTTCACGTTCTGTTTGACGCCACAGTTGGTGAAACTTCTCTTGATTTTTTTTTTTTTAACAGAAGACAGTTTTTCTTCGGATGTCTGTCTTTTCTTTTTTTTCTTGAACTAGCTCTTCATGAGCGTTTTTCTTTATTTGTTTTATTTCAAGTCTTCTTCGTTTATTTTGAGCTCGTCTCTAACGCCTTTTTGCCTCATCAGATCTTTTCCAACTAAAAAAAATGCCGCAAATAATAAAAATTTGTTCAAAGGGGGTGGAAGCATTACTGTGAGTGTATTTCTTTTTTCTTAGTCTTTCTTCCGTCCTTTCTTTCTTTTTTGTTTTTCGATCCTTCTTAAGTTTTTCTGATAACTTTAGATAACTATAATTATTACCAGCTATCAATTCATCATGTTCCAAGTAATGAGCGGGCTGGCCTCTCAACTTTGGAGCTAGTTAAAAGCGGAAAATCCAACTTTACATAGCTATGGAAACCCACAACATGATGAATTGAAAGATAAAGGTAAGTTGTTTGGGAATATATATAATTGAGAACCTTACAGACATATTTTAATAATACTTTTTGCAGCCTCGATTATTGTATCACTGAACAGAACTTTACAGTTTTTGGTCTCAGGCACTTTTATCGAAAAAGACAGTATTGAAGTATCATTGGTAAAATGAATAGGATGGCTGAAAATAATATTTTTCATTACAGGTATCTCTTGTGAATGATTGAAAATGTTTATACGTTCTTTTACATTGTATATGGACAGCACACATTGGCAAATTGTGTAGGTGTAACATGAAATAGGTAGTGTTTAGAATTTGCTTACTAATCCAAAACCTCGTTCCCAGGATTCTCTCCTAACCGCTCCGTATAGGTTGACTAATGCATTGTAACTGAGTCTTTTTCTTCCACTGAACCTAATTCCCCACCCACCCTACCTAAGAAATATGTCAGTATTAACTTGTCTATGTTGCAAGCTTCTCATTGCTAGTAAATCCCCTATATATAATATTGTCTCTTTTGTTATAGTTTGGATTTTCCATAATTGACCGGATTGCAGGAAAAAAAGCTTACAATATAGGACCACATGGACAAAATTTGCAAATCCCTCCCCTTCTACTCCCCTAGCCGTTTTCATATAAAATGAAATGATGTTTGTGACAGTCACTGGCCCTTTGGAAGTGTAAATAGGTTCTCACCTCTTTTTATCAACTGTTAGGGTGCTAGATGCCTCGCCAACTGTTTCAGCATTAACGGCTTCTTGTTCAGGTCGCGCTTCGGTAGACACTTCGTGAATTATCCGAACTTCAGTGCTTTTATCAAGTCAAGTTTTCGTACCTTGTGAAGAAGATTAGCGAGAACGCCAGCAGGGGGCATGAGGGTCTTCAGGGTCTCCTCATTCATTCACAACCGAACCTGTTCAGCTTTGCAAGTTAAAAAGTAAAGAGTTAAGAAAGGAAAATTAAAGTTTTTAAAGCTAAACTTTCAGGCCTTAATTAATATAATGCGAAGTAAAAACGTCAACGTGTTCCGTTATTTCGCGCCAAAAGTGCATTTTCAGTTGGGAACTTTTGTTAGATGGGGAACCAAAACAAAGATGTATCAGAACACCGTTTTACGAATTGTAGGTTCGTGTCACAGTATATGAGGGTTTTTTTCTTTCAAAAGCAGAACATATTATTTAGTTAAGACAGGCTATTACCTTACCATAAAAATTATCGGCAAATGCCTGAATACCCCTCCTTCTTCATCCACTCTTGAACATCTTCGCAAATAAAAATAAGTGAAGCCAGGTTTTACCCTTAAAACAGACAGACTAAATAATTTAACTCTTCCGTGCAGAATCTACAGACGGTGAAATGGACAGCTACTGCTTCGCTGTGCGTGAATATATGAACAGCACGCAACGTTGAACAAGACACGAAACCTTTCCGCTTTTCTCTGATTGGACAAAACATTACTTGATAAGTACCGTCTTGAAAGGAATGTTCACAATGCAATCAAAGGGATTAATGAAACCGTGAGAACGTTTTAGGGCTGAGTTGTGATTGGTCGTATCCGCACACAAAACATTCCGATGTTGTTTCGCTTGCCGACGTTGATAGACGCGTTTCAATAAAACTTACAAGATCACTTTCGTGAGCCTCACGCAGCATACAAATATATAAATGACTGCTGTTAAGCAAATGCGATGTTTTCGTGATGTTTCGAAGGTTAACTTGCTTATAAGACAAATGCCGTCTTTTTAGAATATTTTAATTTTGCACAACTATATCTTTGTTTTCACCTTTCCGGCGTATAAACACTGAAAGCACGTGCTTTCAATTAGTCACGGAAAGCACGTGGGGCCCTGGTAGTAGATGCTCGTGTCACGGTGTGTGTGTGTATGTTTTTTTTTTTTTTTTTTAGGGTTCTCTGCCAGTAATAACGTACGTGAGGATAATTTTCATTATTAGATAAGTTAAATTTTTGAAGAAGAGGAAATTACATCATCCTTAATAAAGGATTCACATAACTTTTAGCGCCAAGAAGTATAACTACTTTCATTGCTGGAGCACTGCCACACATCTCATGTTTTTTGAAAAGCAATAGACCTATTCGGTCTATTCACGTGAGCGGGGTGGTTAGTTGAAACATTTCTGACCTGGGATATGCAATTGATAATTTCAGATTAAACTCCGTGTTAGTGTTTTGATACACGATTTGGTGTAAAATAACACACCAGTTGTGTTAAGTTCTTGCAAGATTTCTGAAACACAGACGTAGTGTAACTTTACACCGCCAACGTGTGCCATATTTCTTGATTACACCATTTTAGTGTTTTCATACACTGAATTGGTGTATCTTTTAAGAAACACTCGGCAAGTGTTACGATAACACTAATTCAGTGTTAATGTATATCTCCCTTGGTGTTAATTTACAACCTCGAATTTGCTGTGCACGTTTTTATACTTTATTTTCGCAAAGCACAATCGCTAAGTTCAGTTTATTGTATGTAAGTATGTACACTGTACCACTCTTTTCTCCTCCTCCGCAACTTTGACTCTTGAATGCCGCACAGGCAAAGTCAGACTACTTTTCAATTGAACTAGAAGGGGGCGACGCCTTTCAAGTCAAAGTAAGATTATAAAACATTATGTTAACTAATTCCCATTGGTGAACACTTGCTTTGATGCTTCACTTTCTTCTTCTTAACTTGTAAAAAGAGAAGCTGTTTTTGAATAATTCTTGTCCCCTGATCTAATAATCATAAGAAAACTTCCACTCGCTTTTAAAAGTAAATAGGGCTTGTAATCTGTTGTTGCAAAAAGTCTGTATTCGTTAGTGGATACAAGCAATAGCAAAGTTGTTAGTGGCAAAAATCTGCAATAGCACTGAGTGCTCACCCCCATCCCCTTCTGCCTCCCCCAACCCCCTCCCCTCCCCGCCACTCCTCCGCAGACGCTATTATGCTGCGATCATAAAACACTAGGTGGCGATTAGA
This sequence comes from Porites rus, assembly GCA_964035705.1. NCBI lineage: Eukaryota > Metazoa > Cnidaria > Anthozoa > Scleractinia > Poritidae > Porites > Porites rus. The sequence goes on from OZ037994.1 coordinate 18,897,526, forward strand.
AGTTCAAACTAAGTCGCATTCAGCCGGCCCGCGCACTTGTCTAAACTAAACTTGCGATCCAAATACAAGCGATTGCCCGCTTTATGTTATCTTTATTTTATCGCAGTCGCATTCCTGTTTCGAATCGCTTCAGAATCGCGTGGTATCTTGAAAAATAAAAATACTACGAGAACACAAAAAAACAGTTTTAGTAATTTTATTCAAGAAATAAAGCGTTTTCATAACCTCCTCTTTAAAACTAATTATAATTTTATGCATTAATATTTTATTGTTTTTTTACAATAAATTCTTCTTCTTCTTCTTCTTCTTTTTCTTCTTCTTCTTCATCATCATCTTCTTCTTCTTCTTCTTCTTCTTCAAGTCTGATTTGTTCTGGAAAATAAATTAATGTCACTGGTATTGAACGGAAAGATGACATAAAGTACTTGGGAGTTTATATAGATAAATATCTCAGTTGGCAACAAAAGATACAACATATAAATAATAAATTAGCCAAAAATTTAGGAAGCCTTTCCAAACTAAGATATTACGTAGATCTGAATATACTGAAAACAAATTTATTATCTTCAGTTACCATATTTGGAGAGCATAGTATAATGGGTCATATACCATGATGGCTAAGCCAATCAGAGCTCTAGAATTGCATTATCCAATGACTCAGTTTTTAATAAAAGTCATATGATGCCTTCCAAATGTGGTAACTGTGCGCGTCTGCTTAAAATTGAAAACAAGCTGAAAATAGCCGGTTGTTTTTATAAATAAAGCAGGGAAGAATCCTCTAATTTTGGGCGTTTTTAATAGAACAATTACTTCTCTCGCGGTTGTAGGATATGAGATGATTATAGCCAACTCATATCCAACGCGCACTGGTGGAATAACCGTTAATTAACTAACTTAAGAAAAAGGCTATATAACTTATGCAGGTTAATTGTTCTATAGATCATTTTGACAGTGACGTCATCAAATTGTAAAGTCAAAACAGCGAGGTTTTACGAATTCTCATAACAAAATCTAAATCTAAATCTAAATATCGTTATGTCGGCAAAATCGTTGGGGACATCACGCCAACTCTAAGATAATAATAAATAAAACTATACTAAAATATACAAAACTATTAAAAACTATCAAAAACTACTGATAAAAATAAAACTAAATTAGTTTGCTTTTAAAAATACAGATAAACAAAAAATAAATCTTTGTACAAGTTTCCATTCCCGTAGCATGTTTCACTTCGAAAATACAGCAATTTGAACTTCCGAGTTTTCACAGCGCGTGACACCAAAATAGGAATGCTGTCTCGTTGAAAAAAAAAGTCATTCCTCTTGATGTTCGGCAGTATAACCATTTCAAGTGTTAGAAGATATGTTTATGCGCAAGTATGCTAGTTCTCAAGAGAAAAAAAAGCTTTTATAGAAAAAGTGAACTCCAGATGTTTTTGTTGATTTCCAGGCGGCTATTTTGGTGCACCAAAACGATACAGCAATATGGCATCTCCATACAACGCTCTACAAAGGTGCGTGAAACGTTTCGGCAAAAAACTCAGAAACTGTGGGCCACAAAGATCTGAGACTTGGAAAAATTGTTTATATATTAGTCTTTTATAACATTTCATTTTCTTGGCTTCTTCCTCTGGACGGTTTTCAATTTATTTTTTTGTTGCGTGACAGTGAAAACGATCTATACCCAATAAATGATTATGTTTCAAAATTACGCTTCGTTTTCTGTCTTCATTGATTGACAACAACTCGTTTATAGATGCGACTGGCCGCAATAATTGAAAGAGTGCATCTCGGTGTGTTCCTCATAGGTTAGTCTTAATATTTGTTTTCGACAGCACCTGTTTATCGAGTTCCTGTTCCAAAAACAACTCGTTTTAAAATCCAAATGATCTCGATTCTCGAATAAATGTCTACTTTGTAAATGCAACTTGCACCTGGAAAATTACACGTTTCCTAACACGTTTTTCATTTTCTTTACGCATAGAGCAATGGCAAAGGTCAATTAATTGTGTGTGTCTTCATACACTGTACCATTCTATTCTTCCTCCCCAAATTTAACTCTCGAATGCCGCCCACGAAGAGTAGCTGCCTTCCAACTAAACAAGTAACGGCGCCTTTTTTAAGTCAAGCGGCGGGTCGTGCTGTTCAAGTCTAATTAAGGAAGAGTATAAAACACTATGTTTCAACCATTTCTCAAATTATTCTAATTCGTAAACACCTGCTTTAATTGTTCCTTTTCTTTTCCTTAACTGGTAAAATAGAAGGTGTTTTTGATAAATTCTGCTGGCATAAGTAAATAAGGCTTATAAGCTGTTATTACAAGACGGCACTGTTCATTAGTGAATACAGGCGATCGCAACGTTATAAGTGGTGGCAATTTTATAAGTCGTAATCGTTAGTTATATCTGTTATTCCAGTGAAGCCTCGCCCCAAAATTTTAACAGGCGGATAGAATTAGGACCACAATATTATTTCTTTATTATTTTTCGTAGTCATTTTTAACTTCTTTACTACTTCAAAACATTTCAGGCCGCGGGCCAAAACTTAAAATTACAGATACATAACTCTTAAAAAGCACTTTTACCACACGCAGATTTCCTTACGTTTTTTGGGAGGGATTTCAAATAACTTTTTGCACATAACTAGAAAGAAAAGCAAAGCTGTCCTTAATAATTGGATGTGACTTGACAGTATTATGCAAGAACGGAAAAAAATATATTAGATATTTTTTTAGAAAGAGAGCTAATCCGTTAGATGACGAAAATAGTAAGAGCAGTAATTAGTTATTCAGTTCAAAAGCATCGTTCAGTGTTGTAGGTTTCCAGCATAACAACATTCTTTTAAGCCCTTCTCGAAATCTTTTACCACGAAATCCATAAATGATAGGGTTTAGACTTAAACTGGGCACGAAAAAAAATTCGCTACGTCTAGAAAGTCTTCGGTTCTATCTTTTCCTGTTAATAGAAATGCCCAAAAATACGACAGCCAGGGACCGATACATGAAGAGTTTGCCTCGTTCCACTCTTTTAGAAGAATTCCGGGAAACATATAACGAAACTTGCGATCCAAATACAAGCGATTGCCCGCTAGATGTTATCTTCATTTAACCGCAGTCCTGTTTTAAATGGCTTCAGAATCGCGTGGTATCTTTCCACCGCCCGCACAGTAAGGTTATTGGAGGAAACCATGATGCTGTGACTTCCGCAATTAATATTTAAAAGGCTGTAATTATTTTCATAACAGTGGCGTTGACGTTTGTTGTGAAAATTAAGAATAATCTATAGAATGGTTAACACAAAAGTTATTATTGAGCGCTTGGGTTAAAGATACAAGGAATATAATAAGCGGTGACCGCAATCAAAAATTTCAACTTTAAAACAGTGGTAAATAAGTCTGTTAGCAAAAGCCAGAAAATGGGGATTTTTTCACAACAGACGAATTTGAAAAGGTTTAACCCTTTAAAATTTGAGATCAAAATATGAATTCGCATTTGTTGCCCCTATTCATTTCCTACAGAAGTCGTGGGGAGAAATGATAAAATGTCAAGAAAATTCATCTTGGGTGATCATGTCCGTAATTCTCATAACCACTCTGTTTTAGAAAGCATTGATATTACGGGGAGAAATTTGATGCTGATCACTCTTAGGGCTTAAAGGGTTAAAAGGGGATTGCAGCAGACTCTACCTCCTGATAAATACCTGGTACTAAGAGTTAGTGGATTGAAATTGTGCTATAGGTTGTTTGTGTTATTCGGGCCCAAAGATTATATAGTACAACTAAGTCTGCTTTGTTCTGTAATTATATTTATCCACTTGAAAGGGCTACGGAAACGCAAGCATTGTTTTAATTTTGAAACAAAGCTGACTTGCCACCATTTTTCTCGGCGGAATTTCGTAGTGCGGTAACATTTTTCAAATATTTGTTAAACTTGACTGCTTTAAAAACTGTCACGCTGTCATGTTCTTTATCAATTCATATTGTAATGCATTACCACTGCTACCCATGATTAACCAACTTCACTTCCTAATTTCCTTTTTGTGACAGGCCCTTTTCGAATTAATAATAAGAAAAAAAGTCATATTGCACTTTTGTAAAGCATGCTAAAACTGGCTCGATACTGTTCCTTCAAGAGATTTTTATCGCTCTTAAGCAAAGCAGACAAGATAATTTTCAATTCTGTAATTTAATCATTAGTCCGACAATAAAACAGTAATAACTGAATATACTGAAACACGCAGACATCTGAAGACGTTAACTTTCTTGTCTTGACAGAATTTAATTCATGAACGAATCTCATGGCAAGAGAATATGATAACTAAACTACATTTCTATTGCGATGGACTATTACTAATTGTGACAGCGTGGTTTATTACAAAGTGCAATGGACATTTATTACGAGCTGCGACAGCTTTTATTATTTCAAAGTGCGACAGAGTTTACTACAATTTGCGACGACAGGTATTATAAAGTGCGATGATCATTACAAATTGCGACAGTACACATTGCATGGTTACCTTATTTTGTAAATCATCTACAAATTCATAAATATCTCACTGCTTAACCTTTTAGGAAATTTAGGAAGAAGTGCATCGGCCATGTTCTACTTTTTCACTGTGTCTACATCGCGCGTTTGTAAAAGCAAAATGTCAGTTAGTAATTCTGCATCGAAGAAATGGTATCTCGGCGATTTAGCAATTCAAAATATCAGTTTTAGCTACGCTTTGCAACTTCATCATGCCTTTAGGGATTTCTACATAAAATTACTCGTTTGAACCCTTCTTTAAAATTAGTGCTGCGAAAAGCGTAGATAAAAGGGTTGAAACATAAACTTACAACGAATACAAAATCAGCCACAGTCGTAAGTTGAGCGTAAAAACTAACGTCTGTTGTTCCATCTCCTGATGGAATGATCACGTAAGAAACTAGGGTTGGTGTATAACCCATAAAAAATCCAAAAGTTACCAACATGAACGTGATAACAAGTTTCTTCTTCTCAGATCTCCTTTCTCCATCTGTTTCTGCACACACCGTGTTGGTGAAGTAAAGTCCCCTTATCAAGGATCCATAGCAGTATATTATGATCGACAGTTGAACAAACCATACAACTAGCTTGATTTAAGTACAGAATGTAGGGATCAATACATGTCTTATAAGTTTCGCTCCATTCTTTAAGGATCGGTTGCTGGGAGGCATGTAAGAACGCTTGCCTCCCAAATGCAAGCGATCGCCTTCTTAACGTTGTCTTCTCTTAAGCGCAGTCCGGTGCTGTAATGCTTCAATAAGGCGTGATATTTTTCCACCGCTAATACAGTCATGGTAATGCAGGAAATCGTTGTACAGGCCTGAATGATCTCAACTACTTTCGAAACGATTTTTCAAACTTCAAAGAAATAAAACAGACACAATGAAATGGTAATACAGTCGAATCTCGATTATCCGGACCTCGATTATCCCGATTTCTCGATTATCTGGACTTTTTCTCTGGTCCCAATTTGGTCATGAATATTTATTAGCCACGATCAAGATCCGTAGCCATATCCTTTTTAAAACTACAGCATTGAAAAGTGCAGTCAAATGCGAGGACAAGAAACGGAATCCCCGCATAAAAAAGGGTAGATAGAAGATTAACATTTTCAGTCATACTTCAGGCAAGTAGTTCAATATGTCAAAGTTTAAGATTGTTGAACGATAACAATCTTACTAACACATCAACATGAGCTAATATAACGTTTCCAGTTTCTTTGCGGGTAGATCATGATAGGTATTGATAGCCTTTACAATTAATAAAGGCTGGTAATTATTTTCATAACAGGGCGATCTGAAAACACTTCGGAGGAAATTCGGCCGATTTCGCCTTGTATCTATGCGTGCTTCTGCAAGGACTATCGTCAGCAAGGAGTAAAACAGTTTTGAGAGATTCGCATAGCCCGACAAGAAGCGCACTGAAAATCTAACCAAAATTTATCTGAGAAGGCAGTCCAAATTCACCAAATCAGAACGTCTGTACAGTATTAACGTCGTACTCTCGTACTGACTTGAACGACCTGGTAAACTTAATTTTCACCAGTCTTTTAATGCGGTTGACCGAGAAACATTCCGACGCGATAAAACTTAAGGTTTTAAACGCTTATGGCCGGATAAATTTATACTGAGAAGAGTTGTTGTCTCATTGTTTAAAACGCTTTTCCGCAATCAAATTAAAAACTGGACCCAGAAATGTTATCGGTTTGAAATATAAGGATTAATTGATCTTTGAATGCAAGTGAAGTATTCCATTTTTTTTCATGAATAATGCTGTTATGTTGTGCTTATCATATAAACCCAGCTTGATCAAGAACTTCGATCTGTCTTCAGTTTTGCCAGTCGATCCCGTGACATACATTATGATAAATAACTTTTTTTTTTGGTTAAAATCTACTTTTATCGCCAGGCATGAAACCCGTAACTTCAAGCTGCCCTGAGTTATATTTGGCGATTATGTGAATGTCATGATATGGTGCTGGAGCGAACATCAAAATCAGTCATGCTGGGCATGCCAATTTCATGCCAAACCCAAATGGATTCACGATCGGCATGCCCGGCATGCGAAACTGAATGAGCAAAAACTGGGAATGAATCATCAGCCGGCGAGAGATCTGAGACCGAAGTTTAGCTAGGTCAGTTTTGGGCCGCAAGGGCATGAAGCCATTTTTTCCATGCCTATGAGATGTTATTTGTAAGTACCAATGGTCAGACTGAATGCAATTTTTACGCTCGCTAGGCATGTTCAATTGAAAATCATGGCCATACACTCATTCAAAACAAAATGCTATCAAATTTTAGTTTCCAAGCCGTTGTTACCTTTCAGCTTACTTTCAAGAGCGGCGTGTATCAGATTATAATTTGAGAGGCTACAACAAACTGAAAATACCGCATGTTAAGACTACTATCTATGGTTTGCGATCGTATAGGTTCTTTGCTCCTCATACCTGAAATAACCTGGTAATAATCAGAATGTCCGAAACGCTGGTTACTTTTAAACGCAATATCAAAGATTATATTTATTAAGAGTTGTCGATTTGTATATCTTAATGCTATTTTGTTTTGTTATTTCTTGTATCAGTGTATCAGTGTTGCCAAGTATAAACTAAGCAGTTAGGTTCTTTTAAAGCTTTAGATCTTTGCCGGTTTTTATATTATGGAGTTCGGAGATACTAGACTACGTGCTAGTCAACAATCCGAAGTAAAATAAAGTTATGAATGAATGAATGAACCCATGATTAATCAACTTCACTTCCTTATGTTGTTGTTGTTGTTGTTGTTGTTTTTTGTCAAAGGCTATTTTTCGAATTAATAGTAAGAAAAACGGTCATGTTGCACTTTTTCAAAACATGCTAAAACCGGCTCGATACTGTTCCTTCAAGAGATTTTTTTAGTCTTAAACTACGCAGACACGATAAGACCGATAATTTTCAATTCTGCATTTTAGCAGTCTGACAATAAAAACAGTAAAATATTTAGCCAGGGCTAATTGAAAAGCGAAGCTCTTGATAATATTTATGGTTTGTTCAAACAAAATATAAAATCGTGTGCTGCTGAGCGGCGAAGGCAACGCCGGAGAACGGTGAAAAACAGCAGTAAGTCTAATTAGTAAAAAAAGTAACTTTTCACGTGTAGCACACTTTTTTGTACATTTTTTTGTCGTTGGTTTGCACGACTACAACGTGAAACTGCCAGAAACGTTTTAGTTACACGTTTTTGGGAGGAAATGTCGTACGTGTTCTCGTTCACTTTTTTTTTTCACTGCCGCTCATTTTCATCTTGCATTGGTGGCCCCTATCATTTCTCATTTTGTCACCGCCGCTACAAAATTTTCATGCTGTTCTTCCAACAAAAAAATGTCGACTTTTTTTTATCTCTCACTCTAGATCTCTGTCGCCCTTTTTTTCGTTGAGCTTCGCTGATCTGCCGCTTACTTTCTCAATTTCTCTGTCTTTCTCTTGCTCTATGTTCCAAATTTGTGGACATGACAGTTAATCTAAGCTTAATACTTTAGACAACATGAGTACAGAAACAATTTCCGCTTTCCGTTTTCGTCTTTATAGACCCTTCACGGCCTTTAGTTGTCTCTGCTTTACAATGCGATTTCCCGCCAAAATAACCTCGAGTTGCATTTGGGTTGCCATACCTGTTGATTGAGTTATTTTACATTGGTATGCCTGTGATGCGGACGGTCGTTCCTTGAGGCGGTCGGTGTACGGTCAAGTGATTGCCAAATTTTCTGGGATGGGTAGATTTACTTAGCCATGGTGCTCCGCTGGCACGCACGAGAACTCCGCTAATAACAATGCACTGAAACACGCATCTGAAGACGTTTACTTTCTTGTCTTGACAGAGTTCAAGTCGTTAAAACGAATCTCATGGAAAGCGAATATACGATAAATAAAGTTTATTACTATTGCTATGGAATTATTAACATTACGAGAGCGTGGTTCATTACAAAGTGCAATGGACAGTTATTACAAACGGCGAAAACTTTTTTATTTCAAAGTGCGACAGAGTTTACTACAATTTACGACGACACGTATTAAAAAGTGCGATGATTATTACAAATTGCGACAGTACACATTGGTTACCTTATTTTGTAAATCATATACAAATTCATAAATATCCACTGCTTATCCAACAATAGGCGCTGAGTCGATATCCGCACTTTTTTTTTCAGATCATACGAAAGCCAAATTCAGCAGTATTAAAATGCTAATTAACTGCTAAGGGTAAACAAAAGCACATAAAAAATTCAGCTAATACAGTTCTTCTACATACGAATAGAAGCCAGAGGGTTAAAACCTAGTCTTGAATTTAGGGAAAAGTGCATGCTATGCCCTATTATCTGACCAAAACATCTGTCTGCATCGCCTTTTTGTAAAAAAAAATGTCAGTTAGTAATTCTACACCGAAGAAATGGTACGAATGCTACGCTGAGCAACTTCATTATTCCTTTGGGGATTTCTGCATAAAATTACTCGTTTAAACCCTTCTTTAAAATTAGTGCTGCGAAAAGCGTAGATAAAAGGGTTGAAACATAAACTTACAGAGAATATAAAATCAGCCACAGACGTAAGTTGACCATAAAACCTAACTTCTGTCGTTCCATCTCCTGATGGAATGATCGCGTAAGAAGCTAGGGTTGGTGTATAACCCACAAAAAATCCAAAAGTTACCAACATGAACGTGATAACAAGTTTCTTTTTCTCAGATCTCCTTTCTCCATCTGTTTCTGCACACACCGTTTTGGTGAAGTAAAGTCCCCTTATCAAGGTTCCATAGCAGTACATTATGATCGAGAGTTGAATAAAATTTACAACTACAGTTAAGACCATACAAGCTTTGCTTCCTTGATTTAAGTATAAAGTCCAGGGACCAATACATGTTTCACGAGTTTCGCTCCATTCTCTAAAGAAAGTTTCCGGAAGACACATAAGAATACTTGCGACCCAAATGCAAGCGATCGCCTTCTTCACGTTGTCTTCTCTTAAGCGCAGTCCACTTCTTAAAGGCTTCAATAAGGCGTGATATCTTTCCACCGCTAGTACAGTTATAGTAAAGGAGGAAACCGTTGTACAAAGTTCAACGAGCTCAACTAACTTGCAAACGAATTTCCAAACTCCAAAGAAATACAACGGCCACAACAAAATGGTAATAATATCACTAGCGGCCATGCTCACCAAAAGATAATTTGTCGGCGTGTGCATCTCCCGTGTTTTGTGAACAATTCGTATAACCAACACATTTCCGATGGCTCCAATGACAAGGAACGGGATGCTCGAATAGAATAAGGTATAAGCCAGGTTATAGATTTCATCCATATTGCGTCTTCTTATTAAGTAGCGTTCTAGGTTTTGTCTTAATTGATGGCGTGTATTATGAGTTTAAAGACTGCAGTTACCTTTGGCCAAAGTCTCTTCAGAAATATTGAAAAGTCTAACTCGAAGTATTAGAAACTGAATCATTGAATAAGGCAATTCTAGAGCTCTGACTGGCTTAGCCATCATGGTATATGAGCCATTATACTATGCTCTCCAAATATGGTAACAGTAGCGTCTGCTCGAAATTTAAAAGAAGCTGAAAATCGGTTGTTTTTACAAATAAAGTTATAGATGCGACGGGCCGCAATAATTTAATGAGTTCTTGATAGTTCCTAATAGGTTAGTCTTAATAATTTTTCTTGACAGCACCTGTTTATCGAGTTCCTGTTCCGAAAAAAACTCATTTTAAAATGCTAATGGATCTCGATTTTCGAATAAATGTCTTCTTTGTAAATGCAACTTGCACCTGGAAAATTACACGTTTCCTAACACGTTTTTCATTTTCTTTAGGCATAGAGCAATGGCAAGGTCAATTAATTGTGTTTGTTCATGCACTGTACCTTTCTATCTCTTCCTCCCCAAATTTAACTCTCGAATGCCGCCCACGAAGAGTAGCTGCCTTTCAAGTAAACAAGAAACGGCGCCTTCTTTAAGTCAAGCGGCGGCTCCTGCTGTTCAAGTCTAATTAAGGAAGAGTATAAAACACTATGTTTCAACCATTTCTCAAATTATTCTAATTCGTAAACACCTGCTTTAATTGTTCCTTTTCTTTTCCTTAACTGGTAAAATAGAAGGTGTTTTTGATAAATTCTGCTGGCATAAGTAAGTAAGGCTTATAAGCTGTTATTACAAGATGGCTCTGTTCATTAGTGAACACAGGCGATCGCGAAGCTATAAGTGGTGGCAACTTTATAAGTCGCAATCGTTAGTTATATCTGTTATTCCAGTGAAGCCTCGCCTCAAATGTTACAAATTTGACTATAATTTTAACAGGCGGATAGAATTATTATTATTATTATTTTTTTTTATTATTATTATTATTTATTTTTTTTATTTTATTATTATTTTTTTTTTACTATCATTATTTTTATTATCATTATTATTATCATCATTTTTAGTTTTATTTATTTCTTTATTATTTTTTGTAGTCATTTTTAACTTCTTTACTACTTCAAAACATTACAGGCCGGGCCAAAACTTAATGAAATTACAGATACATAACTCCTAAAAAGCACTTTAACCATACGCAGATTTCCTTAAGTTTTTTTTTTTCAAAGATTTCACATAACTTTTTGTACAAAACTAGAAAGAAAAACAAAGCTGTCCTTAACAATTGGATGCGACTTGACAGTATTATGCAAGAGTATATTTTTTTAGAAAGAGAGCTAATCCGTTACATGTCGTAAATAGTAAGAGCAGCAATTAGTTATTCAGTGCAAAAGCATTGTTCTGTGTTGTAGGTTTCCAGCATAACAACATTCTTGTAAGCCCTTCTCGAAATTTTTTACCACGAAATCCATAAATAATAGGGTTTAGACTTAAACTGGACACGAAAAAAAATCCGCTACGTCCAGGAAGTCTTCGGTTCTTTCACTTCCTGTTGACAGAAATGTCCAAAAATACAACAGATATGGCGTGTAACCCACTACAAACCCCGTATTGGCCAAGGTTAGAGTTATGACAAGTTTCTTTTTCTGTGATGATGTCACTCTGTCGGTTTCTGGGTACACTATGCTACTAATGTAAATTCCCTTAATCACGCACCCATAGCAGAAAAACATAAACACCATTTGAATATGGGTTATGGTGAGATTTATGGCGACATAAATTTTGCTTGCCTCATTCATCTGTACGGTGCAGGGACCGATACATGTGGAGTTTGTCTCGCTCCATTCTTTTAGAAAGAATTCCGGAAAACGTGTAACGAAACTTGCGATCCAAATACAAGTGATTGCCCGCTTGATGTTATCTTTATTTAACCGCAGTCCTGTTGCGAATGGCTTCAGAATCGCGTGGTATCTTTCCACCGCCAGCACAGTAAGGGTATTGAAGGAAACGATGATGCTGACTTCCGCAAGAGCAACAAACTTGCAAACGAACTTTGCGAATTCGAAGTAGTGCACTGGCCACAGCAATATGGTGACAACGTCACTAACAGCCATACTCACCAGAAGATAATTTGTCGGGGTGTGCATTTCTGGTATCTTATGCACAATTCGTATGACCAAAAGATTTCCAATCAATCCAATGACAAGAAACGGGATCCCCGCGTAAAAAGGGACGTTTTCGGTCTGTTTCATACTTCAGGCCCGAAGTTGGTCAATACGACACAGTTTAAGGTTGTGGAACGCTGACAATCTCACTTATACATTAACATGAGCTTATATAACGTTTCCAGTTTCTTTGCGGCTAAATCATGACAGGCATTGATAGACTTTGCAATTAATATTTAAAAGGCAGTGGCGTTGACTTTTGTCGGGAAAATTAGGAAAAATCTGTAGAATGTTTAACAAAAAAGTTGTTATTGAGCGCCCGCTTAAAGATACAAGGAATATAATAAGCGGTGACTGCAATTAAAAATTTCATCCTTAAAAAGGTGGAAAAGAAGTCTGTTAGCAAAAGCCGGAAAATGGGGATTTTTCACCAAAAACGAATTTGAAAAGGTTTAACCCTTTAAACCCTAAGATGAAAATATGAATTCTCATTTGTTGCCCCTATTAATTTCCTATAGAAGTTGTGGGAAGAAAATGATAAAATGTCAAGCAAATTCATCTTGGGTGATCATGTCCATAATTGTCATGACCACTCTGTTTTACAAAGCATTGATATTACAAGGAGAAATTTGATGCTGATCACTCTTAGGGCTGAAAGGGTTAAAAGGGGATTGTAGCAGACTCTACCCTCTTATAAATACCTGGTACGAAGGGTAAGTGGAGTAAAATTGTGCTATAGGTTGTTTGTGTTATTAGGCCCAAAGATCATATAGTGCAACTAAGTCTGCTTTGTTCTGTAATTATATTTATTCACTTTAAAGCGCTAAGGAAACGCACGCATTCTTATAATTTTGAAACAAAGCTGACTTGACTCTATTTTTCTTGGCGGAATTTGGTACTGCGGTAACATCTTTCAAAGATTTGGCAAACTTGACTGCTTTAAAAACTGTCACGCTGTCATGTTCTTTGCCAATTCATACTGTAATGCATTACCACTGCTACCTATGATTAACCAACTCCACACACCGAATTCATAATGGCGGACGGCTCGGGTAAGCCTCGGTACGAGTACATGAAAACGAGGCGGGTGAGGATAGGATTGTAATTCCAATATGGCGGCACCGCAAGTAAACACGTTTACAGCTCCACTTCTACTAACGGAAAATGATATTCCTGGAGCTAGTCTTGAGGGAAGGAAACCAGCAGAGTTGAAAAAAGCTGATCTATTGTTTTGGCTACGATGTAGGGGTGATTCGTGTAAAGGCCTGAACGTAAAAGCACAGCTCGTAAAGCGGTATGTTTCTATCGAATAATTCTCCAACGTACGCCTATTGTAAACATTGAATGTTCTGTTATTTCCCGCTCGGATGCAGATTCTAAGAACCAAAATTTCATTTGCTCTAGAAAAACAGATCATCATATATTAATATTAGCGAATTAAACTGAAATTATTTGAATGCTGTGTTTTGTTGTATCTTTATCTTATAGAGTTGAGGAGTACATTGCAAGTGGCAGAGACCAACTTATAGTTGACCCTGATCCAAATAAGATATATACGAAACGAAAAGCCAGGGAATGCTCTATTTCGCTTCCCGATTCTTCATCCCAGAATAAGGCTAGTGCCGGAGTAAAATACTCATCTACTGGTTGGGGGAAAGCTCTAAAGAAGTTGCCATTGTTTACAAAAGCTGAAATGAAAAAGCATATAGAAAATTCAGGTAAAAAGATGGGAAGTGTGGAACACCATCATGTTCCCACAAGTTTGAAACGTGCCAAGACCTTTCTTCAAGATGAATATTTAAAGGATATTGAGGCAAATGATGATGAACATTATTTCTATTTTAAATGCAAGTGCTATCACAGCTATAAGAAACACGATGCTCCTCATACTATTCAGGTTGCCCTTTGCATTATATCTGGACAGGTGATGGATGCGACTTGCACATGTGCTGCTGGGAAAGTTGGTTATTGTAACCACACACTTGCTCTCATGTTGAAAATTTGCAAATACTCATTGTTCGAGAGCAAAACAACTGAAGACTTAAGGGATGAATTAGATGAAAATCCAACTTTGGCATGTACCTCAAAGTTACAAAGTTGGCATAAAAACGGTCGAGGTGATTCAATTCATCCGCAGCCAGTGATGGATTTAGTTGTCTCTAAAATTAAACCCGATGATGAGAAGTCTGACAAGGCTGTTGCCTGTCAACTCTATGAGGCCCGCAAAATAACAAAGCATGATATTTTAGAGGAAGAGAGTTTCAAAAAACCATTGCAGCAATCAATCCTAAAATGGGTATTGCTACCCTTGCTTCAAATACACCCAGTGAAATGGTGCAGACCAAATATGGAAACAGCCCCGCTGGGTCTACAAACGGTTATCAGTTATCTTATTCTGAGGCCAACTTTCCTGTGTATACTGATATAAGTACTGTTGCAAGAAGTCCTGATTCAAATGCCAATATAAACAGCTATACAAGATTCCCCCTTAAAGACAATGAACCTAGCTCTTATCCAGACACTCTCACTGAAGAGGAGAGAATGTTTCTATCTTCACTTGAGGTTGATGAAGATGAACTTAACAAAATGGAAGTAGAAACAAGAGAGCAGGTAGGCAGTGAGAGATGGAGGGAAGAGAGAAAATTTAGGTTCACAGCCTCAAGGTTCCATCTGATTTCTAGAAGGCAAAGAAATCATGACTCTTTTTGTAAAGAACTTATGCACCCCAAGGTGTTTACAAGTAGACACACTGAACATGGAAGAAAGTATGAGGCAACTGCCATTCATGAATACCAAAAATTCATGAATGCAAGAAAAACACCAGTGGTGGTGCTCAAGTGTGGACTTGTAATTTCAAGTGAAATGCCAGTCTTTGCAGCTACCCCTGATGGGAAAGTCATTGACTTTGGCTGCAGTCAGCCTTTTGGAATTTTGGAAGTCAAATGCCCATCAAGCAAAGCTGCCGTCACCCCACTAGATGCCTGTGCCGATCCCAAATTTTTCTGTCGACGAGTAGGTGACCAGTGTCGTTTAAAAACTGATCATGAGTACTATGCTCAAGTACAAGGCCAATTGGCTATAACTGGTGCTGCTTGGTGTGACTTTGTTGTCTATACATTCAAAGGCATGTCAATCCAAAGAATAACATTTGACCAAGAATTCTGAGATAATTTTAGTCAGAAACTCAAGGCATATTATTTCCAGCATTTTCTCACTTTTGCTGTCTCAGAATACAAGGGCCAGCATAATGAAGCAAGGCCTACAAGATTATAATCCCTAACAGGTGGACTGGTCACCTCTCTTTCAATTGTCAATAATATATGCTTTTTTATAGCAACGCCCCTGCTTTGTTCTAACACAACATTACATGTATGCAACAAAAGTTTACTTTCAGGTAATTAAGGGTAGTTTCATGCATTGCTCTATGATATAATAGGATCTTGAACATTACACAGATGTGCACAAACAGTCCACATCTGGTTTACAATACCAAATAGACTGAGAGGGACTACACCATCCCAGATGTGAAAATTCTTAATTTTGTTGATTGCCCTCTCAACATGAATTCTGAGAGGTGCAATTTCTTGTGTTTTTACAACATCCTCAGCAGGCATCTGAGCTGAACTGCCTAAAAATGGGGGGATGTTAAGGGACACACCAACTGGTAGAAGATCCTGAATAGCGAATCCTTTGTCAGCCATAACAGAATCATTAGCTTCAAAAGAGAGGTCCAGAAATCCACTTCTCTCAGTTATTTCCCTATCAGATATGCTGCCTGTGTAGAGTTGACTTATAAAGGAGATATGACCAGCAGGAGAAATAGCAATCAATCTTTTAAGAGTTGTGTGGTTCTTGTAAGAGCTAAATAGCTCACTGTTCAGGAGTAAATTACTTGGCATCTGACACTTGATTTCAGTGCAATCTATTATAGCCCTAGTATTTGGATACTTGCCTTTGAAGTCTTGAGGCATGTTATCATTCACCACTTCTCGGAATGGCCATATGTTCAACTGCCCAAACCTTAAATACATGAAATTTACCCAGGAAATTACAATTCGGCTAACTGTGGATTGAGATATATCGAATAAATGCCCCAGATGGCGTTCTGGAAATCCCTGTCTTAATCTACACATTACCAGGAAGAACTCCTCTTTAGCATTTAAAGTTCTAGGCCTCCCTTGTCCAACGCCAAGTTCAGGTTCTCTTTCATAATATTCAGGGTCAACATCGTTGGAAATAGAACGCCAAAAACGAATGTTTTCTCCATTTTGCCCCGGATTTAAGTAATTGTACGTAACCATGAAAACGTCATACGATGGGAAGCCAGTATAAAATGTAATATCTTCATCAGAGGTGAAATTATCTACTGTAAAAATCCTCTTCTCTAAGTTCGCACACTTCTCTGAAATTTTGAAAGCATGGGTCCTCACTTTTTCAACCTCTGCTTCTAACTTTGCATTTTTCGTTCTGCTCTCTTCAAGTAACTGCTCCATTTTAGCTAGCTTTTTTCGAAGATCGTCGTAGGACAGCTGATTGTCTGTTGTTACAGTTTCGCTACTTTCTGCTTCGGAATTACTTTCTAAGGAAAACTCTTTTAATGAATCAGTAGCATCGATACTAAGGGATTCTGAAGACGGACCGGCAACTGCACTCATATCGAGCGATGTTCGAGCACTTCCTGCTTTCCTCTTATTCTGCTTTTTATTTTGAATCGAAGCAGAATTACCTCTTGGTGTCGGCGGAGGTCTCTTCCGAGGTGAGCTCCTTTTCCATTCAAAAACTGATGGAACTGCTCCGTCTACTTAACTTAACCGCCCAATGCCTAAACTCTTCTTAAGAGCGAATGTCTGTAAAAATCGAGCAACCGGCGGCCACGGTCAAAAATTAAATTTCGCTCATATCTTGCCCATACATACTTTTTAGTAAGTAACTAAACGTGGTGTAGTTTGTTTTTCAAAAGGCCGCTTGGATTTGGAGAAAATCGACAAAATCAATTTTCTTGGTCGGCGACTTGAAAACAACCAAAATTTGAGGCAAAATGAGGCGGTCTCAAAACTTCGCTCGCACGCTAAAAGGAAGAAAGCGTGGTAAAATATTCCCCGATAAATCAATTTATAAAGAGTTTTAGCCCTAGTATGGCGGTTAATTCTTATCTTAACGATAATGTGGAAGGTAAACAATTTTACTTTAGTTTTGGTTCTTTTTCAACTCAACGAAGTTTAAATTTAGACCTAAAGTCGCGATTTAATTTTTAGGCATGTGCTACACCTCGGTTTTTCCTGAAACTCAATCTATAAGTTAGTTCAACATTGTACTAAAACATATGTAAGAACTGGCTTGGGTAATTTAATTTGCGCTTCAGACGAACCTTCTGAAGTTGAACAAATTTTGAGTGAAATATGAAACATTTGCATAATTCACCAACGCTTAGCTGTTGCCGAAAGGGATCATTGGCATTTCTTGAGAAGAAATATGATGTACTTCTATAGTACAATAATTAATTTGCTAACATGTAATAGACATTAACTTACCTTTATAGTTTGGGGCACTTGTTTTACTTTTTCTCTTCTCGAGCTCCAAAATTCTGCTGGCGCTAAGGCATTTTGTAATTTGACCTCTAACGAGAGGTCATTGGAGATGGGCCAGGATATTAAAATGTGACTAGAACCGAATGAGCGTTATGATCTAAATTCTTAAGGTGGTTGAACAAAATATTTCACGAGAAAAATATGTTTTTAAGACATTTTCGGCGATTTGAAAGATGTTCTTACCATTTAATAGAATCAGTTACAACATACAGGGAGGAAGTGTGAGACGACAAGGAGTGGTGTTGCGTGACAACGAACACCATCCTTCGGACTTAAGAATGAGCAGGAAACAAAATCGTTTATACATTTCTTTGATGTTTCCAAAGTTATTTGTTCAATTATACAACAACTGAAAGGCTGCATAGTCTGGCTGCCAACAGTACTTGAATTAAAAGTGTAAAGTGGTGGTCAGTTTTTCGGACACCTGCGCGTGTGATAAAAGCATGGACTATTAAGGAATTTGGAAAACATCAAAATCATACACCCTGCCAGTGCACGCGAACGCTGAGTAAGTTTTAAACTTTGCAAAACCTCGATAAATGATCTCGGAAGCGTTTTTCGTTTTGAGTGGAGAATCACAATAAAAAAATCATGTTATTTCATATGTATATTTTGTGGTTTATTTTTTACTTGGGTACTACCGAGTAAGACTCCGATGGAAAGGCCGTTGAGGAGATAGAAGAATCCGTCGAAAGGGTTACGCTGTAACCCTTGTTAAAGGATGTTAGGTAAGCAATTCGCTCTAAACCCTGTCTCCCCCTTTTCAAATGCTTGCACAGGCTAATTAGCATTAAAAAAACTTACATTGGCACACGCAACTGAAAAATTGCCATTGCAATGGGGGAATGCTATCGAGGCAGGGCGGCATTGTGGAGTGGTAGATGACGTAGCTCTGTTTTCAAGTCTACAAACCTCTCCTTGAGTGTGAAGACTTAAGGCATGAGTTTCAGTTTCTAGTATCGAATATATACAATGATAGAAACCTGGGGTCTAGAACGCTGACCTCGTCTCTCATTCCTCTACCAAAGGATACGTCAAAGTATATCAGACAATTTCCTCCTTACAGCATGCTCGGCTACTCAAACAAGCTTTAAAATCTTCTTTCGTGCTGTGATACCGCAGATAGAGTAAGTTAGAAAGCTGGAATCAAACGTGTTTGCCAATGGGTGAGGCCCTGACGTCTTCAAATTCACGTTAAAAGGACACTGAGTAGGCAAAAGCATTAAGTTTACTTTTCCAGTAAATTCCGTCTTGCGGCTTTTGACAACGGACCAGGGGCTTGTTTGTCCAAAGTCCCTATAACTTTTCGGGCCCGAAATCAAATATTCAAACCGAAATAAAAGGAATAAGAGGAGCGCGGGTCCTGGCTAGCAAAATACTTCATTTTTTCATTAACTGATAGTTTTATCATGTTAGATGCAAAACTATTGAAATTTCTAACTTGCATGTAAACAACAACAGCTTTCGGGGCTCGTTAATTATCGGGACTTTCGAGAATTGAACGGGCCCCGAAGCGGATACAGCCTCAATATCCGTTTCATTGAAGACTGCCAGAGAAAGTTATGGTCGGAGACTTTCTTTTCAAGAGTTCTGATCATGAATTTCTGACGAGCAACCAAGTTTCAGTCTCAAGACCGGTACCAAAGCGCACACTCAGAAAATGGCAAATGACCTGGAGTAAAACTGAAAAAAAAAACTATATGGGTAAAGAAAGTAGTGGTAGCGTTAAGCGATAGTTGACAAGGGCACCCAACGATAGTTTCCTCCTAAATACATTGCAAAAACCCTTTTAGGCTATCTAAATCACTAAGTTCTTTGCGGCGCCATATAATTATAACAACTGTTCGGTCATCCACAGGGCAACTTAAGTAGTCTTTTCGATCGAAATTACAAGGGCTTCAATATTATTTTTTTCGAGAAGTTTGAAATTTTTTCTGATTCCTTCTCTATTACAATTTCGTACCCGAAAGTTTTAATTCCCTTTATATGGAGAAAACCTGTCTCGTGTAGGAGAGTCACCCACCTAGCCGAGAGAAAAAAAAAACATTGACCCCAGCCGGCCTTCGCGCATGCTCTAATTGTCTCGCCTCGGCTATGCGAGCCCTTTACCGATACGGATCGGATTTGATCTAGACGGTCGGACCAAAATATCTCCTTCCATTTGACAAAATTATTTTCACCAGGACCAATGATCTGTATCCTGCTTACAAGCACGATAACCAAACTCGCGGTGGCTTTGGTTTGGTCTCTGCAACTGGAATGTACCTTCCACTGGGCACGTGGTTTTTCCGAAATTTCAAACAGGAATTTTTGTTCAATGGAAAGCGTGTAAAGTGCCTCGGAGAAACGTTGGCCCGGCTAGGAGGCTGACCCTACCATTACAAAAGGGTGACTGGACAAAGTGGATCACCCTTCTAACCGAGCCCACTTTTTGTAATTTAAACGGTTCGCCATGTTTTCAGTAAGTAAATATGTGAAACGTTACCTCTTTCATGGGAAGCTCGGATAGGCGGGTGACCCTTCTGCTCGAGACACATTTTCTTCATATAAGCGGGGCCTAAATTTTAGTTCTTTACATTAATTCCCATAGTCCAGCTGACGCACATTTTTTTTTGTTTTTTTGTTCTACAATGTGGAAAACTGAAATTAAAAAAAATACAGTGGAACCCCGCCTTGCGACCACTCCGTTTATACGACCACCTCTTGCCTCAGCTCACCTCCCATAGTCTTTCCACCCAGACGTTTTTTTGTTCTACAATGTGGAAAACTGAAATTAAAAAAAATACAGTGGAACCCCGTTGATGCGACCAGCGTTGGACCATAAAATCCTGGTCGTGAGACCGAGGTGGTCGCATTAAAGAGGTCTTCAAAATAATAAAATGACTCGGAGATTTTCACGTCTAGGTGGAAAGACTATGGGAGGTGAGCTGAGGCAAGAGGTGGTCGTATAAACGGAGTGGTCGCAAGGCGGGGTTCCTCTGTATATAAAAAGACTGAAACAAGAGTTTGACGATCGAATAACCATATTCAGATTAGAAAAAAATATAAACTGAAAGATAATTGCAGAATGTTTACGAAAACTGTTATCCAAAAAAATGGAACTTGCATATATGCGAGAGGAAAGACAGCCGCCTGATAGGTAATAACGCGGTGAAATAGCTAGAGATTGAAGCCTGAAGTCAATCAAAGGCACATACAAGGCAACGGGGGAAAGTTGACGTGAAAAACGATATTTTTGGACTTATTTAGTATTGTATGGAAGCACACTTTAAGAAAACTTAGGAAAAAGAGAAAAAAAAGCATGATTTGTTTTGTTAGTAGCATAATATGCTACTTATGGCAAGAACATTAAAAAGAGGCGTCGCTCAAATGGTTAGATTGGGAAGCCTATGAATAATGTCACGCAACACTTTTGACCAGACTTTTATGACCAAAGGTGTATCGGCAGCCCGAAAGTTTCACCATCAAAATTGCTGTTTTTGTGAGACCTAGAATTTTTAAATGGCAGTGGAGGTAAAAGTGTGACTGTGACTGCGGAAAAGAAAGGCCATTTTCTGTTTGAGGTTATTTTCACGCACCCCGTTTCCTAGAGTTTTTGGATCTTCGGTTGATTAGCATGGGACAAGGAGCAATGCCAGTTGACAAGAACGGGAAAACGCTTTTGAGGTAACAAAAATTATCGTTTCAGTACAAATGCCTTTAATACAAGTGCGATTGTGAGTTAAGTTTCTTTTGGAGAGCCCATCCATCGTGACTTGTCGAGCAACAACCAACCGACTTTCTTGAAAAGTCTCATATTTCAAGCAAAATTTATTCAACTTCAGAAGGTTCTTGTGAAGTACAAATTTAATTACCCAGGCCAGTTCTTACATATGTTTTAGCGCATTGTTTGAATAACAAATGACTTGAGTTTCAGGTAAAATCAAGGTGTAGCACATGCCTAAAATACAAAACGCAACTTTAAGCCTAAATTTAAATTTCGTTTAGTCGAAAAAGAACCCAAACTAAAACAACATTGTTTATCTTCCAGATTATCGTTAAGATAAGCATTAATCACCAAACCAGAAGTAGAACCCTTTATAAATTGATTTATCGGGAAATATTTTACCTCGCTTTCTTCCTGTGTGCGTGCGAGCGAAGTTTTGAGACCGCCTCATTTTGCCTCAAATTTTGGTTGTTTTCAAGTCGCCGACCACGAAAATTGATTTTATCGATTTTCTCCAAATCCAAGCGGCCTTTTGAAAAACAAACTACACCACGTTTAGTTACTTACTTATGCCTATCTATGGACAAGATATGAGCGAAAATGATTTTTTGACTGTGGCCGCGAAATTTCGATTTTGCTCGATTTTTACAGACATTTGCTCTTAAGGTGTTCATTCTTAAAATGCAGAGAGCAGACTTTAGTAGAATCAGTAATCGTGAAATGTTTACCCGTATCTCTTCGAATCGCGTGCAGCCATTGCGCCCTCAAGCTTGTATCGGTCGGGATGCTAAAAAATCCAACTTTCTCGCCGTTTGGACCGGTGGTTCCTTTTTGATTACAAAGTGGCACACAGCAATACCGATTCTGTGGTGGTTTATTTTCATTCATGGTAAAAAAAGGTACTTTGTACAACCACGCTTTAAATTACACAACACGCTCTTCTGTATTTTTTTCTGCTCGAATCCTTACCCGCCTCGTTTTCATGTACTCGTTCCGAGGCTTACCCGAGCCATCCGCCATTATGAATTCGGTGTACTTCCCAATGTCTTTTTGTCAAAGGCTTTTTTCGAATTAATAATAACAAAAAACGTCATGTTGCACTTTCTTAAGGCATGCTAAAATCGGCTCGATACTGTTAATTCAAGAGATTTTTATCACTCTTAAACAACGCAGACAAAGACAAAAAACAGTACTAATTAATCTTTATGAGTCCCTCAAGCGAAGAATTTACGCGTTAGTGAGAAAACTCAAAAACAAATATTCCTGTTGGTTTCCGGCGGCCATGTTTGGCCATATTTGCGCCGGCCCTGAAAGGGACACAAACATGGCGTCTCCAGACAAAGCTTTATAAATTTGGGTAAAACGCTTTTCTGAATATCTCGATCGCATATTAAGTAATGCACAGACCTGATTCTTGGCAAGGCTGTTTGCATATTTATCTTCTTTCATTTTTCAGATTCTAGACTTTCTGTACTAAAAAGTTGCCATTTTTAATTTTGATGACGTGACAGTGAAAACCACCAATTGCGATGGAATTATTAAAAATGACGATAGCGTAGTTTATTACAAAGTGCAATGGATAGTTATTACAAACTGCGACAGCTGGTTTATTTCAAAGTGCAACAGACGTAACTACAATTTGTGACGACAGGTATAATTACAAAGGGCGATGATTATGACAGTACACATTAGTTTCCTTCTTTTTTTGTAAATGACATACAAATTCATAGATATCTTACTGCTTAACCAACAACATGACGCTGAGTGGATATCTACACACTTTGTTTTCAGATCAATCGAAAGCCAAATTCAAAATGATCATTAACTGCTAAGGGTTAGCAAAATCAACATAAAAAAAAAATTGAAAAAACTTGCTTCAGCTAATACAGTTCTTCTATATACAAATACATGTATTAGAAAGGAGGAAATAGAAGGTACAAACCTAGTCTTGAATTTAGGAAAAAGTGCACGCCATGCACTATTATTTGACCAAAACATCTGTCTGCAACGAGCGTTTGTAAAAAGAAAATGTCAGTTAGTAATTCTACATCGAAGAAATGGTATCTCAGCGATATACTAACAATCCAAAATATCACTTTTAGCTTCGCCGTGCAACTTCGTCGTGCCTTTGGGGATTTCTACATAAAATTACACTTTTGAACCCTGTCTTTAAAGTTAGTGCTACGAAAAGCATAGATAAAAGGGTTGAAACATAAAGTTACAACGAATATAAAATCAGCCACAGTCGTAAGTTGAGCGTAAAAACTAATGTCTGTGGTTCCATCTCCTGATGGAATGATGACGTAAGAAACTAGAGCTGGTGTATGACCGATAAAGAAAACAATAGTTACCAACAAGAACGTGATAACAAGTTTCGTCTTCTCAGAAATCCTTTCTCCATCTGTGTCTCGACACACTGTGTTGGTGAAATATAGTCCCCTTATCAAGGATCCATAGCAGTATATCACGATCGCCAGTTGAATAAAATATATCACTACATCAAAAATCAAACAAGCTTTGCTACCTTGATTCAAGTGTAATGTCCAGGGACCAATACATGCCTCATAAGTCTTGCTCCATTCTTTAAAGAATATGAGTGGGAAGCTTTCGAGGACGCTCGCGCCCCAAATGTAAGCGATCGCCTTCTTAATGTTGTCTTCTCTTAAGAGAAGTCCATTTCTAAAAGGTTTTAGTAAAGCGTGATATCTTTCGACTGCTAGTACAGTTATTGTAATGCAGGAAACCGTTATACAGGCTTGAACGAGCGCAAATAACTTGCAAAAGAATTTCCAATATACAAAGAAATACAAAGGCCATAACAAAATGGTGATAACATCACTAACGGCCATGCTCACCAAAAGATAATTTGTTGGCGTGTGCATCTCCCGTGTTTTGTGAACCACGCGTATTACCAACACATTTCCGATGAATCCAGTGACAAGGAGCGGGATGCTTGAATAGAAAAAGGGATATTCCAGGTTATAGATTTCATCCATAATTGCGTCTATTCATAAAGTGTTGTTCTAGCTTTTGTCTTATTTGATGGCGTGTATTTTGAGTTCATTAAGACTGCAATTAGCTTTGGCCAAAGTCTCTTCCAAAATATGGAAAAGTCTAACTCGAATTATCCAACTTATAAGAAAAGGTTTATATAACTTATGCCGGTAAATTATTCTATACCCAACAAACCTATTTCAATACTCCATTCATTTTCTTTCATCACTGATTGACAACAACCCTTTAGTATGACACCCGGTTATAATTATACATTTAAAATGGTAGGCAGTGCTGGCCGAAATAATAAATTTCATGTTTGTGTGTTAGTTCATAATCGGCTAGTCTTAGTAATTTTTTTTGATAGCACCTGTTTATCGAGTTCCCGTTGCGAAAACAACTTATTCTAAAATCCAAATGGATCTCGATTTTCTTGAATAAAAGTCTTCTTTGTAAATGAACCTTGCAGTTGGAGAAATACACATTTCCCAACACGTTTTTTCATTTTCTTTATTCATTTATTCTTTCATTTATGTTTGCCATTAACCACGTATGAATACAACAACGAATATGGGTATATCAAGTGAGCTATGGCTACTGAATGAAAAATGGATTATCTTTGAAAGTAAAGAAAGAAAAAAGGAAAAGTATGTAGCTCAACAGAGAGTATATTTGAAGAGCATATTTAAGTCTTTTGCCAAAAAACCTGATACTTTCATTGTTTTGAATTTCACGACTTAGCGAGTTGAAAAACTTAGCACCTTGAAACCGAATTGAGAATTTTTGAAAATTAGTGCGACAATGAGGTATATAAAAAAAGGCTGGAATTTCTTGTTTTATGCGAATGTATCCGGCTTGCAAGAATAAACATATCACGAAAATAATAAGGAAGTAAACCTCTTTTAGAAAGATACATAAATTTTCCTATTTGGTATAAATAAATGTCCGAGAATTCTAAAATTTCCTGCTCTTTGAAAGGAACAGCGGTATGAGAATCAAAAGAAACTTTTGATATTATTCTGATTATCTTGTTTTGCAGAAATAATAATCCGACTTTAAATTAGACTGAATAACGATCCCCACACTGAAACACAATATATTAAGGTGGCTCGACTGGATTTTTTAGGGGGAATACCTCCCAAGTTTAAGCATTAACTACTTCGGCATGAGTAAAGATATGGGAAAAAGGTTACCACAACTGTATTATATAAAGATGAAAATTTCTTACGATCTGGATTTTATTGCAGTCGGAGTCGCCCTGGATATTTCTAATCAAGGATTATTTTGAATGCGAATTTATTTCTTTTGTTAAATGTGCACGTGCATATGAAACTTGAAAACAATGCCAGTGAATACAGGGGCACCCAACGGGAAATTTTGAGAAAAAGACCTAAAAACAACAACAAAGCGTGAATAAAGTTTTCTGAGACTATTTTAAGCATTTTGGGAGATTGCTGGAAAAAAATTATCTGTTCCTCACTCCCAGCAAGACTGATGGAAGAGTTCCCAGCCAGCAACCTTACAACCTGCAACCTGACTTACTGGGAAGTTTCAAAGGGCACAATTCAGATCTTGAGTGGTAAGTAACCCATACAAGTAACCCGTAGCAGCTATTCTAGACTTCAAATCCCCTCTGACACCCTGAATTATCTTTTTCCCAGCAACACTTTCCTTCCAAGGACTATTATTTCTTCCAGCCAGCAAAAATGTCCCTGAAGAACAGATATTTTGAGGAACAGATCCATTGGGTGCCCCTGTGAATAATGAGGACGCTAACTTGTCAACTCAAAATCTAAGGGAAAAATTGGTTATATTTGAGGCCCCATTTAAAAGCCTTCCCTGTTTTCAATGTTTTTGAAACTGCCGGTTAAATTTATTGACAACTGATCTCGCAATTGTCAAGTTTATAAAAAAATTTATTGAACGGTTTTTTGAATAATGCGAAATTTGTACGCATCAACCAAATTACGTGCAGAAGCCGTAACAAAAGCAGCTGAATGCAAGTTGATAAAATTCTTCTTACTCGCGATGGCCCAGAACAATTCGCCTCATTTTTTGTACGCAGTTTTCAGTGGAATCATACCATAATGACATCAAGCCGCGTTCTCAAAGCTCATCATTTTCTTAAAATATTAGCGAATTGTGTGGTTAGCATGCTATTTCACTGTTTTTTTATGATTCTTAAAACTTCGTTTCAAAATATTTCCAAAACGCTCTCAGAGAGTACCATAATTGAGGCAATTATGGCTGGTTCATACTTCCTTAAGCAATTTCTTAAAAAACTCCTGGTACAGAGAAACACAAAGATAAATAAAAAAAAGTAATGGGGTCATTATGCTGCAATGGCGACTCCGATTGCAATAATACACAGATCATGAAAAGATTTGTATCTTTATACATTGCAGTTGTGGTATCCTTTTTTCCATATCTTTACTCATGCCGACGTAGTTAATGCTCAAACTTGGGAGGTATTCCCCCTAAAAATCCAGTCGAGCCACCGTAAGTAAGGGTAAACTAGACTACAGTACAACGAATGTAAGGAGGTTTTGGGAAGGCAAAAACTTCACTTGTAAATAATGCCCATTGATTTTGATATTTTTATAGAAACGCTAAGAATATGAGACTTCCATGACAAATGCTCATCGAGGATAACACTTAAAAATACTGTTTCTTTTACACGTTCAATAATATTGTTGTCAATTTGAATAGATATATCAAGTGTTTGCCTCCTTTCTCGTGGCCTAAAAACAATAAGATTCGATTTTTTTAAAGTTAATGGACACTTTATTAGCTAAACACCGTTGTGTTAATTTAAGCATTTCAGAATTTAAATTTTAAGGAAGTAAATTAAAATCTTTGTGGGAAAAAATATGTTTTTGTCATCAAGTCCACGACCTTTGACACATTGCACAGATCATTCATATAGAGTAGAAATAGCAGGGAGCCTAGTAAAGAACCCTGAGGCACCCCGCTCTTCTGAACAGATACCGTTGAATTCCACATATTGTTGTCTATTGCTTACTAGATATTTTTTGAACCATCTAATTGCAGTGCCTCGAACACCTTAATACTCTAATTTTGAAATTAAAATTTTATGATCGACGGTGTCAAAGGCTGTAGACAAGTCTATAAATTCCTTATTTTCAATAGCGGAAGAGATTTTGTCATATAAACAAGCTAGAGCATAAGTAGTGGAGTGATGATTGCGAAAACCATACTGATTATCAGAGAGAATGTTATGATAACTAGTAAGCTGGACAAAACTGTTCTGAATTGACGTTTTATGATACAAAAATAAAAATAAAAAAAATAGAGCCAAGGAACCTCAATTGTATTTTTCTCTTTGGAACCTTATTAAATTTCACACATGGAAAAATATTTTCATGTTGATCACGTAAGGAGGACTTGGGTTACAGTGAATCCAAACTTGGTAACGAAATCACAAAGGTATGCAACAATTAAATCACGTGATTTCTAAGAAAAACGAATCACAAAACGAAGTGTTGTTGTGTTAAGAATATCGTGTTGTATTTGTGGATGTTTTGAAAAGCATTCGGCGGGAAAACGGAAGAAAAACTTAAGGACAGTCGACAACTTATTTTTCCACCGGAATACGGCACTTTTGTGGTCTTAAAACTCTTCTAGCCACCAGATCGGTCTTCCATCTGTTTTTGAAGATGGCAGCCGGTTGCTGGCGCTTCGTACCTGCCACGAAATACTGCTGTTTAAAGTGTAGTCGGCTAACAACTTCAAACACTGCCATTTAGGTCTCTCAAATAGTTGCTGGAGCATATTTCTCGGCTCCTCTCCTAGGAGCTTGCCATTTTCTCACGTTCTGTTGTCCTAACTGAGCAGCTTAAAATAACTCTGTTAGATTTGCCTCCTGGCCCTTCGGTGGCCGACTCGTCCCCAGTCGTCTCTCATTATTAGTATTCAGCGTGGAAGAGTAGAACAGACTCTTTAACAAAGGGGATGACGGGAAGGAAGAAGGGAGAAGGGACAGACGTCGTCTCCCCTTCTCTCGCCTTCCCATCTTCCCCACGCGCATAACCCAAGCGCTTCCCTAGTAAATAATTAATGAGTAGAGAGAACTTAGAGACGACTGGGGACGTGTCAGCTTCGGTGGTAGCATTACAACTTGAATCTTCGACTCTCTAAACTGCTGATGTATCAAAGGATTATAGTGCTGCATGCCAGTCACTCGCTCCAAGTTGTTTTCGCTGCAAGATTTACTTAGAGACGATATTCTAACACGGCAACACTTCGTTTTCAGTGAAAAATAATTATGTGATTTGTTTTTCTTAGAAATGACGTGATTTTGCGTACCTTGTGATTTCGCCCTCCAGTCATGTCCAATACTGCCGCACTGTTACGGAGCGTTAAGAGCAGTTGACGGAACGTATGCTACGTACAAACTGTCAGCATTGCTAACAGTCTGTATTCTTAGCACAGACGGAGCGTGCATTTCATTATTATATCAGGGCACAGTGTAACTTTGATGCCGATTTCAGCAAGCGTAGAAAACTTGCACACGGACGTAAATTTGCGAAGGCAAAGCTGTACAGTTGCCACAGCAACATGGTGATAACATCACCAACAGCTATACTCACGAGAAGGTAATTTGTCGCACTGTGTATTTCTCCTGTCTTATGCACAATTCGTACGACCAAAAGATTTCCGATGAATCCGATGACAAGGAACGGGATTCCCGCGTCAAAAAGGGCCAATGAAAGATCTAAGTTTCGGTCATGTTTCAATCAAGGTGATCAATACGACAAATTAAAAAACAGTTGTACGTTGGCAGACTAACTTTAAATAGCTTAGCTTACTTTGTTGAGGGTAGATCGACTTTTGCACAAAGGCTGGTAATTGTTGCCATACAAGATGATAAGTGATGTTTGCCGTGAAAATTAACAATATTCTGTGGAGTGGTTAACACAAACGGCGGTTTCTTAAAGTGCTACTACGATCAAAATTTAATGTCAAGTTTGTCACAAAAACGCTTTCTTTTCAGCTTACCAGAAGTGGCTGTACCTATTTCGGTCATTGAAATGAACTTTAGCGCCCTCTAAGTGAAAATATTGGGCTTGAAAATGTAGGTTTTTTGCGTCCGCCATTACAAATTTATGTTCCAGTGACAAAGCTATTGTTCTCTGATTGTGACGTCATTTTCTGAACACGCCAAGAAAACAAACCTGAACCGTGAGAAAACTGCGAGCGATTCTCAAAGCTTCGCTCGTCTTCGCCCGATTCTGGAATTGTGAAGGAGGAAATCGTAGATTACGATGACTCTGTAGAACCAGCACCGACTGAATATGAGAAAGTCAAATACTAAGGGCAGCTAGCCTCAGAGAAGGAAAAAAAACACACTTCACCAAGTCGTATTTTATGCAGTTTGTGCCGACGGAGATTCGGACTACTGGTAGGTGTATTTGTATACGTACTAGCTATGATATAATAGACAGGCAAGACGATCGAGAGTCCGCACCAATTTCACCTGCCTTGTAGCCACTCTCGAGTGCTCATTTATCCAAGTGTAGATAAAGTTTTGCTTTATGTAGCTCTTCAGGCACAGCGAATCAGAGTGGGTACAGTTTTCAGTTCAGCTAAGTTTCAGTTCTAAAGCAGCCAGCTCGTTGTTATATGCATGTGTTAATTTTTACCATCTTAAACGGACTACTGTCCTTTATTATTGAAAATTTAATTGCTACTTTAGTGTTGCGTATCTGAGCTGAAGATTTTAAAATTAGATCTAATGTTAAGTTCTCTTTGTCAGAAAAGTTAATTTACTCATTTTCAATATAAAAAGATAAATAAGGGGATCGCTCGCCCTTGATTTGGTATATCAATTTGATAATTTTCAGTGCTGACATTAAAGACTGTCACATTCTTTGTAGCTCATGTTTTTTTTGAAAAGGCTGTGTCTGCCTATGCCTTCCCTATCGATTGACTGCAGATCATTATTTCAACTCATAAATTGCAACGCTAATAAAAATGCAGAGATTTCACCTCATCCAACTATTGTCCATGATATCCCCTTGTATTCCCATAACTTTTATAGATAACTTTATGAAATTGTGGTATGTGACGCTTTTTTTTAATTTATTTATTATTCAAACCCAGGTGTGCATTTTTTGGATGCTCTCTTTACTGGGACCAGCTTTGAAGCTTTGGCTAGACAAGAAAATATATTCAGTGGAAAGGTTAATACAGACATGTTATGATGTCTATATTATCTGGGTGTCCGTATTATCCGGGTGTCCATATTAAGTTAGCCCTCTGGAAAAAAGTCACAGACACGTGATTTATTTGATATATAGCATAAAGGAACAAGGAGGAAGAAGGGTAGGAACAATGACTGTAGCAAAAAGCCAAGGACGTGAAACTTGTTGAGTAGGAGGCAGAAAATTTATCAAAGGACTACAAACAGGGGAAGAAAGAAAGATGTATCAAAATCAAATGTGTCATGCTATTTGGCTGCAGATGTTTTGGTAATAAAATCTTATTAACCCGTGAACTTGGTACAAAGTCTACAATTGGCACATCATTGTGACAAGAAAAATAGAAAGTGCCTGGGTAACCAGTGTCTGTAAAGCTGGATTAAGAATATATAGGAATTTCTGACTTCAAACACAGAAAAGTGGTTGTTGTCCACATTAACTACTGTGCTAACTACTGTGCATACTAAGCCGGTTAATTTTAAAGAAAAAATGTATGCTTTTCCTCAGGACAAACAAAACTGCCTGTTATATATGGGTGTCCAATTAAGTGGGTGTCTGTAGATCATAGAGTACTGGGTTATGACTGCATTAATAAATTTTTATTTGCAACTAACTTTATGTATTTGAAAAACTAAATGGTTCACTACATCACTAGGTAGCACGATTCTGCTGATAACACAGTGTGCTATAAATTCACTGCCTCTAGGAAGAAGTGTTACACAGTGGAAATTATGTTCATCATGGAGGCCCATCCTTGATTGTGCTCTGTGGGTTTTTCTTGCTGGTTTTTTCCATTGTAAAATATTATTAGAAGCTAGCATTTTTAAGAGTTAAAACCCCTAAGAGGGCCTGGGAAGCAGTTTTTAATGTGCAGGGGCCGGTGACCACCTACACTGAGGTGTAGGGGGGGGGGGGGAGAGCAAAGTTGGCTGTTCTCTCTTTGTGGCTGTTTAGAACTGTCAGATTACTGAACCTTTCTTGAGTCATTGTTGAGCAAATTCATGTTCATAAATTTCAAGCCACTGAAAAGTACCTTTCTCCTGCTGAATGTGATTGCACATGCTGAATCCACCACTAGAGGTTTGCAGATCATGATATTACACTGTAGGTTCCTGTAATGCCTTCATTTTGTCTAGCATGCCATTGAAATGTGCCAGAGACCACATCATCAGCTGATATAATTCGTTTTAAGAAACCGTAGTTCATGGAGTAGTCTTCAGATTTAATCAAGAACCTTCATCAAAAAAGACTATTCCGCATTGTTGCAAATGCTACATAGCTTTGCTGGTTTCAAAATGCAGAAATCTAGGACGATTGACTTTTTGAGGCTTGCTGATGGGGTCAAAACGGACCAATAATAAATTTAGATGCTGGAAGATTCTTATTCCAACAAAGATACTATTCATATGAAAATGTATATTACAATGGAAACTCTATAACGAAGTCCTCGGTCTAACAAACTATTTTTTTTTTTTTTACTTCAGTAATAGTAAAATATAAGGCAATATGAAAAAGAACCTCGATAAAAGTTAACAAACCTCGTTATAATAAACATATTTTGCCAGTCCCTTGGCCCTTCGTTATATCAAGGTTCTACTGTACTTAATTTTATTTATTTATTTTTCAAAAAGTGGGGAAGCCCCTTTGCCCTGCGTGGGCCCTGCCCTAGCTTGGCTCAGGCTATATAATACCCCCAAAATAGACTATGCTAAATCAGGCAACAAAGAACAATAAAATTGCAGCCTTTAAACAGTTTTACAGCCCTTGGCTTGTTTATTGTAATCACTGATATGACTAAAAAATAATGGATTTGTATATTGCACACGGTACATAAGACCTAAACTAGTCCTCCAGGTTCTTAGCTGGGGCCTCACATTTATCTTGTGATCAACAAGTGTGCAGATCAATTGTTACAGTAGGGTGGACAGTATCTTTGTATGTGGTAAGGGGCCATGAAGCTTCCTGATTTATAGGAATAACATTAGTCTATCCATATTAAAAGATACACCAAGGTTCTTTTGAAGTAGCAAGGCTGTGCTCTAAGAAAAATTGAAAGGAGCCCAGTGCTCCGGAGCCGTGAAATCCTGGGTGCCCAGCACATGATTTCTATGAAGACATTTCCTAGTTGCCCCGGAACAATAGTTAAGCACCATGGACCAACTGGGTGCTGGTAGAGCACAACCTTGAGTAGTGAAACATGAAGCAGCAGTGATGAGCAGGGGCCATGAAACTATCTCATACATGTACATAACCCTCAGTTGCAGTAAATATTTCAGTGACCAAGCCTCGGTGATTATTCATTTTTAACTTGCAATCTGTCAGTCACATCACTTCAGTAATTCAGTGCATGAGTGCTCCTGTGTTGGAGTT
This sequence comes from Porites rus, assembly GCA_964035705.1. Classification (NCBI taxonomy): domain Eukaryota; kingdom Metazoa; phylum Cnidaria; class Anthozoa; order Scleractinia; family Poritidae; genus Porites; species Porites rus. Next base: position 18,930,465 of record OZ037994.1, read on the forward strand.
TACATCTCAAATTATGATATACTATAATTATAATTATTATAAGTATTCAATGCGAGATTGCAAAACTTTTCGTTATTCACTCAAAACAATAACAATACACAACATTCAAGATAGGATCACAATTTTATTTTAAAGACCACATCAGTAAATGGTAATAATTCTTGGCGTATTTTACAAAATTGCAAAAACAGTTTTTGCAATAAACTTGTGTGGGCTCTCTTGCTTTAGCTTGTGGTTTGAACTGACAATGTGTCTGTGCAGTTTAAATCAGGCTCTGAGTTTTGGGAAGACTAAAATTGAGAAAAGCATACCTTTTGTTTAGTGAGGGTTATGGCGACCAGAATGTTGGAAATACTAAGGAATTTACTGTATATTAAAATATCATACCATTCAGATTGCACCATGATCGATCCTGATAGATTTTAATATTTTATAATAAAAATTTACAAATAGAGCTTTAAAGCTTTTCATAAAAGCTCAAAGGAATGTTAATAGTGGTAACAGAAAAAATAGTACACTACAAGAGCAAGGTGTGAGCAATAATAGTGTTTACAAAACTAGAGGGCTCTCTGTGATCTGTTGCCTTAGGGCAAGGGCAAATCTTTTTGAAAGTTTTCTAAAAGATTCGTAGTCGTCGCGTTCCAGTCGAAGAAAGGTCTAAGAAAAAATTTATCTTCGATGACTTCGCCAGTAGTAAAAGCAAAAATCACCACCGGCGATATAAATAAACTTAGCGTTGGGGACATTCACTGCCAGTTTTGCGAACTGTAAGCTTACCTCCATGCGCTCCCTCTTTATGCGAAGATTTCTTTCCGGATTCAAGATCTGTCGATTGATCTTTCTTCCATATGCTAGCAAACGATCCAAGTTTAATTTTCCGTCACCGGTTTCCGTTGAAAGCCCCGTAAATGCTATTGCAGCACTCTTCGAAGTTATCAAACCGAGAAAACAGCGAAACTGTCCGCTGGAAACAAACCTATCCCTCGAATCTCACATTCAGTTGGTCAGACTCGCGTGCAGCACAATTCTATCGATTGAAGAGATTGCTGCACACATGCGGAGCCTATTGCAGTAAGATCGAAAGAGTCTTCCTAAACAAGAACGCATCGAAGTAAGAGGAAAGGGAACATTCTTGAGCAGGCTTCTTGGAAGAAAATTATCATGCTGTGTGTACTGCGTTAAGTAAATGACGTCACAAAGCAATTGCCTTGTGTTCTTGGTAACCAGGCCACAGGAACATAGCGTTTTGATGACGGACAAAAGTTAATGGTTTTTGAGCGCCAAAAAATACCACTTTCCTTAATCGTATGAAGCTATGATTTGCACACCATGTACTTCAAGTACTAAACTGCCAATCTAGCGAAAAAAAATGGTAGTCAAAGATTTGATCGTAGTAGCACTTTAAGTTGAATTGAATTGAAGCGTTTCTGCCTTAGTCTCATTTGATGAAGTGTATTTTGGGTTTGAAAACTACAGTTATTTGTGGCCGTTCCAAGTCTTTTTTTATGAATTAAGTCCAACTTAAATCCAACATTAACAAGTTTCAGATAATTTGTGAGAATAAGTTATCCTATACTCAACAAATAAGTATATTGTAGTGGTCACACTGTATGCACCGAAATATTTTTTTCGCATATTAAATAACTCCAATCACACTCGTTCTGGGTTAATGCATGGAGACATGCAGTGCTGACCTCATGTGTTGGTGCAAGTGACAGTTCCTAATAGGCTGCTTTATAATTTATTTGATGAAAGTTTTGACTCTTATATTTAGATGTAGATTCAGTTTAAATGGCATAGCTCTCGATATGAAAATTATTTCACAGATAACGGTCAGAAATAGAAAAAAGGGAAATACATTTTTTTCAAAAGGGAAAAAGGAGCACTTGATGCTCTCCGCTGTTTTTCTGTTTTGCATTTCTAATAAGTTAGGATCTTTAACTGATATTTGTTATAGATGTTCGCAGATTGAAAAACACGTGGTCGTCTCTACTTTCTCAACTGCGACAGGTGGAAGGAGGTGTGGGGGAGTAATTTGCCACAAAAAAGTTCAACAGTCCTTTCTGAACCAAAGTTTGGACTCCTCTCCCACCCCACTTCCCCCCACGCCCCTTCCCCCAATCAAACATTCTTGGACACGCCCCAGGTTACTACAAACAGCTGTTTTATTTCAAAGTGCGACAGAGTTTGCTAAAATTTGCGACGACAGGTATTACAAAGTGCGATGATTATTAGCGGAGCTCCCGCGCGCGCAGCGAAGCACCATAGGTAACAAAATTTGGTAAACTATCCATCCGAGAAAATTTGGTTATGACGTAGCGTACGCCCGCCCGCCCACCCGTACACACACTTGATGTAAGCTGATGTCAAATGTCACAATAGATCTTGCACAACTTGACTAGCCTTTCAGTTTTGTAAGCCATCCGTATGAGTACGATTAGATTGACAGCTGTCAAAATCAGACATCCGCTGACAATTATCACATGACCGTCTCGTGGGCTCACATCAAAGACCACTCGTTTTGCCCCAACAAGTAAGCTGATATAATATGTCACACTTACCAATTCAACATAAAAACGAAACAACCCCGGGCAGGGCTGTCAGTCGGCTGACAGTTGTTTAAAGTTATATTGGCAAGCTAAATTAAGGTCAGTTGACAGCTGTCAAAATGGGATATGTGCAGACCACTATCAGAAAACTAATAACGTGGCTCAGGTTCGCTCAGGTACACGATCTGGCATTTTCCACTACAAGCCGGACGGATATGTCTTACTCACACTCGTAGTCTGTTAATTCGAATATTCGCCATTCTAATAAATGTTAATTGACAGCTGTCAAACTAGAGTATACGCTGACCATCATCACCTGACTATCGCGGGCTCATTTTTCTATCCATTGAGGTCACCCATAGCTTAGAAAATTTGTCCATCCGAGAAAATTCGCAATCACGTGACCGTACATCGACCACCCGACCTTCCGTCCGTCCGCACTATGGGCATACCAATGTTTCATCTCACACTTTCTAGCTAGTTTGGGAGCCTGCAACCTGATATTGTACATCCATGTTTTGATTAATTGACAGCTGTCAAAATAGTGTTTCTACTGACCAGTATCGTCTGACCGTATCGCGGGCTCAGGTATCGACCCACTGAGTTCGAGTGTTTTTTGAAGTTATCCGCTGACAAGTTGCTACTTTTCAAATGATCGCAGGCTCAAGTTCAATTTTTTTAAAATGTAGGTATGAAATAAGTCGTGTTCATGAGCCGCACTTTTAAAATTTTGATTTCGAATTGACCTCGGACGCGAAAATTCAACCGGCCTTTACATGCAGGGAAGGCAATCGTTTTTTACTTTTCTCACTGTCACGCGCTGATCACGCTCTACGTCTAATTTTTATGTTCTGATTGGTCAAAATTTGACAGGTGAGTTCATGCGGAAAATTTATGCAGCGTCTGGAAACTTGCTTACTGATAGCTGAAGCTGACAGAGTTTTGTGTCATCTTGTAATGTTTTAAACAGTCTTTTTCCACTTGCTGTACAAAATGAAATACAGCTGCTATCAAGATTGTTCTGTAATTCATGGCTGGTTTGTTTATTGTGCTTTTTGTTGACAAATGCACCGCTTGTCAAAGTCATTGGAAATCCGATTTCGGATGACATCGTTTTCAAAAATGAGCTTACTCATTTGCCCTTGCTTGAGGCGTAAGAGGGTTGAAAAGTCTCAAGCGATTCTGGAACAGTTGATGACCTACAGAAGCAGTCTCTCGACTGGTAAGCCTGAGCAATTATTGTCTTTGATGTGTTTTTTTTTTTCGGTTTCCTGAAGTCGAGCGTATTGTTTATGCGGCTTAAGTTTATACACGAGCACTAACCTACAATAGTATCAGGTTTAAAAAGGCTTTAGACATTTTTTTGACCGCAGATTCAAAGAAAAGGTTCAAAAGAATATTTAGTTATGATTTTGGCTGTAAACAGAAAGCTCTGAACGATTTTCTTGCCTCGAGTTCATCTTGAAAAAGAGCAAACACCGGGAAGCCGGCTTAAAACATAAATAAGCTTATGCTTACCTGACTCATGATTTTCAGAGACACTTTACTCTCAATACTTGTCTTCGTGAATGAAAATTATTGTCTCTGTACATGTTTCACCGAATTAAATTTATTTTATTGATTGTTAGTAGTCCCTCTTGCAATTTTTATCGCTGCACCGGTTGTTTCGAGGCGAACATAAACATCGCATGCAGGAATACTCAAAACGCGGCGCGTAAATTATCACTCGCTTTTAAAGATTACACATAACAAAACCATGAACAGTTTTATAAATAAAGGGAACAAAACCTGAACATAACAAATTCTCTATCATGTTGAAGCGTAAATGGTAACTCTTTTAATCGCACTGCAAATTTGGTACCTGTTAAAAGTGAGAACCCGTCCGGCTGGCCGAAAAGGTGATTTTGGGAATTTTTTTATCGTTTTCACTAAAAGCCCATAATTATTACCCTGCATATCACATAGGACCAGATTTTTCTAACTGAAAAGTCCCGGCATTATGGAATTCTGTTCATGAAAACGTTTTATAATGTGGTCAATGTTAAAATTTGCTGTGCAAAGGAAGGGCGGGCTTTCATCAAAGGTAACCCAGGCTCACTGTTAGTGTCACGTTCAGATTTCATAACATGTTTAAATATAGAGAACACATAGGGCGAAGTTTAGGTCTGGAAATTTGCTAGAAAATGGAAATAAAAATCGATGAAACTTACCATGTGGCAAGTTGTTGTTGTCCTTAATGTGTACACGAAGTTTCGGGAAAAATAGTCTGCTTCACCGTGCCTTCATAGTATTATATTTCGGGGTTGTCCAGTTATTAGTCTCTCAAACGGAGCAATGTTGGAGAGACTGGTGAATGCCACATTATGATGCAACAGTTAATGCAAATACAATACACTTTCCAGGCCTAATCTACTGTGATCGAACATGATTGCTATTTTTGGGTGTACAAGTAAGACTATTAACTCGATGTAAAATTTGTTTCACTCATGGACTGTCAAATTATTTTTCTCTAAAATCACTTAGCCTTTGCCTCAAAAGTCACATGACTGTGCCCTGATCTGCGGATTACAAGTTTATTGTTTGATTTAAATTATGAATTTATTAACGGGAGCTTCGCTTTTAGCCCTGGCTAAATCTAAATATTACACATTGCATAAGTACACATTGGTTACCTTATTTTGTGAATCATACAGCTATTTCGAGAAAGGTTGTTGGAGAAAATGTGCACACGACAATCCTGAAAGGTAATATGGGATATGATCAATACACTGTTCCTGAACTCGGAAGCTGTCGAACCTACTTTTGTTTCAGTTTCCTTTAGCACTCGCAAACATACATTCATGGTCGCTCCTGCCATTCTTTCAAATTTTTGGGAAGAACAGTTGACTTAAAATCGCCCACAATACCTTTCGGGATTGTCGCGTGCACTTTGTCCGACAACCTTTCTCGAATTAGCTGTATTCGACTTCACAAATATCTCACTGCTTAACCAGCAACAGGCACTGAGTGGATATCCACACATTGTATTTCAGGTTATACGAAAGGCAGATTCAACAGTATTAAAATGCTAATTAACTGCTAAGGGTTAGCAAAAGCAACACAAAAAAGTTTTGAAAAAACTTGCTTCAGCTGATACAGTGCCTCTATATACTTTTAGGAAATAGAAGGTTCAAATCGAACTCTTTTCGTAGGAGGGAGAAAGTGCATGTTCTATTCTCTGACAAAAAAAACATCTGTCTGCCGGCATCTCGCGTTTGTAAAAACGAAATGTCAGTAATTCTACATCGAAGAAATGGTATCTCAGCGATATACTTATAATTACAATTAAAAATATCACTTTTAGCTTAACGCTGTGCAACTTCATCGTGCCTTTAGGGATTTCTACGTAAAACTACACGTTTGAACCCTTCTTTAAAATTAGTGCTGCGAGAAGCGTAGATAAAAGGGTTGAAACATAAACTTACAGAGAATAAAAAATCAGCCACAGACGTAAGTTGACCATAAAACCTAACGTCTGTCGTTCCATTTCCTGATGGAATGATTACGTATGAAGCTAGAGTTGGTGTATTACCGATAAAAAATCCAATGGTTACTAATATAAACGTTATAACAAGTCTCTTCTTCTCAGCTCTCCTTTCTCCGTCTGTGTCTCGACACACCGTGTTGGTAAAGTAAAGTCCCCTTATCAAAGATCCGTAGCAGTACATTGTGATCGCCAGTTGAAGAAAACATACAACTACATTTAAGATCACGCAAGCTTTGCTACCTTGATTCAGGTATAAAGTCCAGGGACCAATACATGTCTCATAAGTTTCGCCCTATTCTTTAAAGAACGTTGCTGGGAGGCATATAAGAACACTTGAGACCCAAATGCAAGCGATCACCTTCTTAACGTTGTCTTCTCTTAAGCGCATTTCGGTTCTATAAGGCTTCAATAAGGCGAGATATCTTTCCACCGCTAGTACAGTTATAGTAAAGTAGGAAACCATTATACAGAGTTCAACGAGCTCAACTAACTTGCAAACGAATTTCCAAACTTCAAAGAAATACAACGGCCACAACAAAATGGTAATAATATCACTAGTGGCCATGCTCACCAGAAGATAATTTGTCGGCGTGTGCATCTCCCGTGTTTTGTGAACAATTCGTACTACCAACACATTTCCGATGAATCCAATGACAAGGAACGGGATGCTCGAATAGAATAAGGTATAAGCCAGGTTATAGTTTTCATCCATATTGCATCGCTTTTTTTTTGAAGCGTTCTAGCTTTTGTCTTACAGAGTGTATTTTGGGATTGAAAATTGCAGTTATTTTTGGCTCTGCAAACTCTTTTTATGAAAAAATCCAACTTACATCCAACTTTAACAAGTTTTCTGTAATACATGCAGATTAATTAATCTATACTCAACAAATATAATTATTTTAATATCACACTGTGTGTGCCGTATTCAACACAACCCTAATACACTCGTTAAAAGCAGTGCTGATCGTATTAATGTATGCGTGTTACAGCTGTAGTTCCTAATAGCCTACTAATTGATAATTCGATAAACTGAGTTATGGCTTCCATATCCTAAGTAGCTCTAAGTCCCTTCAGCTCTCGATATAAAAATTATTTCGAAGAAAACAGTAAGAAATTTTAAACATGGAAGGACATTTAACAGAAAACTGCAATTTGATTTAACTTAATTAAGACTTAAATTTCTGATTTGTCACAAGGATGATTGATGCACTTAATATGATAAATTAGCGAATCGTCATCAGTTTCAACATCGTCATTCAACTGTCGTCGAGAGCGACTCACTTTCTCAGCAGAAAGAACTTGAAAACTAATTGCCAGCTGGTCTTCTCAGTATTTTGCATAACTCCATGATTCGTTAGGATAACTGATATGTGTTTTAATAGGCCGGGGCAAGAGCCATATTGGCCGGGGTAAATTATCAACCTTGAGATTGAGTCACATTGTTTAGTTGGTTTTCACTGTCACGCCATCAAAATTAAAAATGAAAACCTTTAAATACAGAAAGTCTAGAATCTGGCAAATGAAAGAAGATAAATCTGCAAAAAGCCTTGCCAAGAATCAGGTCTGTGCAATATTTCATATGCGAGATATTCGGAAAAACGTTTTACCCAAATTTATAAAGCTTCGTATGGAGACGCCATGTTTGTGTCAATCAAGGGGCACCAATATGGCGCCGGAAACCAACAGAAACATCTGTTTTTGAGTTTTCCTACTAATGCGTGAATTCTTCGCTTGAGGAGCTCATAAAGATTAAAGTAATATTCATTCTGAGACAAGGAATGTTTAGATAGCAAAATCTCCCAAAATCGGTAAATGTTTTTAACCAACATAAGAGCATTCCTGGCTAAATGCTGCGTCACACAAAAGCCTTGAAATTCAAGCGTCCAGAACCCTTTTGAACCGAAAATTTGTTTGTATAAAGGTTTTAAGGTGCGATAGTTTCTTAGTCTACCTTTTGGTTACGTAATGTGAAAACCAAGAATACGCCTGTTTATTCAGCTCCCGCTGCGAAAACAAATTATTCAGTAAGATCCAAATGATTATCGTTCTTTGAATACACGTCTTGTGTGTAAATGCACCATGCAAACATCAAGATCAGAATATATCCTTGAAACTACTCCAGAATGAGCACGATTCAGTCAAGAACGCCTGAAAAAAAAAAGGCCAAAAAATCGGCCCAGCAAAGAAGAGAAAAGAGGGGCAAGAAAAGCGAAAGAAGAGGGGAGGAGAGAAAGCGAAAAATAAAATTCAACACTGTTGTGTTGTCACACTATTTTGTAAAAACGGCCCAAAAAAAAATTTTTTTTCATTATTTAATAAAACAGCTGCGAGAAGCAGTTAGTTATTCAGTCCAGAAGGAATTTTCGTTCTGTGTTGTTGGTTTCCAGCAAAACAGCATTCGTATAAGGCCTTCTCGGAATTTTTTGCCACGAAATTCATAAATGATCGAAACTGCAAACGAAAAAGAAATCTGCTATGCCTAGAAAGTCTTCGTTTCTGTCACTTCCTGTTACTTTAAATGCCCAAGAATAAATACAACAGATATGGCGTGTTACTCACTAAAAACCCTCTAGTAGCCAAGATCAGAGTAATATAGAAAGTTTCCTTTTCTTTGATGTTGTCTCTCTGTCGGTTTCTGGGTACACTATTTTACTCAAGTAAAGTCCTCTAATCACTTCCCATCATTTCTCGTGTCTTATGCAAAATTTGTACCACCAAAAGAAGATTTCCGATCAATCCGATGACAAGTAACGGGATTCCCGCTTAAAGAGGGCTAATGGAAGATTAACGGTGTCGGTCATGCTTCAATCTAGTTGATCAATAAGACAAAGTTGGCAGACAAACTTTAAAAAGCTTAGCTTACTCAATGCTTCGTGTTTGTTGAGGGTAGATCACTGATCGACTTTTGCATTAACTAAGGCTGGTAATTGTTGCCATACTAGATGATATGTGACGTTTGTCGTGAAAATTAGCAATATTCTGTGGAGCGGTTAACACAACCTGCGGTTTCTTAAGCAAGGTTAAAAAAATATCGAGCACTCGATTAAAGATGCAGATAGGTAGTGACCCGCCAACTGAGAATTCCAATGTTTTTAGTCTGGTGGCAGACGCTACCAAAATCCGGGTAAGAAAAGGTTTGAAATTGGATTGTGGTGAAAATAATTGTGTGAAATAATAATTGGTATGTGGTGGTAAACGTCTTAAGTTAAGGGGACGGTATCTTATTTTGGGCCCAAATACCACCGGGTACCCAAGTCTGATTTCTCTGGAAAATATTTACAGTTTCTCCTCAGAAATACCAAGGACCCTTGAAATCATGCAAAAATCACAATTTTTTGTGTTATTTTTTAATTTAGGCAAGTTTGGCACTCTCAGGTACAATTTATAGATTAAGTCAAGCCCAAAAGCGAGGCTCTCATTTATTTGCTTATAATAAAAACAATAATCATTTAAACAGTGAACCTTAAGCAATTAGCAAGAAATCCCCAAATCTTCAGTATAATATTAGGAGCCCTTATTCACCTTTTGAGGGAGGAGTTGATTAATTGAAGGAAAAAAAATATGTAGATATCCCGCTAAGGGACCGAAAATGTAAATCTCTTCTATTGAGCTAAGAAAAAAATACCTTTGAATCAAGTTTGATTACACTGGTAGGCTGAAATCAGTAGATCCAAACAACATCCCCGAAAACCCCACACTAGGCTTTTGTACATTATGCTAGCATTTTTTCGAGCATTTTAGTGAGGCAAAAGCATTGAGCATTAGTCGAGCATTTTAGTGGCATTTTCCCCGCAAATTTAATTTTTTCCGAGAAAATAAAATAAAAATTAACTTTTTTCAGAAGCCCATGCCCCATGAGCCCCTGCTTTTTTAAAGAAAATGAAGACTAAAACTCAAAATTCACAAAAAACCTAATACAGCTGTTTCTTTTGGCTGTATTTATGAACTTGTACACGTTGTCGTATTTACTTGCAACACTTGCACGTTTTTGTAAGTGTAAACTTTAAAATTAATTTAAAAAACCGTTTGTAAAATGAGCATTATCCGAGCATTTTAGTGACTTTTTTGGGGAGACCGAGCATTTTAGTGGGAAAAATGGAGCATTAAGGTGGAGCATTTTAGTGGGGAAGCAAAAGCATAATGTACAAAAGCCTACCCCACACCACCCTCTTCGTGTGTATCTCCCGTTTTTTGTGAACAATTTGTATTACCAACACATTTCCGATTAATCCAATGACAAAGAACGGGATGCTTGAATGGAATAAGGTATCCTCCAGGTTATAGTTTTCATCGTCCATATTTCTCGCCTAGTATTGAAGCATTCCAGCCTTAGTCTTATTAAATTGATGAAGTATATTTTGGGTTTGAAAATTGCAGTTATTTGTGGCTGTACAAAGTATTTTTTTATAAAGAAAACCCAACTGAAATCCAATTTTAACTAGTTTCAGATAATTTATGAGGATAAATTATTCTATACTCAGCAAATCAGTACTATGTTGCAGTCATCACACTGCATGCACCAGAAGGTTTGTTTGTTTGTTTTTTTTTTGATGGTTCCTAATAGGCTACTTTATAATAGATTCGGTTTAAATGGCATAGCTCTCGATTTGAAAATTATTTCAAAGATAACAGTCAGAAATACAAGAAAGGAAATACATTTTATAGAAAAGAGAAAAAAGTACTTGCTGCTTTTCCGTTGTTCTTCTATTTTGCATTTTTGACAAGTTAAGATAATTGATATGCGTCATCGTGATACACCTTACCGCTGTCGAGATCGATTTCACATTATTAAATATTAGGCGCCTTTTCGAGTTCCTGCTGCGAAAACAAATTATTCTTAGATACAAAGAATTGTTTTTCTTAGAATATGATTTTTTTTCCGTCGTAAATGCTCCACACGATTAGAAAAAAAATAGACATTTCCACAGGGCGAAAACACAGAAATCCGTAAACTTAAACATGGCGGAAACAGGCGACTCCGTTGCGGAAACACGGCGGCTACCTTTTGTTTCAGTTAGCGGATACATTTATTTACGGTTTTTCATGTTTGAACCCTTCTTTAAAGTTAGTGCTGCGAAAAGCGTAGATAAAAGGGTTGAAACATAAACTTACAACGAATACAAAATCCACCACAGCCGTAAGTTGACCGTAAAAACTAACATCTATCTCTTCATCTCCTGATGGAATGATCACGTATGAAACTAGGGTTGGTGTATAACCTATAAAAAATCCAATAGTTACTAACACGAACGTGATAGCAAGTTTCTTCTTCTCAGAACTCCTTTCTCCACCTGTGTCTGGACAGACTGTGTTGGCGAAGTAAAGTCCCCTTATCAAGGAACCATAGCAGTATACTATGATCGCTAGTTGAATAAAAGATATAACTACATCTAAAATCACACAAGCTTTGCTACCTCGATTCAAGTATAAAGTCCATCGACCGATACATGCCTCATAAGTTTCGCTCCATTCTTTGAAAAAGGTCGCTGGGAGGCATAAAAGAAAACTTGCAATCCAAATGCAAGCGATTGCCTTCTTGACGTTGTCTTCTCTTAAGCACAGTCAATTTCCTAACGGCTTCAATATGGCGTGATATCTCTCGACCGCTAAGACAGTCATAGTAAAAGAGGAAACTAGTATACAAACTTCAATGAGCTCAGCTAACTTGCAAACGACTTTCCAGAATTCGTAGAACTGCAAAGGCCACAACAAAATGGCGATGACATCACTGACGGCCATGCTAACCAGAAGATAATTTGTTGGCGTGTGCATCTCCCGTAGTTTGTAAACAATTCGTATTATTGATACATTTCCCATCAATCCAATGACTAAGAACGGAATGCTTCGATAGAAAAAAGTGTATTCCAGGTTATAGTTTTCATCCATATTGTCTCCCTATATAAAGTGAACTTTTAGCTTGAGGGGGTGTTTTTTAAGTTTAAAGAATTGCTTAGCAGCGTCTCGATATTACACTCCATTTACCGTATTTATAACATCCCTTAACTACAGTGTACACCTGTTTTATGAGTGCAATATCGTAGGCATGCTGAGTAATCTGCAGTTATAAACTTAGTGTAATTGATAGTTCTGAATAGGCCACTCGATATTTTTTCAATGGCACCTGTTTTTCCAGTCAGTTGTCGAGTTCCCTTTGAGAAAACAACTTTTTCTAAGAATCAACTTATTAGTTATAATGTTCTTAGACTAAACGTCTTCTTTGCAAATTGACATCCCATTCACTAGTTTCAAAAAAAAATACACATTTTACGATTCTCTTTATATTTTTTCCTTACGCGAAGCACAATAGCTAAGTTCAATTTATCGTGGGTGTGCACACAGTGTTCCGACTCTATCTCCTCCCCCGCAACTGCATTTCTTGAATGCCGCCCAGTTAAAGTAGCTCCCTTTTTAGCGGGGCTCCCGCGCGCGCGAAGCGCGCGTGGGACAGAGCCCCATACTCATGGAATATGGTCAACCTCTTTTCGCTTGGTTGTCACGTGACTGACCGAGCGTACGTACGTACGTACGTACGTACGTACGCGTCTACAGATTGTACGGGTAGGGTAGGGGAGACTATCAAAAGGAAGGGAGGGGTGTCTCAGGCGTGTGTTGGCAAGTCCTCATCTTTTTTATATGACATTCACAATATAGTCAATTGACAGCTGTCAAAACAGGATAGCCACTGACCAGTATCCCATGACCATAACGCGGGCTCATTTGTCAACTCATCGAGGTGACGTAATTTATTTGGAAGCTGTCCGCTGACCAGTTAATCGTTTTACTAGATCGCAAACAATATTCAATCTCATACTTTTTAGCATGGATATTATTATTAATATTTAGCTAGTTTGGAATCGGAGCACAGGAAATGTGATCAATTGACAGCTGTCAAAACAAGGTATCCGCTGACCAGTATCACTTGAGCGAATCGCGGGCTCAGGTGTCGACCCATCGAGGTCGAGTATTTTTTTGAAGTTATCCGCTGACAAGGTACTTGTTTTCAAATGATTGCAGGCTCAAGTTTAATTTTTTTTTTAATTCATATGAAATATGTTGTGTTTATGTGCCGCACAATTAAAATTTTGATTTCAAACTGACCTCGGACGCGAAAATTCAGCCAGCTGCTACAGGCAGGGAAGACAGTTGCTTTTGACTTTTCTCGCCATATTCACGCGTTGGTCACGCTCTACGTCCAATTTTTATGCTCTGATTGGTCAAAATTTGACAGGTGAGTTCATGCGCAAAATTTATGCAGCATCTTGAATCTTGTTTACTTTGACAGCTGAAGCTGACAGAGTTTTGTGTCAACTTGTGATGTTTTTAACTTTCTTTTTTCACTGGATGTACAAAATGAAATTCAGATTCTATCAGGAGTCTTCTGTTATTCATGGCTAGTTTGTTTATTGGGTTTTTGGTTGAGTCAAAGTCGGAAATCCGATTTCGGATGGCATCGTTTTCGTTTTCACCTTGCTTAATGCGTAAGAGGGTTGCAAAGTCTGAAGCGATACTGGCCTTCCTTGATACCTTTCAGGAGCTGCATCTCGAGTGGTAAGCCTAAGTAATTATTGTATTTGATGTTTGTTTTTATTCCTAATTTAATGAAGTCGAGCGTAGTTTATGCGGCTATTTTGTTCACGCACGTTTGTAAGATTTGAGACAATGATCTGACCGCGTATCAGGTTTGTTATAAGCTTACAGATCTTTAAAAAGCCTTTAGACATTTTCTCACCGCAAATAGAAAGAAAACGTTTCAAGGAATATTTAGTTATAACTCTGACTGTAAAAGAAAGGTTTGAGCGATTTCCTTGCCTCGAGTTCGTCTTTGAAAAAAGCAAACACCGGGAAGCCGGCTTAAAATACAAAATTCAGCTTTAAGCTCGAAGACTCAGGATTTTTAGAGACACTTTAATACTTGTCTTCCTGAATGAAAATTGTCGTCTCTGTATATGTTTCTCCGAATTATATTTCTTTTATTAATTGTTAGTACTGTCTCTTGTAATTTTAATCGCTGTGTCGATTGTTTTCAGTCGTTCAGTGAACAACGCTTCCCGGAGTACTCAAAATGCCGCGCGTTAAACCGTTTTAAAATAAAAAATAAACATAATAAATTCTTTATTATGTTGGAGCGTAACTCTGTTAATGTTCATTCAAACAGTCGCCACTGCTAGCACTGCAAAAGTCAGAACCGGCTGGCCGTATAGACGATTTTGAAAATTTTTTTAACGGTTTAGCTAAAGCCCACGCGTGCTGCGATCGTCCTAAATATTGAATGATAGCAATTTGTATCGCAATATTGTGAAATACTGCATTCTGTTGTGCGAGGTCTGTATGATAAAAACAGTGCCTCATAGTACTGTTTCACCTCAGATGTGATGTATAAATGATATAAAAGGTTGGTTTACAGTCGCACCCAGATTTGTTGGCAAGATTTTGTAAAGTAAACTTGTCGAACGCAAAAAATTCGGCTGGAATTTTTTTTCCAGGCCTAATTAATCTAAGGCGATCATGAGCCATTATGGCTCTTAATAAATGTGATCGAAGATGATTGCCAGTTTTTGGGTGTACTTATGAGGCTATCAACCGGATGTAAGATTTAGTTCACTCTTGGGCTGCTTGCAAATTATTTTTTGTAAAATCACTTAGCCTTTCCATGAAAAGTCACACGAATGTGCTCTAAAGTTAACTGAATTGTGGAATACAAGTTTATTGTTTGATTTAAATTATAAATTTATTAATGGGAGCCTCGCTTTTAGCCCTGGCTAAATCTATATATTAACTGAGTTAGAAGGTACCGCTTTTTCGGAGACCTTAAGCGGCGATTCCCGCCTTTCAAACCGGAAGTAAAAGTGTAACAGTGGGATTTGTTATCGGTAACACACCAACAGCAATTTTTTTATACAGGCGCAGCATCTGGGCTTCCCCTGGAGACAAACTCTAAGTTGTATTATGATGTCTTACATGTGAAAGACTTTGTGTTTGTTTCCAGTTTATGCTTTAACCCCATTATCTACGCTTTTCGCAGAACAGATTTCCGAGAAGGCTTTAAATGGATAATCCCATGTCACAAACCGCCACAACAGAATGAGATCACCTTGTAACTGTCAAGGGGGTTACTCCGTTCTCTAGTTTAATAGGTTGTTCTGAAGACTAGTGACAATTTGAACTGAGAGCCTGGGTGATATTGGGTAAACCTTTTGGTCTTTGTGAATAACTTATAAGACACTGGCTTAAGCAAATGCGTTTGCAATAAGATCGAAAATGCTACTGAATATGTTGTCACCAGGTGTTTCGAACATTTAAACTTCTGAAGCTTGAACAGGGTAAAGTTTGTTAAAATGACTATTTCATTCCCTTTAATTATCTTACTTCTAAGTATTCTATTTTAATCTTGTGTTTATCTGTAAAATGGAGTTCAAACTGTTCATTATATCTTGATCTGTATAAAATTTTGTGCTCGAGCTCTTGTCGAGTGAAATGTGCGTACATTTTTCTTTATCTGACTGAATATTTTCATAAATAATGTAACCTAAATGTAAGCTTATTTGCATGTATACCGCTTACTGTTTAAGTCATCTTCGTTTAAACCGATTTAGTTCCTTACAGTGCAAGGAATTTATGCAGAACGTCCATCCCGTCGGTTTATTTATTTACAGTTGAACCCCGCTATTTCGAATTCCCAAGTGAAATGGAAAAAAGTTCGAAATAGCGGGGTTTCGAAATAACCGGGGAAGCGTAAAATTCGCAACAATGAATCATTTTTTGATAAAATACAGTGCAGTATGAAGAAAGACAATGATTAAATAAAAATACAGTGATTCAGAGTTCATACATGAGTATTTCATCATCAGCCGGAAGATCAGTTCACTAACATTGCGTTTTGTTTTGTGATTGAATAACACAGCTGGAATTTCTTAGCGGGACACTGCACGTGAGTCAAGCATTGTTAAGTCATTAATTACGCAACACGAGCTCAAATAAAATGCAATACGTGTCCAGCTGTGCTCTTATGTACTTACTCTGTTTTTGACAAGTTCGTAATAACGGGGTAATGATTTAAGGTGTAGGGAAAGAACGATGAGTTCGAAATAGCGAGGAATTCGAAATAACCGAGTCCGAAATAGTTGATAGTAAATGACTAAAAACATAAGGGTAAATCCAAGGGAATTCGATCTTCCTTCGAAATAGCGGGGTCTTCGAATTAACCGAGTTCGAAATAGCGGGGTTCGACTGTATTTATTTTTTTTCAAGTACGCAAGATTTTGCATTCGCTCCGTTAGAAAAAATGTCAACTAAAACGAAGCCTTCAGATTAACTTTCAAACTTTCGACAAGTACGTACACTCTAATGAAGGTATGGCTTAAAGTAGTTTCAACCATCAATAAAAACAACATTAAAGTGGCTTCAGGGTATTACCTTTTTAAGGGTTTTGAAACCATCGTCGCATTTTTGTTGAACTCAGTCACCGACCACTATTTCGGTCAATTTCTGGTCGTGCTAGTTGTTTTTCTTAGTGAAGACGAGTTGATTTTGCTTTTTGCTGTTCAGTGAAACAATGATTTCTCAAGTCGGTAAGTAAAGTTTTGAGACCTTCAAAACCTTTCAACATTTCAAATTTTCCTTTTTGTCGCCAACTCAGCCGCAGTTTTCTAATGTTTGCTTGTCTTCTTGGTGAGAAGTGACCCGCATTAGCCTCGCTTTCGCGCAAAAACAAGCGCTCGTCCTAGGCCGTCCGGAAATACGAAACTCGCTTATTACAGATCTCAAAGGGGCAAAACGAACGAAAAAGACTTTGAGATGTATAATAACACTTTATTTCAAGCTTAATTTGTACATGTCAATTGAAAGATTATTACTTTCTTGCAAAATTAAACGAAAATTTCGGCTTGGGTTTATTCAATAAAAAAAAACTCCATTATTCAATTTCTAGTACCCAGGATAATCAGACTCTCACGGTAAGTTTGGGCCACCTGTGGTTGAAGCGATCCAGAGACGAGCAGCAAGATTTATAAAACGAGATTTAGGATCTAGTATATCGCGTGCTGCATTCACTGTCCTCAGGACCTTTGAAAGAAAGAACGACACTTTATCGGCTTCAAAAGTACGATGTCAACCCGGGCCTTAGCCTGCGTAGCAGGCGTTGAAGGGGGTAGGGGATAAGGAAAAAGGGAAAATGGGAGCATTCATTACTCATTATTCATTATTCATTCATTACATTCTCCTCTTTCGTGCTTTTCTCCCTCCCCCTCTCCCTCCCCTTTTTGCGCCTGCCACGCAGGCTACCCGGGCCTATGCGTTTAAAAGGTGGCCGGCATAAGTATAATTTGTTCTGAACAAAATGCGATCTTAGAAAACCAATACTAACAACAACAACAACAACAACTGACTTTATTTTACATGAAAACGTTTGCAAGAAATAAATTAAAGTAAACTGAAAAGAGAGAAGGAAACGTTTCACGCAACCCGCAGTTAGCTTAAGCTAATCGAGGCGGGAGGTGAAGTGAACTAGAAGGGAAAAAATAAGAAAACTAGGCATCATAATTTTTCAAAGAGAACAAAATTTGATTAGCTAAGAATAGTCTAAATTGTTAAATACCTTACATCTATTTTGAAGAGCCTGAGGGGTATGTTGTCTTTGAACTAATTAAAGTGTTTGATCCATATTGCCTCTCTTTATAAAGTAGCGTTCTTGCTTTGTCTTATTTGATGTCGTGTATTTTGAGTTAAAGGACCCCAGTTAGCTTTGGCCGAACAAAGCCTCTTAGGAAACTGTATGGAAAAGTCTAACTTGAATAATCCAACTTGAAAAAGTTTCTGATAATTTATGGTGGTTAAATATTGACTATACCCAACAAATTAATATATTTCAATAGTACACTCCATGTACTGTTTTTCATTTTTCTTGTTAACCATAACAACCCTTTACTACACTCGTTTATAGATGCAAAATGCTATAGGCACTGCTGGACGCAATGATAAATTTCATGTGTGCGTGATAGTTCGTGATAAACGCTAGTCCTGATAATTTTTTACAATAGCACCTGTTTATCGAGTTGACGTTGCGTAAAATACCGGTAACTTTTTCTTAAATTCACAAATGGCTATCGCTTTTCGAATAAGCCTCTTCTTTGTAAATGCACCATACGGTTGGAAAAATACACAGTTTCCCAACACGTTTTAATACTTTGTTAACGCAAAGCACAATCGCTAAGTTCAGTTTATTGTATGTAAGCATGTACACTGTACCACTCTTATCGCTTCCTCCGCAACTTTGACTCTTGAATGCCGCCCACGCAAAGTCAGTCTACCTTTCAATTGAACCAGAAGGCGGCGACGCCTTTCAAGTCAAAGTAAGATTAATATATAGATTTAGCCAAGCCTAAAAGCGGAGCTCCCGATTTCATTACAATAATAATAACGATAATAATGATGATGATGAAGATCGTTTTATTCACACTGGTACACAATACGATATAACCTCGTTGCAAATACTGATACCCCCCAGTCGGTATCGGGATGTAATCTTGCCTACGTGTAGCCGCAACCCACTCCCGACAAAGGAAGAAGAGGAGTCAAACAAAACTACGAAAAAAGTAACACGTAGTTAGATAAGGTTTAAAGAGCAGGAAAGAAAAAGGTCTTAAAAGTTGAAACTAAAACTAAAACTCTATAACTTTAAAACAGCACAAGAAAAGACTAACATATCCAAGGTGAATTCACACAACAAAGTTATATATGGTATAATAAATACATTAATTTCATATACTGGCAATGCAGAATGAAGAAATAAATTCAGGGAAGATCACCACAGTTATCAATGCAACTTTGGCACTGTACCTAACGTACTTAACCATTCATATAGTCATTCTCCAATTTCCACAGCAGCTGCATGGTCAATTAGCCTGGCAATTCCTCAGAGATTGTGGTGGGAAACAGTTAGATGTCATGTGACCTCGAAGTAACTAATGAGAATGGTGCTGGGAAATATTTAGATTCTTGGAAAACAAAATTAACTGTTTCCCATGGGCCAAGTCTTTAAGTGATTTGTGATGTTAATATTTTAAAAAATTTATAGCTGCATGGAAATTCATTAAACCTCCCTGGAAGGTCAGTTGTAGGTCATTCACGGGTAATAGTGCACTGTTACCCTCTGATGTGAATGATTTTTGCGATGTTGCCTGCTTAGAGAATATTGGCACCAAAAAGTTTCATTGTTAGATGTCAGGTGACATTGAAATAACCAATGAGTGTGCACATGGTTGGAAAGAAATTTCCAGCTATAATAACAGTGTTTCTTAATATATCATTGTTGTTGGAGAGAAAAAGGAATGGACTGGATTCAAGTAAATAAAATCTTTTCTTCTGTCATCCTCCGTTTCCACTTCACCAGGCTTTGGAAACTCATAGTCCACACCAACTGCCCTTGCTCTAGCAATTAGGCGGTCATCTTCTAAGTGGCTACTATTATTTACTTCTGGAAGAGGTTGCTGTGTTTCCTGCACATTGCTTGCTCCCTCAATTGGACCATTTTCTACTGCAGGAGTGTGTTGTTCCAACTCTTCTCCTAGTAAATGAATTATTTGTATTAACCAACTACACAATTCATATAAGCTATGGGGCTAGTGGATTCTATTTTTTATCTTGCCTGAGGGATAATAGAGTTGTGATTCTTGGGCTAACAGATGCAAGCTACAGCCTTCCCGAAGGACAAGCACAAAACTGACCTCCTTTTCTTCGCACCCTAGTACTGCATGCTTGTATAACTGTACAAGAATTACTATTATAAAGCTGTATCTGTGGAAGTGTTCTCAAAACCTGATTTCAAATAGAAAATACACAATATTCCCTTGTAGAACCAGACATATGCAAAACCTATGCTCATGCTATTTGTTTACTATGTTAGACTATGTTTCAGCTATGTTATGTTCACTACTGCCTATGTATTAACTACTTTTGAAACTTCGGATAATACAACAACCTTGACAATCATTTGCTAAGTGCTGATATTTCATAAACCAGTCATCAAATATAATGGGAGTGACCCAACCAATGAACTCATTATTATAATCCAAAAAAATAATTATCTCTATGAGAATTCAATGTATTTTAACTTTGTCCTAGTCAAAGTAATGCAACCCTAAGGTAAGTTTTCCCATAATAATAATGCATGATCAAATTCAAACAGAACAAAAATCCTACAATCCAGTCATGGAGAATTAAGTACAGACATGATGACTTGTCATGTTTACCACAACAACAACACTTGAATTACATGACAAAAGGTCTAATCAATGAATTATACAGTGTTTTTGTTACAAATAAATATGATGAATTCTGGGACTCATCTTGTGAGAAATCATGAGTCCCAGTCCAGAACCAATGAGTCCCAGTTAAAAAAAATGAGTCCAAAATGGAAAATGTTTGGGCCTTTATGTACCAGCCACAGACAGTTAATCTGAAGACACACTCCAAAACTCTGTATTATAGTATACTGAAATTAAAATATAGTTCTTCTATTTTAAAGCAGAAGTCAACAAAGGCTAAAACAAATATGCATCACTAAACAACAACCATAACTGCCACAGAAATTACACGTACGGGATATTTCTACAAATACACACGTTCAGATCGATATATCCATGAATTATTTTATGTCTTTGGCGATTTTTATGTGTCAGGAACATAGATAGAATGCAGAGGTAACAAAATCACTGATTATATAGCTGCTCTTTTGAGTCCATGTAAAAAATATATATATGAAAGTTTTAACATTCTTATTTGTTACACACACACGCCCACCCACACCTTTATTAATTTCAAAATCTTGGTTACAAAAATGAAAACAAAAACAACCCACAATGAATAAATAAATAAAAATAATCAGGTAAATTCATAAAATAAAATATTGAGAAAAAAAGTGTTACAAGAAAAAGGAAAGATTACTTAGGTAAGACAACAGAGCATAATTAATTACACCAAAAAGGGGAAAGTTTTAAAAGTATACATGCTTCCCACCAGCAAATTGTGGCACTTAATTAGTTCTGATAAATTTCTATTGTTTATTGGCCCAATCACAGTTTTTCATTCTCTGATAAATTTGCATTATATTTCTTTCTTTTTGCATTATGTTTCCTTGTTTTTGCATTGTGTTTACTAAAAAGTACACTGCTCTATGCCAATCAAATTCACAGAGAAATTTTTTCATGTATATTATTAACTTTCATAATAAAATACCATCTACCATAAACAACTACCGGTATATCAGTACCTGCTGAATGACTTTGCTCTTGTTCACCTGGCAGAGAGCTTTCCATGCTACATTCAAGTTGGAGGACTTCACTTTCATGTTCTTCTATGGCTAAGAAGATAAGATATAATCTTAATAAGTTGGGCAAGCAGATTGTGACACCTGAGGCTGATTGGTTCTTATATATTTCTATTGTTCAGTGTTATGTATCGGTCAAATCGAAGCTTCAACATGCCCCCCCCCTCGGGCATACCCCGGGCATTTGACACCTTTGCTGTCCCGGGGAGGAGGGAATTTGATTATCAGAGTCTTCCAGGGGGTGGGGAATTTGATCCCCAGGCTTTAGGGGTGGGGAATTTGAACTGCACCCTCGATTTCATGTAAAATCTTTGGCGTGACGAGCTATCATGGGGAACGCGGAGTTAGAGGATTTTCGAGGAAAAGATTGTGCCTTTGTGGCCAATTGGTTACAAGGAAAGGGCTTAAACAAGCTTTGTGCCGTTTTTGAAGTATTTAAATTTTAAAATTTTTAATACTGGATTCAGGCTTTGAATGTATGAATGTATGTTATTGTTGTGTTTACAATTAAATACAATACCTATGCCAGCGATTCAATACTACAACATAAAATAGAATAAAATAAAATAAAAAGCTCAGGTCAACTACTTTGACCTACTGCAAGTATGTTAATTTATACGGTGAGCGATGATGCATGTCAGTGAAATGGTCATGATGTAGTAATCTCAATAGGTGGGATCTTTTTTTATAGAACCCTTTGGATGTTGCATAATGAAGAAAAGCTGAGCATTCAGTGACCTTGTAGCAGCGATTTCTGCCGCTTTGCACAAGTTTTTTGTTCGTAGTAAATACGCTAACAGTGTTTTTGTTATATTTATAAAGATTTTGTTCGACAACTGAAGGCGTTTCCGCCGTCCTTCTGTCATTTTTGTGCCTGTGAAATGTCCCCAGGATGGGGGCATTTGATCACCTGAATGGACCCTAGTGTGGGGCATTTGAACGGCATTTTGGGCCCGGGTAGGGGGGAATTTGAACAATAATTTTCAAAAAAGTCAAATGCCCGGGGGGTTGCCCGGGGGGGCATGTTGAAGCTTCGATTTGACCGATACATTATCCAGAAGTTTTAGAGTAGCCAGCTCCCAAAGCAAAGAAACTGGTGCCTGACACCAAGCACTGATAAAGCGAGAGTACTGTATCTAAGGGAGGGGTTTGGGGGCATTAAGCCCAGAGATCTGAGAAGTTTTGCTCGTTATTTACAAGCTTTTCCAGAGTTCTCCCAAGAACCAAGTGAGTTATCATGCTGGTAAATCCATAGAAAATGTGGTCTTTTACTTTTATAAAATAACTTTAAAGCATGTTTCAGTTTACTATGAGATTACCAGCACAATAAACTATTGGTTTTTAACCAATCAGAATGCATGTACTATCTTAGTTATTTTATAATTAAAAAATATTATCTGGCAATGTCTCATCAAAAATCATTCAGTAAATATATCAATAATACCATTAGCAAAAGGCAAATTGTCATACACCAAAGAGCTTTTTGTACGACACGCTATTGTTTTTGTTTCTTTTAGGACCTTCTGAAAAATTCAAGATAAAAGGTACAGACAGTTTTTTTTACTGTTTTGAGTCATAAGAGTAGCCAGTGAAACCACCAGTCGCCTGCACTTCTGGAGAACACTGATTGTTCACAGGTTTTCATTCTCTGAGAAATTTGCACTTTATTTCCTTATTTTTGCATTATGTTTCCTTGTTTTTTTTACTGTGTTTACTAAAAACTGCACTGCTCTAAGCCAATCTCATTCAAGAAATTTTTCCATGTATATTATTAAGTTTTATAATAAATACCATCTACCATGAACTATATCAGTACCTGCTGATTGACTTTGCTCTTGTTCACCAAGCAGAGAGCATTTTCTGCTACATTCAACCTGGAGGACCTGACTTTCATGTTCTTCCATGGCTAAGAAGATAAGCAAGCAGATTGTGACACCTGAGGCTCATTGGTTCTTATATATTTCTATTGTTCAGTGTTCTCCAGAAGTTTTAGAGTAGCCAGCTCCCAATGTAAAGTAACTGGTGCCTGACACCAAGTGCTGGTAAAGCGAGAGTACCGTATCTAAGGGGGGGTTTAGGGGCATGAGGCCCAGAGATCTGAGAAGTTAAGCTGGTGGTTTACAAGCTTTTCCAGTCTTCTCCCAACATCCCAAGTGGGTTATCACACCAGCAAACCTTTAGAAAATGTGGTCTTTTACTTTTATAAAATAACTTTAAAGCATGTTTCAGTTTTCTATGATTTTACCGGCACAATAAACTATTGGTTTTTAACCAATCAGAATGCACGTACTATCTTAGTTGTTTTATAATTAACAATTATTCCACGAGGGCATGTTGGATATGAGATGGAAAATAGCCAACGAGACGCATAGCACCGAGTTGGCAATAATCATCTCATCCAACAAGCGCAAGTGGAATAATTATTTTATTAAAAACGCCCACAAAATCCCTTTGAATCTTGTTAGAACAAACCAGAAAAGACAAGGGAGTTCCGCTATTCACATGTCACATGTCTATCAGAACTGTCAACGCATGAACCGACTCTCCTGGACTGGATGAATGAAAAATCAAAACATTGTAAAGATGAACACTTTTAAAAACTCATCGAGATTCTAGGATTTTACACAGCGGGACAGCTAAAAAAACCTGGCAGATAATGTGAAGAAAAATAATTCTTAACAGCCATCAAAATTACCGTGAATTTGGATTTTTGGAGCAGTTACAAAAGTAAGAACAACGGAGAAAAACTATTACCTTGGTCGCTTGTTATGACGTTGTTTGAAGCCACAAGCTGGTTTTGCTGAACAAAAAAAGAAGCTTTACTGACGCCTCGATTGCTGTAGTGAATGGCTGCATAGCGTGTATTCTAGTTGCTTGTGATTTATATTCTTCATGTCAGATAAACAAGCCGCAGCTATCTATCGGCAAGTGCCTCAGCGAGTGGCTTCGCAACCATGAATAAACAACACCTGTCTTCTTTTGTAGCTGTTCAAGGCACTTTAGTTCCATGTATTTTCATGTGTTTTTCGATAAACTTTCAAACAAGCTCTTGTGGCTTTTTTGTTTGTTTGTTATTTTCCCGATGAAATTGCATGTTCTAGTATTCTAAGAAATGAATTAACACGATTTGCTTTGGGTGCCGTTTTATCCTTCGCGGAAAAAAATGGAACTTACGAAAAATTGAAGATAAAAGTTACAGACAGTTTTTTTTTTTTATGTTTTGACTCATAAGAGTAGCTGGCACTTTGGAAAAGAGTTCCCAGTGAAACTGCCAGTTGCCCGCGCTTCTGGAGAACACTGATTGTTTATTAGCCAATCACAGGTTTTCATTCTCTGAGAAATTCGCACTTTATTTCCTTATTTTTGCATTATGTTTCCTTGTTTTTGTACTGTGTTTACTAAAAACTGCACTGCTCTAAGCCAATCTGATTCAAGAAATTTTTCCACGTATATTAGTAAGTTTTATAGGAAAATTTATTACCTGACGAGGGAATTCCACGTTAAATTGCACACGAAAACCGATATCGGTTTTCAACTGCAATTTAACGTGGAATTCACGAGTCAGGTAATGGATTTTCCTTGAATCGCATAATCAAATAAAAATCAGAAAAAAAAAGAAAACACCAATAATATTGTTTGTTTTTATCCTGAGCACGCCCCAGAAAGCCATTTCAAAGTCAAATGTCAAACCTATCATTGCATTAGCAAATAGGAAGCAAGGTCAGTCATACACGTTTGAACCTTTGACAACTTTTTTTGTACCTTGTGCTTGTTTTTACAATTGTTTTCAAACTTTTTTACACATGAACAAGCTTCACACTAATTGTAAGGATAAATAGAGGTATTTCACTGAATTTACAAGCCGGTTATCTATAATCCTTTTTCAAATTGGTCATTTGCTCGCGAAGGAAAATAATTTACACCTTTTACCTCTTCGGTAGCAAAACTGAAAGAAATGAAGTGTCCAAGGCAAAGCACTGAAAGTTTAACGTTGCGATTGATATAAGGTAAGTACCTTGAAATGTTTTTAAAATGCTGTTCAAGTTCAGCTCTGTTTTGTACTTTTCTAAGTACCACGACTCAGGATGAATGCAAGTGGCGTACTCTTTTTCGTGTTTTCAGGGACAATGTGATCTTTGAAGGTATTTATTTCTTCTTCTGTATATGTGACAATTGACCCTGGCACTTCCTCCATTGTCGCTTCTCCGTTTTGTTTGTTTGAATTTGGCTTGTTATTTTCTGGGCTGTGTTGACAGGATTTTCTTGTTTTCTCATTGTCGCTAGCGAAAGGGGTTTTTTATACCTCTCCAAGAATTTGTAGTTTAGTTCAAAACAAGGAAGAACCTCCGGATCACTTTAAAAAATGCTTTTGTTTGTTTTTAACTATTTATTTATTTAGTCCCTCACAAAACCTTATACAACATAAACAAAAGGTGTTAATTAAATTATAAAATTAATGTGACAAGGAAGTCTAACGAAGCTTGAAGCTTATATTAATAGGCTTCCTTCAACTACCTAGAGAACTAAATTCATGGCTGAGTGCAGAGTGAGCAAGATCAGAAAATTAAGCGACAGATCGGCTATCAGTGAGATAATTCTTTAAATTTTTTGTAACAACAAATATGGAAGGAGAGCTAATTAGTGAAACAGGCAACGAATTCCAGATTTTAGGTCCTCGGTAAAGGATGCTGAATTGCTTTATATTTGATCTACAAAAATGAGGTCTATACTGAGAGGCCAGTCGAATTTTGGTATTGATGGACTTCAGATTACTACTTAAGAACAAGTCACGAAAGCTACTAGGCAAAAGATTATGGTGATAACAATACATAAAAGTAGTGACAGAAAATAAATTAATACTAAACATGTCAAGGACTTTAAGCCGGCTAAACAAAGGGGCGGTATTTGCTAGATAGTGAGCTTTTGTTATGAGCCGCACTAGACGCTTTTGCAAAAGGTAAATACAGTTTAGGCTGGAACAGTAGGTGGAGGACCAGGCGACATTACAGTATGTTAAGAAAGGATATACAAAAGGTGACAATGATTTTGAAAACATTTTAAAATGACATTGTAGAAAACCTTTTTTGCAGTTGTTGTGTTACAATTTGACGATAGTTGTTACGTAGATGCGAAAAAACATCCCTTAGCCTCGTTTTCAACTCGCAATTCCACACTGAATACCTCTCTTCGTTAACCAATCAGAATGCGTGATTTTACTCAATTATGCAATTCTATAATAAATACCATCTACCATGAACTATATCAGTACCTGCTGAGTGACTTTGCTCTTGTTCACCAGTGCAGAGAGCATTCCATGCTACATTCAACCTGGAGGACCTGACTTTCATGTTCTTCCATGGCTAAGAGGATAAAATAAAATCTTTAGTTGGGCAAGAATTTTCCCTCACCCCTACATACACCTATTGTTCAAAGAAAACATGTCAGAACAATACTGAGCCAAAAGTTGTGATTTTTGGTTTAACTCTTATGGGGAATTGTTTTTAAGAATAAACGAGCCGAGCTTGACAATATTCCTGGAAATATTATTTACTACACTGTACCCTCCAATGAATGAACAACTTGATAACCACACTCAAAACTGGTTTATAATATTTCCCCATCTCTCAACACAAGGAGTTTTTGAGCATTTATGATCACATAATTTTTGTCTTAATTTGGCTATTACTGCAAAGTACAATGTCTTCAATACAGTAAAAACCTAGCCGTGACTAAGAACCTGGTTTTTAGGAAACTGTTTGGCTAAACTTGCCAGTTATAATTAGGCCCCAGGCTCTATACAAGAACCTGTTTAGCCCAATAGTTGACACACATCTTTATTTTCTCAAATCTATAAAAAAATTCTATACACCTGGAAAATATTCAGGTGAACCTCTTTGGGAGACATGAGCTGCAATGTTTTTTTTCCTGCAGAAAATAAGAACCTTTTCATTTTAGAAAAATAGACAAATTTTTTGCCAATAACTATTTTTGTAAGAACGTACCTGTTAATGCAATGGGAAAATCCAGGTTCTTACCTACGAGTTTTTACTGTCTTTTGACCGGTCCGAGCTAAAATTTGTTTGGCAGGTAATAATTTATTTTGACCGGTTAGTAACTAGACATGACCGAGCTTAAATTTGTTTGGCCTGTCAACATTCAAAAATAATTTCTAACCCTGGCTGCCCTCCTTATTTACATAGATCTCCATATATATTCTTAAACACTCGAAGATAGGTATCTACAAAATGGAAAAGCCTAGATTTATAGTAAAATAATAAAAGTTATTTCAATTACAAGAGGGAGAATAGATCCTTCAAATTCTGTTTACCCTGAATAAAACAAATAGAGGTAAGCTCGAACAATCTGCACCAAAACGCTCTTTCAACAGACATTGAAAATCTTCAAATTCAAGGTGCTCTCTGCTCTCTTTTCAGAAAACATAACAACGCTTTCACAGACCGTATAATTTACAATCCTCTAACACTGAATCATTTTAACTTGTCACAGAGGCCAGAGTCGCCTAAAATTTACATAAGGAGTTATCATTCATTCAGCAATGCATCGGACACATGGCAATGGTTATAATTTTCGATAAAATTTCATTAATACAATTTAAGATTACCTTATTTTCCGCGCCAGAAACAACGAAAATACACCGAGGAGCACGAATTATAAGGTTACTCTAAAAATTTCAATCATATCGTTTCTCTTCAACGAACTTGGAGGACACAGGTCAACTTCAATGGATGATAAAAGTATCAACTCTAGACTGCGTGACAACAAATGACGTGTGGTGATTGGTCCAAAACAACTGATGCAATTACAAAGAGGTTATTGATTAACAAACAAAACAAAAGCTACCTCTGTTTTCGTAAAATCCCCGATTCTTATAACAGGAAGCTAACCTCGGCAAAAATTCGCTCACCTTCTCCTCCTTCTCGTTCGTTTTTCGTTTATACGACGCCTGTTTTCCCTTGCTGTCTCTCGCTCCCTTCTTCGCCGCTCGTCGCTTATTAGGCGTCTATTTTCTCTTGCTCTCTCTCGTTCATTCTCCAGTTGCTCTTCAGTGAAATTTTGTCGCCTTTCCCTTTCTCTTTCTTGCGCTTTTCCCCGTTGTTCGTCAGTAAAATTTTGCCTCCTTTCTCTGTTTCTCTCTTGCTCTCTCTCGCGTTGCTCCTCAGTAAAATGTTTCCTCCTTTCTCTGTCCCTTTCCTGTTCTCTCTCCCGTTGCTCATAAGTAAAATTGCGCCTCCTTTCTCGACTCTATCCCTTTGATGTTCTCTCTCCCGTTGCACATCAGTAAAATTGCGCCTCCTTTCTCTATCCCTTTCCTGCTCTTTCTCCCGTTGCTCGTCAGTAAAATTGCGCCTCCTTTCTCTGTTTCTTTCTTGCTCCCTCTTCCGTTGCTCGTCAGAGCAGTTTCGCCTCCTTTCTCAAGCTCTCTGCCGCTCTCTCTCTCGTTGAGCTTGGCTTGCTTGCCGCCTACTTTCTCGTTTTCTCTGCCTCTCTTTATCACTATACTCCAAACTAGAGGGCATAATAAATAAATAATGTAGAAAATACGGATGTATAAAAAATGTCAACCGACACGAAAAATTTCTTTTTGTTCTGAGTTGACTTTCCTGAACTTCTAAGTTGTTTATGCTTCACAAAACGCGGGTTGCCATTCGTTTTCGCGCCAAAAAACCCTCATCACAGACTACCCGAAATTTTGCGTTGGTATGCCTGTGGTGCGGACGGACGGTCGGGCGGGCGGTCGGTGTACGGTCACGTGATTACCAAATTTTCTCGGATGGGTAGTTTACCACATTTTGTTACCCATGGTGCTCCGCTGCGCGCTTCGCGCGCGAGAGCTCCGCTATAAAACATGATGTTAACTAATTCTCATTGGTGAACTCTTGTTTCATTTTCTTAACTGGTACTTGAAAAAAAGAAGCTGTTTTTGAAAAATCTTTGTCCCCTTATCTAATGGCCATAAGAAAACTTTCACTCGCTTTTAAAAGTAAATAGGGCTTGTAACCTGTTATTACAAAAAGGCTGTGTTCATTAGTGAATTAAGGCGATCGCAAAGTTGTTAGTGAGAAAAACTTAAAAAGCCGCAATAGCATCCACTGCTCTCCCTCATCCCCTTTCCGCCGGCTGCGATCATAAAATATTAAGTGGTGACTAGAAATTCAAGCCAAGTCGCGTTCGTGAAGTTTTGTGATGATCAAAAACAGCATTGTTCGATTCCGTTTGGGCAAATGCTAAGCTAGACAAAGTTAAATTAAGTTTGGCTTGAAAGTACGGTGCCTTCCCGGGCCTGTGAGTTTCAAAGATAGCATAAATATAGTTTTTCTTAACAAAATGCGATCATCGTAGAAAACCGGAAACAACAACAACAACACTTTATTTCACATGAAAAAGTTTAAAGTGATAAATTAAACTGAAAAGGGAAAAGGAAATATTTCACCCAACCCGCACTTAGCTTAAGCTAATCTAGGCGCAAGGTAAAGTGAACTAGAAGGAAAGAAAAAATAAGAAAACTAGCCAAAGTCATAATAATTCTACAAAAAGAAAAAATTTGATACCCTGTACGGCTCAATTAGTTAATTATTAATGTGTTAAATCTATTTTGAAGAGCCCGCGGGGCATGTTGTCTTTGAACCAATATAATCGTCGACTTCAACATAGTCGCCCTTATCCAAAAGAGTATCGAATAGAAATCCGCGAATTTTTCTCCAAAAAACGCATTTAATTTAGAAGCATTTCTCCGGTCAAAAGGAATTAGG
This sequence comes from Porites rus, assembly GCA_964035705.1. Classification (NCBI taxonomy): domain Eukaryota; kingdom Metazoa; phylum Cnidaria; class Anthozoa; order Scleractinia; family Poritidae; genus Porites; species Porites rus. The sequence goes on from OZ037994.1 coordinate 18,960,633, forward strand.
TTCCATAGTTTTGCTCCGGTTCTTGTAAATGAGCGTTTGAAAATTTCCAACGTACTTTGCCTCTTTCTGATAATCATTACCTTTTTTGTGAGATTTTTTTTCGTAATTTGCTTACCCACGGAGCACTTAGGAGTTCTTACGCACTCGTTGAAACGTGTCCGTGCTTTCCAGATCGACTTTGAATTTGGAGGTGTTGGTTTTTGAGAAGAGGGGAAAACCAGTTTACCCGAAGAAAAACCTCTCGGAGCAAGGGGGAGAACCCACAATAACTCAACCCACATATGGCGTCGACGCCAGGATTCGAAACCGGGCCACATTGGTGGGAGGCGAGCGCTCTCACCAATGCACCCCCCTTGTTCCCCTTACTACCTCTAGTAGCATATATGCCTAGCTATGATTATATGATCTGTGAATTTCATTTGACCCTACTGAAAAGATTTCTTAACGGCGAAATATCATGCATAAAAAACAGCAGATTAAAAACAAGGTTCTTACTCATTAATTTCTTTTTTGTTTTGTTTTGATTATAAGAGGAATTGTCACTTCGTGGAGTCAGCAATAAGTTATATTAAACTAATTATTCACCTTTGAACAGCTGTGCAATTATTGTTCCAACAGCGAAATTCTCTTTGTTACTGCTTAACTACTTTTTGAAGATATCTAATATTAGTAAAAAGACATCACTTATTCTCCTCTTTTATCCCCAAACGGGAGACGTGTTAAACGGCTAGAGATCTCAAAAGCACGTCCCCAGACTAGCGCATTTGTTCGTTTTCACAAAATTGGCTTTCAAAATATCCAGGTGAATGCCAGCCAGCTTTCAGGAATTTCAGGGCTAAAAAAGCTGCATTTTCTTGTCTTCTATATACATTCCAAGCCAATTTGCCCACGCTTCCCTTCTGTTGTAGCGACTCCGACTCTGTTAAACTGTTGTACCTGAGTAGCCGCTAAGGCGAAACGTCCCTAGTGGGGTGGAACAAGGCCAAAGTGAAACGGCTGTATTCGCAGGCTAGACAAAGACTCATATCAAAACAAGCTTAAGAAGGTTCATGCCCCTTATTTAATATTCCTGGAGAGAACTAAAAGGAAAGAGCTCGTTTAAAGGCCGATAAGTGGTAAAATCGGAAGCCCTTCTTTCTGTTGACTAGATCCTACCTAAGAACGATTTCCCCTGTTCTTCAGGGATGATATTCCACATCAACCGTGTTGCTTATTTCGAATCACTTCACCACGCTTTCAAAGTAACCTGATATGTAATCTCATTGCTAGCGCACCACATTTCCAATCAACGTATTGAACCCTTAGTGCTGACAAGAGCTGTCAAAGAAGAGCAGTCATAGGGTATACCAGAATCTGGTATACCGAAACGGGGTTTTGTTAAAACGTCTTACAGGCGTTCCCTCACTCTCACCCCCTACCCCTACCCCCCGTTGTTGTTGTTGTTGTTGTTGTTATTGTTGTTGTTTTCTGCTCACATCTCTTTGCGCTGTCCTCACGATCTGAACGCCTGGAACAGGCTACCCTGCTCCATGTTAAAAAGGACTTCATCGGCAAAGGATGTCAGACCAGATGTAGTTGAAAGCTCTTTCCGGAATTCAAACTGCTTGCTTAAGCGTACCAAGAAATGGTCTATTGTACCGACCTGAATTTGCCCATCAAACTTAAAACAATAGATCTTTAGATCAATAATCGGAAACCTTCGGCTTGGCAAACTTGTGTACCACAGGGGGTGGGGAGTGCTAATTGATCTGTGAAGAATGAAATCTCACTAGGGCACCGACGGAAATAGTCAAAGGAGCTATATAGAGAGAGCTATTCTTCTAGAAGAAGCATTTTCACATGCAGTAAAGACGTCAACAAATTGTTAATCTTTGAGGCAGTGAACTGAAAATTTTTTTTTTTTAGTTCCATCATTGCTTTTATTTTTTGCATTAACCCGCCGCCTGCGTATACTTCTCCCGATGCTTTTATGCTGTTGCTGCAAAGTTTAGTCGTAGTTATCCATGCAAGCGGCCAAGAACATGTTCTCAAACAACAGGCTTTCTCTTTGCTCGACAACCCACTTTGAATAAAATAGGTGTGATCTTTTTGCTTTATATAAAAACGAACAGTTGCTTATTATACTGCACTTGCATGTGCAATAAGTTAGCAACAAGCTCGTGTGGTTTTTACTTAAAGAGAGCAATTTTTTTATCAGTAAGTGTGGGGGCATTGAACCGTGTTTTAAACCTCGCGGACCAGTAAAAAGGAGGTGCGATTTTTTTTTTAATCTTTAGTTTACTTACTCGTGTCATTGCCAACTGGAAATCTGCTTTTTATAGATCGATTAGAAGCTTATTGGCAACCAAGAGGCTGGTAGAACTGCAGTTTCACGAACAGCTTTATAGAGAATCTTGCCGTGTGTAGGCAGAATAGAGACAGGTCGATAGTTGATGCATTTGTACCTTCCCCTGACTAAAAAAGGGCTTTAATTTTAAAACATTTTCATAATTTAGGAAAGTTACTATAGTTTTAATTGGTAGATTCAGTAACTTAGTCATATAGATAGTGTAATCGTATAAGCAGATTTTTTGAACAATCTTGCACTTAGTTTTGCAAGCCAATCGCCTCATTTGTCCTCAGGGCGAGAGGCTACTGAAGCACAAACGATTCCTCTAATTCAGCGAACTGAAAATGGGACTTCCAGCAGCTCTTTACTTGAGTTACAACTCCACCAGGTAGTTGTCGATTTGTTCAGCCAGTCGCTTACCACTAAACGAGAAAAAGCTATTCATTGCTGAAGATTCAGGTGTAGTGTGCTTAGTTCCATCATAATGCACTGGACACTTTCTGAAGTAGAGTTGCGCTGGCAAGATTCATTGACCGCATTCCAAACTTTTTTCGCATTTCCTTTGGCATCCTGGATCAAGTCACAGTAATAATTCGTCTTGGCAGATTTAACTAAGCAGTTAACTTTTTTTTGAATGAGGCTGAGTAAGATGTGAAAAATTATAAAAGCCGAGGTGGATAACATCTTCCGAGATCAGAACCGGTTATACTGATACCTGGATTGAATAGAGTGATTAATACTCGTTAATTTTGAGCTAGATGCATTGCTGGTGGTTTATATTCCTTTTCGCTTTTTTTCGGATGAACATTTCGGCGAGTGGCTTCTTTCGTAGCTGGTCAACGCATTTTTCATGTGCTTGTGTCGATGATACATACTCCTTATACTTTGTACACTTCTTCATGCACGAGTCTTGCGATGAAATTGCATTTTCTAGCGTCGTATTAACAATTTTCTTCACCTTCTTTTGCAAGGAAAAAATATTAGTCTGCTCCTAGTCTAGTTCTGATTGGCTGATTGGCAATCCCTCGACTAATTCTTTAAGACCAACGGGTACTAACCATATTTGGAAGATGCAAGCAATATACTGTTGTGAAGTATTTTGAAAGTTATTTTTAAGACGGATCTATCTTAACTTTTGAGTTTAGTTTCATTAAGTCTTGTTTTTGTTTTTACTTGTATTTGAAGTTACGCTTAGCTCGCAAATTTACTTGCCATATTAGGAATGTTACAGGTGGTCGTGTTTGTGGTATTAGGGCTGACCTGCGTTATTTGGTACTTATCAGTTGCGGCTGTGCGTAGGCTATTCTATTCCCTGACAATAGCAAACCTGTTGCAATGTTAGCGATAAGAAATACAATAGAAACTCTTCCGGCCAGCTAACCCAAACACGTCCAGCTTTGGCTATTAAAACCGCTACTACACTTGAACTAGTGAATAGAGTAGGAAAAGTAGAGTAGTAGTAGAGTAAGCAGAAGTTGTAAGAAGAATAAGAAGAATAAAGGCCAAGATGTAAATCAGATTCCTGGTACCTCGTCCTATAGCGAGCGAGTTGCTCAAACACACCCCCACATATTTTGGTGGAGAATCCGTTATTTTGGTGGTTAACTCGATATTTTGTTGGAGAAGCCGATATTTTGGTGGCGAACTCGTTATTTTGGTGAAGAGTCCGGAGTCTATTTTGGAGGAGAACTTTCTTATTTTGCTGAGCATGGTTTCGTGAGAACAAGCGAAGAGTACAAGATCAGCCCCTGGAAGTCAGTAAGTGCTAAGAACTTTACCATTGCAAGCAACTGAGAACTATTTTCTAAGTTTAGTCATATGTAGAATAAGAGTCATATTTAAAACAAAATAATAATGCCAGAGCCTCGTTTTTAAGTAATGAATAGGCCCGTTGTTGAGTTTCCACTATTTTATGGCGACGAGAGAGAAGATGTTCGTGAGTTTCTTGGCAATTATAGACGCGCCGGTTTGTTAAATGGCTGGGATGAAGAAAAATTAGTGCTTGGTCTTCCCCTTTTTCTAAAAAAACACGCTAACGTGTGGTTTAAAACTTTGACAGAGGCCGATGAAAATGAGTCGTTTCAAGTTTTGTCACAAAAATTAATTTCTCATTTTGAATCAAAAGTAACTCTATGGCAGTTGAGGCAAAAATTAGAAGAACGTCGTCAGTTGTTAGGGGAGACTGTTGCCGATTATTATTACGATATTCTTTCATTCTGCTCTCGTCTAAATTTGCCTAAAAGTGAATGGCTTTATTGTTTTGTACGTGGTTTAAGGCCTGAAATACGTGAACATGTTATTTTACAACAACCGCCTGATTTAGAGTCTGCATTGAACATTGCAAAACTAAAATAGTTAGTAACTCTTAGCCGTAAATCGAATAATGGTCAAGAAGTCGAGAATTTTGAGGAGTTACAGTCTGACCCCTCAGAGGAGGAAGTCAAACAGTCTGTCAGGGACGAATTTAATGTTTGGAGTACCGATTTCCAAAATAATGGAAATCGTCATATTAATCGCAAATTTCGATCGGGCAAAATTAATCGTTTTCGTTATGGGGGCAGCGTTTTCAGTAAAAAACATAAATTGGGCAGTTATGGAAGTTCGAAACCCAACTTTAGAGGCCTGTATCGGAGAAACAATATGAAGAATGCTTTTCACCAGGGAAAAATGGGCGCTCAGTTAAACTGGCTGGCGCGCGCCCCTATCGCGTGTGGTTGTGAACCCGTGATGGGGGCGTTTGAAAATTCTACAAGTAATAACCATTCGGATCAGTTTAGTTTTCTGGGCAACCGAGCTCGATACGAGTTTATCGAGCTCGATATGTCAACCGTCCTCGCTTTGTCGATACCGAGCTCGAGGCCTCTCACTTTTCCGGGGGGGAAAAGTAAAAATAGTTATCGAGCTCGGTGACTTATCGAGCTCGGTTTTTCAAGAGAAGAAAGAAAGAGAAAAAACTGGAAATTAAAGCAATAATGACCACATGGAGTACAAAATCTAAAATGCCTTCTCGTTCTCAATTCCTTACGGACAAAAAACATTGTGTGGCTGGTCGATTAAAGTTGTTTTGGCGGCGAGTCTTTTAAAAAATATATTTTGTATTTTAAAAAAATATTGACAAAAGGCATTTTAACATAGCGCGCGTGCTTGCCCTATATAAGTCCTATCAAATCTTTATTTACGCACGCCCTTGGGTAAATAAAGATTTTTAATGATGATGACCTGTTTAGCTGTGTTTTCTCGTCTCTTTTTCCTAAGTACAAAATACCCAAATTCGACGACAATGATGAAAAACGTTCTAGCATTTTTGGAATTTAGCTTCTCCACTCAAACCAACAGCCAAAGGGGTGAAGATGTTTCGCAAATAATTAGAGCCTGAATCGTTGGAAAGTCTGCCGTAAAGATTCCCTGCTAGCAGAGGTCTCTCACGACGATGCAAAAATGAAAGAAAGGGGAGTCTCTCCCCTTTCTCTCTTTTTTGCCTCGTCGTGAGAGACCTCTGATAACAGGGAACAGTAAAGACTGACATTCAGCTGGAAAAAGACCACAAATTGGTCTGTGTCGGGAAATATCCAATTCGTATAAAGTGTCTTCCGTTTTTTAACGTTTGTTTATCCTTTACAAAACAAGTTAATTATAAAGTAAGCTCACAAGCGAAAAGTTATGCACTTTTGTTATCTCTGAACAATCCGACTGAAGCAGGAAAATTACTCTTGCAATAACAAGACAAATTACACCGCAAGAAGATCGACATAAATTTATTACTCACAAAAACAACTGCTGCCAGGTCTTCTCAAGAAGTCGTAGTGAACAGACATTGTTCGTAAATGAATATAAAGCAGGAAGACATCATTTTCGGGTTTTTCATGCCCACATTAGAAAACTGGAGTTGTAACGGCAAAACCGCTTTTTTGGAAAAGGTATATTTTTCCGGATATGAACACTTTCTGTTTTACTGAGGGATACCACAATATGCCGCTCTGAAGAGCTGCCTCCAAGTTTATCATAGACGCATCCGACCTGTACAGAAAAAACTTCCAATCTTAACAAAACTGTTGACAAGGGATTGAAAACCAAACACAGACGTATGCATGCACGTTGAGTTAAAAACTAACTAAATTAATTAATTAATTAAAAATAGTCACAATTTTATAGTCATTCTGAATAATTTCCTTCCCGATCTGCAACAATAACCCGTGATAGCCCCTCTAGATTCATGCAAGATGGAGTTTGTTTTTTCGCTAAAAATCGAGGAAAATTAAGAATTCAGTTGTTCACGCTTAGCGTGCGTATATCGAGTTATGGATGCAACGAAAGATGCGTAAGAGTTGCTCGAAGTGCAATCGTCTAGTTTGATAGAAAATTCTTTCTCTAAAACTGAGAAAGCAAATTTGCTTATTTATTCGTTAACGATCAATGGAAACTAAGCAGAAACAAAAAATAAAAGAGATAAAAGAGTCTTAAAGTGCACCCACGAAAAGCTTAAATACTCGTTAAACGAAAGGAAATGCAAAGAGCTCAGGATTAGCTTCGCAAGGAATGAACCAGAATTTGACCCTATCTGTGTTAACCATCAGACCCTAGAGACTGTGAAGAGTGTGAAATTCTTGGGACTTAATATTATAAAAGCAGTGATTGAAAGTGGAATGTCTATGTGTCAGAACTAGTTTGAAAGGTCTCATCAAGATTATATTTTCTAAGACAGTTTAAGAAATCACATGTTGCTAGAAGAGAGTTACTTCTATTTTACATCACATGCATTCTCTCCATTCTGGTTATCTGAGCGAAGACCTAGAAAGACTGCAAAAACGCGCTATGAAAATTATTCACCCTGATATAAGCTAAGGCTCTAGATGCTGTCCGGACTTTAAACACTGGCGTGTTTGCATGGGCTAATTTAAACGACATGGCCCTCAACACGTCTAAAAGTAAGTCTTGATTACGACTCAACAGAAATTTCATCGCCTGAATGATCATTCTCTTGATGTCATGATTAATGGGAAGTTAATTGAACAGGTTCAGCATGCTAAACTACTTGGTGTTTCTCCTGATTGCCTTCTTACATGGGAGAAACACATTGAAAATAGATGTTCAATTGTAAACAGTAGACTGTCTCTCTTAAGAAGGATCAAACCGTTTCTCAATCATCACTGTGCTCTATGTTTCTTCAACTCTTGTATTCATAACCTCTTTATTTATTGTTCGAGTGCATGGGGTAATTGTTTCATTTATTTATTGTCTCGTCTTCCTCTCCTTCAAAAACGTGCAGCTAGATTACTCCTTGATACCGACTTCTCTCAACCATCTGTAAGCTTATTTTCCAAACTCAAATGGCTGCCTATTTTCGACCTTATGAAACTAAGAGAACTTGTACTTTTATTCACTATTCTTAATAATCCTGATGCTCCTCTTTGTCTTTAACATAAATTCAACTGGTCTGTTCACCAGAGCTTGTACTTTTAATCTTCAAGTTCCATACCCTAGGTCTAATTCCAGAAAGCGCACATTTGCTTACTCTGCTGCCACTCTTTTTAATTGCCTTGACACTGATCTTAAGCGAATAACGTGTGTATCTCCTTCTATTATTTTTTCATCTAGATTAAATAATTTTAAGCATAAACTCTTTATCTTATTCCTAAGTTTGCTAGTAACGTTTCTCATCTTGAAGAATTAATGTGTTATGATTGTCGTTTTCCTCTTTATTGTAACTGTATTAGAAGGTTATTAGTTTACATCATCTTATATCATGGAAGGTGCAGTTTGTTTGTTCGCATAAAATCAAGAAAAATTCATTACAAATAAAAAGGAGACAAAAAAATGTATATTTCCTTTGATGCATTGAATCGCTGATTGCGTACCTACGGAGTCAAAAGATTCAAGAGGGAAAAACAAGGCTCTTAAAATTTTTCAAATCAATACGATTCTTGCATGGAAAACAAGGCTGGTGAGAGGTCTGCGTTTTAAAACTAAATCGTTCAATTCACGCGCCGTTAACGGACGATAGTCTCGCGTCAAATATATCAAAGAAGAAAGGGTAAAAAAGAATGTTTTTTTGTCAATATTTTTTTTAAATACCAAAACAACATTAATCGACCAGTCACACAATGTTTTTTGTCCGTAACGAATTGAGAACGAGAAAGCGTTTTAGATTTTGTACTCCATGTGGTTATTTTTGCTTTAATTTCCATTTTTTCTCTTTTTTCTTCTCTTGAAAAACCGAGCTCGATAAGTCAACGAGCTCGATAACCATTTTTACTTTGTCCCCCCGGAAAAGTGAGAGGCCTCGAGCTCGGTATCGACAAAGCGAGGACGGTTGACATATCGAGCTCGGTTGCCCAGAAAACTAAACTGATCCAACCATTCTTCCGTCGGATCTAGTTCTGATAAATGTGCTTTCAGTAACTCTGGAAATTCGGCCGAGAATGTTACTAAAAAGAATGTTCAAGAGTTTAGTCATGTTGTGTCTGATCCCTGTGAGCCTATTGTTACGCCAAAGTCTAAAATGTTTAAACCTCAAGTTTCCGTCACATGTCAACATGAGTGTTCTCAAGATTGCTAACCTCAAGATGTCCCTAATGAAAATATTATGTTTGGAGTTATTAAGTGTCTTTCTCAGGTCATAACAAAATTTGATAGTGTATTTTCCGGGTCGTCGCCAAATGAAAAAGAAAATGGTCATTCGCCAAATGTACCTATGTTTTATCCTAAAAGTGAAGTCATTTATGAGAAGTCTTCAAGTGAAAATTTCTCTCGAGAAGTCCGTAAAGAAGAAATTAAAAAAGATGAACAGTTGGCGCTTGAGTCTAAAAATAAAGAAAAGTTGGAAGTAAATATCGTTGGGGCTAAAAATAATATTTGTGGTGAATGTCGTGGCTTGTCTATCGCAAGTAGCCCAGAGACAGGGGCATATGTGACTGATGTGACTGACAGGGTTTCTTTGCCTACCACATCCAGTAAAATTGATTCTATTCATCCTTTCGAGAGTGACAATTTTAATGTAAGTGTAACAATAAAGGGAAATAGTTTTCGTGCACTCCTTGACACAGGAGCAGCTGTAACAGCAATTACTTCTCAAGTTTGGGACGAGTATCTTAGTCACAAAAATTGTTGTTTAGATTCCTCGTCGACCAGTTTTGTAACGACTGTAAGTGGCTCTCCTCTTAGTGTTCTTGGTAAAGTATGGCTCAATTTTGTTATTAAGTCTGATGTTTTTCCTTTTGAAGCCTATGTTATCAAAGATTTAACTCATGAAGTTGTTTTGGGCAGAGATCTTCTTCAAAAATATTGTTCGAGAATTAATTTTATGGAGAACATCATTGAATTTTCCCACCCCGAGGATCCCCTCTCCTTTGCTGATAGTTTTGGTGATGATTTGGATGCTGAAGTTTTTGATAATTGTATTTTGTCAGTGCATGCTGATAATTCTTTTACTATTCCTGCTCAATCAGAAGTCGTTGTTATTGGCAGATTAAGTTCAATGCCGAAAGGTGTAAATATCAGTGCCGGTGAAATTTATGGATTGGTCACGCTTAAGTCTGATTTACCTCACCGTTACTCAGTTTTTGGAGCGTCAGAGCTCGTAAAGGTTTCTAGTGATGCAACTATTCCTGTTAGGATGGTAAACCCCTCCGCTCAACCAGTTAAGATTTTTCGTAGGACTAAATTGGCAGATTTTGAGCGTGTTGATAATGATTTAGCAACATTTGAGATTGGCAAAAATTCCCCTTCTTCGGATGCTCAACATAATTCTTCAGATGATCTGCAACAGCCAAAAGATTATTCAGTGTTTCCTGATTTGTCGAATAGTATTTTGAATGATGATGAGAAAGTAAAGTTTAAGAATTTGTTTAATAAATATCGTAATTTTTTTGCTTTTCCTGGGGATCAGTTGGGTAGAACATCCCTTGTACAGCATGTCATTGATACTGGCGATGCTACGCCTATTAAGCAAAGGCCGTATAGAGTATCTCCTGACGTTAAAAAAGAGATTGACCGTCAAGTAGACGAAATGCTTGAAAAAGGAATAATTCAAGAGTCTGTCTCTCCTTGGAGCTCTCCAGTTGTTTTGGTAAAAAAGAAAGATGGTTCATTTAGATTTTGTGTTGATTTTCGTAAAGTTAATAGTCACTAAAGTAGAAAGCTTTCCAATGCCTTTAGTTGCTGATGCGCTAGATTCTTTAGCTGGTGCAAACGTGTTTTCCGTGTTGGATCTAAAAAGTGGTTTTTGGCAAATACAAATGCAGGAGGATTCGAAACAGAAGACAGCCTTTTCTAAACACAATGGCCTTTATGAATTTCTCACAATGCCGTTTGGATTAGTGAATTCAGGAGCCAGTTTTCAAAGACTTATGGATCATATTTTGAGAGGCTTCGAATACCGTTTTGCTTTGATTTACATCGATGATATAATCATTTTCTCTAAGTCTGTAGATGAGCATTTAGTCCATTTGGAAGAAGTTTTTAGGAGGTTGCGTGACGCCAATGTTAAGTTGAATCCAAAGAAATACAATTTCGTTAAGCAAATAGTAGAGTATCTTGGTCCTGTAGTTACGCCAGAAGGCATTAGCCCCAACCCAGACAAAGTAAGGGTGGTTCAGGAATACCCCACCACCACAAATCTGAAGGAATTGAGAAGTTTCTTAGGCCTTCCTAATTATTACAGACGTTTGTGAGAGGTTTTTCACATATTGCCAACCCTTTGAATGCTTTGACAAAGAAGAACGTTCCTTTTGTTTGGACTGTAGCTTGTGCTGAGGCTTTTGACAAGCTTAAGCGTGCCTTAGTTTCTGCACCCATTTTGGCGTATCCAAATTTTCGGGAACCATTTTTGCTATTTGTTGATGCTAGCTCCACTGGTATTGGTTTTACCTTGGCACAAATTCAAAATGGAAAAGAAGTAGTCATTGCTTACAACGGTCGTGGTTTGAATCAGGCAGAGCAAAATTATAGTACTACAGAAAGAGAAGCTCTCGCATTAGTTGAGGGTATTAACAAATTTCAGCCTTATTTACACAATCATAAGTTTACTGTTGTTACTGATCATAGCTCTCTTCGTTGGTTAATGAATGTTAAAGATGCTTCTGGTCGTCTTGCTAGATGGGCCTTACTTTTGCAACAATATGACTTTAATATTGTTCATCGCCCTAGTAGAATCCATGGTAATGCTGATTGTTTGTCTAGACGTCCTTATGATTCTTGTAAAATGATTTCGCTTAAGAAAGAAGAACCGCGAACGTCTCACACTCAAGAAATGCAAAGAAGAGATCCTGAAATAGCTGTAATGATTGATTTTCTAGAGAATGATATCCTACCTACTAACGATAAAGATGCACGCAAGATTTTACTCACGAGCGATAATTTTTATATTGGTCAAGATGGTTTGCTTTACCACATTGATTTTAATCGAAGGCGTAATGCTCGTGAATCTTTTTCTCAGCTTGTTGTCCCAGCAGTATTACGTTTTGAAATTCTCTCTAATGTACATGATCATATTGCCGGAGTTCATTTTGGCTTGAACAAAACTTTTAGTAAGCTTAAGCAAAGATACTGGTGGAAAGGTATGTTTAAGGATGTAGAACATTGGGTCAAGTCTTGCGTTGAGTGTTCAATGAGGAAGTCTCCACGAAATTCGAAAAAGGCACCTTTACTTCCGATTCCAGTCGAGGGTGCATTTGACAGAGTGGCTGTTGATGTTTTAGGTCCTTTTCCACCTTCTAGTAAAGGCAGTAGGTATATTCTAGTTTTTAGTGATTATTTGACTCGTTGGGTCGAAGCTCTCCCAGTGCCTAGTGTCGAAGCAACCGTTATTGCACGTCTTTTGATTGATGAAATTATTTCTAGACATGGGGCACCACGTGTGTTGCTCTCTGACAGGGGAACTAACTTTTTATCTAAGGTCGTTGCAGAGGTTTGTAAGATATTTCAAATTCAAAAGGTCAATACTTCTAGTTATCACCCACAGACCGATGGTCTTGTAGAAAGGTTTAATTCTACCTTGTGTCAGTCTTTGTCAATGTACGTTTCCAAAAACCAGAAAGATTGGGACGAGTTTATACCGCTTGTTTTGTTTGCGCATAGGACTTCTGTTTTAGATGCGATTGGGGATTCCCCTTTTTACGTTCTTTATGGGCGAGAGCCACGCTTGCCAATTGACGTTAAGTATTTGCCTCCTGCGGCTGACGATTTGAGTACTTCGGTCCTTGACTATCGAAAACGTGTTGTCGAAAAAGTCGAATTGGCTCAAAATTTAGCGAGAGAAAATTTACAACGTGCACAACAAAAAATGAAGGATTATTATGATCAAAAGACAAAAAAACCTGTTTTTGAAGTTGGACAAAGTTAATGCATAATTGGTTGGGTCCATACAGAATTGTTGAGAAATTGTCACCGGTTCATTTTAAGTTGCGCACGATCACCAATAAAAAAGTTGCTTTTTCGTGTCACGCAAATCGTATGAAGCCGTTTGTTGATCCTAATTTGAGACCAATTGACCCTTCGCCTTTTGATGACCCTGCTGAGCCGTACATTATTGAATCTGATATTCCAAAAGATTGTTTTGAACCAATTTCTGCTGAACCGAATGCTAAAGACACTGACTTAAATCCAGTAAGTATTGAGACGCAATTGTCCCCACAGCCTCAAAAAGAGAACGAGTCAAACAAAGAATCATACCGCGAAAAGACAAAGAATCAACTTCAAAATGCAAAAGAATCAACTCCGGAAGCAATTGTTATCGACAATGAAACTGTGTTTAGTGCAGAAAAAATTCTAAAACATCGAAAGAGAAATGGAAAGGTCGAGTACTTGGTCAAGTGGCTCTCGTTTCCTAGGGGCCAATCAACGTGGGAACCGGAACACCATATTTTGGATAGACGTCTCATTGATAATTATCTTCAAGCAAAAAAATAATTCTAGTCATTGTACTCTGCCTTGCTGCTTGGCTTATATTTCTTTGATTTTCTCTTACTTATGAATTGAGTTCGGTATTCCACAAGATATTCTTGTCCATGAATTTATGAATGCCTTCTCTCCGTTTTTCTAGTCTGTCTATAATCTTTTTGTGAGTTGTTTACAATATCATGAATTTGATAAGTTTTTGAACTCAGAAGTTCACCATCTGTTATTAGTCAGTTTTCCATTAGTGTCTGAAGTGTTACTATAAACACAGTTATTGAGTTCTTCATTAATCAAGTTGAGTAGTTGTTCAATAGTCAGTATCATGTTATGCGCACGTGAAATTATTGCATCTCATGCCTTTTTAAAATCTTTTGATCTTTTGGCTTCTATATTAATGTTTTGTTTCTGTGGCTATTTTGATTAAGTCGTTTGTGTAAAATAGTTATTACAACCTTAAGACGTCGGAAATTAGATAATTAGATATATTACGTGCTTTGTAATAGTTATTTTGTAAAGTTGCTTGCATTGGTATTTTGTCATGTATTCAATCACCGATTCTTCTGTTGTTCTTCGATGGCTTGTCGGTGAATTTTCGTCGCTTATGTACTACCGAAATGGATCTGAGCATTACTCGATTGTTTGTCTCCAAAGAAGTCTCAACACACTTTGATCACTCCGCATGGCATTGGCTACTCTGTTTGGTCGAGTTTGACCCCTTCTTTGTTACGGTTAAGCAGAACTGTGCTTGTTGATACTTATTACTGGTCAGTACAATCTGTCTTCATTACACGAGTTCACTTCATTTGGAGCTGTGTTTCAGAACATTTACAAACAAGATAGCCTTGTCTTCCAAGTATGCGTTCTCCGCTACATTCATGTTGAAATTGCATTTCTAGCAAACGATGATTTATGCTGTTAATTCTCAACGCTTTCAAGTGGTTCTCTAGTCAAGTCCTTCACAAGAACACGGTCATCAATTTATTTAGCTCAAGTTTTCAAGTCTCAAGATTCAAGGACAATGTATTGAACACTGAACTATTGACATTGAACTGTTGACATCGTTTTTATTAATATTGTGTAGTGTGGTAGTTTTGTTTTGATATTTTACGCACTTATTTCCCATTTATATGTATTACCTCCTTTTGCATCGAGGACGATGCTTTTTCTAAGGGGAGAGGAATGTTGTGAAGTATTTTGAAAGTTATTTTTAAGACGGATCTATCTTAACTTTTGAGTTTAGTTTCATTAAGTCTTGTTTTTGTTTTTACTTGTATTTGAAGTTACGCTTAGCTCGCAAATTTACTTCTTGCCATATTAGGAATGTTACAGGTGGTCGTGGTTGTGGTATTAGGGCTGACCTGCGTTATTTGGTACTTATCAGTTGCGGCTGTGCCTAGGCTAGTCTATTCCCTGGCAATAGCAAACCTGTTGCAATGTTAGCGAAAAGAAATACAATAGAAACTCTTCCGGCCAGCTAACCCAAACACGTCCAGCTTTGGCTATTAAAACCGCTACTACACTTGAACTAGTGAATAGAGTAGGAAAAGTAGAGTAGTAGTAGAGTAAGCAGAAGTTGTAAGAAGAATAAGAAGAATAAAGGCCAAGATGTAAATCAGATTCCTGGTACCTCGCCGTATAGCGAGCGAGTTGCTCAAACACACCCCCACAATACCGTCGATTCGATAGTATATTTGATTGGAAACGAGGCTGCATGGGCAATAGACCATCGATCAACCTCGTTTTCACGAGCGGACTAAAAAAAGGCATTTACGGCTACGCAAGCTGTCCGAAGAAGAAATAGCTGAATTTCTGACAAAAACTGGACAGAAGAAATGCAAGAATACCCAAAACATTTTGCTCGATGGTATTAAGGAGTATATGCAAGAAAAAAAACATCTGTTTATATCCTGAAACGGCCGGGCAGAGAAATAGGCAAAGATTTAAAGAAAGTCTACGAGATCAAGGTAAGCTTGTTAATAATTTGGAAATATTTTGAATTGCGAAAAAACAATTATTGAATTCGGCATTCGTATAATGTGAAGAAGTATGCGGTTCTCGTTTGGCAAAACAAGCGTGCGGCTTTAAACACTTCCATTAAACAAGCTTTGCATGAGTTTTGTCTACGGCGATCGAAAAAATGCTAGTTTATAGCTGCACTAAAGACTTTCTAAAGATCCAAATTCACTAGTATTAATTTTGACGGCTTCAGCTAATAATTGTTTTCATCCACATTATATCCGCCATTTTTTAGGTCTCTTTAATTCTTGACCACCTTTTGATCAATCCTGAAAAAAAAAAAACAAGTTTGTCCTGTTTGGGGTGAGGCAACTTATCTCTATTTTGCCCAGTAACATCACCGTACATTTCCTTGGTCGATCAAGACCTAGTACCTGTAACTTCCGTCACAGACCTTGGCGTCACACTTGACTCGAACCTGACCTACAATGGCCATATGCATATCGCTTCACTAACCTCCTATCTTTTGTCAACATTAGTTCAAATAAATAGGGTACGACACTTGTTCTCTAAAGATATACATAATCCTAAATTCCCTAGTATTTAGCAAACTGTTCTACTGCTCGACCGTATGGTCTGGAACTTCTAAAGAAAACATCTATAAACTACAACTCATCCAAAACTTTGCCGGCCGAATACTTACTAACACAAAAACGTTTGATCAGATTACACTACCTCACATGAACTTGGTTGGCTCACCATCGAAGAGCTACTATGCTTACGTGATGTAACTATATGATCTTTAAATTTCTCAACTGGTCTTGTGCCCAGCTACTTAAGTACTAAGTTTGTAAAACGCTCAGAAACTCACTCGTAGTGCACTAGACAGAACGATCAACTTAACCTCCCTCAGTGCCGAACTTCCGCCGTACGGTGTGCCTTTCGTTTCAGGGCGTCTAAATATTGGAACAGTCTTCCCAATGATATTAGAAACTCTGCCTCTGTTGAGGTTTCTAAAAGAAGTGAGGGCTTGAGATAATCAGAAGGCGGAAATAGAAAATTTATCCATAGTTTGTTGATCTTTGTAATTAATTGTTTATTAGTCTTTTAATTTTTTTATAATTGTAATTTTAGCATTCAAATTTAATTGTCTTTCATACATGGAATTTTAACCCATTTTGCACATTATACTTAGTGAATAATCTTGTAAATTAATTCTGAAAAACCCAATTGGGAGAAGCAATAAAATGAATTGCACTGTATTGTATTGAACCCTAATGATATTTCAAACTAATTATCGCTAAAAGGTTTTGTTTGTTATTCATTCACTCTGTTCTCGTGAGGGTTTTGATGGACCGAGCCGGTTAATTTCATCATGTGAATTGTGTACTGGGTTACGAACTTCACTCTGGAACGAAACTCATTTTGCCTGAGGTGTGCTGAATGAATGTGTTAGCAATATTCATTCACTCTCCGTTGGGATGAGGAGACTAACAGGTTGTCCGTTTTCGGGTAAAATGCTTAATGAGTATTTGATCTTGGAAGTACCTACCATGATATTAATTTACTAGAAGGCAAAAATGGAACGTTGAAACTCGCTACTTGGACTTGAGAATTCTACTTCCAAGGTCTAGTATCACATCAAAAATCACAGCAGTGTCGTTATGTCTGAACTAGGATTTGGTCTCTCTTTGGCGTCCATTCCATTTTATGTTGTTGGATTTGTTGGAAATGTGCTCGTGATACGAATTGTGCACAAAACTCGAGAAATGCACACACCGACTAATTATCTTCTAGCGAGCATGGCCATAAGCGATGCTATCACCATCGTATTGTGGCCTTTGTACTTCTTTGAGTTTGCGAAATTCGTTTGCAAAGTTGTCGTCCTTATTGAAATATCTATAGTGGTTTCGTCTATTACGATTACTGTACTAGCAGTGGAAAGATACAACGCTTTACTGAAACCTTTTAGAACAGGACTTCGGTTGAGTGAAGATAACATCAAGAAGCGCATTGCTCTCATTTGGTTTGCAAGCATCCTTATATGCCTTCCAGAATTCTTCCTCAATGAATGGAGCGAATATTATTCGACATGTGTTGGAGCATGGAGGTTACACATGAATTATCCAAGTAAAATTTACGTGGTCATAAACACAATCCTCAGTTCTTATATCCCACTAGCAGTCGTCTGCTACTGCTATGGCTCCTTGATAAGGGGACTTTACTTTACAAACACGGTCTGTCCGGAAACAGATGAAGACAGAAGCCCCGAGAAAAGGAAACTTGTTACGACCTTCCTACTTGTAACTGTGGGATTTTTTATCGGTAACACACCAACAGCAATTTTTTATACAGGCGTAGCATCTGGGCTTCCTGTGGAGACAAACTCTAAGTTGTATTATGATGTCTTACTTGTTATAGATTTTGTGTTTGTTTCCAGTTTTTGTTTTAACCCCATTATCTACGCTTTTCGCACTAAAAATTTCCGAGAAGCCTTTAAACGGACAATTTCTTGTCGTAAACCACCACAACAGAATGAGATCTCCTAGTAACTGTTAAGGGGCTACAAGGTTCTCTAGTCAATTTAATTAAGGTTGTTTTTAAGACTAGTGACAATTTGACTTGAGAGCCTGGATTATATTGGGTAAAAGTTCTGGTCTTTGTTAATCATTTATATAACACTGTTCTAAGGAAATGCGTTTCCAAAAGATCGAAAATGCTAATAGAATGTTATCACCGGGTGTTTCAAAAGTAAGTCAAAAATTAGGAGGTCTGAAGAGTTAAACGAGTTAAGTGGTCTTACAAAGTTAATTGAGTTTTTAAGTGTGTGTTAGGTTTAAGGTGTGTAGAATGTAAATCTAAAGTTTCAGCCCATAGATTAATTATCCTAAAAGATATAGGCTTCCGAATTTATTGAATAAATATTTTTCTTTTTAGTGTGATAATAATCTTAATATTTTAATGAAAACTTTACATAATGTTGTCCTATTTTAAAAAATAGCTCCGTTGACAGCGGTGCTGCCGGCATGGGCCATTTACGATCAAATGTTAAGTGCTACTTGTAGGCGGCAATTTAAAGTCTAACATTAAAACGCTCTTACAGGGGCGTTCAGTCTTGCTTGCTTCGATATTAGATCGAGAAATGAGGAGGCGATTAATTCTACACGAAACAGGATTTACTCGCTAAAGGTTTTTTTACTTCCTTCTTCATCGACGTCGAGCATTCTTCAGGATATTTACTTTTTATTTGTTTTCGCACCGATTTAGTACACGTGTTAGCGACGACCGGAAATACGTCTGCGGTTGCAGGCTAGACGCGTGCATAAATACACGAAAATTCAAGGGCCTCGATTCCAGAGAAATTACATCATTGCCAGAGATCAAATAAGTGATTTACGTAGCACGTCATTTCAATCATCGCCGAAAATAAACCGCATGCTCATCACAAGACTCATTTGCATACAGTGAAAGTTTACAACACCCGACCATCGCGGTTTTGCTAATAAAGATTCTTATTTTTTTTCCCGACCACTCAGAAGTGTTCACTTGTTCCAAAGTAATCAACGCTTTCAAGCGATAGAATCCGTGGACGAACACATTTCGGAAAAGCTCTAAATCTAATCTTTCCTAAGCTTTCTTCGCAAAACATACGTGGCTTCGGTCACGTAACGATTCTTATTCTCGGTTTCCACGGTCTCCGCTAGGAACGTCTGCCACAATTACCCCCCTTTTGTGTCATAAATACGAAGAAAAACGAGTTGCAGATTATGAGTCTCGCTGTTTACGCAAGCGAGACTAATTAATTGCTTATCATGCAGAGCACACGTGGCCCAAACGTACTGTGCGACTTGGGCATCTGGGTACTAGAAATTGCCGGAATAATGGAGTTTTTATTGACTAGACTGTCTGACTAAAATCTAACCGAATTTTGCGATTACAGTAAAAACCCGCGAGTAAGAACCTGAAAATTAAGAGCCTGTTTAGCCTAGAAAATGAAGAACAAGTTCTCATTTTTTTAAAATCATATTAGGCGGAAATGCAGCTGCAAAGCTTTGCAAGAATCCTGTTTAGAGAATTAGGAGCTTGGCATTGCTGTGAAAATGAAGGTGCTAATTAATTGATGTAATTAAAAAAATAAAGTGCAAGAGGTTAATATTGTTGTATCACATTTTCAAATTGAAAAACAGGCTGATTACCATCTTGTTTTGGAGCTTGTTTTATTCTTTTTGTTTATTATTTCTAACAGCAATAAGAACCTATTTAAGAACCTAAATAGCCTAAAATTGTGTGAACTACCATTTAAATAACAACATGTTTAGGCTAACTCCAGAAAATGTAGGTTCTTACTCTCGGGTTTTTACTTTATATTTTGTCCTGATTTTGTATTCGGACACACACTGAGAGTATTAACTGACAGTAAGCTCACTTTGTTGGAATTCAATCCTTTATTCAGTTGCTTGTTTTGTAAGACACCTGGCTTTGATGGAAGTTAATACAAAGCAACAGTAGTTAGGAAAACACTTACTTCTTTTTCCCCACAAAACTTTGGCTAAGGTAGCTAATGATTATAATAGTAATAACTTATTTATTTATTTATTTATTTATTTATTTTTTAACAATGAATTTGCCTAGTGAACACATGATCCGTCCCAACCAATAACCTGTCCTTTGGGTCTAAGATACATTTTACTCGAAGGAAGCCAAGTTAGGTTGGACTTTCTTTCTTTTTATTTCCTTTATTTTCCTTTGCAAACGAAAATATACATGTATATGGGGCCGTATATAATTACTGCTGGCCAAACAGATCATGTCCCCTTTTCCCTTTTGTGAGTTTAATAGTGTAGTAGTCTGGCTTGATCTTGAGCTAGGACGAAAAGAGATGACAGATTATCTTTTATTTTATTATCATTATTTTTTTGATTTTTTTTTTTTTCAGGCTGTTGTAGTAAGTTCCTCTAGCGATTCTTCCGGAACACATAAAGACGTATTTTCTGTTCTGTTCTGTGCCATATTACAGTTTAGAGACACCTCGTGGGCCTTGGCGGAAGTTATTTCAATCATTGAGCGACACTCATTTACCTCATTAAGTACTACAGTCAACAACTTTACGCTGCGTTCGTGAATCTTGCTGAAAAACTTCTTTCTTCGTCTTAAATGTTTTTCCTGCGTTTTCTGACGTTTCAGTTCAGATGCATTTACCACTGCAGCTTCTTTATATCGACTTTGATGCCGCGTAGTTTCGGTTTCCTCCGCTTGTTGTTCTGTTGCTGCTTCTTCATTTTTCTGCAGCTTTTCTTCCACTTCTTCCAGGTACTTAACTTCGCCGTCAATCAAGGAATCCAGCATCCCATTTAAGGTGGTGAACTGATGTAACAACTCGTAAAAGTGTTTTCGGCTTTCCTCTGTGCAGATTCCACGAAAAAGCCGTAATTTCCACAAAATCACTTCGTTTTGAAGTTGTGTTTGAATGCCCTCCATTTTTGTTAACAATTCTTTGGCACATTTGGCTGCACTTGTGCATGTTACATCACGACAACACCGAGAAAAATCAACATCCTAAAGAACCAGACAAATTCACATCAGATATCAGTAACTAGGAATTATACGTTTCTGGGAAACTGCCCACCTACCCCTCTCCTTAGCTAACGAAAACACTTACTGTCCACTTAGGGCAAAATGTTGACTTAGGGGAGGGGTAGGTGGTCAGTATTCCAGAAACGTATAATGATCCATTACTAGCTGGGGTGGTTAGATTACGTCAGCAACGCAGGCTATAGTCTCTCTCGCAGCCGTTTTTTGAATGTTACGCAACGCTCCCCTAGGGTCTTTTGGGGGAGCGTTGTGTGACATGCAAAAAACGCCTGCGAGGGAGACTACGCAGGCTAGGGTTCGAAAGAATACAGTAGCGTTTGTGTCTTTCTTGCCGTTTCCAAAGTTACTTGAGAAGTAAAATGATTTAATAACCATAGGGCTTCTGTACACTAAAAATTACGGTGATTTCGGCGCGATTTCTGTTACGGAGCGAATCTGCGCCGCGCCCGCTGAGATCTCGAAAGTGACGCGTCACATATCGGATAGGTTCTGCGTCACACTGTGGTGTAGACAGTTCATTTGGACCGTAGCGGAAGTGAATAAGTAGAGAGATGACTGGATTGCACTAAGACGGAAGTTCAAGGGCGAGGGCTGGGAGGCAGTTCACCAAACCCTCTCGGCCAAACGTTCAGCTCGTTGTTTGATGTGAGTGAGGGACTTGTTCCTGATCTTTGCCGTTGCTGTTCATACTGTGCGGTAAACCGCAAAGCCTTTCGTTTTGGCTTGAAATAGTTATCGGGTGTACCGTGAATATAGCCTTGAATGTGTCACCAAACAAAAACAAGCGCATCTTGTCTGGTAAATCCTCATGCACTGCGATTTCTTTCAGTATGGGCTTAGTTGCTCTCTATCGAAATAATAGTGCAAACGTCTGACAAATTAAGAGCATAATTCATAAACTTAGAAAGTGAAAAAATGTAATTGGATTTTAAAAACTCAAACTTAAAAACGTTAATGCCTTTTTCTGATATTGGTTCGAAACTAGTTTGTTTCCTTCCATTTCTGGCGGCTCTCGAACAAGGCTTCAAAAGTATTCTTTTGAAAGAACTAAACTGAAGCCTATGACGGCGAAGGTTGCCAGCCACTATATGCCAGTAGGTGGAATAATCTTACAAACGGTAAACTAAAAGACCCTGACTAGGGCGCTTTTCTCCTCTCTTGGCTATGATATTTTGGGTTTCGTGCAAAACCGAGAATTTAAATATTAATTTATAATCCAATTAAGATGGCATTGCCATTGGTTGTACCTAAAGTCAATATAACTTTATCTGCTTTATGATGTTTTAAATTAGCGGAGACACGATTAATAATTTATAGGTAACAAAGGGACGATGGGTTTTTAAAAAAATACAATCATTTGACTCCTTCTCTACTATCACTTTAGAATATGACCATACACTGTATAAATATTTCTATAGCGCAGATCGAACGAGATGATGGAATTTAACTTCAAGTCTAAAGCCTACTGCAAGACGCTCACTGCAATGCAGGTTATCATCATTTCACAGCGATAAAAAAATGTTTTCGGAAAAGGTAATAAGAAGGAAAAATTTATCTAGTGTTTTCATTTGTACGCAAAACGCAATTCCATTAATTAGTTTCCTTTTTTCGATAGATTTCGCCAAAACATTTTTTTCTTCTTCTTTGAGAATGTTCATGTTTTTTGATTTAAGAATAATACAACTCTCAAAATGAAATTCTCAAGCCTCCAAAAAGTCACTTATTTTTCAGTTTTGTTTCCATTTGAAATTCTTTAAAATGCGTTTCTTTGAAAAAACTATAGTACAAGTAAACAGCTAAAGCAAGTCAACTGAAATTATTTTGCCTCAAAATTAGTCGCATTGACTGTCAGCATCCCTACCAGATTGGTGTGGAAAAATCGAAACAATGAAAACAACATCATAACGGTTTTCAAAGGCAGCAAAAATCAAAGGAAAACGAAATACTTTTCCGTGGTTTTCATCTTGTTTATAACTTTGTTGAAGTTAGGATGTCATCTAATTTTAAAAAACTGCATAACTAACGACACATGGAAAAAAGAAAAAGTATAAATTAGTCATATGGTCCTAGAGCACTTGTCAAGTGCAAGAACGACCTAAATTATGGATTTTTATCAATAAGTCAAATTTTACCGTCGCCTTTGATTCGGCAACCAATTGCATCTCCGATGTTCTCCTTGCAAATAAGGAAAGCCGGGAAAAAATTCTCCCCAAAATTGATATGGCTATTCCCATGAGGAAAGTAACATCAAAGGATCCTCCAATACGGCGTATGTGGCATTTATCGACGCCAAGATCATCGGGAGACTGCATGCATGTACGATGAGTCGGCGCAGATGATTAAAAGCAAATCCACTTACTTCGGTTAATATTTATAGCTCTGTGCATTAGCTAAGTGGAACCTTTAGCTATCACTTGTAATTTGATTTTAAAAATATCACGTTCGCCATCATGATTCACTTGTTCCATAATGGTGTTTACATTTGGGTAGGAGAAAAACATAAACTTTCTTTAAGATCTGTTTGGGAAAGCTAATTTAAGTAGAGATTGACTTATTAAGCTGGCTGTTGTTTTGTCTGCAAAAGCGTTTACTTTATTAATGCCACATAACAAAGACATACCCGAAGGGGAGAGGGAGGGGGTTCAGAAAGGAAGATAGACGTCAAATGCATTTGCATGCTTTTTCGCGTATAGGCGGAAAACTCTGGTATGCCATACCATTTTCTTTGAGGCCCCATCTACAATAATGCGTTTTCGTTTGAAAACGCATACATTTAGATGCATTTTATTATAGGCCTTTCGCTTCCACACTAATTCGCCGAGCGTTTGCATTGAAAAACGTCTTGAAAGTGGATCCAAACAAAACGTATACATGTCGTATTAGGGTGGACGGTTGAAAAAGCGTGAAAGTGAAAACGAAGACCGAAAATATCACCCGCGCCTTTGTTTGTAGCATGCGCATTGAGTTCAACTTACGTCAGAACGTGCATTTCTATCATTTTCGAACGTTTTAATGTGGACAGTCGAAAGCGCATCGAAACGGTAGTGTGTACGCGAATCGAACGATACATTTTCGAAGACAATAGGCATACTTTTGAAAACGCATTAGTGTGGACAGGGCCAGAGAGAACTATACCGAAAACCTTTTTTCAGAGTTAAAGAATTCAAAGCGCGCTACCGATTATTTTCCTAGTAGATTCGTTCATTGATATACTTGACCATTTCTAAAAGGTAAAGCATGAATAGATACGACCTTTTTTTTTTTCGATGAACTTTATATACTTCAGATCCTCTGTATACTGTAAGTTCTTTCTCTCCTATGTATAATCTTTGATATTCAAACAACCATACAAATAAAAGAATAAATTGTCTCCTATACTTAAAATGACTGACCTGCCAAAATTAGCACTATTATAGCTACCTGTGGGCCGGTACACCTCTGTGAATAACCTGAATTAAGGAAAAATAAGGATTATTTTCGTTGCTGTTCACTACAGTTGTTGTTACACTGAATTAAACCTCTGCCTGTGCTTTCTTCTAAAATGCTAGGGTCTCTTAAGAAAACCTGGCGAGCTACGCCAGATAAACATTGAATCTAGACCATAGATATAACTAAATTGCTGAATTTATTTACATGTAGCTAACTCGCCGTAGTTATTTTGTTATAGGGACCGGCCGAGGTCGGGAAATAACAAGAAAAATACAGTATCTAGCCCAGTATATTATTCAAGCTTTGTTGCTTCAATTGCTTTTTTCAAAATATCGACGTGAATTTGTACCACGTGACTAAGTTTTTCCCTTATTTTCCGTTTACTCTTTATTGCTTCTAAACAAAAATAAGTAGTTTTATGCCAGATTTAACCACAGGAATCGTTCGGGGCTGTTTTTATCTGCTTATTTCCTATTCGGAGAAATTCTAAACGTGAGTCTGACGTTTGCCTTTTGCGGTAAACGTGAATCTTAATCCTGTATTTGCATTCCTTCCCCTTCGCATTTGCTCATTTCCTTATTTCCGGTTATTTGCTTCGAGCTACCTATAACTCGAACTGTTTTCGCTTTCCCTAGCTAGAAGATTTGAGTTATCGAGAGTTGACTGTACTTCTAATCAACTGGTGGTGATGTGCAAGGGCCTGGGAACCAGTATTACCTGTGGTCACAAGTTTTGACGCCATTGTGGGTACAACATTAAGCAGGTGCTATTCAAACCTTAATACCTAAAACTAAATTAACTGCGCATATGTGTAAATCCCTCTCGCCAACCCCAGGGACAGTAAGGAAAGTAAAATTCCGATTGAAAAATCTGATAATTCCTACCAGTTCGTTTAGGAAGCTTCAGAACTGTCTTTTGAGGCAAAGTTAAGGTTTTGTTCGTTTTAGTCTCTCTGTAGCGACTGTAGCGAGTACTTCTAGAAGCACAAGGTCAAACTGAATTAAATGCGCAAAGGCTCCAGTCAAGTTCGTACATCTCTAGGGGCCTCGGTAGTTGAGGCCTTGACAAGTAACAATAGTATGCCATTGAATTTTTGTCCTGTCTTCTATCTATTTACTTCTTTTTAAATATTTTTTTTTCTTCAGATTTTTCAGAAAGGTAACAGAAAGATATTGAATTAAAAGCCGACTGAGCATGTGTGTAATATTACTTTTTGTCTATTTTGGCATTCCTGGAGTGCACCTTCAACAGGTGGCTGTATAATTATTTACATATATTTCATCCTCTCTTTAAACAGCCTCAAAATCTGTCCACAGTAATCTGTCCACAATAATGGAGAATTCAACAATCCCGGCTAATGTGACTCTGTAATGAAACGAATCATATAGTTTAAGGTCGTATAAAAATTGAACATACCAATTTTTTTTTTTTTTTTTTTTTAATACATAAGAATGTTTCTTTTGGCCTTGCTTATAGTTCTATGTAATAGCTCTGCGATAAATTAAGGCTAGACTGAGCAAGTCTGAGAGATTATCAAAAAGTTCGCTTCGGCTTTGATTGATGTTGACATTGAAAAACAAACAATGGTGTTAATAATAACTTTCAGTGAGCTTTGAAAGTCTTGAAACAGCGCCGCGTATTGTTTTTCAGGTGTGTCCGTTGTTAGCAAAACGGTTGCCTATCTTAGCGGCTTGTTTAGAAAACAGCACGTGTTCTAGGAAGAGGTCGCCGTCGAGTACAGTTCGTTGTCTTATTAGGCAGTTCTAAAGAATTGAAGGCGTCCGCATTTAGACATTGAACGCCGTCTTAAAACCTCGCGATAATATACCATAAAGGTTGAACAAATAGAACTGGTGTCCGGCCAAAAACACAAGCAAATATACTGGAAGCGTGCCGAAATACCCCACCTTAATGGGGGATACCGCTGACATGGACGCGCCCTTCCAGTTAAAATCTACTGGTTAAAAATAAGGTTGTTCACTTGTGCCCATGTGGTGTCATAAGGTCGATACCCGGCACTGGGCGTATGTACTGCGAAATAAATAACACTGCACAAGTTAGACATGATGATTTCACTTTATAAGCTTTTTCATGCGCCCATAGAGCACTCTTTCAAGCCACACAAGGACGAGAACAGTCAAGCGAAAGAAATATCCAAGTAGAACATCCGCATTCTCAAGGACAATTCAAAGGAGAAGACAGACTATCATCGCCAGCGTAATCCTTTCAACGTTCACGCTTCTAGTGCTCTGACTGTTGAGCCGTTTAGTACAGAATACAGCTTCTTACACTTCATTCCTCCATCAACAAAGGTGCCAGGTACAGTACACTTTGCACAGCGTTCTGTTAATTTAAACCATTCTCAAGTTGTTTTTTGCCTTTACAGTAACAGGTGCTTGTAGTGTTCAATTTCAATTTCAATATGCCTAATTGCACGTACCTACGCATATGCGCTATTCATAATGCCGAGTTTAGACCTCGAACTTTGTTAAAGAAATTTCTGTGCCCAATTTTTGGTTGTTAAGGTCTAATCTTGCAATATTTTTTTTTCTTTCCCAAAACGCAAAAACGAGAGCTCATAATTTGCTATACAACGGATAACCACAGTTATCTAGCCAAGCTTTATTTCAGTTCCGTTGTTTCGTTATTCCTAATGGAAGTAATTTAAATGTATCAGCCGTCACTTTCGTATTTTGGATGCGTGAAAAATAGAGAAAGAAGAAATAAAGCCGACCTTGCCAGTTATCTTGCAAGGTCTTGAAGAGCGAATTTATTGGAAAATCTCCCAAGAAAATGTGATAATCCGTAAATTCCAAAACAGGTGTCGTCTTTCTTGTGCATGTGCCCAAGAATTATACGTGCAATTATCTTCCTTTATTAAGCAGACAAAAAAATTTTCTTTAGCTTTTGCTAAAAAATGTTTGTTTATTTCAGAATAAACTGAAGCAAAGCTACTTCCCCTGAACCAAAGCCTCAAGTAGGTTGCCATGGGAACAACAATGAGCTCCGTAGGCTTGGCCAATAAACCACCCGCATTGCCACCTGTTAAACAAAATAATAACAAGGTTTGTAAATTAGTATTATTTTCATTAACTTATTCAGGTTTGAATTGTTTTAATTTTATTTTCCAGCACTGAAGATCTTATTGCTATTCATAAGTAAAAGTAATGCTTCAAAGACACTAACAATTCCGCAAGCCTTCAGGAGGCAATGTTTATACGAGATCTTTCGAGTCAACTTCGCCTATTTTTAGGAAACTTCGGGTTGGGTTCAGCTATCAAAGAATCCAAGTAATGATTACCCTAAGGTACGATCAGGCGTTCTTTTTAATTTCACTCTTTTATTCGGGAAACAGCGATGGGCAATGGGAGAGAAATCTCAATTTTGTTAAGCGCACTTTACAATCGAGATCTTGGGGTGTAAACAAGTAAGCGCAAGGAGTGGCAAAACAAGTTTAACCAATCATATATAGCTCAGTCTGAATCCACCATTGATCACGTGATTAGTTTAACACACAGCTTATTCTACACTTCTGGGACCAGGCTACGCTGTGGGGAAAAACTGGCGGAAAACTGAGGGAAACGACATAAAACTTTCGCGAGGAGAGTGGGAGACTGGGAAGAGGGAAAGGGCGGTGGCTCACTTGCCGATTTTTTTTTTTAATTTTTTTTTGTCTTTAATCCCAACTGCGGAGCCTGGTCCCAGGCTACTCATCATTCTGAATCTGCCCAAGATCAGGTGATAGTCTTAAAAACTCGACTATCTAGGCGGTCACTTTTATTTTTATTATCATTTTTTCCTTTCTTCTCGGGTCCGGTTTTTACGAAACTAAAAAACATTTTTCAAAAAAATTAAAAGAAAGGAATTACAGTAATTCTTTTTCCTTGAAACTAACCAAAAAGAAAGAATAGGGGCAGTGTAACGTATTTTATTTTATTTTTACCTAGAACTGTAATAGAACTAATCATCAACTTAGAAGCTGCTGTTGACCGACAATTGATGATAATAAGCAATACATGAACTATACTACCATTGATTAATTAGGCTCTATATTATTTTTAACATTTTTATTAATATTTTTAGTTCGCCTGGTTTCTTTAAACTTTTGATATCTTTCAAAGATGAACATTGTTTCCCCGTCTTGAATTGTTTGTTAATGCTTGTTCTGTAGTTTTCATGTGTTTCAGCTTTTCTGTCTGTGTTCACTCTGTAACTGACTGACAGAACCCTGACAGCAGAAGAAAACAGCAACAGTTTAACAGTATGGACTATTTTTACAAGTGTGTTGTAACGTACTTATGTCTGTCTGTGTCTATTTTGATGTTTATGTAAATCTTTTAAAAGGTAAGTTCGCTATTATAATTTCAATACGGAGGATTTGCACACCGCTGATTTTAAGCCCAATATAGAAGACATAGACCTACTAAAGCATGCATGCCAGTAATACATACTATAAAAGATAGTCACGAAAAAAGTGTCCCTAATGGGATAAAAAGCTTCCAAAACACACACTCATCTCTCTATTTTCGAATCCCCCATAATGCACTCTGTTTCTCACTCTAATTGTTTACATAATTAAACTCAGCATTGTTTCCAAAAGCTTCAGAGAGGACTGAATACTCCCGAAGAGCATTAATTTGAAACAACAACCTAAAAAGAAAAATATAGGGGTCAAACAGAGAGTATTATGGGGGATTTGAAAATAGTAAATTTGCTCTCTTTACAAAATGACTTATAATATTTTAGGTAGAAAACTACGGTAGTAAGTACAATCAAAGATATGAGCCTGGATATTTCGTTCTTACCAGGTACAGGTGACAGTTCAATCTCCACCAGATTATAAGTTCGAGCATTTTACCAAACTCTGCCAGCATTATCAAGAACAGAAGAAAATCTTGCAGGTACTGTAATAACAGATCCCTTGATAACCAAACAAATACTAGAAATTGACTTGATTCTTCTTTAAATTTACTGTTTACTTTTTATCTCTTTTCTCTTTTTCCGTTTCTTTTCTGAGAGGGCGGACGGTTTATTTACTGAAATTGTATCGACGCGCTCAGAATAAGGATGCTAACAACAACGTATACTAAATAAACCATGTCAGCTATAATGCCAAGCACGAACCGAAATTCTATAAACTACGTACGTAGCCAAACAAACTGCCAGCTACGTAGACTATAGCCTGCGAACCGCAGACGTAGTTCCGGTCGTCGCTTCTCTCCCACCAGGTGGAGAGAAGCGACGACCGGAAATGTACTTTTTGGCGGGTTTGAGGCGGGTGGAGGAGAGGGTATTAATAAAGATTCCTCAGCTTCGCAACCCTGAGCAGATCAAATGCTTTTAAAGTGATGAATATCTAAAGGTGTCAATAATATTTACAAAAGGTTCAAATCCGGACAGAGGTACATAACTGGCAAAAAGTGGCGAAGAACGGAGATGAAGGTACAGAGTGTAGGGAGAAGATTCTTGGATTACTCAGCAAGTTTCGCGACGCACAGAGTCAACAAGATATACTGATCGAGAAAGAGAAACTTCGCTTGGACGCATTCCGAAACTGTATCAATGAGGACACGACGAACCGGATAAAGAAGCGATTGACCTTCTTTCAAAAATTGAACAGACAACACGAGGCTCTGCTGGAACACGTGCGGCAAGACATTCAGGAATGTAGAACAATTTGCAAGAAGTTTAACGACTCAAGTGGAAGGTGAGTGGCATCTAAAAATTGAAGGCCGTGCCAGCAAAATTAAAAGCTATTACATTTACTTTAAACCCTAGCATTATCTTTTTAACCGCCTGAAACCACCCATGCGGATCCTAGTGACTCCTACCACTCGTGACATCATCATTTTTTTAAACTGTCTAACCATATCCGAATGAGCAACCTTCGAATTCAGTCAAATAGACTGAAGAAAAACGCATAAACTTCCCGTAATAGTCTTTGACTTATATCGACGACATGACCAGGGGGAAAGAGAAATTTTGCTTTCTGCGCATGTCTGACAAACTGT
>OZ037994.1:18995842-19285842 GCA_964035705.1 Porites rus
CTGAGATCAAAGGTAATTAAAAAGATGAATTGTTGACTCCTCAATATATAGCAAAATCTGTTTTCAACTGCCGTGGGTCTCTGGACACCCCTGCGATTCTCACCTGGGATGCTTCTCTGTGACCTCACCAAAAGTACAAAAAGTTTGCAAAACAAATAGAGCGTCATTTTCGTAATAAGGCACCTTGCTCCCGAATTAAATCAACACCGACAACAAAATCTAGCAAAAGAGGTCTGTTGCATTCCATGGTTTCAAACTGAGTGAAAACGAGAAAAATGATAAAATCCAAAACAATAAGATATTACTTATTTTACATGTTTTCACGTTTTGATTTAATCCCTTAATTAAGCCATTGAAGTAAATAGTGACGGGTTATCGAATGCTCGGATTCTAACAAAACATTTTTAAGGGAGATCTTCTGTTTTCTCAATAATTCTAGCCTATTGCGAAAAAAAATAAATAAATGAAAGAAAGAAGATTGAAAGAAAATGAAAACAGACGTCCTCTCACCTCTTGAGAAGATCCCCATCCTGCTATAACGCTCAGCTTTCCAGTCCTTACATAGAACTCGTCACCTGACTGCGGTAGGCACGCTGTTCTGACAAACGGCGATAGTTTAACATCCTCCCTCAAGCGTACTATCGCCAAGTCATCTTCCAGCCGGGACTTGCTTGCGTTTGGATAAATGACCAGTTTCTTAGCTCGTACGTTTTGTTCTGTTCCCTCTTCTCTTTTTCGATCATGCTCACCTATGTAATCGACAACCAATAAGTGTTTGGAACTTAACTAACCTAAAAAAACTGGCCTTATTTTTGGAGTTTTTCGGGCGGATATGGAGAGCGACACTCGCGCAAAGAGAGCGTGAGAAAAAACAAAATTGGCCATGCGAAGAAAAGGGCGGCCTGCCCGTCGACCGTGTCTCACGCTCCCGCCATGGCTCGCCTCGTCCCCGTGGTTGACACCAACTCCTCTGGTGTAAATGTTGGCTTTTCCGAAACATTCCGAGCAAAAATTGGATACAAACTACCTTTGAAAGTTTCCAAGGAAAGAAAATTCAGTGTTGATACATTGGAGAGCTCTGAGGTCTTATCTAGAGAACAGTCTCATTAGGAAATAACCCATGAAAAGTGCCTTATATTAGAAATGCTTATCATCTCTTACCTACTTTGATGACAACATCTTTTGGTACGATGTTAGCATGGTTAAGAAAACACCTTGCCAGAGTTAGGACCCAGTTCCTTTTTATCAGCACGCCACCACACCGAAATTTGCTTTTCACGTAAACTGCTACAGTCCACGGCCAGGCGCCAGGTTTAGCCTTACTTTTACCCACGATGCGAGAATCACTGCGCTGGTCATTTCTTAGCTGTGTGTCTCCCGCAACTCCGCATGCGCTGTAATCTTAACAAAGCAAAAAAGAATAACAAGCCACAGAAAAACGTGGGTAAGGGTTTTTACCCGAAATGCACAGCGTTCCGTGATCGGAAATCATACGGAAATTAATGTTGACTATCGCTCTATTTGGGTATAAAAAAACTTTTTCTTACTACTTGTTTTCAAAACTCAAACTTTGAGAATCAATTTATTAGGGCAAAAAAATATTAATCTATTCACGATTCACGATTGTTTTCTAATCATTTTCACATTGACTGCCACTACTAAAAGTTGGGGTAATTAAAGATCTCAGTTGTATCACATCTCAAGGTAAGCATAAGTGTTAGTCTTCTAAATACTTTATTTAATCTTACCACTTCCTTTAGCCGTGATAAGTTCCTTCAGTTTGGTCAAGTCTTCAAAATTCTCAAGAAGATGGACATGGGTTCTAAACGGCTCCGACGCAATCCCTCGCAGCTCCTGCTCATCCACGCTATTTGTAACGCCAATAGCGTAGATTTCAAAGTCCTCGCTGTCACGTAATATCATTGCATCTGCCACAGGGTCCCCACCAATGTTTGATCTGCCATCTGTGATAAGGAACAGTGCCTTCTTGCTGTTATTGCGAGTTTCAGGTACAATTTCTTCGATGGTCTTGTTTAACGCAATACTTGTTGCAGTGCCTCCTGCTATAAAATCCAGGTTTTCTAAAAAAAAATCAGTTTATTTCATTTAATACATCTTCAGCAAACCAACTGATGAATTTTCCAAAGACGATGGAACGAAACTTCTGTATAAGGGGGGCAAGAGTTGTCTTAATGG
The DNA here is from genome assembly GCA_964035705.1 of Porites rus. Lineage (NCBI taxonomy): Eukaryota > Metazoa > Cnidaria > Anthozoa > Scleractinia > Poritidae > Porites > Porites rus. The sequence continues at coordinate 18,998,039 of OZ037994.1, forward strand.
AGTCCATAGTGGGTGAGGTGTTAATGAAAAAACGTTGGCAAGAAGAAAACGAAGAACACAAGAAAATGATTTTGATAATGATTATTTTGATAAAGAGGTGAGGAAATGATATGATGATAAAGATGATGATGATGATGATGATGATGATGATGATTTAATGCAAGACGACGCGTTTGTAAATAAGCAATCTGAGGGACCGAAATAGAAAATTCAGTCAATTCGATAGGAAAGCATTGTCCTTGACAGCTCACACACCTCATTTCAACCATCAAAAATAAGACGAAAGTAAAAACAATGGTTGAGATTTTGTTTTAAATAAACTTTTATGATGATGCAAGGGAGTATGTATTAAAAACAAAACACTTACCAAGAACTTCAATAGCTCTATCTTTGTTGGGCATAGCGTTTGTTTGTAGATTAAATACCACTCTTGCAGTCGAACTGAATATAACAACCGCAACTCTTGTGCCCGAGGGAGAACTCGAGATACCGAACTCATCGATGATTGTTTTGGCGAAAGCTATTCCCTTCTTGAAGTTCGCTTTGCCCACACTTGCCGAGCTATCGAAAACAAACACCAGGTCCAGGCCTTCTGCGCCCGAGGATAAGCCGGACCGTGCAAAGCTGTCGCTAGTACTCCAGCTTAGTTTGTCGATAAAATGTCGACGAAGGCTTTCCGCGACCCTCTGAAGCCCTCTCAAGGGATCTACAACAAATCATTCGTCTTTGATAAGTTGTGGTTTGATTAAAGGACTATTTTAAAAGCTTCTGTAGAAATATCAAAACTTATTCTGTCCGACATTTGTGGTGATAGCAAGGCTGACCTTGTTGTTATGGATTGCTTTCTAAAGAGATGTCACAAAAGACGCTACGTCTCGGACAAACTAAGTATATGTGATCTTTTGGAACAATTGCAATTTGACAGAAAGCCCCATGATAAAATTAGGAAGGACGAACACCATCCACTATACTCTACTTTACGGACTGTAAAGGACTCTTCTGAAAGGCTTCGAAGAAAGACATTTCAGCCTCCTATAGTCAACACTGAGCCCTTTAAGAATTGCTTCGTAAATAGGCTATGCTATAGTTATAACTTAGAATATGATTCTACTTTAATTATAATTTTTAGTTTAACTTATTAATAATTTTTTATGACTTTTGTCACTTGAATAAAGATTATATTATTACTATTATTATTATTATTATTATTATTTTTATTATTATTATTGTTATTATTATTATTATTTAGAACAGAGATTTGATTCTCTATTTAAAAATAGTCCAGGGTTAAATAGCCCAGGAGTTCGGGCTTCGGCGACAGCAAAGGCAGCTTGAGGTGATTCAGGCAGAGCCCCTTTTTCTCCTCCTAACTCAGGAAAACATAAGGAGACTCTGTTGGCAGGTTGTGCTCACGAACAATCTAAACCATGACTTTAGCATCAAATACTTTAGTTAACAGCATCATGCAGAAGACGCGTCCTCGGACACTTTAATTTGAATGATTACAATGTAAATGCGGTTCTCTTGGCTAGACCCCAGGCCTCATTTATCCTCGCGAACAATTCGTTTTGGATCGCGTTGCCCGAGCAAAGTGGTTCGCCTTATCACCTCAGATATGTAACTTGAATGCGTAACCGCAAGCGGTTTAAAAACAAGCCTAGAGAGACCCGCTCAATCCCTACTTAACCAAATCATTTCATCTAATACAGGAAGCTAATGTCAATACCTTAATATATAAAAAGATTCAATGACACAAAGGAAACACGTCACTTGCAAAAGAAGTGTCAGTAGGACATAAGTACTTACCTATTCTCCTGCAGGTTGGTGTAGTACCATTCCATCGCACAGAACTGCAGGAATAACACAGGCGAACGCATTCCAGCGACCTTAAACCGTCAAGTTCGAAGCCATCATCACAAGAGAAGCGGACCTGAGTTCCTTCGTAAAATAAGCTTCCGCTACGTCGACCATTGTCAGGTATACCTGGGTCTGGACACTTTATCTCTAGATAAGAAAAACAAAAAGGTGACTTGGGTCAGCTGAATGTATATGATCGTGGGGGAAAGTGTAGTGCTGAATCGGACAGTTGTGAACAGTACTTGTAGCGCGACGTGCGACTTCCGGCATCGCTGATGATTGACTTCCGTACTGGTTGTCAATTCGTCAGCTTTTGTTCAGGACTTTATACAAACACCTATCATTACTTTTCATTCAATGTTTTTCTGTTCCTGATTCACTTCAAATCCTACGGATAATTCTTCATAACCAAGCTACCGCTAAGCAAATTTTGAGGACTTCCAGTTTTTAATATTTTACGATTGACCTCAATAACAAAATAATAGAAAACTATGCACCTTATATTTCAAGGATGGTGCCGTCTTTTGTAACGGTTTTCGGGTCCCTTTTTTTCCAAAGTCCTGATAATTGATTAACGGGCCAGGAAAGCTGTTGTTTTTTACATTCAAGATTGAGGTTTCAGTAGTTTTTTAGATAATAAGATAAAACTATTAGTTAATTAAAAGAACAAATCAAAATGGACTTGCTTTTTTGGCGTAGACCTGCGCTGTTATTCCTTATATTTTCATTGAAATATTTTATTTCGGGCCCGAAAATTATAATTACCGGGACTTTCGAGAAACGGGCTCTTGGTCTTCTATTTCCTTCAAGCGAACCTTGAACTTTTCCGCTATCACCATGGCTATCGAAAACGATCGTTAATATTATCATCATAATCATCATTATGATCATTATCATTATCATCACCGTCATCGTTATCGTTATCATTGCCATCATCATCATCGTTAAAGTCGTCCTCTTCGTCATCGACATCGTAATCGCCATTATCATCATCATCATCATCATCATCATCATCATCATCACCATCACCACCACCACCACTACCATCATCATCATCATCATCATCATCGTCATCATCGTCATTATCCTCGTCATCATCGTCATTATCCTCGTCATTGTCATCATCATTGTCATTGTCACTGATTACAATTACAATTAATTATTTTTACTTCATACAAGCACTTACTTTCTGTACAACTGGGTAGTCTTCGTGGTTTCCATTTTCCATTTTTACCACAGGTAAGCTGGTCAACTCCTCTGAGGCGGTATTTGTCTTTACAGATGTACCTGACAGTTTTACCGACATCAAAGCGATCTCTATCCGGCGTAAATCTCCCGTGTCTTATGCGGCGCGGTCTTCCGCACGATGGCCCTGGTTTTGCTGTTAATAAGAAAAAAGGTTATTGATCATTATGGCGTGTCGCGGACCAAATAAGGAAGATGCAAAAATGACTATTTATTCGAATCATATAGTGATTTTACTTGGCCCGTAAAATAAATACTAGCAACTACTGCAAAATAGCTACTAGTAAACAAAAGAACACTATGAAATTAGTGCATAATAATGCGTAGGATTCTACTACCTATTTCACGGGTTAAGTAAATCACTTTAGCAGGCTTGAATACAAGGATATGAACCACAAAGAGAACAATATAGTTAGACTTGAAATAAATAAGAAGTACGACCTACTACTAATAATAAAAATAAAAATAATAATAATAATAATAGTAATAGTAATAGAATCCGTCCACCATAAATTCAGAAGGCAAAAAAGAAGCTCAAATCGGAGGCAGTGATAGAAAATGACCAAGTGAAGTTGCCGTGGGATTTCAGATTTCAGACAGATCACCATTTACATCACAATAGACCTGACATTGTAGTGCTGGAAAAGGATGGAGGGAAGATGTAGCCAATGTAGCTTACCCTTTTGATTCACGGGTAACAGAAAAAGAAGGGGACAAGATCTACCACTATCAGGACTTAAAAGTGGAAGTTCAAAAGCTTTGGAATGGCAGAAGAGCATTTGTCATCCCTGTTGTAATTGGAGCACTTGCGACTGTGAGTAAACACTTAAAGATGTGGATCAGCAAGTTGGGAACACCTGGGATTATTGCATTGCTCCAGAAAGCTTGTTTGGTGGGAACAGCTAAGATCCTAAGAGGTACCCTAGACACCAAAGGCTATAGGAGAGAGCTTAATGCTTTGGGGAATAAGGCCACCTATAGGTGTGAGACATGCACATCATCATCATCATAATTTTGTTACTTATCACGCCGAATTCGCATATGCAGATGACCAATGAAATGCGCGTACGTAGCCCTCAAACCTTTCCCTTCTGAGAGGCAATCAACTTTCTCAGCGGACACTGGCTAATTCTACCGGACCTTACATAAGATTAACGCGCGTGGTATTCTTACATATTCATACTTACCGGGCAACAGACACGAGGGAGTCCTTCCAATCCACCTGCCCCGGCTGCATTTTATGAACAGAAAACCAATAGCTCTGTAACCTTCATTACAACTGTACAGCGCATGTGTCTTACTCCTCTTGACGTATCCATTAGCTATAATAGGGGGATCACCACATTTTCTTCTTCGCGTTCTTTCACAAAATGCTCCTATTATCAACAGAAAGACCCCAGGGAGTACTCAACAATGTTCTAAATGGGGAGGCTCCGCTCCCGGGCCTAACCCCTATACCCTTTTATATAACATTCTCGACCGAAAAAGTGCCCCTTTCGTATACCTTTCATTAACAAATGGTACCCCTTTCACATAGCATCCGATTTAACTGTTGTAAATACACTTTCTTTTAAATATGAATAAATCCCAAAACTAGAAAATTTTCTCCACTTTTTCACAACCATAAAATCCTTTTTGTACAGAGCGAAATGACAGATTTTCCTACGCTTTCACATACTTCAATTATTGAAACCCCTACCCTTTCATGTACCTGAAGCCGAACAGGTATCCCTTTCGGGGGTAACGCCAAGATGATATGATTTCTGGTCACTAAAACAACAAACCAGCGTTTAATACTATCACCTGACCAGAGTTTAATGCCATCAACTGACGTGATACAACTCACTTTGACTCTGAAAATGACTACCACACAGGTTGTCAAAGTGTCAGTCACTGTCAACAACAACAGTCCTGTTCAGGCCTAAGTTCACGCGGACGATCGTACTCAACCTACTTAACCTTTCACAGTTAAACAAGTTTTAGTTTCTTAGTGTTTAGTTTAGTGTTTTTTTCAGTTCCTTGCTGTTACTTTCATTGATACTAAAGTCAACTCCTTACGGAAACCCCTTTTAGATGGGAAGTTGAGTTGGTACCTGCCATTGTTGGCCATTGTTTAGTCATATTGTCTGACTCTTTCTAAGAAGCACATCCGTCTGATATGGACAAACGTGCATTGCCTAAGGTAAATACGCATCCACACGTAGCGTATTTAAATCGTTTTCGCTCGTCCACATCAAAACGATAAAACGATGGAAATATGATAGCATCCTTTGCAAAGTGTGCGTAATGCTAGTAGTATATTCTCGCGAAGTATATGATGTATGACATCATCGTATTAGAAACCCTTGTTTTCTTCCGTCCACAAGTAAACGAGAGGCTGGGGTTTTCAAAAATCTCCACCCTGGGGATTGTTTTCATAACCTGCGATTTTGGGGGTTGGTGCCATAAAACGCCATTGACGTACCGCGGCAGGATTAGCTCAGTCAGTAGAGCACTTGATTGTAGAGCGGGAGGTCGCGAGATCGATTCCCGGGGCGGGACCAATACTCAGGGTCTTAAAATAGCTGAGAAATGAAGGTACTTCCTTTGCACTGCAAGCCGGTAAACCTTCTCGTGGCTCGGATGACCACGTAAAATGGCGGTCCCGTCTCCGGTTGGAGACGCAAAAATAGTGTCCCCAATTAGTACTTTCGTGCAAAGTACTTTGACACTCAAATAAAGTTCATTTTTTACGTGTCGACGGAAGGATAAAACAGGGAAAAGAATATCCGTTTTCAAAATTATCCCTATGGAGGGGCCTCATTAGTCAGCACTATACCTGTAAAGCCTTTTGCACAAGTGCATGTCACATTGTTGACGCCATCAATGCAAGTAGCCCCATTCTTGCAGGGATTGGATGCGCATTCGTTAATGGTAATTTCACAGCGTTGACCAGAGTACCCGGATGAACAGACGCATGTGAATCCGGTGGTGTTCTTGTTATCCAAACATCGTGCACCATGCTGACATGGAGCAGACGTACAATTCTGGGCCGCAGGAACTGAAAAGAAACACTTTGTAAGTTAGTTAAGCAGTTTCAAACAACGAGTCACTTAGACTGTTCACAGTCCCTCTTTTTTCCGTAAGAGCATCGAGATCCAGTGCTTTGCCTTACGAACGGCCATCTTGGTTTTGAAAGTATCGAAAGGACGGGCGTTGTACGTTCCCCATCCTCTAAGTAGATTTGACACAAATCAAGATGGCCGACTATTGCGTAAAGCGCTCGATCTCGACGATCTTGCGACAAAATAGGGAACTGTGAACAGTCCACGAGCGATTTTGCTGGTACCGTACTTCCTATAATAACCTTTACGGGAAGCCTCCGCCCGAAAGGGATTTCTTTTTTCAGGCTTCAGGTATAAGAAAGGGTGGGATTTCATTAGTTAAAGAAAATGAAAAGGTAAGGAAATCTGTTAAAAAAAAGAAAAAACAATACCCAAAAGGGCTAACAGATGCATTTTATGGCTGCTGTAGAAAAAGTGGAGAAGACGTTCCGGTTTTGTGATTTATTCACGCAATTCGTTTATGGCAGTTAAAAGGGATGCAGAATTCTAAACTATTTATGTGAAAGGGATACCATTTGTTATGAGAGGGTTTACAAAAGCGGTACCTTTTCGTCCAAGAATGGTGTATAAAAGCTTGAAGGGGTCGGACGGACCTCTGTGTGAAACCTCCCCTTAAAACTTTGTTGAGTACCTCCCGGGACTTTGGTTTAATAATTAAGTGATTGTTAACGTCAAATACATACTAATCCGGATTCATTTTTGGCTCTTTACTTGTGTCATATTTTTCTTACCTGCATCGGTAATGTCTATAAATACCCCCATAATTAAGAGTGCTTGAACAAGTAGAAGAGGTGAAAAGTCCATGCTTTTAAGTCCTGTAAAAATTACAATAATAATTCATGGCTCTATCTTCCACTCTGTTAACACAGTCTTACTTAACAACTACTTTCAGTTCGATTCGATTAGAAAATGTTGTGTGCAAAAAATCACTGTCAAAGCAAAGATACAAAATAAAAAGATCCATTGCAGCAAACGCTCACGTCCTATAATTAGCATTGTTTTTAACGTTTGTAGCAAACATGTGCATTAAAAAATACTATCATGTTGACAACGCACACGGATGGGGGTGGGGAGGGGGTTGTCGTATCCCCGAAAAAAACAGCCGCGACCCGAACTCAAATATGATACCCTATTTTCTGCAAACAAACTGAATAAATATTCCCAGCAGCTGCTTCGAAGTGCGTCAACATATGAGAAGAGCTTAAAATCACTCAAAGCCGGTACTTTTTTATGCGAAGAATACTCGTAAAAGAAAACAATTGCTTCGTGGAAAATCTTTATCCAGGAACTAACCAAATTGTAAGCTTTTTAGACCAAAACTGTCTTAACTTATACCTCTCCGGGTACAATCACAGAGACGGAGTGAGATGCCTTACAGTATGAGGAGTTGATAACTTGCTCTTAGTAATTAATGTTCAATACAATTACCCAGAAAAAATGTTTTCAGTGAGAATCTTATAAGATCAACATCTTTAAAAAGAGAGCTTACCTGCATAAACAAACATAAAACGAATCGAGGAAGAGGAATAACATTAATCATGGTTTCGACATGATTAATCACATAATGCATACCGTATGTTACTGTCATTCACGAGTTTTGTCTTCGATCACTATTAGTCATACTCTGGATGAATCATCCGATTTTGCTTTTTTCGCTTTTGTTCAAGTACATATATACCAATTAATGAAACTATTGAGACTCGGCTTATCCTAAAAAAAGCCTCGAAGTAATCTGACGACTACGATATCCCGTATTCGTGTACTGCTCTAACTGGTGACATCTTGACGAGTTTCCTTGCTTGACATACTAGATACATTTAGCTTAACTTACCGTCTTTAAAGAATCTTTGTTCCCCTAAATTGTAGCACTTTTAGAATGCTTTGTTTTAAACTGAAACGTCAAAAACGTGAGCGTTTTAGCTTCCTTCAGCAATGGGATATGCGATGACGATTTGCGGAGCTTAATCCAATTAAGGGCAATGAGGACGTAGATGTCACTCGCAGATTGTCACGCCATCATGAGTATTAGAACTGCCGACCAGATACAGACTAAGAGCAGTCTCTTTTTTTTTCTTAATCCGTCGAGCAAAACACGCGAGACAAGCAAATGACCACGCTCATGCACTCCCCTCACAAAATCTGAAGAAAAAGAGAGACTGCTCTCAGTCTCAACAGACTTGAGCTTGGAGATCATGAGATCGACAAGGATAACGAATAATACGGCAGTGATAGCGTGCGGAGGACATCTGAATACGTATACTTAGAGCATCGCTAACACATTTCGTTCGGTTAATTAGGTTATGGGCAATAATAACCCAACATTTTTTCCTGTCTTTTGTTTCTCTCTTGACAAATTTAGCCCTTGAACACGCTTTGCAATTTAGCCTTTGTGCAATTTCCCTAATTTTCCCTCCTCCCGATTTTCTCGCCTGTCCCCCAAAAGAAGGCCTTTCACTAAGTGTAAAAGTTCACAACAGAAATTAGTGAGGCCATGAGCCTTGGTGAAACTCGATTGCACTCCCTCATGATCACTGAGCATTGTTTTTTCGTTTCTAGGCGATATGGAATGTAAGTTTATAACACAACTACTCCTATCTGAAAACAGTCTGAAAGGAGGACAAACTTCCGCAACCCAGTTTCAGATAAGGAGGAAGACCGCGCATTTTCATGACCCAGAGAACGAGAGAAAAGAGAGTTCATGATATTTTGACATGCTAAAGTAAGTATGACTGGCATGGATAACTAGAAAGTAGATCTGTTTCTTTGGAGGGCTTATCTGTCCCATTACTCTATCCAATTCCCACGCAATGCAGAGAATTGAAATGCTTAGCTAGCCCGCGAGCGTGGCGGGTGCCGGTTAGTTTTTACAAAACACGTGAGGGAAAACGCCTTTTCTGCCCCTCATGTGTGCACCTATCCTCGAATTATTTTCTTCGCCCTGAAAAACTAGCGCCTGTTACGCCGAAATGCTTGACGATCGATGAGATCCTATCACGCGCACTGGCAGTTAAGTCCTTTCTGGGCGCCCTAGAATGAGTTTATCCGGCCCCCGAGCAAACTTTTTACGCTCGGCTTTGTTATCTCTAGAAGACAAGCGAAATAACCCGAGCAGGCTTTAGCTAGGTGGGCTTAATTAAGATTCTATGCAACAACCACTAAATGGGAAGTGAAAACGAAAGGCTTTTATTCCCTTCATATACAGCGGTCCCGTTGGCGAGGGACTGGGGACCACATTTCAGTGAGCTTGGTAACCATTCATAAACATCACAAGCGTGACCTGGGCTACAGTTGTTTTGTTCTTTTCAAAATGGCGGCGGGTTTCTCAAGTTCCACTTTAGCTTACGTACAAGGATCACAGTGTTAAAGGCAAGGTAAGCAAATCTTTTCCGTACAATTTTATGGCACTAAAAGCTTGTACAAACATACAGCAAATCTGTCGATTGGAAGTGGTCCCCCAAAAATGTTTCCTTCGGGACCACTTCATATCGCTTCAAGTGGTCTCAAGTTTAAAAGACGAAGTGTTTTAAAGTTAAGAGTGAACAGCAGAAACTATTTTCTGCTGAAAGCAGAACCTGTAAGACACTTTCTTAAAGCAATGATTATTTAAGAGTCCAAATGCCTTCTGGTGTCAGGCTTATTATGAACAAATTAAGTCATGTATTCACTCAGAGAAAGGCAAAGAGTGAGTAGCGGAACAAAATAATCATACGCTATTAAAGAAAGGGACAAATTCTACAATCTGTCACTATAGAGAAGGAATACGATCTACAAGCTGTCAAAAAAATATGGCAGGGTTACATCCAGATGTTTTTGTTCAAGGCCGGAGGGGTCCAACTTTTTTTCTCCTTTACTCCTTTTATTTTGAACAAGCTTTTTAGCACACTACACGTGACGTGGATAAATAAACGACTGATTGATTGATTGAGTGGAAGCCTATAATTTCCATCCGTCAATTGCAATTTATTACATGTTGGTTTCTGTTACTAAGGCCTGGTTTGGACGCCAAACTTTTCATGAACCTAGTCTAATACATTGAGTTATAAAGTACATGAAAAGTTCAGCATCTGAATCAGTTAGGAACTCCTATTTCAATTTGGAATGGCTCAGCCATTTGATCTTCCCCACTAGGGCAGCCAGGAATTTCAGCTTTCCTCTTGGATCGTCTTTGGAACAGCATTGATTCGGAGGCCGAACTTTTCATGTCCCAAACCTGATACATAAAGTAAATATCATGTATTTTGCAAGCAGTTTGACCAAAAAGAGCTTTTTTTTCCTGTTGAACTGGAATTAAGATTGGGGTCTGAATCAATTCAGCCAGTCTAAATAATCTGGGTGGGCCTTAATTTGAATAAGGTTCGGTTCATGAAAAGTTCAGCGTCTGAACCGGGCCTTAGACCCATACCCTCACGATACCTGCAGTTATGTGGCATTCAATTTGTGGCAGCTCTGAGCAAGTGCTTCTGATGGACATACAGTATTTACGGAGATCTAGATCCTTATAATCCTCTCCTAGCCTGTGAAAGGGCTCCCGACTGGTGTAGGTCGAAAAAGAAAACTGGCAAGCAAAGCAAGCTGAGAATGGCCTGTGGAAGAAGAAGAGATGGGGGAGCTTCGGTCCTGTCTCTTTTTCTCCCCACTCCACTCGGCAGCCTGTTGACAGGCTAACCCTTCCCCCTGATAAGTCACTGCAAAGTGGATAAGCCCTTTTATCAGATGGATGGGCTGATCAACATGCAGCTGCCAGTCCTAACAGAAAAATGGCATGATCAGATGCTTAATCATTTTTAGTCCAAGGTTGATGATTTATATGCATTACACACGATCTTTTCATTCCACACACAGTGTCTTGTGTTCTTCATAGTTCATGTAAATCTCCTTAATGATTCGAGAGAAAATTTAAAATGTTTTTAAATAACGATTTAATGAATAATTACAAATGTATTTTAAAAGATTAAAACATGACCTTCTGATCTCCCTCCCAGCCAATTAAATGACAGCCAAAACCTGAAAGGACACTGGTCATTTATTGGTTGAAAACCTTGTTGATACATTACTTATTAAAAGTATTCATAACCTCTCAATATGCTTACCTCTATGTGAAGTTTCCATCCTTAAAACATTTTGCCTGTTCATAGGCAGTCATATAGCAATAGCCATGCATCAAGTGTTATTTTTTGCTATTCTTGCTACCGTATATATTTTTCATCTTTGTATACTATAACAAACAAAATCTTCTACCATTTTCTCCAACTGTGTACAGTCAAGCCAGCTGAGCCACAGTGCCATCTGTCCCTTTTTCTGATGACATTGGTACAATTGGCATCTAATGCTAGCTAATGGCCCTTATGAGTGGTTACATACATACATACATACATACATACATACTTTATTGACTTTCCCAAGGGGCTTTTCAAAGACAATACATGATCCTATTTACAATTAAGAAATGTTTTAAAATATATATAAAATTACAATTCTTTAAGTAATTTAGTACGTAAACGAGTTTTAAAAACATCAATCGAGTTACACAGTTTAAAGGAATTGTCTAAGGAGTTCCATAAGTTCACAGTTCTATAGAAAAATGTTCTCTGACCGGCAGCTGTTCTAAAAAAGGGAATTTGTAAAAGCTGTGAATTTCTGGTGCTACGTCGGCTAACCTCTGCTCGCTTTATGAATTTTGATATAAGGTATTCAGGGGCTTGACCGGTCATACATTTAAAAGCCATTGTAGCGTTCCGGTAATAAAGCTGACTGGGAACTGAAAGCCAATTTAGCTCCTTGCGAATTGGTGTAACATGGTCAAATTTACGCGCGCCGCTAACAATGCGGCATGCGAAGTTCTGCACTGCCTGTAACTTGTTGACATTACATTTTGAGGTATTTGACCAAACATTGGAGCAATAAAATAACCTGCTAAAAACTAAGGAATTAATAATCATCAAAAGTGTACGTTTGTCGAAGACATGCTTGACACGGTTTATCTGGCCAAGGCGGGACATGCACGAGGAAGCGGTTTTAATTATATGTTCATCGTAAGTTAAATTAGAATCCAAAGTCACACCAAGGTCTTTGGCGGTGTCTGTAGGGACAATGTCCTTACCCATAAAGGAGAGGTAACGAAATTGGAATTTTGCACGCATCTGCCTGCTGCCAAATATCATCAACTTGGTTTTGCCAGGGTTTAGTAACAATTGATTGTTGGAACACCATTCCCCTATTTTAAACAGGTCGTCTTCCAAATCAGCAATTGCATCCAGGTTGGCTTTAAGCTCGAAGGAAGTGATGAGTTTCGTATCATCTACATAACTCTGGGTGCTGCATTTCTGTGGGATCAATGGAAGATCGTTCGTATATATGCTAAAAAGAAGTGGGCCCAAGATGCTTCCTTGAGGAACGCCACTGGTCACAGACAAAGGCTCAGATAGCGTTGAATAGATTCGTACTACTTGTGACCTGTTGCTTAGGTAACTACGAAACCATTGGAGAGTGTCACTGGAAATTCCGACATCTTGCAATTTTAAAATTAACGTGTCATGATTGACACTATCAAAGGCTTTGCTCATATCTAATAGTACAACTGCCGTTAACTTCTTTTTATCGATGGCGTTAAGAATTGTGTCTGTTGTTTCAATGACAGATGTTTCACAAGAGTGCCATCTCTTGTTACCGCTTTGACTCTTTGATAGGGTGTCATTTGATTGCAGATACGAGGTGAGTTGATTATGTACTACCCTTTCGCAAACCTTCGATAAAACTGGTAGAAGTGAGATGGGTCTATTGTTGTTTGCCTGTTCATGGTCGCCCTCCTTTAGGATGGGTGTAACCTCGGCTGTTTTCCATTTTGATGGAAAAACACAGTTTTGAAAGGATGCATTAACGATAGACGTTATTGGGTGAACAATTGGATTAAGACAGTCTTTGATGACACGGATCGGAATTTTATCTATCCCGGGGGCCTTGTTTGAAGGCATCGCTGCTATTATACGCTCTACTTGTTTATAATCAACGGTACTAAGTGTGAACTGGTCAGAGGAAGCGTATTGTCTCGGCACGAAATAATTCTGATTAAGTGTTAAGTTGCATTCATTAGCCAGGGACGTAATTTTGTCAACAGTGCTCTGACCAACAGATACGAAGAACTGGTTAAATTCGTCTGCAACAGATTTGACGCTCTTACTAAATGTTCGCTGAGATGTAGATTTATTGGGGACACACTGGCGGATTGCTTTCCAGATATTATTGGTGTTATTTGGGTTCCTTATGTCAGACGAGCAAATTTCACCACTAAGCTCCGTTTGTAAGCAAATTGTTTGCATTTGCACTCTTTGTTCGTGGGTATTCTTTTCAACTGTACTGCCTTGTGAATTCATTTATGTAAAACTTCGCAACTTTGTATTTTGAAAACGAGACTTGGTGGTGAAATTTATTCGTCTGACGTAAACATCCATAAAGGCTAATAATATGACAAATTAGCCTGGGAATATAAGCTTATCAGAATCAGAGAAATATTTTGAATGAATAACAGTGTATAATATACTGTACTGATGTCCTCCTATCTGCACCATTATTATGCTGATCTTCTTGTGAATGTGACAAGAGTTTTGTGGCCTTTAGGTGGTCACATTGAAAGACTAGGTTTTACTGTTTTATTATTTTTATCTTTGAAGTGTCATTGGATTCATGAAGCTATGGATTTCATCAAGCTAGGGATTTCATCAAACTAACAACGATAACAGGTTTGTAGCCAAGAATTAGAAATTAAGTTTAAAAGACTTAATTTTATAATATACACATTACTTTATTATATCTGGTTACTGATTCCTTAGAAATCCCTAGGGGGTGATTTTACAAGACAAAAAATAGCACATGATTCTAGGGAAGATTCATAGGGTTTACATGTAGGTAATATTATTCATAATTAACGATGTAAGAGAATTTTATTTAAAAGTTCACACATCATAAGTTTATAACTCAATGGGTTTTGTCATTAACATGCCTGACATGATATCTGTGATACCATAGGTGCTCCAAAAAATAAGAGATGATCACAGTTCTCTAATAACTTTAATACAAGAGTGACCAACAATATATAGATCTAGCCAGGGCTTAAAGCGAAGCTCTCGATAATATGTATAGTTTGTTCAAGCAAAATAATTGCTCCCGCAGGGATTTCGCCCAGAAGGCGAAATCCCGAGGAGGCACTCTAGTAACTCGCGCGTATATAAAGGAAAATACTTACAGTTGAAATGTACAGTCATACGGTCAATATAGAAAAAAAATCTCGATTTGCTTGAACAGGGGCCGCGAGGAATCGGTAGTTAATGATGACGTTTCTATTGTTTGCGCCCGCAAGTACGAAATGGTTAGGATGACGTAAAACACAAAAAATCCCGAAGGGACCGCTTACAGCAGGTAGATTTTGAGACATTAATTGTGCAGTCATTCTTTGATACTCTTTTGCGTTACGTGTTATCAGTGACATTCTGTGGAGCAGTTGTTAAGAAAGTTATGGACAAAAAGACACTCGTTGAGCGCAGGTAAAGTTATAAGGTGCGTATAACAGTGTATATATTAACACTAAGTGAGTTTGCCTGCAAGAAGAGTGAATGATTCAACGGCTAGTTTATCACCTGCAGACCATCAAATTCTGTGCTGACTTATTCCCTGCTCACAGATGTCCTTCCGCCATAAAGTTCAAAATAAGACTAGAATGCGCGAGCGTGAATTGATCAAACATCCTTTTAATTTCTAAGGCTTACTTTCCGGCAAATAAAATGAACTAAATGTAAACAGTGAAAAAGGAATAGCGAAAATTTCAACTTCTTATTAATCTTTTCTTATGGTTTAAAATATACTATTCTCGAAACTGAGAATGTTTCGATCAAAGCTGTGTACATCGAGCCGAAACCTTGCGTTTATTTCCTGTATTTATCTCACCTTTTGTATGGACTATGTGTGAAAATCTTCATTATGAATCGGTATATTTCAAAGAGCTACACAACGAGCAAGAATACTATTGACCGACAATATACAGAGCAGGGGTAGCTGTAGTGTCAACTATTACTAGTTATAAAATCGTATAATGCTAAGCGGCGAAGTCAACGAGAACGATGAAAAAGCAACAATAGGTCTAATTAGCAAAAACACATCTTTCCACGTGCAGCACACTTTTTTTTTGTACATTTCTTGGCCGTTATTTTGCACGGCAACGTAAAACTTCCTAGTTACGCGCTTTATGGAGGGAATGTCGTACGTGTTTTTGTTGACTTTTTTTTTTTCACTACCGCTCATTTTCACCTTGGTGGCCGTTAGGATTTCTCATTTTATCACCGCCGCTACAAAATTTTCATGTCTTTCTTCCAACAATAATTTAAATGGCTCCTTATCTCTCGCTCTAGCTCCACAGTGAATGTTGCTCTTTCTCTCCGTTGAGCTTCGCTGGTCTGTCTCCTACTTTCTCTTTTTCTCTGTCTTTCTCTTGCTCTATATTCCAAATTTGTGGACATGACAATTAATCTAAGCTTAATACTTTAGACAACACGGAAACAGAAACAATTTCCGCTTTCCGTTTTCGTCTTTATTGACTCTTTAGTTGTCTCTGCTTCACAAGACGCCGGTGGCTCTGCGATTTCCCGCCAAAATAACCTAGAGTTGCATTTGGGTTGCCATACCTGTTGATTGAATTATTTTACATTGGCATGCCTGTGATACGGACGGGCGGTCGGGTGGTCGGTCGCTTTAAGGTCACTTGATTACCAAATTTTCCCGGAAAGACAGATTTTCTTAGCCATGGGGTTACACGCGCGTGGAGCTCCGCTATTTATTTTCTCTTAACTTCAGGGTGTAGAATATATATTTTTGGAAATATCGTTTTGATCTGTACAAAAGCGAAACGAGACGTTTCACAGCTTTTATAAACGTTTTCCAGAAGAAGATAAGATAACGGACGTCATAATGTAGTTAAAACATGAGTATTAAATTTGAAAATGAAAGCGAAGAAGAAAAACTCTTCAAAAAAGCGCCTCCTTGATAGAACACTTCACAAGAACACTGGACTGAATCTCTGTTTATCCATTATATCAAAAGCCTTTTATCCGTTTTGATATAAGTTTTCTTATCATTAAAGCTATAGGCTGAAGAAATATTTCTGTCTTTCTTTTCCAAAAATAAAATCCATTCGAGTGCGAATCATACGCACATTCGTTTCAAATTTTAAATCATATCTTTATGTATACATACTTAAGTTTTGATAGGTTATTCCTCTCCAACAACTCTCTGAGAAATTCCCGCGTTTTTCCTTACAAATACCTAGTGCTGAAGTCCGCAGCCATCGTGTAAACTGCGCGAGAAATGACTTGTACTTCGCAAATCAAAGAGAAGACATTTTTCATTTTCCCCACCCCCCTACCCCAAGAACAGGACCACCTCAAACAATTCCCCATCCCCGGGTCCGAAAGGCTAGACATGTCCCAAGAGTTACGGGGGAGGGGGGGGATGGTAATAAGTAAAATTGAACCATTCATAAATGTCTTAGCCAATTGTATGTATATACATGTATGTTGTATGGAAATAAATACTTTACCAATACGTTACCTGCTCTGGCGAAGACATTTAGTACAGAACATTTGTAAACGCAGAGGGAAAAATTAAAACGAAACGAATATTTCGTCCAAGTCACTTAGACTTCATCAGCGTTGTGAGGTAACGTACTTCTGCCGTTTTCGAATATTGCCAAGCAATGGGTCACAACATCAACCCACACAATGTAAAAGTACTATCTGATGAAAACAACACCAGGGTGCAAAGAAGGTCAGTTTTACAGCCTGTCATTCGGGCAAGCTGTAGCTAGCATGTACTAGCCCACAAGTCATTTCAATCAGCCCCAAAACCCTTTTTGATTAGCGGGATTGATTACAATCCTTCTGTAATTTGAATTTTTCCATAAAAAGCACTTGCCCGTCGGGCAGGTTAAGAACAAAAATCACTAGCCCGAGGGCAAAATCCACTAGTCCTGGGCTATCGGACACCACTTTCTTTGCACGCTGAACACCATCAAGCGCATAGTCAAGGAGGCCATTGCCATTAAACAGAGGAAACGCTCCCTGTATGGGGATGTGGGCCTGGACCTACCACCAAATTACAATCCTCTCTTGGGGATACAAAACTTTTCTGTTACGCACCCTGTCACCTCACAACGCTGATGAAATTTGAGTGATTCTGACGAACGTTTTAATTTTTTCCTTTGAGTGCTGGAACTTTTCTGTACTAAAAAGAAATTAATAGTTGGGGTATAAAGACAAAACTGCTGTGATGTCGACTTGAAAACACATGATGCGCATTAGCCACGGAATTTTTTGGCGTTGAAATTGACCAATAGAAAGACTGCTGTCACTTCCAATTATATTGCAATATTGCAAGGAAATTGTTTGGTCAGTGTAAAGTGACAATACTGCAATGTGTAAAATACAGAGTGAGGCAAAGTTTTGTTGTTTCAGTTCTTCACCACTTACTTTTTTCAGGTTACAAACAAAACACACATTGTGATACAGTGTAAATCAACATTTTGTTAGGTGCTTTTATTAAAGTAAGCATGTTGTAATATAATTATAAGTGTTCCATTTACAAACCAAAGACCCAAAAAAACCTAATTTGCAAAGATTTGAAAGTAAATTTCATTAAAAATTAATATTAATTAAGGTACGGTGAAATTCTCCTAGAGATATACTAACAGTTCTGCATAACAGTTACTATTATTCAAGTTTCCTGTTTCATAGTCTGGTTGATTTAATTCTTTACTTACATGTAAGTAAAAAGTTTCTTTACAAACTGTTCTTGGTGTACTTGAAAAAGTGTCAACCTTCTAGCCTGCTCCTTCTTTCTTAGTTCTTCCTTTCTTACTTGATAAACCTTAAAACGGCTTTTTTGTATTTTACACCTTAGTAGTGCTGTAACATTTTTTTCCAATAGAAGATGTCAGCAAATCTGTTCCTAAAGTCCCGACTACCGGAAAGGAAAACGTTTCATAGAAATAACATTTTAATGAATTAATTGAACGCACTAAAATATCATGCAAATGCATATAAACAATGAAGTTTCTTATAGTCATTAAACAAGTTAAGACAATATTTTATAAGCTACATTTACTATGTAAATGCACAACTATACCAATATTGCTTTCTTTAAAAAGCAGGTTGACAAAATAACAAAAAAAGATCGGTGTTCTTTGAACGAAGCGCACAAAATGTGAGTGCTGGGATTCATTACTGAGTTAAGTCATTTCGCCAGGTAAACCTTTCAGCCTCTAAGGGTCACTAGCATCTTATTTCTCCTTAGTTTCATCGCTCCCAGAGTGAAGGACGGAGTCTTTTAAGGTGGTTGTTGAAGGTACAAGTGTAATAACTGGACCCAAGTGTAATAAAGGTCCCATTTGTAATAACATTTGGACCCAAGCGTAATAAAAGTCCCATCCGTAATAACATTGTGAACCCAAGCGTAATAAAGGTCCTATCTGTAATATTACGCTTGGGTTCAAAATGTTATTACGGATGGCACTCTTACGACTACAGAAACGATGTGCTAGGCTTATTTTAGATGCTGATACTCACCAAAACTCAGTCAAGCTTTTTAACAAATTAGATTGGCTACCTATAGATGATATTATACGTATCAGGAAGCTTTATATGCTTCATAAAATAAATCAAGGACATTGCCCGGCTTATTTTAATAAATATATTGAACATATAAGTAACACCCATAATCATAACACGAGATCCGTTTCCAATAACAATATTACAACACCAGCTTGTAAAAGGAACTCTGGCCTTCGAACGTTTCAATCAAGCGCTTGCCGTTTGTGGAACGCTCTTGATCCCGAACCTAAAACACTCTCCCATACTAATTTTAAAAATTACTTATTTAAACTTTACCGTAGTTTGATTTCTTCTCTTGATCATTTTAAGATTTGTAAAACCTTTTAGTTTCATTAGTAGTCAATTAATCAATATTGTATTAATAGTAGTTTATTATGTAATTTTAGTTGGTAGATTATATTGGTAGTTAATTAAATAATCGATACTTTTTATTACTTTAATTGTAGGAGGGCCATTATGAAAACTACTGGGTGACCAGTAATCAATGTCTTTACCCTCGTTAAATAAAGTTATTACTTACTTACTTACTCTTATTACGCTTGGGTCCAAATGTTATTACAGATGGGACCTTTATTACACTTGGGTCCAGTTATTACACTTCTGCCTTCTACGTGGTTCTATTTTTTTTATTCTGTCTGTGAGCGAAATCCTATGTTGTGACCATTCAAACAAAAACTCTCTGGCAAAACTTTCACAAGGTACGATTCATTTGGTAGCATTTTGCAAGACAAAATTTGGAATTTTTTTTTAAATTCTGACTTCGGCCACTTTTGGACGTGAAATTGTTTTAACATGCATGTACTGGCCGCTGCTCAATGAAACATATTGGTCTGGAGAATAAAGGCACATTGTGTGAAGAATATGGATACTGAATGCACAAGAGTTGAAAGACTTAACTTGGTACTTCCTAAAGTCATCAATATACTATTAATTCCCCTACAAGTGGAACAAACATGAAAATGAAAAAGGGAAAACTAACTATATTTTAAAACAATACTAAGAACAAAGAACAATAATGTTAAAAATGCTACATATATATGTAAATAATAGCAATTCTTTTCCTAGAGAAAATTTTTTAAGGTGGTTATATGAGGTCCATCCATAGTTATAGTCTTATAGGCCACTTGAAAAAAAGCTTATCTTATTTTTTTTTTTTCGCGTTAGTTTAGGCAGTGCGTCGTTATTTGAAGCGTGTCTTTCCTCCTCAAAATTAGGCCCTGTCCACCCGTATCCGGAAAACAAAAAAACACCCGGATACGTCTGGACGCGGCCGTAACTGCACGTACCGTACCGTGCACGTACTGAGCTTCTCAGTGATTTGCAATTCTCAGTACATTTCTTTACCAAGCAGCAGTGCTAACTGGGGTCAGCTACATTGTAGAATAATAGTGTTAAAGGGACACAGTCAGCTTTGGGACCTCGCTGACCGGGACAATAGTTTTTACCTCAACCAGAAATACGCGCCAAAATGCGCATCAATCTTGCCTACTGTTTCATTCGTTCTTCAATCGACATTTTACTAGAAACCTGTTTCTGAGTGTTTTCTTACTCATCCTATAAAACTGTTTTATTATATTTGGTTAAAAACGTTATGTCAATCGCGTATCTTGTAATATGCAAATTAGCTATTCAGTGGTATCTCATGCACAGGTGTGTCGGTTGACTGTGTTCCTTTAACTTCTTTCTATTCATTGGCTTTAGTAGGCTAGTTCCCATTTACTTGGGAAATAAACTTCAAGGAGTTCATTAATCAAAGAAAAAGTTTCGCTCTACTGCCTACGCGTTCTCTTAATTCCATTGCATCATTTTATCCAAGGGGTCTGAGATCATAACATACTATGGAGTATGCACATTACGGTGCCTAACTGTGTTAACTGCTCGCAAAGGACAAACTTGAAATCTCCGTAAATGCATTCTACTGTACTTACTTTTGTTCACAAGAATGACATTTTACAACCTTAGCTGTAGAAATTAGTTCTAGACGACCTTCGTGATCGCTGCTGATAGCTGCTGGTATACACGCTAGTTGTACTGGTCGATCGATTACTGGTAATTCCTGCTTGAATGATGTCGTTATCGACCTGTTAAAGTAGAGTAGACATTGTCAATAATGCTGTGGCATCGTACTACTTAATTCTGAAGAAAGACGCTACAACGATATCCAACAATATAATGTTTAAGACTCCCTTTCGTTATAAATCCCTCAAACATATCAACGTAACTTCGGTCAGCAGTTCTAGATAGAAATGTATGGAAAGACTCTGTCATGGAGTCTTCATCAGTAAGTAAGTAAGTAAGTAAGTAAGTAAGTAAATAAGTAAGTAACTAAGTAAGTAAGTAAGTAAGTAAGTAGATTACAAGTTATTTTTCTAATTTAATGCTCACCTCCTGTAAGAGATCATTTTTTCTGTCCTCCAAGGAATCCAGCCTTTCTCCCATCTTTTCTAACTCTTCCTCCAGACGACTGTTGTTTGATTGAAGGTCCCATGTTCTTTGCTCAACAAAAACTGAATCCGGAATAGAACTCTGCAAAGTAACAACAAAATATATAGAATTTACGTCTTCCCTCGCGCGACAGTAACGAATGTCATTTGAAATTAGGGAGCTTAAGCAAAGGCGTTTCTGATTGACGCGCTTCAACCGTAAGTAAGGCCTATCGTTTAATGTGTCTCGACGCTACCACATTCGTTTTGCTGTGTTTCTTTACTCTTATATAGAAAATTTGTCCAAAAATTTTGGCAAAAACATTGCCCAAGTATGAAAAAGTCCACTTCCGGTTGGCGTTCGTCTCTCAAAAACGCCGTTGCTTAAGCTCCGTATTACCATAAAAGGGACAGACGTCGCCATCTCTGCTAGTGTGGTATTACTGAGGTAATGATTTATTCACCTGTTGCTCTCCGCAGTTGCTTATTTCATTGGTGACAATCGTAGGCTCATCAACATAGGCTATTTCCCTTTCTGCAGGAACTTTAGTGGCCTTAAAAGTAGAAACAGCAGCGGACATAGCGTTATTTGCACAATTTTGATAAGAATATTTGGCATTTCTTCATGACTGAATTGCCTATTTGCAACCGTAGTGGTTGGCTGGCTTTAATGAGATCAAGCTGGTTATAGAAATTTTGGCCGAGCCATAAAGAATTAAACAAAAAATGTTAAAGTATATTTTTGCTTGTTTTTGGTTTCAAAATATTTGTTAGAGTCTAGTGTAACCGAATGAAACTATGGCATTTGTGTAAACAAGTGAAATGCGTAAAAACTGGTACATTACTAAGATCGATGTAAAGTAAGTAGCTTGACGCGTGTGGAGTCAGCTTGCAAGATTAGTGTGAATTCTTATATAATCAGCATTTCGAAAATAAGAGGTGAAATAGCGAACAGCCCAATCAGAGACCAAGTGCTCTTTAAACAATATCGGCTTTTAATCATGGCCATAAGTGTTAACCTTGTACGTCAAACGAATTTAACTCTGTTCACGACTCACTCATGTTTCTACGAATGCAGTAAAAACCCGCATATAAGAACCGAGAATTTTGGAGGTCAGACTGAACAGGTTCTTATATTTTAGGGTAGTTTTTCATAATTCAGGCTGATTAGGTTCTTAATAGGTTGTTACTTTTCAGAGTTTGTCATAATGTAACTATTGGCAGAAACATTGTACTTCTAAATAATACTTAATGGTTTATGGAAAACATATTTCTAGTGAAAATCCAAACTTAATAAATAAATCAAAGAAAACATATACACAATAACTTTTGTCAGAAGTTTCTCACACAACAGAGAATTTTGACCATCAAAATTGGACGCAGTGAGTTTTTTTGAATATGAACCTATTTTTCTTTGCCAGGCTCAACAGGTTTTTTGGCTATTTAAATGCCAAATTTCAGCATGTAGGTTCTTAAATAACTAGGTTCTTATATGCGGGTTTTTACTGTATCCTTTCTGATCGAAACAATGCATAATGGTCCAATTCACCTGTTGTTCCGGCCTGTAGTTGCTCATTTCATTGGTGCTCAGTGTGGGCTCATAACCGTATGAAATTTCCCTTTCAGCTGAAACTAAAGGCTGCATAAAGACAAAACAAGAAGGGACACAGCCTCAAAAAAGAAGTCCATACTTCTAACAACTTATCCCCCTTTCGTAAATTGGCGATAACACTAATTTAAAGTTAGCTAACCTTTAGGGTATCAAACAATTTGTAAGTCTTGGCGACTAGTTATAAACAAAACGCGGTGTCCCAATACTCTTTTTAAATATTTCGAGTGATGCATGTATGAAATATAACAAGAGATGCAGAACATGATCAAAATCTTGTCGCGTGGAGGGGCCAAATAATTAAGGCTCAGTGGCATGGTCGTGTCCACCTTTAATGAGACTATCTTTCTAAGTAAAGCCATGAAAAATACTAACCCAGAAAATAATCGTACTGATAGTCAGGTTGTCATGCCCTAAAGTTGCTTTCTCAGCCTCGAAATATGTGTAGAGTTAAAACGCTTACGCGAAAGATTTTTCTTGTTACCTTTTGTGTTCCACTGCTATAAGGAAAGAAAGTTAACGGAGAGGGCTTTCCAGCTGAAACCACAGATTTAAGTTCTTGTGCAGTTCTCAAAACTGGACAGTTCCTCCCACTTCCCCATTGGGTGATCTCGTTGTTGTAAAACTGCGCCTCCTTTGTCGCAATCTTCAGCTTTTCATTCTTATGCCTTAACTCTTGAAGCTCCAGCTCAAGGAGACACGGCTCCGGTTTTCTTGGACTTGACACTCGTGACTCGCTCTTAAGGAAACTGATGTCTCTCTCAAGAACGTAGGCGATCTTTTGCTGTTCTGAAAGCGCTCGTTCCAGCCGAGATTTGCTTTCCCTTAGCTCTATAATTTCGGCTCTTAAGCTTGAGAGGGCGTTTTCGTGAACTTTTCTTTCTTCTTGGGCTCTCCTGTAAAAGTCTTGTTCCAAAATAACCTTGAGCTCTTGGCTAAGCTTTTGTGCTCTTTGCTCCAGTTCCATTTTCTCATGCTCAAACTGATGCTCTAGTTTGCTTTTCTCCCTCTTAAAGTGTTCTTCCATTTCTGCGATCTTCCGCTCTGCTTTGGCAAGTTTCTCTTTTAACTCAGCAATTGTTGCGTCCGTCGTTCGCTTGAAGGCTTGTGTGGCTTGATTGTTTTCTTCACGAATTCTTGTTACAAGCTCCTGTTTGTTTCTTTCAAGCCTTCTTCTTACCTCGGTAATTTCCGCCTTGTATTTCTTCTCCAGCTCTCT
Source organism: Porites rus (assembly GCA_964035705.1). Classification (NCBI taxonomy): domain Eukaryota; kingdom Metazoa; phylum Cnidaria; class Anthozoa; order Scleractinia; family Poritidae; genus Porites; species Porites rus. The sequence continues at coordinate 19,022,146 of OZ037994.1, forward strand.
CTTCTCGTTCGAAAATGAAGTGGCGAGTTGGTTCTTTTCCTCCCTCATCTTCGAAAGTTCTCGGCTCATGGCCTCGATTGAAATACTTAGTAATTCTTTGTCATGTTCCATTTTCTTCGCCAGTGCTTCCTTGTCTCTCTGACTTTGCTCAAGCAAAGCTTCTTTGTCCCTTAGGAGCACTTCGTTTTGAAACTTCAATGATCTTTCCGACTCCATTAACTTGTCTTTGTCACTTCGGAATTCCTGTTCTAATTTGAAAAGAGCCTCTTGTAGCTGCCTCTCTCGAGATGATACCTCCGCTGTTATCGAGGCCTTGTATTCTAGACGAATTTTCTCTTCGAATTCCTCTATTTCAGATTTGATTTTTGTTTCTGTGTTTAGCTTCTCTGTTTCGGAACGCTCGATAAGTTCCAGTCTGTGTTTTTCCTTAATTTCTCTCAGTTGCACTTCTAATTGGTACTCAATCTTACGACGCTCTTCAGAAAAGCGATACGTCAATTGCTCCTTGGTCCTTTCGATCTTTCTTTGCAAATCATACACTTGATTTTGGAGGTCAGACTTGATCCTTGTTAGAGACGTAATCTCAGACTTCAGCTTGTCCTCATTTTGAGTAAACTTACGGTTCTCTTCTTGTAATTTCTTGTTGTAATCTTCGATCAGCTGCTTCTTCTCTATAAGCATTCGCTGTTGCAGCTTATCCTTTTCCTTTTCTAGTTCGTTTCTTATTTCTTCTATCTCCTTACTGGTTACTTCCCTGAAGTACTGCTCGCGCTCATAACGAACCGAGTTAATCTCGTGCTTGTACGTTTGATCAAGTTGGCTCAGTTTTCTTTCACACATCTCCCGCTCGCTAGCTACTTCCTCTTTGAGGTCCTTCAATTGCTTCTCATAATCCTCCTCCAAATTTTTTTTCTCTTTCTCAAGTGTCTCTTGTTCCTCTCGATGCTTGTAGACCATTTCATCAAATTTCCGCTTCCATTCTCTGCTTTTTTCCTCAAGGGTGTACGACTTCTGTTGCAATTCCATTTGCAGCGTTCCAACCTTCTTTAGCTCATAGTCATACTTTTCCTGCAAATTTTGCATCTCAAAGTTGAAGCGATCTTCGTTTTTTCTCTTCTCTTCATTAAGAAACTCGATGGAATCTTTTAAATTTCGCAAAGTGCTTTCCAACTCACGAATGGTATTTTGTAACTGCTGTATTTCTTCATTCAGCTTTTTCTTCTCGTTAAAGCACTTTGCTTTTTCTACTTCATTATTCTCCTTGAGCTCGTCTATCTGTTTCTGACTGCTTTCCTCTGTGTGGGAGACCTTCTTGGCCATTAACTCCAACTCTCGTGTAAGCGTTTTGTTGAGCTGTTCCATCTCTTTAATTTTCAACTTTAGATCGCCGTTCTCCTGGTTGAGCCTGCTTTCCTTTTTCATTAGTCCCTCAATCTGGGATCGTAAACGAGAAAGCTCGTTGGCCATCTCACGGTTTGAAACCTCTAGCTCAAATAAAGCCTTCAATTTTGTCTCGTACTCCGTAATTTTCAAATTAAGGTCGTTTAACGTAGCTTCATTTTGCGATTCCGTCTCCTTAAGATTTTCCTCAGCCTCTTTTAATTTTACTTGTAGTTGTTCTACTTCGTTATTCATTTTTGACATTTCCTCTTCAAGCTTCTTTATCTCGTTTTCTGCCTCTTGGACTTGCTTTTGCCATTCATCTTCTTGCTTGCTCGCTTGCTCTTCAAGTGTTTTTATAGTCGCAGTGAGGTCGTTCACCGCCACTTCAAGGCCTTGCTTCTCTCTCTCCAGCTTATCGATAATTGTTTTTTGTTCTTCTGACTTCTTATTTAAACTGGTTATTTCATCGTTGAACGCTGCCTCTTGCTCATTCATTTGCTGCTCATGACTGTTCCTCATGCCTGACAGACCGTTTTTATACTCCTCCTCTAGATTTTTGTACTTTGTTTTCCACATGGTCAATTCACTGGAAAGCTCCACAATCTGAACATTCAGCTTGCCTTTCTCTTGCACTTCTTTATTGAGAAGTTCTTGAAGTTTCCATTCCTGTGTTGTATATTTCGTTTCCATCTCCCTTCTGACTTTAATAATCTGTTCCTCATAACTAGAAATGATTCCCTTTTTCGTTGATTCAAGGTTTTGTATACGTTCAAAGAGACCTTTCCTTTCCTTTTCCATTTCAGCAATCTTCTTTTTCAGGGACTCTATCTGTGATTCGAAGCCATCTTGGTTGTCCTTAAGGTTTGATTGCGCTCGCTCGAGTTCCTTTTCTCTCAAAGCCAGTTGTGCCGTTTTCTCTTCTAGATCTTCCTTCATCTTCGAAATTACTTCTTTGAGCTTCTTTAATTCTTGTTCGTATTTATTCTTGTTGTCTTCCATCAACTTCTCACGTCTGATAATTTCTTCTTTTAGCGCAGATTTTTCCGCTTGATGGTTTGCTGCATTCTCTGCATTTTGAATTTCTAGATTCTGGCATTTCTCCGCTATTTTGTCGTTTTCTCGTGTTAACTCGGTTATCCTCAAATCATAGCTTTGTTGTACTTCCTTGATTTTTGCTTCGAGATCTTTCACCGCCTGTTCCAGTTTCGATATCATACTATCTTTCTCTGTTTTCAATTGCTGTAGTTTCTTGTTATGTTGTGTCTTCATGTTCTCCATTTGTTTTTTCAGTTGCGCCTCGGTCTCAGCTTTCTCCTTTTCAAACTTGCCGGTCAACTCCTCTTTTGTTTTTGTCATATTTGTCTCGTACTGCTCCCTTGCTTTCAAAGCTTCTTTCCGCAGTTTATCGACTTGCGCCTGAAGTTTCTTCTTTTGTGTCTCAAGTTTCTCTTTCTCTTCTGAAAAATGAGAATTTCTTTTTTCGAAATCCTGTAACAATTCTGTGATCTTCATTTCGTACTTCTTCACTATCTCGCTCTGTCTCTCCAGCAAGTGTTCTTTTTCTTGGTCAAAGTTTGTTTCCAGCTCGCTTTTTTCTTTGTCACATTTCTCTTTTAAAGTTGTTTTAATATCTGTGATTCTTGCCTTGTAAGTTTCCTCTATCGTTTTGCATTGTTTTACCAATTCTTCTTCCCTTTTAGAATGTTCCTCCCTCAAGGATTCTCGTTCTTCTTTCATTTTTTCCATCTTTGAATTCAATTCCTCTTGCAAATCGGCAATTTTCTGCTCGAACTCATTCACGGTTTGTTCGTGAGCCCCGGTTAGTTTATTTTTCTCCTCGGTGAACTCGTTTTCCAGTTCTTCTTTCTCTTTCTCGTACTTCTGTCGTAGTTCCTTCTTCGTGTCTTTTACGAGTTTTTCGTACTTGTCAATACAACTCGAAAGCTCGTCTCTTAAAGCCTGGATTTTTTCTTTGTACTTTTCCTCGCTACTCTCCATTGCAGCTTCTAAATCTGCAATCTTTTTATCGTTCCTCTCTTTTATTCCGGCTATTTGGTCTTTGTAAGCTGTTATTGTGTCGTTATTGGATGCTTTCAACTCTTCTACCTGTTTCAAAAAGTTTGATTCCAAGTCTTTCTTTTCTTTGTTAAATTTTTGTGTCATTTCCTCTTTCAGCTCCTTTGTGCTCAATTTGTACTCCTTCTCTTTTTCCGCCATTTCTTGTCTCAGTTCTTCCAAAGCCTTCTGGTGCGACTCCTTTAACTCTTTAATTTCACTTTCCATCTTTTGCGATTGGGCATCCATCTCATCTTGCAAAGCAGTGATCTTTTCTTCATACTCTTGCACTACGGTCGTATGTGATTCAATCAACGTCGTTTTCTCTTTCACAAACCTTTCCTCGATTTCACTTTTTTCCTTGCTGCATTTCTCTACCATTTCCTCTTTGGCTTCTTTGAGTTCTTTCTCGTGCTTTTGTTTAATTTCCTCAATTTCTTTCTCCAGTTTCCCAATGTTACTTTTGTTCGTCTCTTCAAGCCGTTCTATTTCTTTCTCCATCTGAGCTATTTTTATTTCGTATTCTTGTTGGATACTGGTAATTTTAGTTTCGTAACCTTGAACCGTTGTCTTATGACTTTCTATCAGTTCGTCTTTTTCTTTGACGAAGTTAGCTTCAAATTCTTCTTTCTCCTTTTCATATTTCTCGTTTAGCTCTTTTTCCAAGACCTTCATTTCCTCTTTGTACTTGTTTTCAAGGGTCGCTAGTTTTTCTTTCCAAGACTCAATTTCAGCAGAGTATTTCTCTATCAGCTGCGTTTTCTCAGTCTCCAGTTTCGTAATAACCAGTTTGTTCTGTTTTTGTAACTCCTTGATTCGTATTTCATTCTGTTGAATGATCTTTTTGTATTTTGTAACTATTTCTTGTTTCTCAGTATCAAACTCACTCTCTATTTCATTCTCTTTTTGGGTGTATTCGTTCTTAAGCTTATCTTGCAGCTCCTTCATCAACGATTTGTGATTTTCTTCCAGCTCCTTGCACTTTCTTTTCAACTCCGCTAGTTCGTCCAAAGATGTATTGTAACTTGCCTCCAACTTATCCTTATGTGTTTTTAGTTCTTTTATCTTTTCTTCACACTGTTGATTAATCGACGTAATCTTCAGCTCGTATTCATCGATAGCTTTTTGATGTATCTCTATCATCGAGTCCTTCTCCTTAGAGAACATGGCTTCTAACTCCCCCTTTTCTGCTTGGAACTTCTCTGTCAACTCAATTCTCAGGTTGGCAAGCATTTCTTCGTACTGCTTTTCAAGAGCCGAACATTTCTCGCGCCAGGTCGTTATCTGAGTAGCGAGGTTAGCATTTTTCTTTTCCAGTTTTTCCTTGTCAAGTTTAATTTGGCTTAGCATCACTTCGTAATCTTGCTGTATTTGTACAATCTTCATCTCATAATCTTTCGTACTCTTCTGGTATGTCTGCATAAGACTCTCGTTTTCCGCTCGAAGCATCTTTATTTGCTCTTCGTAGTTGTCTTGCATTTCGTCCTTTTCAGTTTCAAATCTGGTTTCCATCTCACTCTTCTCCATCTTGCATTTGTTCGCTAGTTGTCGCTTCACGTCTTCAATCATTCTTAGATTCTCTATCTCCATTGTAGAAATCTTCTGCTTTAGCCTCTGTACTTCTCTCTGCGATTCATTGTACTTCTTTTGCCAGTTGTCCCGATCGATTTTAAGTTGTCCGATCTTGATTTCGTATTCCTGAATGATCTTTGTTTTTGACACTTCATATTCGTTGACGGACTTGACGTACATGTCATTGATACTCTTCTTTTCTTGTTCTAGTTGACGAATCTTTTTCTTAAGAGATTCTATCTCCGCGCTGTTATCTGTTGGGATAGTTCCCACAACCTCCATTTCCCAACTTGAACCTCCATTATTGATTGGCATCTCGGTGGATGTCATGGTCGTGTTAATAGGCTGAGCATAATATGGGCTTCCCCAACCGTCAGCCATCGGTTGAACTTGCATTTCGTTTCCTGACATCCTCGTGCGATATTGCTATTAAAACAAAAATAATAAAAATCGATTGCATTGTGCCTGAATCAGTTTAAGCCTCATAGATTAAGTCCTGGGCCTGGTTGTTCGAAGGCCGATTAGGGCTAACCCGGGGTTAATCTTCGATCCAAGAAATAAACGGAAAGCATTTTCGTGGATAATTTTCTCTTTTCTTTTGAGAGCATGTAATCTTCAGTTTGTAGACAAAAAGAATGAAACTGAACTTGCTTTTTACTGCGGGTTTCAAAAACACACGAACTCTGAAGTTCAAAAGCCAACTGACGTTTGCGTTTTTCGGTGCCGTCAATCATCTTAACGGACCTCTTAGGAAACAACTTAATTCATTTAAACAGGTTCAAAAGGTAATGGTTTGTGATCTGTGATTGGTGGATTTCGATTCGTTTTCAGTGTTTTCAAGGTTCGTTGCTTGTGATGGTAATTATAATGACAGCAGGGAAAAACGCAATTTTGAAGGCGGCTTTTGAACTTTAGAGTTCGCGTGTTTGTGAAAAGCGCTGTAAGATTTCATTTTTGAATTTCAATTTCGCACTTACCTTGGGTTATCTTAACCCAGCTTTGAACAACCCGGCCCTTCCAGCAAAAAGTACTGGGTACAATGGTACCACCAATTTCCCAAACAGCTATTTACTCCTTACGGGAAAATTGAAACTCCTCTATCGCTAAATGATGTGGAAAAAAGGTGCAACAGTGCAACAGAACTGTGAATGGTATATGTACCTAAGGCCGAAAGTAGCAATGTCAGAGATGGGTGAAAACTGTCACGTTGATGACAAACTGTCCTTTAGACAAGGTGATGCCAAAACTGGAAATGTATAAGAATGTTGTCTACCCTGAAACTAAAGGTGAATGTTCTTGTTTAGTCCAAATAATGTTGATGAGAAGTGTTTCAGAACCGCATTTCAGAACCGCAGAAACTCACTTGAAGGGGGTTCCTGTTTAATGCTGTAGTCTACAATGTACTTTACATCTTATGACACCCATTGTGGTCATGGTAACTGATTCAAGGACTAAGTAATAGGGACATTTCTATCCAGATATTAACAATATCAGTTGTGTCAATTCCCAATTCCCAAAGTGCAATTCACGTTATAATAAACCTAACAGTGAAATAAAGGTTATTTATAAACCTTTGGTCGTTAAGGGTAGCTCAAACGAGGAACGACGTAGCCTGGGTTATCGATTTCCTTTTTTACCTCTGTTCAGTAAAATGATACAGCTACTAAAAGCTTAATGTTGTAAGTAGAAGAGCCACAAATGGTTAATTCTTTGTTAACCGAAATAGAATTTTAGGTTTAACCACCAGTTAAAATAAACATACCAAAAATTAAAACAACAAAAAAGAAAACAATAGACAAGTTTTCCGAATCTTTGATTCTTGAGTAAACAATGTTTTCGATCGATTTGAAACTTTTTTGGGAAAAAATATTTAACTGCATTTAGTTCCAGAAGTTGCACATCAAACGAAACTGTCTGCTTTAGAGTAAGATATCAAACTTAATGATTCAAATTCGCATAAGACCATACTGGTATTTGAAATTTGTTTTTCCTGAAGATGCTATTTTAAAATGTGGATTCTTACCTTCTTTAAACGATGGGCTTCTTCATAGCCCGTGAGATTGACGATTGATTAATACTAAGAAAAACGACTCAAAATTCCCGTCTTGAACTAACAGACAGTGAAAGTCTTCTCTTTGCAGAATGTAAACAGGTCTTTTAAATTTCGTGGTATCATTTGAAGCAATGCCAGATTATGCAGAGCACCATCCAATGAGAATTGTCTTTTCTATCACGTTGTCCAGATTTGCATCTCTGTAGAACAGGTCACACAGTGTTTGCCCAAGATGCGCTTGTGATTGCTTTAAGTCTAAAACATACAGGAAAACTTAAAACAAAATGACCAATGGCACAAACAGACAGACGTATAGTTATTTTATAAATGACTTTTAAATATCGCCTCGAATTTTGAAATTGTAACCTGAAAATTAATTTGGTTTATATTTGATTCCCTTGCAACTTATTTTAAAAGCCATGGGGGATTAATAGTTCTCTTAACCACACAGCTACTTGAGGTTTGCATATTGTTACTTTCATCTCCATTAATCATATACATGTTTTTGTTGCAAGTTAGATTTTGTCCTTCAAACTCATCGAGTAAGCTTTTGTTTTTTTTGTATTCTTATAAGTCCATGAGACAGCTAAGTGCTTTCTTTTTGGTTTAGAGTAATATTTATTTTCTTGAATTTGAGGGACAGGTTGTTTGGTTAGTGTGGTGTGAACACAGGCCAAATCAATACCGCCTTTTGGCTAATTGTCCTTATATTTACTCCTGGGAGGTAAGCGTGGATTTTTAATGACAGTCGTTACCAAGCAACAATGAATTTATATTCTGAACAATTTCAGTTATTTTAAGCGTTTAAATTAAAATCCAGCTCAAGAGTTCTTTCGATATTCTGCTCTTGTCAACGGGTTCCCCAAAATGTAATAATTTTTCACAATGATCATTAATTCCCAGGTCGGAAAAATCCAACAGGAAAGTCTTTGTATTTGATAAAAACAGTGTACTGGCTATTTAAGGAAAGTTTGAAGTTGGATTAAAGAGAGGCCTTGTCATAAACCTTTTCCAAACTTATAACCTCGTAAATTCACACATTTGCCACTGTAAACAGCAAATAACCTACTTGAGTATAAAGCCAGAAAAATAAAAAAAAATAAAAAACTACTTAGGTTTAACGGTCAGCAAAGTGGAGTGGTAACCCAGATAATTTAATAGATTCAATTCAGCCAATCCTGAAGCTCTTAAAGCTAAACCTCGCTTTGAGCGCTGAACGGATTTGTTTACTGGAGGCTCAGCTTAACGCCTAAGCTCCACCTGGAAATAACTATTAAGTGATTTGCCTCCTGTAAGTTAGATTTATAGCCTTGTTATGTTCTATCAAGGTTACAAGTTTCCTTGAACTGTACGTGTATCACACTAAAGGGCAACCTTCATTTGAAAACTAATCTTTCGTTAACAAGCACGGGTATTATGCAGTACTTAACGAGCTTGTTGTGAAGGGACTCAGAAGTAAAGCAAAATGAGGAGGCTAAATTTTGCAAAAGTTTTGAGGGACAGAGAAAGAGAAAGCCATTTTTCATAGGTATAAGAGGCTCTTTTGCTTCACGAAGAAATGCTGAAAAATCTGTTGAAGCAGCTAAAAAACCCCGTCTTCAAGTGAAAGGTTTTAGGCCCAGTTGCAAAATCTGTGAAAAGGTATTTTTATTATATACGTTGTCCAAAAAAGAAACTCTCCGTCCACCTCTTTAAGACAGACAGTGCAAGAGCGGTGGAGGTGTTCTTTTATTCCAACATCTTTGATCGACATTAAACTCAATCAACAAATATATAAAACCCTTTAAAACCATTCATTATAATTTTAAAATAACGTTTAACAGACCATCACTTTGAATATTTAAATACCCTAATACATTGTAATTGATAATAAATTACTAGAGAAACCTTAACTTAAACATAGAAGTCAGTCGCTGCTATGTAAGGCTGAAGAAGCGATATAATTTTAGGCGCTAGTTATTTAATTATTGTAGTTGAAGAACCATACATCATATCGAAAAGTAAATTGACAGCTCCCTTCCTTCAAAAAGTCAAAAGTGACTACAATACTCGTCACATTTGTTGAAACACTTCCTCACGTTGATTCACGTATCACCCATTTGCAAAGACACGCGAATCTCACCATTGGGGGAGAGAAGACCTACACACAGGTAAAAGTTAAATAAGGTTGTGAGAAGGCAGGACATGAAAAATCCTCAGTTTCAGTCTAGTGTTTCAACCAAATTTGACGAGTATTGTAGATAATAGTTGGGGCACGCGCGGCATCAGGCACTCTTGTTAAATGGCTTTCAGTACAGCGCAAGGCCGAGTTACTCGAAAGCAATTATTTTAATGATAACCCGAAGTTAGAACTTAAACCTACTTCTAAACTGTTTTTAATTGTTAACCACTTCATTCCTAATAGTAACCGAAGAAAAAAGAATTCATAAAAAAAAATTCAAATTTCTTTTGGTATAAGCCTATCAAATTAATAGTACCACGCAAGAAGTTTTATGTTTTATTTAAATGGTAACACCATAGAATTTCGTCCACAGATTTAATAAAACTACCGATAATCTCGCCAAAACGTGTTTATGAGTGAAAGGTTTAATTAACAATAATATTCCACGAGTGTGCCTTGGATATGAGTTGGCTATAATCATCTGATATCCAACAAGCGCGAATGGAATAATTGTTTTATTACAAAACGCCCACAAAATATCGAGAATTCTTTCCGACTTTATTTGTAAAAAGAACCGATTTTCAGCTTGTTTTTGTATTTTGAACAGACGCGTACTGCAGTTACCATATTTGGACAGAGTAGTATAATGGCTCATATACCGTGATGGCTAAGCCAATCAGAGCTCAAGATTTGCATTATCCAATGATTCAGTTTTTAATAATCGCAGTTAGCTAAACTGGCAATCTGAGTAAAATACTTAAAACTGAAAATAGTTTTAAAGCTCTTGTTACATGTGTCTGAAGGAGAAAGCTTAACTCTAGGTTTGAGACAACCACTTTCGAGTAACTCCGGTCTTATAACTTTTTGAAAAAAATGGGCGTATTTTTCCCATATGGGCTTTTAAGGTATTTATTTACTATAGCTTGCATAGCAAGGAACGATTTCGAGAAGCGATAAAATGCTTTACAAAAAATGCAGTATACTGCTGGCTTAATTTATGCTGATACCTTTAATAATACAGCTTTTTTCCCTCAGGTTAATATTGATGTGATAAATTGCTTACTGCCGTGACTTAAAATAAACTATAAGCATCTGGAACATTGCATTTGCGGAACCTGGAAGTCGTGGTCAGTAATTTCCAAAAGAAAAGTGTACACTTCTAAGCGCAAGAAAACACTGGATTAGATCCATTTTCTTTTCCTTGAGGAAAGAGCATTCAAACAAAAACTTGTAACAAAGTTGAATTTAAAGCATAATTCATAATTAAGTGTCCTACGGACGCAATCCTACCTTCTGAGTTTGCAAAGGTTATGGAGCTTTTAATTAGCAGTTTAAATAATCTTCTCAAAGAAGAAAACACTCAAAGCGATCAGTATTGTTTCTCCTTGAGGGAAGATATTGAAGTTTGTGTGTTTTTTTTTTAATACTTTTAACAAGTCTAGTAGTCACTCAACCCAGTCATATTAAAATCAAAGTAATTGCCCCTACCCGCTGCCTCCCCTTTAAATACTGCAACGTGACTGAAATATTCCTGCATACCACTAAACATTGACCTGTAGTTTTTCTCTTTGCTTATTTCGCTTACTTTTTTGTTTTCACATTAAATAAGGGGCTTTCTCAATTAACATGATATCTATTTTCTGTTAATCCCTAACAGTCGTTTCAAAAATTCTTGTGGGTTTTTAGGCCTTCGGCTAGTGATTTGCTTCTCCACCATGCGATAAATTTTTTACTGCTTCACCTGTACCTCCAGCCATACTTCCGTTGCTATTTATGTTTCTGCTATCTAATGGGTTTGTTACAGAGTAACGCAAATCACTGATTCCTACAGGACTACTTTGTCGTAACGCAATCCCTGTAGCTCCGACCAATCCTGTACTCGGAAACCCGGCAGTATCCACTGTGGTACCTCCAAGGGCATCTGAAACGCTTCCGGTCGTTTGCATTGTATATCGAACCCTATTAAGAATGTCCCCGTAAGCCTGGCCTATGCTTGTCAAGGATTGGCCTGCATTAGAGTTGCTTATCCTAGCTGAATATTGTGGCTGGTACTGTCTGCCCTCAAATCTTAAGCCGACAAGATTTGAACCCAGTGAAACATCGTTTCCACCTGTTATGTCGGATTCTCTCAGGTAGCCCAGACTTGAGCGTCGCAGGTCATTCCTGTACATATTCTGTAAAAACAAAGCAACTTTTTGATAGGTAATTTTAGCTAGACAATGGTCAGTAACAATAAAATTTTTTGTAAGCAGGAAAAATCTTAAGAAACTAAAGAACCTGAATAAAAAAAACTAAAATGACATCGAAGACCCAGTAAGCACCAATCATTTGAGGACCTTTTGAGAGTCAGTTAGAATAATACAGGTCGCTGGATTTTGATCGTAATTTATATTAATATAAATGCCATTATGTTTGTGATCATTAATATGGTAGAGAGTGTTTTTCAAGCCCAGTCGCTACAAGCGACACAACCTCAAGATGCTTGTGTGATAATAAAAAATGATAGTAGCAATGTAGGAAAACTAAAACCTACTCTACTTCTTGTCCTAGTGGTTATATCTATGTCAATGTTCCAGCGATGACATGCTCGACTTGAGCATAAGCACAGGTTAAAGCAACGCACAGTGTAAAATTAGCATTCGTCATGCAATCTGTCTTCCCGTCTACGTTAGTATTATTATTTGGCGCTAACTTTAGTTTAGAAGCGCCAAAATTGTGTTTCTGTGTATGCGTATTTCACCTAATGATATTGCTTACCCCAAGCGACACAATTCTTTGCTCATGCTTGAACTCATTTCAAAACGCATGTTGTTATTATAATCAATTCTGGCCTACAAGTTAATTGCTTCACACTTTGTTAGTCACGTACACCAAAACAGGCGGCAATTGTCGATCGCATCCTTATCCTACCAGCAATTTACTTTTCTCTAGCAAGGTCCTAAATCGTCTCTCGGTATCAATTACCTGTTGAGCAAGCTTTCTTAGCATTAAGAAAGGATGTTAGGTGTTTCACTAATATATCTTTGATTTGGCCGTGATACTAATGCGCCGCAGCCATTTGTTAATCGATTGGGAATGAAGGTTGTCAAGCCAATAACTCGCTTGTTTCTTGAGGTCCTCTCACCAAACATAAAACTGTAACCGTAGAGTCACACAAACATAGCAAGCAGACATAAAGAAAATGATTATAAGGATGATGATGATGATGATGTTGACGACGATAATGATGGTGTTGATGGTGGTGATAATGATAACGATGATGATAATAGTGGAGGGGTGAAAGGATGATATTCAAGACGCCTTACCCATTCCTCCCTGTTGGCTGCCTCCAAGTCCCTATTGCGTGTTTCCAAGGTCTTCAGTCGATCACCCATAATTCTGATTTCTCTCTCAAGCCTTTCTGTTTTAGCATTAAGAGTCATATTCCTTTGTTCCATCATGTTTATTTGGTCCTTATACCTGCTGACCTCTGATTCTGTAGACTTTTGGCGTGAAGAGCATGCCAAGTCCGAACTCATCTGTCAGGAAATGCAAAAAATGCGGAGTTTAATTGAAGAAATTAATAGAGGCAACTGTTAGCTGGTTGTAGGGCACTACCAATATTGTTTTTTTTTTAATCTGCTGTACCTCTAAGGAACAGCAGATAGACCACTGCTTATTCTGGGTGTGGAACTAGAAGTCTTTTGACATGTGTAAATAACTATTTCGGAATCATTATCGAATTCCAAGAGTTTGTAACAAAGTGGCACTTTGAAGTCATGAAATTATGAAAATCATATAATTATGTGAACTGCGGAGTGAAGAATTAAATGAAAGATGATCATCGCAGTTATATACGCAACTTTTGCAGATGCGAAAAGAAAGCCTGAAAAACTTCAGGCTTGTACGGGATTCGAACCCTTGACCTCTGCGATACCGGTGGAGAGCTCTACCAATAAGCTAACAAGTGACACATCGTTACACATTTTTCCCTTAATTTTTTTTTTTGCTTGTTTGTTTGTGTGTTTTTTCATTCAGATAATAAACGGGCCTTACTAATTGCAATAAACAGAAAGAGGAGCAGTGCAGAACCACGTAAAATTCGGAATAGATCTATAGAGTATTAGGCCACTTGTGATAAAAACAATCGAAAAGTATATCCACCCTCCTGGCGCTATTGTTAAAAAAGGTTTTTCATTATCGTGAATAATTAAATGTGGTAGGGAATGAATGTGTTTAGCGATACCATCTTACTCACCAATGCATCCTTTTCTTTGGTTGCCACTAAGTTCTTGCTGAATGCATCAGTTTTTCTTTCCATTTCCTCTCTCGCTTTCCTTAGTTTTCGTCTCACGTCGCTCTGCATTCTTTCCAAATCCTCTTCGAGTTCTTGTTTCTCGTTTTCAAGTGTTGCTTTTAGTTCCGTCTTTTCCCTTTGAAGTTTACTGACTTCTCGCTGAAGCCCCTTAATCTTGTCCTCCATTGGTCGCCTCTCGCGTTCCGATCTCTCCAAATATTCTTGCTCCATCTCAATAACCATTCTACTCCTTGCAAGCTGCTCACTATTTAACTTACAATTTCCTGAGAACTCGTTATTCACCAACGTTTTTTGAATTTCTTTCCTTTGATTTTGTAAGAAAGAGATTTGCGTTGTTAACGCCTTGACCGTTTCCTCAAATTTTTGCTTTTCTCCGTTTAACATTTTTCTATATTCACGTTCGAGAGTAATCTTCAGCTCTTCCCGGCTTTGGTTCAGTATTCTTTCCGTAGCAGCTTTCTCTTCGTCCCACCTTACTTTCTCATTCTTTTGCTGCACCTCCATATCTTTCACCTTTCTCTCTGTTACTGATACCTTGCGTCTTAAGTCATCAATAATTGACTGCAACTTTTTCCCTTCTAAAGACAACCTTTCTTCGAAATTCATTTTAATTCGCGAAGTTTCCTCTTCTTTATCTCTTGAAGCTCGTTGAAGAATAGTTATTTTTTCAACTTCGTGAATTCGCGAAAGCTTTTCTATTTCTTGCTTGTAGCAATTTTTGGATTCTCTTTTATAACATTTAAGATCATTCACCTCCCTTGTGAGAGCGTGGATTGTCTCCATTAACTTCCGCTTATCATTTTGCAGGCTGCTTTTTTCTTTCTGGAACTTTGAAGTAATTACCGATACTTGCTTTTCCCATTCCTCTTTTAAACTTTTCTCTCCTCTTACATCCTTCTGTTCTTCCAAGCTATATTGACTGTTTCCTGTCAAATGTCCAGTCTTGGTGTTTGGAATGTTTCTGTTAGTGCGCAGTTTTTCGTCGTACTCTGCTCGTTCTTTAGAGAGCTTTTCATTTAGATAATCTACCTCTTTTCTGTGCCTCCTTTTCAAGTCATCCAACTCGTCGTCCATTTGTCGACGATAACGGGTTAGCTTTTCTTTAACTTCCCTAACTTCATCCTCTAATTCTGACTTTTCCTTAGAGGCTCGGTTCAATATGGCATTCTTTTCATCGTTACATTTTCTTCGCATCTCTTGGATCGTGTGCTCGGAATCCCCTTCTGTCGCTTTCTCCCGATAATTCACAAGCCCACCATCAAAGGCTTCCAGACCTTGACCTATTGGCGATCGTCTTCCTGGACTTCCTCCCTCTCCTAGGTCTTGATAGGTTATTACTCCGTCCCCATTAACTTTGCTCTCGGAATCTCGAAGTCGCCTTTTTAAACCTTCTTTTTCTTTTTGAAAGAAATTCTCCAGCGATTGTTTTTCTCTTTTAAATTCTTCTGACATTCGTTGCTTTTGTATTTCGAGATTTCTGAGGTCGTCTGCGTGCTTGTTGTTTACATCTCTGACGATAGCCTCTAGCCTTTTCACCTCTCGTTTTAAGTTGTCACTGTAGGTGTTAACTGACTGACTTCTCTCATTTCCTGAAAGGGTATACGAGTGGGTGTCATTAAGAAGTGAACTTGTCCCTAAACTTCTAGTTGGCACATAAAAGTTTGGCGGCATTTTTTCCTCCAGTTGCAGGATTTTCTCTTCGAGTCTTCTTGTAGTGTCTATTTCAACCCGAAGTTTCTTTTCACATGCTTCCTTCAATTTCGTCACTTCTTCCACAGCTTGTGATTTTTCGCTTTCGAAACTTCTTGCCAGCCTCATCTTTTCCTGTCTGAAGGACTCCTCAATGTCTTGTATTTTTTTCATAAATCGTTCAGTTTCATCTGAAAGCTTTCGGTTGCGCCTCTGTACTTCGTCCAGTGTACGAGACAGATGATCGACCTCTCGAGTTAGATTTCGTTGAGCGGCCAAAAGCTCGTCACGTTTGCGACTCAAGTGCGTAACCTCTTCCTCGAGTTCTTCGTTTTTCCTTTTCAGATCTTTGTTTCTTTTGACTTCTTTCTTTAGGTCGTCTATCTTTTCCTGAAGTTCCGCTATTTCACTTTGTAATTCCCTTTGCCTATTATCATTAACCTGCCTTTCGCGTGAAGTATTTGTTGTGTTATTTTGAGTCAAGTGGGGCTGCTTGTTCTTACCACTATATAGGGTGTCTTCGTTATGACGATTTTCTCTTTCTCCTCCTCCTTGTCCTCCACTGAATAAAATGTCGTTTATCTTATATAATAGTTTCTTATTTTCTATTTCAAGGGTTTCTCTTTGTCGAATCTCGTTGTTCAACTGTATCTGCAATTCAGTGTTACCCCAGCTTGCTGTTCCATTAAATTCTCTCTGACCGCCGATAAGGTGCGCGCCATTACCTTGGTTGCTGATCAAACCATAGCTACTAGCTTCAGTTTCCTTTCTTCGTTTCGTTTCCTCCATAAGTGATCTCTGGAGCTTGTTTATTTGCGCCAGATACTCTTCTGTAATCTCGGTAGCTTGTTTCTCAAGCATTCCCTTGATTTCCATCCTTTCACGATTGAAATCCTCTTGTAGTTTTTGGTTCCTCTCCTTAAGTTCCATGATATCGCCAAGTAAACATTTCATATCACTCGCCAGCCTAATCTTACTTTGCCTCTCTTCTTCGCATCTTTGATGAATAAATTCAATATCTTGGTATTCCTTATCAACCTCAGCTAATCGATGTTTTGTGTTAACAGATGAGGCCCTCAAATCTTCCCTTAGTCTTTTTCTGTCTTCCTCAAGTCGCTCTATCTTAGACTGCAAATCTTTGATTTTATTCTTTGACAGAAGTGAAGCAGAAAATTCCGTATGAAGTTTTATTTGCATCCCTTGTATCTCCTCAGAATGTCGTTTCTTGATACTAGTTATCTCGTCATCCTTCTCTTCCAAGAGTCGCACGTTGTCTTTCAAAGATCTTTCCAGCTTACGATAGTTTTCTTTCAGGCGCGTAATCTCTACGGAAGAGTCCTTTCTTATCTCTTCTATCCTCTCTTGTTGATGTTTGTTCGTTCGTTTCAAGTCTTTTAGGTTACTCTCCAATCTTGGTCTATCTTTCTTCAGCTGAATGAACTCGTTTTCTCTTGCCAAACCAAATTCAATGTTCTTTAGAGTTTGCTGGTTCTCGTTCTTTTTGTTCAAAACTTCAAGTATTGTCCTAAACTCGTTGTTCTCCTTTTCCAGTGCCTCTATGCTTCTCTTGTATTCAGCTATTCCTGCACCGCCACCCTTTTGCTCTAGCGCCACTCTGTCTATATCTGATGTTTGCGTCATAATTCTTGTGTTTGCCCAGTCATTTAAATTCTTCTGCAAACGCTCATTATCCCTTCGTAAAGAACGTATGGTTTCATCAAACCTTTGTATGTTGTCAAGCATTTTTTGGTACCTTTCCTCCAGATAAGTCTTCTGGTCGTTTTCATTGTGATATTCCCTCTCGATGTCTTCCTTTTGCCTCTTCTCAGTCTCGTAGGCCCTTTGTAAGCGATCCTTCTCGCGTTTTATTTGCTCGCATTTAGACTTATAGTACTCATAATCAGTAGTCGTTTGATCCAAATACTCAAAATGCTGCCTTTCGCTTTGAGTAAGACAACTGTGATTATGAACGTAGCAACGTCCGTCAGTACGGTCTTGAGACATACCTTCACGTGGACTTGTTATGTAATTTATTAAACTACTATAGTCTTTAACGATATTGCAACAGTGGTGATGTTCATCTCGTGTTGTTAGCTGGTCTTCGTGTGAAGTAAAGGTCGTTTCTTTCTCTTGCCGTAGCTCCTCGTAGCGCTCCTGCAGGTATTCTTTATCTTTTTCAAGTCGACTTATCCTCTCCAGAAATTGATCCATCAATAGGTCATGGTCGCAAACAATCCCATGTGTTACAATTCCGTTTTTGGTCTCACTGGAAGACAATTGTTCTTGCAACTCGTCCTCTTTGGGGTTTTCTAAGGGTATTGTTTCACTTGTTTTATTTGTAGTTTCTACTTTTTTTCTTACTTTCCCGTTATTTGCATCGCTCCCTTGACTTGCCTTTTTGCTTATCGGCAGCTCCTGAGAAGTATTCCCTAATGGTAGTTCTTGAGCTGTCATCCCTGCGGTTGAAATATGTAACGCTTCACGTTGTGATTCTAATAGCATTTTTTGAGGTGACATCTCTCGCATATGCTGCTGACTTATGTCCAATGGCACTTCTTGAAGAGGCTTTTCAGCTACGGAGGATTGTTCCTTAGGGGACGTGATGTTTTGAGTTTTCTCTTCTAATGGCATCTCTTTTATGTCCATTTCAGCTGCCTGGAATAGCTCCACCCCTATTTTTTCGGCTTGATCACCACTCTTTTCCTTAGATTGCAGTTCATGCGATGGCGTGTCGGTATCTATTTCATGCATCTTTTCTTCTTTTAAGATGTTTGTCTCATCCGTTTTTAATGGCGTTTCCTGCATTGCCATTTCCTGGATTGTCATCTTGTGCGCTGGAATTTTTTGCGCAGACATTTCATGTACTGATATCTCTTGCACTCCCGTCTGTTGTATCGAGGTATCTTGGATAGCCAATTCTTCCGTTGTTTTCTGTATAGAGATTTCTTGCATCTGTGTTTCCTTGCTATCAAATGATATTTCTTGGTATGTTATTTCCACTATTTCAAGCCCATCTGTTTGTCCCGTATCGCCCTCAGACATACGAATCTCCCGGCTTTTTACCTCCAATGGCATTTCTTGTTGCTCCTGAATTTCTCCTACTTCAGTAATTGCAATCTCTTGACTTTGCATCTCCAATGGCATTTCTTGTATCTGCATAACCTGCCCAGTCAATTTAGGAGGCATTTCAGACATCGAAGTCTCACTCATCTGCAACTGTTGCTCCTGAATTTCGCCTCCTTCCACAAATCCAACTTCTTGAACTGAAATTTCACCGTTCTGAAATTCCGCTCCCTCAGCTATGGCAATCTCTTGACTCTTCATTTCTAATTGCATTTCTTGCATCCTCAATTCTTGCATCTGTACTCCTTGCTCTTTCATTTCAAGTGGCATTTGCGACATTGAATTTTGACTGATCTGAAACTGCTGCTCCTGAATTTCGCCTCCTTCCACAAATCCAATTTCTTCAACTGAAATTTCACCGGACTGGAAATCTGCGCCTTCAACTATGGAAATCTCTTGACTCTGCATCTCTAATGGAGTTTCTTGTATTGTCAGTTCTTTCATCTGTGTTCCTTGCCCATTCATTCCAAGTGGCATTTGAGACATCGAAGCTTCACTGATCTGAAACTGCTGCTCCTGAATTTCGTCTCCTTCTATAAATCCAACTTCCTGGACTGACATTTCACTGGTTTGGAGTGCTCCTTCTTCAACAGTGCCAACCTCTTGAAGTTGCATCTCCAGTGGAATTTCGTGCATCGTCATTTCTTGCATCTGTATACCTTGCTCAAGAGGCATTCCAACTTCCTGAACTGAGACTTCACTAGTGAGTTCTTCTCCTTGAACAGTACCAATCTCTTGAAGTTGCATCCCCAATGGCATTTCTTGCATCTGTACGCCTTGCACATTCATTTCAAGAGACATTTCAGACATCGAGGTCTCACTCATCTGCAACTGTTGCTCCTGAATTTCGCATCCTTCCACAAATCCAACTTCTTGAACTGAAATTTCACCGTTCTGAAATTCTGCTCCTTCAGCTATGGCAATTTCTTGACTCTTCATCTCCAATGGCATTTTTTGCATCTGTATTTCTTGCGCATTCATTTCGAGTGGCATTTCTGCCATCGAAGTCTCACTCATCTGAAGCTGTTGCACCTGAATTTCGCCCCCTTCTATAAATCCAACTTCCTGGACTAACATTTCACTTGTTTGGAGTGCTCCACCTTCAACAGTGCCAACCTCTTGATTTTGCATTTCCAGTGGCATTTCGTGCATCGTCATTTCTTGCATTTGTATACCTTGCTCAAGAGGCGTTTCAGACATCGAAATCTCATTCATCTGAGACTGTTGCTCCTGAATTTCGCCCCCCATAAATCCAACTTCTTGAACTGAGATTTCACTTGTCAAAAGTTTTCCCCCTTCAACAGTGCCAATCTCTTGACTTGGCATCTCTAATGGCATTTCTTGAATCTGCATGCCTTCCACGTTCATCTCAAGAGGCATTTCAGATATCGCTGTCTCGTTCATCTGAAACTGTTGCTCCTGAATTTCTCCTCCCTCCACAAATCTGCTTTCCTGAACTGAAATTTCGCTAGTCTGGAATTCTGCTCCTTCGCCTATGGCGATCTCTTGACTTTGAGTCTCCAAAGACATCTCTTGCATCTGTATTTCTTGGCCATTCAATTCAAGTGGCATCTGTGTCATGGACATGTTACTCATCTGAAACTGCTCTTCTTGAATTCCGCCTCCTTCCACAATTGCATTTTCTTGAATAGAAATTTCACTCGTCTGAAATTCTCCACGCTCGGCAAAGCCGATCTCTTGATTTTGCATCTCCATTTGTACTTGTTCTCCCATTGACATCTCAGTCCCCTGAAGTTGTTCACCCTCGATTACACCCCCTTCCAAATATATCACTCCCTCGCCTTGCACAGACATTTCTTGTGCCTGCATTTGCTGTCCATTCATGTCGAGTGACATCTCACCTGCCGA
The DNA here is from genome assembly GCA_964035705.1 of Porites rus. Classification (NCBI taxonomy): domain Eukaryota; kingdom Metazoa; phylum Cnidaria; class Anthozoa; order Scleractinia; family Poritidae; genus Porites; species Porites rus. The sequence goes on from OZ037994.1 coordinate 19,042,348, forward strand.
CATTTCACTTAGCTGAAACTGCTCACCTTCAACCACACCTCCCCCGAGATAGGTAATCCCTTCGCCTTGAATAGACATTTGCTGCATCTGTATTTGGGGCACTCCTTGCATTATCATTCCATCTCCCTCCACTGATGTGCCCTGCATCTCAAACCCTCCTTCGACTATTTGACCAGAATTTTCTCCGATTATCAGTTGCTGCCCTTGCCCTATTTGCCCGTCGAACATGAATTGTTGAGAAAGATCTTGTGATTGCATTTGACATGTCTCCTCGTTCATAACTATTCCTTGTGAAGTCATCTGCATGTAGGTTCCGCCTTGTGTATTTAGCTGTTCTTCACCATTTACCTCGGTTTGCATTATCAGCATTTCCTGTCCATTCATTTCTACGGAGCCCATTTGTTGCTCGCCGATGTATTGTATTTGAGGGTCCATATTGGCGGCCATGGCGTCAGATGTCATCTGAATGTATCCTTCATTTTGAATTTCAATCTGACCCTCCAGAATTTGTCCCCCCTCTGAAAATGAAATCTCCTGGGAGGTCATTTTAGCGGTATATTTTCCTCTTATCGAAATTTGTCCATCCAACTTGACTTCCCCAGAAATGTCCTTTCGGAAGTAGCGTTCTTCTGTTAATTAACCTTCAAGTTTATATCTATCATTATGTCTATTGTTTGAAAACACTTAAACCGCACACAAAGATTCGCATCGGGGGAGATTTAGATTTAGATTTGATTGTGAGGAAACTTTTAAGCTAGTTTCGAGCTTAATCTCACCGTTCCCTCTTCCTTCTCACTGCAGATTGTACATGAAATTTAGATCTGCTCTTAGCACTCATTCCTCATTTTAAAGTCTCTATAAAACAAAATAGATTTACAGTTTTTGCGGCGAGTCACCAGCCACCAGCAAAAATGTTTATACGTTGCTATGCCAGCAAGCGTATCCCACAAGACATTAACCTGTTATCCATTCCATAAGTTTTATATTTTTATGCTTAAGACAAGCGTTCGAGGGTAATTTGTTTTAATATTTTAATCCCACATTGCAGGTTCTGGATAGGAGGAGAACATTTTGATCATCAAAATTTACAACTCTATGTAATACGAGGAATAACTTTACTTTAATTTAAATAACTGTAAGTCCTAGCTGTACAGTTATGAAGAACCGTACTGTCAAGGGAGGATTTAACTTCAGCACAAAGTGTAACTATTGCTTTTGATTTTCAATTGAAACGCAAAAAGGAAGCAGTTACTTGTACACTCGTCTTATTTGTTCTTAATATATGGTATCTGTTATTTATAAATTAATAATACAAAAGCGTCCATATTTCGCTGCTCATTGAATGAGAATAATCGACAGCAGGTAGAATTCCGCCGAACTTTCATGCCATGGACGATTTTAATATAAAATGCGGTTAGGTACACTTAAGAGTGCGGAAGCAACTTCATTTTGTACCAAATATCTTTCCGTGGATTGTTGAACGACTGCTATTTCTATGACGGGACCTTATTTCGTCTTATATAGTCTAAAGTGTCATAGTAGCACCAGTTAATGTTTTGATATTACTTGCCAATACTTGATTTGAAATAAAGGATAATTGCTTATCACCTGAATTTTTCAAAGCTGCAGGCCATAAATTATAGACTTCTTGCATTTTAAGTGTTTACGTCTTAAAACGAGATCGTAGTGAGCTCCTTGAATTTAATCTTATCGTCACCTGTGGCAGCTAAGAACAGCTCTTAAATTGCTTCTAGAATAAACCCTTGTAGATTAAATTCAGATCCTGTTATTGCGGACAAAAATTGAGTGTCCTTTAAAGCAGCAGTTAGTAACAGCGGGTTGCAGGAACGGAATCATTTATTTACTTATTGGATTGACCGTAGAACAAGCTTTGGGTCGAAAATATTTTAAAAGGACTGGGTGAACTCATGAACTGTAGCGAGAGTGGAAAACTAAACCTCGGACAAAACTTTTGAGTCAATTCCATACATTTTCAAATTTACAATATAATGTTCTCTTCTCTGAACAGAGCTAAGCAAGCTCCCCACCTCCCCAACCCCTAGTCATTGTTGTTTCGGTCTAAATGCCAACGTGGTGGCAGTGTGCGTTTTTGTCAATAGCCTTTTTGTGATGTGTATTAACAAGTTCTGCCCGACGAAGTAGTCTGAAGAGTTGTACAAGACGAAACTTCAATAGATACTCAACGGAAAAGCGTAAACCTTACCAAAACTATAGGTCTTAGATTGCCGATTTATTGCTGTCGCCGTGTTAATGAATGCCACTCTTTTTCCCGTATAACGACAGTTAGAACAATTAGTTGTGTGCATTTTTGTCAGGATGACAAAGAGGTATTTTTGTGACGTGTCTCAACAAGTTAGTCTGAAGAGGTAGAGAAGAAGAAACTTCAAGCGATATACAACGAAATAAGGGTTAACTTAACTCAATAGTTGACCTGTTTAGTGCTGTTGCCATGTTCAAAAATGCCACTTGTTTTCTGTTATAAGGAGAGTAAGATCAATAAATTTGTGCTGCTAGGATTGAAAATGTCTCTGCAAGGCAAGAGATGGTTGTGTCTCTTGTGATTTTATGTGACTTCCCCTTTTCTTTCCATTTTTTGTCCACTTTACTCCACTCCAAGACACATGAAATTGTGCGCAGAATTAAGCCATACCGTAATTCCTGGACTTAAAGTGTGGTGATCAATAAGGCATGTTTAGAGCTTTTAATGGTTTACTGTGACACCTTTTTTCTTTATTTCAAATTGTATAAACTCGTAATTTACAAAAATCTTTTCTAAACTACAAAACGGTCGGAATATTTTTGCATGTGTGAGCACATCGTGCCTAAGCATATTAATATTTGCTTCTAATTGTGTCATGTGCATTTACTTAATTAGAATGTGTTTACAGTGTTTTTATCACTTTCTTTTAAATTTTATCCCATCAGTTTCATAGTTTAAGCCTCTTTGTCAGCAGTACCACTTTAAATCTGTTGAAGCTACTGGTATACTGGTATCAAAAAGGCTCAAGTAACTGGGAAACTGGTAATTTCCATTTTCTTGACAGAAACGTTTATAATTAAAACATAAAAAGGCCTTTTTTTGGATGAAAAACGTTAACTTCCATTTTCGTATCCAATTCATGCATTGCCATTCAAAGCCCCCTTAAGGTTTGAGTATATTAACTTAACAATGTCCATTAGGTAATTTAAAAATTCTATTTGGCGCGTCGTCAAGGTTTCGGTGAAACCAAGCCTGTATTGAAGTTGTTTTCTTCGGGGCCTGTGCGCGCTCCATGTTAAATACCCCCAAGATATGGGGAGTTGCAACTAACGCCTACCCTAAGTGTTGTTATTTTAACCATTCCCTAACTTGCTCTTTTACAGTCAAAGGAAGCGGTGTCTTACAAAAAGGGCGGCGTCTACAATAAAAATCAGCTTTCGCCCGCCCAAAACTATGCCTGCATTGCGATCATACGTAATTATTTATACATGTGTACGTGTACATAGAACATAACGTATTTAATAAATGTCCGCAAAATATAAAGTAGTTTGTTTGCAGTTTGTTACAGGGGGGAAAGCCAAATATTTGTGCAAACGATTTGCAATTGTTTTTACTCAACTTAATTAGTTTATCCGTTCTGCGAATTACATCTTTTGCGCTAATTAAATGAAATTAAATCGACATGTTCATACAACTCAATGACCTTATTGTCGCCCATTTACTCCCGCTGCTGTGCACTTACAACTGTATTTGCCTTCTTTCTGTATTCTTTTTGCTTGTGTTTTGGGGATTTTCTATTCCCACAGTGTAGTTCAGTTTGTTTGTGTTTTGGTGTTGTTGTTTTAACCTTATTATTGTATCAAAATGAACATACGTATGACAAAACGGACCAAAAAGTATACAGATAATTATAGGTTGCTATGGGCAGAACGTTGACTCTTGTTTCCTGGCATTAGCTAAGTCTAGATAATTTCGTTTTGATCAAGTTCAAAGAGCCCAGCCTCCTCACAGAGTTCAGAGAGAACCTCTTCATAAAAGTATTTAGCCTCCAAGAGTTCGCTAACTTGACTGTCCCTTTCTCTTAATTCCTGAAGTATAGTCTCGTTCTGGTCACCTGTGGGATAGTCCATGCTTCTGGTCTCTACTTCTTCTGAGAAGGTGACCTGTGGATAAAGATGAAGGTTGTTAACCACAGGTTGCCCATGCGGTCAGAACATAATTCAGTTTCTCTAAGTTCTACAGCCTCGGTCAAACATCCTTTGGAAACTTCTGATTTTCTTAGATAACATAAACAGTGCAGACCTCTCGTCCCTGCCTTTTAGGGCGCGCTTTCGCAAAGAACAAGCGATGTGCAAATTTGTAATGGTGGAGTCGGGAAAGTCAACCAAGGGTTACAACTATTTTGTCCGAGGTTTTAGGAGAAACGTTTTCTTTTGTAAGTGATTGGGTTCCATCGCATGCGCTTGTTTAAGGTTTCAGGTCAGCTATCGATTAAGCGCCACTATTGACATCCTTCGGATGTTTATTGCCAGGAAGTACTACTAACGGATGAAATTTTATCAAAAGGATAGGCAGGCACACACTGCAATTCCACTGGTGTATCTGAATGTATCTGAGCTCAGTTGCTTAAATTGGCGGTTAGTGAACGCTTAAGGATAAAAATGTCAGACAACTGTCAAGATATGGCATTTCATTCTAAATGAGCCGAATTAGTTCTCTGCGTCAAACTCCTTCATTACTTTATAACCACTAGTAACACTTTTCGAACAAAGAAATTTTAGTTTAAATTTGGCTTAACTCTGGTTATAACCAAAGTAAATATCCTGCGCCAACTATCTTTCGAGCGACCCTGGTTAAACCAGGATGACAGGTGAATAGTTCTACTCATGTGTCATTGAACGATTCTAGCTACACTTTGTCACTAAAACCACTGAAGCCATAGGGAAAATGAATGAACCATCCTTGTATAGAGTCAAAATCCTCGAATTATGATTTAGTCTGTTACTGAAAGGTCTTTTTGATCAGTCATGCGGGATAACGTCATTTGGTCTCATGTCATGTTAAATTATCGGGATTTCTTACATCGTAGTTACCTTCTTGGGCATTTTTGCTTGAATCCTCCTCATTTTTGCAACCTAAAAGACGAACAAATTTATAGAACGTAAATCTACTTCCAAATCGAACGAAAGCTGTGTCTAACTCTCATGCGACGTGAGCTGTACCTGCTCAGGTCTCTGTTGTCAGAAAACAACGAAAATGAAGTCTCAAACGTTTAGAATTTCCGTTTTGAATTTCGGTGTCATTCATAAATCCAACCGCAATGCAAGAATACTCATTTTGAGGAATATGAGAAAATGAAACTTCACTTCTGCGATAACTTTTTTTAATTTGATCATTTTTTGTTACGTGATAGAAATGTTTTTTAACTTTTTAATTTCCAATTCTTACTGGCGTCTTTAATTTTAACATACCTTTTCCTTTTCAGAAGACATCATTTCTTGGAAGCTTGATTCAAGACTCTCAAGTTTGCTGGTAAGTTGCCTCACTTCTAACTCTAGACGATGTTTATCGTCTCTTAAGGTCATGTTTTCTGATCTCAGTCTTCTAGGTGATTCTTGTGAACTGTATGGGGACTCCTATTATAGAAATGGAAAAACATTTAATTTGCAGAGTGTGTTCCATCGATTTCTTCAGGTTCAGAACTTTACTCCGTAATTCACAAAACATATTACATTAGCCTCCACCCGTATGTAGTCAAGCATAGTCGAGGCTTGCCAAAGACACTCACATCTAAACTGAGGGAAGAAAGTATTCAAACTTTGAGACAAGACATTTAAGTGATACCAACACGTTGAAAGCGGATATATAAAGTGAGTTATGATATGTTTGTGACACGGTTAGCAATGCATGGGAGCCTTACAGTTTTCAATCAACTTCATGAAACTTACGTTCGAACTTGGACTGAGGGCTCTTGTGACTTTCTCTTCCAATGTTCTCTTTGTCATTTCTCTTTGTATCCTAACCTCCAACTTGTTCTTCAATTCCTCTTTTTCTTTTAAGAATTGCCTTTCCATTGTTTCTCTCTCCTGTTCGAACTGTTCCTCTAACTTAGATCGCTCCCTCCTAAGCTGGTTTCTTAGCTCCCATCTTTGCCTTTTAAGTTCTTCATTCTCATCTTGAAGCTCTCTTATTGTCTCCTCGAGCGGTTTTTTCTCGCGCGCTATCTTTTGTGATACTTCTTCCTCCATTTTAGAAAGCATCTCCATTTTGAAATTCGCCAGACTTTTTTCCATGACATGTCTGTCCACAACAGATGGATCTTGGTTGTAAAGCTTGTCTTGGATAAGTCTTCTCTTTTCTTGCAAGCTTCCAATCTCACGCCGTAGAGCTTGCAGTGTATCTTCAAACCTTCGTTTCTCTGCCTTGAGCTTCTTCTCGTATTCCTCTTCAAGTTTTTTCTTCGCTGACTTTATTTCTTTCAACTGTTCTTCACTTTCTTTCACCACTATTCCTTGACTATAATCTCCGTCTGATATTAGTTGCTCATTTTCACGAGGTATTCCTCTCAAAATACCCTCCAGCTCTTGTGCTCTCTGTGCTGACTTTTGCATCTCTCGTTTCATATCTTCTAACCTAGTTTCAAGTTTTGTGGTCTCATTTTCTAATTTGCAGTCAAATTCACCTTGTACTTTCCTTAGTAAATCCTCCTTGTACCTATCCCAGTCTTCTTTAAGCTTTACTCGATCTCGCTCATAAATTTCCTCAAGGCTCTCTTTCTCCTTCTTGTGAATCATCCGCATTTCTTTTCTTTGATGCTTCAGTTTTACGACCTCTTTCAACAGATTTTGAACAGCTGATTCCAGGGCTTTCTTTTCTTCTTCATGGGTCTTCTTTAAGGCCTCTTTCTCCTTATCAGTTTGCTCAATTAACCTGTTTCTGTCTTTGTGAAACCTTTCCTCGGCTTTTCGTATATCGTCCTCTACCCCCTCGATTTCTTTAGAATGTTCTTGTAGGATTTTGGAAAGGACATCACGGAAGTCTGTTTCCGCTGCAATATTTTTGTCAATTAGCTGCTCGTAAATCTTTTTCTCGATGGTTGCCTTGATCTCCATTTTTTCTTTCTCGAACTCGCGGTTCATCTGCTCGTTTGATCGTCTGTTTTGTTCTTCTTTCTGGGCCATTTTACTTCTAAGCTCTTCGTCAAAAGCTTTCTGTAATTTCTCTTTTTCAATGTGGAAGAGTTCTTGCATTTCCTCTCTTTCTTTATTCCACTTCTCTTCTTGCTCTTGGAGATCTGTTGAATGCTTTTTTATTTCTCTGCCATAAGTGTCTTCTCTATCTTCAAAGTCAAGTTTCAGTTTCCTCTTCTCCCGTGCTAGTTCTAATTCTAAGTCATCCTTTATGCGTTCTTTTTCTTTTGCAAGAACGTTTTCAAAATCTTTTCTTTGCTGCTCGGCTGAGGCTTTCGACAGTTCAAGCTTGTTTCTCAAAATCTCGATTTCTTGTCGTAATTCATCGTCGCTCGTGGCTCTTTCTGTCTCCAAAGACGTAATTTCTCCTTGGTACCTTTTTAACGTTTGTTGCAGGGCATTTTCCGGCTCATCGAGTTGTTCTTTTAAGTTTTCGTTTTTCATTCTTTCGTGGGCTGCATTTGTATCCTTTTCTTCTTCTTCTTCCAGCAATGCTGCTCCGACTTGCTCTGCATGGTGCTGTTTGATCTCTTCGCATAACGTTTTGTCATGTTTCTCTCCTTCTGTTACTAGCTTTTCATTTGATTCCTTGAGCTCCTCTAGAAGACTTTTGATGGTTCTTTTAAGATCGTCATTCATTGCAAGTAACTCTTGTAACTGGTTTTCAAGCTCGCTTTTTGACGTCACTAGCTCGTCCATCATGGCGGACTTTTCTGTCTCGAAATTCATCAGCAGTCGACTTTTCTCCTCTTCGTGGCATACTTCCATTTCCTTTATTGACTCTCTGAGTTCTTCGACTTCTTTGTTTAAATTTTTGTTCTTTGTAACCAGCTCTCCAATTTTCTTTCTTAAACTGATCATTTCCTCCACTAGTTTCCCGTCCATTTTTGTCTCATTCTGCTGTTGAAGAAATACCTTCCTTTCTCTCATTAAAGTGTCCACCTCGTCTAGCAAATCCCGTTTGCTTTCTTCGATGGATAGCCTTCTTTTTCTTTCTTTGGCTAAATCTTCTTGCAGCCGCTTATTATTCAGCCGTAGGTCGATATCTTCCTGTATCTTGGTTCGCGTCTCAGCAGGGCTTTCTTCGTCGTTTTCCGCTTGTTTCATTTTTAGATCGACAATGTCTCGCAGCAGATCCTGATTTTCCTTTTCATATTTCTCTTTCAAACGTTTTTCGTTTCGTAGTTCCTGTTCAAGCTCTTTTATCTTTTTCTCAAAGGTCTCGAGTTTTTCTCCTCCCCTAAACTCGCCTTTACTTTCTGTCGTTTTCGAGTCTGATATTTCGCAGACATTCCCTGACCCGTCCGATTGAAAGTCGTTTCCTAAAAGGCTTTTCACAAAGTCAGGATTTAAGGTATCCATATACTCTGGCAACTCTACTTTTATTACTTCCTCTTCAAGTGGTTGTCTTTTGGTCTCTACCAAAAACTCGACAGGGTGCTCGATACTCACGGGCGACGCTGGAATAAGCCTTCCTAGTGAAATAAGTTCCAGGTCATTTGATTCTGTAAACGCACGGCTGTCAGTTTCCTTCTCGTCGTTTTGATCTAAATCAATTTGGGAAATATTGTAATCGCTAGCCATTTCTGTCTCACCAATGTGACAGATTTCTTCAGCACGTTCATTTTCAGACACATTCTGAGCATCGCTCTGCTTTTTGCGAAGAAACTCATTTTCTTTGATCAGGCTGTCTAACTTTTCTGACAAATCGCCTTTGGTTTTTTCCATGGACAATCGCCTCTGCTTTTCATCTTCCAATTCTTCATGCAGCCGCTTGTTGTCCTGCTTCAGATCGACCTCTTCTTGTATCTTTCTCCGCGTCTCTTCCAGGTTTTTCGAATCGCCGTCCACCTGCTGCATTTTGAGGTCAACGATGTCTTTGAGCAGATCATGGACATCTTTTTCATATTTCTCCTTTAACAGTTTCTGTGTTTCTAATTCCTGTTCAAGCTCCATGATTCTTCTCTCTAAAGTACCCATCGTTTCGCCTTCCACGGCTTTAGTTTCTGTCAGTTTTGCACCCCCTTTGTTTTCGACTGGGAATTCACTATCAAAGAGTTCTTCTAGATTTTCACAACTAAGGTTTCTTTCATGTTGCGGTAACTCTACTTTCGTCACTTCCTCGTGGATCACTTCCTTATCTGGGATAAGAAGCACCGATTCACCTGGGTGTTCAACGACTTCGACTAAATACGTAATATCCATATCCCACAACTCCGGAACTTCGGGAGCGTCTTCCTCATTCAGAGCCTTGTAATGACTAACAATCTCTGTATCATTGATATCACAGATTTCCTCCACAATTTCATTAGCACGCACCAACCGAGCAGGCTTTATCTCTTCTTCTTTGACGTGACCATTACCAAGTGTGCCAACGTCACTTTGCGATGGTCCTTTCAATCTTCTCTCGTAGCTTTCTAAAACCTCAGCTATTGTTGCCTTCTCCTTATTTATGTCATCGAAAGCGTCGAGGTCTTCAGCTGTTGTAATCGCTGCTTCCCCTTCCTGTTCTTTATCCTCTCGTGATCTCATTAGCGCCTGCGACAATTCCTTGCCAACTTTCCTTGACAACTGTTCGTACTTTTCAGAGAGTGCAGCGTTTATTTTTTCAAGCATTTTCATTTGGTCGTGTTCTTGCAACAAAGCTGTATTTAAAGCGTTACCATCGCGCGGAATGGCCCCATCAAACTCGTTTCCTTGTAGGTATCTAGACATCTCAGAATTTCCTTCCCCTGAAATGATAGCTTGAGGTTCACTTTCCAGGCGGACAAGGTGCGCAAATTTTATGTCCTCCATCATCACATTTCTAGAAACCAAGGGCCCCAAATCTACTTCATCACCGCCTCTCAACTTTGTCTCGTACATTCGCAGTACATCGGTTAAGCTGAAGTTGTTTTCCTTAAGTAGTGTCAATGCTGTTAACTGGCTAGTAGCTTCTGGTTTACTCTCGCATACGTCATCCGGGAGTTTAAGCAACTCTTTAGTCAATCCCACTCCCACCCGATGAGTTATTTTGTGCAATCGATTCATCAATTCTCTTTGCTCGCCCCCTATTTTCTCAATTTGTTCCTCATAGTTGGTTATAGCGTCAATGACCGAAGTGTCCTGGGAGGATTCCTCAGTGAATACACGCAGAGCTCCATTTTCTCTCTTTAATTTACCAATTTCTTCTTCATAATCCAAGACAACTTCAGCTAAAGTTTTCTTTTCGGTTAACATCACTTCTGATGCTGCAAATAGTGGTTTCATTTCCACATCAGTGCTATTATATGGTACGTCTGAACTTAGAAGTTCCACGATAAGCCTTTCACCAATTTTTGCTGTAAGCAGACCCTCCTTCCTAATCAGCTCTTCGTTTTTGCCCATCATGAGTTTTATTTCTTGGTCATACTCCTCTATAACTCTCTCAAGTGGTTTTCCATCCTTACTCATTCTTTCGACCACATCTCGATACAATTTGTCTTTTTCGAACTCTGGTTGTCCAGACGATTTTTTGAGAATTTCTCTCACTAGCTCCTTGCCTACTTTGTCGGTGATTACATCAAGATCATTGGCCAGAATTTCTTTTACTTTCTTCAGCTCATGTATTTCGCTTTCTTGAGATGCTGCTATCTCAAGCATATCACTTGATATTAATTCTTTTAGTACAGATATCTCATGATTTTTATTTTCCAAATCTGTTTCGTATTCCTTTAAAACATCCGCGACTGTCGACTCTTTTTCCCTTTCCATTATTGCCACTGCTTTCAAAGAAACAGCATCCTTGCTTTCCCCTGTTCCACATTTGGCCAACGCTGTCAGCTGTTTTGAAAACTCTATGCCTACCTTCTTTTCCAGCAAAGTCTGCTCTTTTATTTTTCTAGTCAAAAGAGAAATTTCATCTTCATACTCTGAAATCTTTTCTATAAAGGATTTCGTTTCTGCATCTTCGGTGGCCAGATCTCTTATTGCGCCCAGTTTAGCAAGTTCATTTTCATATTTCTCTATGACGTCAGCAAGGGTCTTCTTCTCGTCTTTCATGATCTTAACAGCATTAACAGATGTGGGCTTATCTTCGTTGCATGTATTGGTTATTTCATTTACCAAAGGCTCACCCATTTTCTCTGTTATCATACGAAGACTAAACTCGGAATCGTTCTTCTCCTTTATTAGCTTTTGAATCTTATCTTCGTATTCCGAAACAAGACTGGTAAGTGTTTTTCCGTCTACTTCGTCTTTGCTCGCGACAGCTTTAAGGGTCTCGTTTTCCCTTGTAAGTTTCATGAGGTCATCTTCGTACTCAATTACAACGGCAAAAAGCTGCTTACCATGTAATGCCATAACTCTAAGCGCCTCTAAAGAACAACTGCCGATTGGTTCCTTGCCTTGAGGAAGAGTGAGGATGTCCGTAGCAAGATTATCACCGATTCTTGCAATTAATGTCGATAATTTGTTTTCTTTCTCCTTGTTAGTGTCCTTGAGACAATGAATTTCATCCTCATATTGGGATATTACGTTAAGGGCCGACTGTCCGTCTTTTTCATTGTTAAGCAAAGCCTCCATAGCACTCTTTTCTCTTTGCAATCTTTCTAAGTCATCCTCATAGTTTTCTATGATGTCGGCTAGGGTCTTTTCATCTTCTTTGATCTTCTGAAATGCTTTCCACTTTGACCTTGCACGGTCTTCTTGCTGCTGTCCCGAATCCCTATATCCATCTCTTTCTTCATCATTCCCCAATTCACCTTCGAGGGCTTTCACGAGGTCTTTTCCGATTTTCTCCGTGAGGATTCCCATGTTTTCTTCTAAGACGGTGTTTGATGCTTTCAAGTCTTCGATCTTCCTTTCGTAATTTGTCACGAGATCGGCGATGGTATAGCTCGAATCCTTCTCTTGTGAAGTTAGTTTAGAAAGGGCTTCAATTTGTTGTTCGTAGTTCTTCAAAATATTTTCAATTGTCATCCCCTTATCTCTAATTAAATTTTTCGCTTTTAAGTCATCTGAGGCTGGCACTCTGTTGTCATTCTCCTGGCTTCCAGTGGTCAGTAAAAGTTTCTTTTCTCCAACTACTTCGTGCAGTTCCTCTCCATGTGTCCCGTCTGCTGTTTTGTTTGCAGCTTCTGACGAGCCATATGAGGCCATCCTTTCTTCTTTGTCTTCTGCCTCGGCTTCACTTTCCGCCCTATCATCCAGTCCCTTAATATGCTCGGCAAGGTTGCTACCAAGCTTGTCTTTCATCTTATGCAAATCATATTTAAGTAACTTGTTTTCGTTCTTGAGATCATCTAGTTTGCCTTCGTAGCCACTGATAAGATCTGATATTGAGACATCCCCTTCCTTCTGTTGGCTAACATTCATTTTACGTAACGCGTCGAGTTCCTTCTCGTAGCATCTTATTACCATTTCCAGAGTTCTTTCTTCCTCTTGCATAAGGGCAAGAGCGTTTATCTCGCTTCTGTTGTCTCTCAAAGGAACCTTTCGTTTCTTTTCTATGTCGTTGATCAGGTCAGGGCCAATATGTTTCGCCAGGAATTCTAGCCTCTCTATCAAGCTCTTGTTTCTCCTTTCAAGCTTCTCTTTCTCGGTTTCATACTTTCTTATCAAGTCTAAGAACGTTTCCGCTGCTTGTCCTGTGTCGTAAAGAACTACTGACTTCAAAGTCTCAAGTTCTTCTTCATAGGTCTTTAAAACATTCTCTATAGTTCTTCCTTCTTCTCTAACAAGACTTTCAACTTTAAATTCCTCTTTTGCAACCGTATTCTGCGCAGGAGACTGTTGTTTTACGCCTGTTTCTAATTCTGTGACGCCGTCAAGTTCATATTCGACATTAGTATCATTCTCAGAGACCTTCTTCTCGCCTTCGGTAGCTTCAGCACCACCTTTTCCGATATTTATTAGCTTTTGTGAAAGAGCAGGTCCAACAGTTCTTTTAAGGATATCGTTTTCTTCTTTTAGCTCATTCATTGTGCTGCTTTGGTCATAAACAATACCTTCAGGGCCATCGCTGAAGTTCGACGCGTCGCTTAAGAATGTTCCAAGAGCATCTTCATACGTTTGCAACACATCTTCTAACGCTGACCTTTTAACTTCCATGATTTCAGTGACCTTTAAGTTTTTTTGCGACTCACCTGCCTTCAGCTCTTTGGCCTCGGTTTCAACGATGACAATTCCTTCCAGCATCTTGATATCGTTAACAAGATCACGACCAATTTTTTCCTCTAGGCTTCCAAGGTCAACTGTCAATTGCTTATTTTCTCTTTTAAGTTTATCTATTTTATCTTCGTAGTCCTTCACCACGTCCGTAATAGCGCCTCTATTTCCATCCTCTCTTGGAATAAAATCTCTCAGAACATCGAGCTCCCTCTCGTATGCCTTTATTACATTCTCTAACGTTCTTCCCTCCTTTTTCATAATTTCTGGAACCATTAAATTATCGTCCATTTCTTGATCACAATTGTCTTTCAAGTTTTCAGTTTCTTCAAGTCCTACCTTCTCCACTGCGTTCAAAAGACTTATTCCAATTGTCTTCTCTAAATTTTCCAGCCTTTTAACGAGGTTATTGTTTTTGTTTTCCAAACCCTCGATAACATCCTCATACTTTGTCATTTGTTTTGAAATAAATTCCTCCTTTTTGTCAGGATCTGTTTCTGTAAGGAACTCAAGCTGCTTTTCGTAGTCTCGAAGGATGTTCTCGATTGTCTTCCCTTCATCTTTTATAAGAGATTCGGCTTTAAAAACGCGAGGAGGCAAATCTGTACCAAATTTTATTTCATTGTTGTTTCTGTCAAGTGGCCGACCTCTAATGTCACTTGTGTCCTGCTTGTCCTCAGCTTCAAAATCGTGTTTCTGGCTTTCTCCCTCTTCTGTTATAACTTTATCATCAACTTTGCATGTATCAGTGGGTGCAAAATAACCAGTTACGGCCAGTCGCTCTTCCTTACCTGCCGAACTTAGCAGCATTTGGGCAAGTCCTGGGCCAAGATTGTCCTTCAACGCTTTGTTCTCACTTGACAAGTCCTCGATATCTTTTTCATAAGAAGCAATGACATTTTCCAAAGTCAGATCGTTGTCTTTCATTATTGTTGGAGCTTGAAGTTCTCCTAAAATGTTGGGTCCGCCTTCGTTTTCCCCTGAGTCAGCATCCCTCGGACTGGTGGTCTTGATGTCGCCAAGAAGATTAGCTCCGATCTTGTCTTCTAATACTTTGAGTTCACTTTCAAAACGCTCATTTTCTCTTCTCATTTGTTCCATCTTATCTTCATATTCTTTGACGACACCTGACATTGATCTTCCTTCATCGTTTTGGATGGGAAGGAGTTTCCTCAAAGCTGATAGTTCCTTCTCATAATTTTTTAGGACGTTCTCCAAGTTTCTATCCTCACTGATGACCATGTTTAGTGCTTCTAAATCAGACTTTTTACTAGCGTCATACTTTTCGTCTCCTTGTGATTTCTCTCCTGACTGCATATTCGCCAGACCGTAAAATAGGCCCTGACCCACTCGTTTTTCAAGTAGGTTTAACTTTTCCGCAGACACCGAGTTCTTCATTTCCAAATCAATGATTTTATCTTCATAATCTCTGACTAGGTCTGAAACAGACATTTTCTCCCCAGTTACTTCAGATGCCAGCCTTCTTAGTGCTTGTATCTCTTTTTCGTAAATATTCAGTATTCTTTCAATATTGTTACCTTCCTCTCTCAAGAGATTCATAGCCTGTAATCCACCTGTACCTGAAGGTACATCACCTTTTACTGCGCACGCAGCGTCTTGCTTAGATGGTTGCTTCATGAGTTCATAACCTTCTTCCTCAGTTTTCATTGCACTCATCGACTTGTCCCTGATACTTTCCTTTAGCGTCGTGTTAAGTTCCGAGTCTTCCTCAGTGTTGCTACCTTGTTGATCAAAATTCTCAGAACGAGAACTTTCTTCTTTCTTTGCCAATTCTAACAACTCCTCAGCAATACTCTGACCAAGGCCTTCCTGGTATATTTTGTTTTCTCTTTTAAGGCTGCAAAGGTCTCCCTCGTAAATTGCCAGAATGTCTTCCAAAGGTAATTTCTTCTCAATCATGACATCAGGAGCTCTTAGCTTTACTGCCTCTTTCTTGCCAATTCTGTCCCCTTTCTCGCTCGCTTTGAGAAGGGTGTTGTCCTTTTCAGCTTTTCTTATTTCCAGTTTACCAAGTTCGTCCACGAGGTCAGTACCAATCTTTGATTCCAGCTCAAGGAACTTGTTTTCTATAATAGTGATTTCTTCTGCACGGTCTTTCAGTTTGTCTTCGTAACTCTTAATAATATCTGAAAGGGAACTGGCCATATCTCCATGGTTCTGCGTCAATTCTCGTAGAGCAGCAAGCTCATTTTCATAAATTTTTAAAACTTCTTCCAGCGTTCTGTCTTCACTTCTAATCATCTTAGGTGCCGCTAGATCGGAACGCTTTTCCCCTCCAAATTGTGTCTCTTCGCGTCCGTTGTCACTTGTATTTAGATGTTGCAGTTCATCCATAAGCCCTGGACCAATAGTGTTCGTAAGTTCGCCCAGCAAGTCTAAGAGAGTAGCCTTTTCATTCTCCAATTCCTCTATCCTATCCTCGTAGTCCTTTACTAAATCAGACACTGATGAAGCTTCATTTGTCTCGCTGGGAAATAATTTATGTAACGCTTCTATCTCATTTTCGTAACTCTTTAAGATTTTTTCGATTGTAGTGTCCTCCTCTTTCATTACTTTCAATGCCGTAAGCTGGTTTCTTTCGTCTTTAGAAAAAGGTGCTTCATTTTCTTTTTGTTCTTGATGGGGAAGTTGGTTTTCACCATTGTCATCTTCCTTTGACGAAACTTTCAATTCACCTTTTTCTGGAACGCCTTCTTCTGCTCTCGCTATCAGGTTTGCTGCTAGTCCGCCGCCCAAAGCGTCTCTGAAAATTTTGTTCTCTCTTTCCAGTTCTTCAAGGGAGCGTATTTGGTTAATACCAAACCTATTATCTTCACCTCGTGAGCAAGGAAGTATTCCAAGCGCTTTCTCGTATGTTTCCAAAACGTGTTCTAGAGTCGAGTCTTCTTTATCCATGATAAAAGGGGCATTCAGTCGGCCAGATTCCCTTACGTTATTGTTGCCTTGCTTTTCTGATAACTCTGAATGAGCTAAGCCTCCTCTCTCAGTTTCGGCTTCCGTCAACTTCAGTGACAATATGTCTTCTACGAGGTCATTGCCAATTTTCGCGACAAGTCTGTCATGTTCTTTCTGTAGACCGTTGTTTCTGTTCTTTAGATCGTCAATTTTGTCTTCATACTCTTTGACAATATCAGAAATAGAACTCATCTCTTCGCTTTCAGTTGGAAGTATGTTTCTCAAAACATTGAGCTCTTTCTCGTAATTCCTTACCACATTCTCCAGCGTTTTGTCCTCTTTTCTCAGAACTATTAGTGCATTTAGGCCGTCATTCTCTCTAACGTCGTAGTCTTCATCTTCCATGCATTCTAATTTACCCACAAGGTCTGGTCCTATACGTTCAGATAGTTTCGAAATTCGATCTGAAAAGGTTTTGTTTTCGCTCTCTAAGTCATCAATCTTGTCTTGGTAGCTGGAAACGAGGTCGGCAATGGAGTCGCTTTTCCCATCTTCGTTGGGAACTAGTTTTGAGAGCGCCTCCAGCTGCTTTTCATAACTTCTCAGGATATCCTCGACAGTCATACCCTTTTGTTCTAGTAATGATTTTGCTTTAAGATCGAATGATGATACGCCAACTTCGCCTTCTACAGATTCACTTTTAAGTGCCTCTGGGTTTACGTAGTACGTTTCATTTTCGTTTGGGAAAGTAACTGCTGTGTCAGATACAGCTACGTCGTCGTCCCTGTTTTTCGTGTTTATAATTGATTTATACAAATCGCTCCCCAGCCTTTCCTTTAATGTAGTTACTTCATTTTCCATTTGCTTAAGTTCTATTTCAATTAGTTTTTCATAATCCTCAATGATTGTTTCAAGAGTCTTTCCACTTGTTTCCATGATATCAGGGGCTCTTAGTGATGTTTGAGTGGTCCTTTCTCCCGTACCAGTTCTACACTCTGGCAATGTTTCCATTATTTTTTCAGAAATTTCTTTAGCCTGCTCATCTACTGTTTGTTTCTCATGTTCTTTTACATCGTATTGATCAGAGGTCTTTTCCTCTGTTTTCCTTGCCTTCTCCTTGTTATGTGCATCTTCCCGTTCTAGAGCAGTCGGGTCTTGCATTGCAACCAATGTTCTAGTCAGAGATGGCCCCAGTTTAGACTGCAATGAATCCAGCACCCTCTCGTAAGATGCTATGACGTCACCTAAGGTTGTTTTATTTTCAAGAACAATATTGGGTGCCTTTATTTTCTTTACACTTGCCTTCTCCTCTTTCCGCTCTGTCGATTCTCCCTTTGGTTCGTCTATTGAGGCCTTTGATATTTTTCTCGGCCTTACGTGGCCACTCGAATGTTTTCCCATTTCTGTGCTGGCATCTTTGTCTGGTGGCTCTCCTACCAATTCTTTACAGGTTGTCTCACCACATTCTATATTTTCAGGTATTTTAAGTGCATCTACCTTGCCATTAGTCTGAACATCATTTTCTATAGGGTGATCTGTTTCAATTGTCAGGGCATCAACAAGATCTTCCCCAAGTCTTTCTTTCAGGAGTTGAAGCATTCCTAGGTTCTTGTCTTGGGTTTCAACAATACCTTGCAATTTCATGTCAATTTCAACAATGTCATTGGGAATTGTACCGTCAGATGTATCAACTGTGCTCAGTGGGGTAGCACTTGTTCGTCTTTGTCGTGTTGGAGAAGAAATCGCATCCTCCACGTCCGTACTCGTGTCAGAATCTCTGAGGTAACTTTCTGGGTTCAAGTCTTTCGGTATTCGCTGAAGATCGTTTTCATACTGGGCTATAACGTCCCCAAGGGTTTTGCCACTAGCTTCCATTATCTTTGGTGCTCTTAAGTATCCTTGGAAATTTCCCTCGTCAGCTGAAGCAGAAACGATCTGTTCATGTGGGTAAGTGAAGTATGGCAAACATATGTAATAAAGTTTGGGTGGAATTTTATTTTCAACATAACTTGGAAGCGGCCCAGAGCCTCTCGTAAAGTCGGTGCCTCGCATTTTGACTTCTCCTTGTCTCTCTTGTTGATGCTTTGGCATTAGTTTGACATCCTTTGAGTCCTTCAGTGTGCTTCCCCTTCTTAGTTCATCTTGGTGCTCAATGCCGTCTTCCTCTCGTCCACCTGTTTCCGGATCAGTTGTTTTAACATTGATGCCATTAATTTCCTCTTCTGGTAGTTTGACAGCGCCTTGATCAGCGTTAAATTCTGATACGTCTTTATCTTTATTAAGCTTGTAAAGGTCATGTCTATTCACCGTGCCATCCGAGTAAGGATCCGCTGCTGTCCCATATGCTAGTACAGGCTTCTCAGTGTTTTTGCTTAAACTAAGGATGTCCTGTAGAAGGACCTCGCCCAGCCTTTCCTTCAGTAAATCATTCTCACAAGACAGACTATTAAGCTCCTTTTCATAAACAGCAATGACATTTTCGAGATCTTCGTCAAACTCTTTCATTATAGAAAGGGTCATGAGCATCCTTGGAGTATCGACATCGTCTATTCTGCTAGGTTTGTCTTTCGTCCACAAAATTGAGCTGAGGAGGTCTTTCCCGACTGAGCCTTCTATTGCGTCCATTTTCTTATTCTGTTCTTGCAGTATATCTTCCAACGTCTTTTCACCCTTTTGGACCACACTAAGAACGTCGGAAAATTGCGAATGTTTATCTGGTAGATACTGACCAAGTTCATTTGCTAATTCCTCTCCAATTTTATTTTTAAGTGATTCTAACTCCGAGCTTAGCTCATCGTTTATTAGCCTAAGCTGCTTATTATCCACCTCAAAATCTTTGAGTAAATCACTGATGGTTAATTCTCTACTTTCAATCTCGTCTACTGCTGACAGGGAATCGCTTTCTTTGTCTGTTTGTGCTTTTATAGAAGCTGGTATTAATGCGTTAGCGAGATCTTTGCCAACTTTACTTTTCAGCAATGCCATCTCTTCATTAACGTTGTCTCTCTCTTTTTGGGCAGCATTTTTCAACTCTTCTTTTTCTTTTAATAGTTCGGTTACTGTCTTTTCATCCCTTCCCATCGCTTCCAAGATACCGTAGATAAAGAAGCGTGATACTTTGTTCTCGCCATTTTTTCTTCTTTCCGCCAGCTTGCCTAAAATTCCCGATTCACGTATCTGGTCAGAAACTTCTCTTTCCCTTACTTCTAGATTCTCCTTTCTTTGGAAGAGTTCTTTCATTGCCTCGCTTATTTCTTCCGTTTCAAATTCAACATCCATCTTTAACTTTTTATTTCTGATTTCGTCCAGCTTTCTCTCTAACTCCTTCTTTCTTTCTGACAATTCTTGGGCATTTGTAACATTCGCCTGCTCGACGGTATCCATTTCGGTTTTGTCAAGTGTTGCATCAATTTCGGTTAGATATTCTCTTAAACTTTCCTTCTCAATAAGCAACTTCTTAAGATCTAACAGGTTCCCATTCCTTTCACTTAATTCGTTCTTTCTACTTTCCAATTCTCTGTCCACTTCCTTCTCCTCTTTGCTCCACCTGTCAATTTCGTCTTGAAGGGCCTCTAATTCGTTTTGAAGTGCTTGCCTTTCTTCAACAGCGCATTTTTCGTGTTCGTTTAGTTTTTTCTTAGCATCCTCTAAGCGTACCTGTACTTCTCCTGCTAATTTAATGATACTTTCCGTGAGAGGTTTCAACTTGTTATTCAACTTTTCTTTTTCATCTTCAAGGGGGTTGACTTTTTCCTTAGTGACGTTTTTCTTAGTCTTTATTTTCTCTACGTCATTTTCTCGTCGATCGATAAGCGCATTCAGTTTTTCCAACTCACTCCTCAGCTCTTCGTTTCTTTGGCATTCATCACTCTGTTGCTGTTCGTTAAAAAGTTTTTCTTGTAAATATTTCTTCTTGAGGAACAGGTCTTGAAGCAACTGAGATCTTTCAAGTTCTCCTTCGAGTTTGACTTTTTCAACAACAAGAGACTCTAACTTCTGTACATCATTATCAATCAACCCAGCGTTCTGCAATAGAGTGTTTAGTTGATACTCATTCATAGAAAGATTATCTTCCATTTCTTCACGTTTATCATTCACCTCTGCCATTTGTAACCTTTGGTTGCTCTCGTTTTCCTTCATTTCCTGTGGTGGAAAGACTGCCTCCTTGCTATTGTTTTCCTCGAGAACCTCTTGAAGTTTCTTGTCCACTGATATTTTGTCTCTAATGACGCTTTCGACCACCTCTTCGTCACTACTCGGGTCTTTTCCTTCTCTATTTGCTCTAATTAGGCATTCTGCTTTCTCTTTGAGGACTACTTCCATTTCATGTTGTTTTTGACGAAGTTCTTCCCATCCTATTATAGGCGCAGATTCTTTTCCGAGGGTTGAAATTGCCTGGGTAAAGGTATCGTTTACCTCTTTTGGATCGTAACGGCAATAGTCATCGCTACTTTCTATTTGCACCCTACTTAATTCATCTGCATCTTTTCGTTTTGCGCCCTTCAGATCTTTACTGACGTTCGATTTTTTTTCAATGATATTGGCTAAGCTCTCAGCTGCTCTGCCAGGTTCATCGGCAATGTGATCCTGTAGTCTGGCAATTTCCTCTTCCAGTTTCACCTTCCTCTCTACACACTCCTCTAAACCTTGAGCGTGGGTTCCCATCAAGCCACCAGTACTTATACTTTTCAGTATTTTTTCATTGGTATTGTCTAGGTCTTCCACTAACTTGTCTTTGGTGTCTAAAAGCTCTTTGATTTTAGAACAACAGTCAGCATTTACCTTTCCAGTCCTCTTGAACTGAAACGCCTCAAGAAAGTTGCTCTGTTCTTGCCATATCTGCCTATCTAGCAAATGAGCCTGTTCTTCGAGGCCATCCTTCGAAGAAAGTATGCTTTGTAACTGTTTCACATCGTTGTGCTGTCCTTCCGCTAACTGTGAAGAATCCAAATATTTGGCAATATTTTTCTTCAACTTTTCCTTTTGTTTAAACTTTTCAATGAGTTGTTCAGGGTCAACGGAACTACCTTTTCTTAAGTTATTTTGTTCGTCAATAATTTCAGCTTCGAGAACTTGTAAGTCTTCCTCTTTTTTCGTCTTTGCTTCATGAATCATTTGCAGCTTCTCAACTGTGGGGATCTCCTCGGCGAGTTCGCAATCGAGGCCAAATTGAATCCCGATAGTCCTGAAGGCAGCATTCAATTCTTCAATTTGATATTCGAGTTCCATCTTTCGCTGGTTTTTAGAGTTGTATTGATCTGGAACATTTACTTTATTTCCGTCCATAAGTAACTCGTCTTGGGTTTTTTCACCAGCATCGTCTGCACCATCTGTTATTTCTTCAGCAGTTCTAGTTGGCAGGTCTTCGGTTCCGTCACTTGGTTGATTAACAAATTTTAAAGCCTTCTCAAGTCTGGCTTTTTTCCTGTAAAATGGCTTTAACCTATCTGTCTGTTCCTCTAACACTCTGTGATACTTGTTGTTTTCATTTTCTGCTTTCTCGATCTTCTTATCTAGCTCTCCTATTTCATGCTCTGCGTCCGCTTTGCTATTTAGCAAATGCTCGATTTCGGGTGGTACCCATTTATTCATTGGCCTTGCTCTTAAATGGGAGTTGCCATGGCCAGAATTGGTAAATTCCTGTAAAGCGGCAAATTGAACATTCAAACTGTTTATGGAGTTTTCCAAATGTTCTTTTTCTTTCTCTGATTCTTGACTCGTTGTTTCTAACAGTTTTCTACTAGAATTCAGTTCCCGTGTCTTTTCAGTTAAATCGTCTCTCAGCACATCTTTCCTGTACATGAGACCAGGCACGGTATGCCCATCGTCACTTCTTAAATCTTCCATTTCCCCTTTCTTCTCATTTAGAATGTTATTAATTTCATCCAGTTTAGTGCACACGTCCTCTTTCTCTTTCAGTAGGTGTTCCACAAGCTTCTTGTCTTCGTCCCTCTTAAGATGTTTTTCAGTTTCTTCTAAGGAATGCATTAGTTCCAGTTCCTTCTTGTCCAAGTCTTCGTTGAGCTCTTTTATCGTATCACTGCCACTTTCCGCAAGCTCTTTTATCTGCAAATCTATTTTTTGAATCTCATTTGCGAGCTGTTCCTTCTCGGTATATAACTCGTGTGCGCTGTCTAGTGCTGTGTCTGGGCTCCTCCGGTAATTTTCATCGGTTAGTTCTGGGATTTCATCAACGAATCCTTTGCCCACTAATTCACACAAAAGACTGAACTTATCTTGCAATATTTTGTTATTTTCTGTTAGCTCCTCAATAAGATCTTGGTTGCTGATAGGAGAGTCTCTCCCTTTAACATTGATGTGCTCTTCCTCGTCCGTTTCTTCTACTTTGTCTTCTTTTTCGTCTTCTTTGCTGTGTTTACCTTCCTTCCTTCCTCTTCCCTTTTTCCTTTTTTTCTTTTCTTTTGGTTTTTCATTAACTTCTACATTTTTCTCTCCTTCACTAGTGTGGCCTTCTGGTGAACTTTCTTCGTCTTTTTCCCTGGGATGACCGTTGATACCCCCTGTTAGAATCCCGTCGAGATGGTCCGTTTCTTCAGAACTGTCTCCTTTGATAACGTTGTCAATTCCCTTTTGTTTCTTTTCTGGCTTTTTTTCTTTCTCTTCTGTAGACTGGCCTTCGATGAGGTCTCCATCACTTTTTTCATCTTCCTGGCTAATTGATGCTTCTGGTGACTCTTTATCTGTTTTTAATTTAAGCGAAGTAATTTTTTCATCTGCATCTGGAATTCCAGGCTCACCATCAATTTCGACTGGAATTTCCTGTTCGGCATTTTTATCTCCCCCTTCATCACCGGATTGATCCTCTTTGTACCTTTTCATTTCATTGTATGGTTCTGCTTGGGATGTGTTTTGGATGGTGCTCATGTCCTCGTCCCCTACGACGTCTGTTTCCGCGATAGGACTGCCCTTGGTATCTTTATCTTCCTTGCCATCGGCAAAGTTATCCTTTACTTCTTTTGCCTTCTTGGAAATTCCCTCTTTCGAAGAAATTCCGTCGTCCGCTTCTGTTCCTTTCTCGTCATCCGGTTTTTCAACCGTTTTTCCTATATTCGTTATGGCACTGTCATCACCTTTGCCTTTTTCCTTCTTTTCATCTCCTTGATGCCCTTTAGGTTTACTGGAAATGGGAGTTTCCTCTTCCGTTGGTTTTTGTATTTCCATTTGCTCTTGCGGTACATCGTCGTTTTTAATTCCTTCGTCTCTGTCCCTTTTCTTCTCCGCGGAAAGCAGGTCTTCGATTTCGGAATCTTGCAAATGAGCTTCACCAGCGTAATCACCATCCTCTTCTTGCTCTTCTTTAATAGTATCAAGGTCTTGTCCAACAGCCGGATACTTGCTTTCTCTTGAGAGACTCGTGCCGTCAGTAGTAATGAGATCATCAGAACTATATTTGTCCTCTTCGGATGTAGGCGAACCCTTGCCCTCTAGATCGCGTTTACCTGTAGCAGGGGAGTCTCTTTCGCCATTTTCAACTTGACTTTCTTCTTGACGACTACAGTCTTTAGTGGGAGAGCTCAGTAATTCTGGTTTGCCTTTCTCTTTTTCTTGTTCTTTGTTGTCTGTCTTGTCTTCTTGCTTACCTTCCATGTTTTCCCGGAAATCAGTCCGTCTACTGTCATCGTCATCCGACGGTTCCATTGTAACTTCCGTTGTCTTTATTTTTGAGAGCCCCTGTCCATCCACTAAGTCCTCTGAACTCTTCTCTAACACATATTCCTTCACTGTTTGCGTTCCTGTATCTCGTTTTGATGCTTGCGTTGAAACCTCTCCAAAATCAGTGCGGCTGACAACCAATTCTATTCCGTTAAGCATCTCTTTTTCCAAATCCTTTCTTTTACTGCGAAGAGCCTCTTTTGCCTGTTCTAATTTCTTCATTGCTTTGCGCAAGCTATCCTTGTATTCTCCATAATAAAGTCTTCCAAGATTGAACCTCTCGAGGTTAAACGTAAATTCAAGTTCCTTTTTCTTGATGTTCAATGTGTTCTCATCATCATTCGATTCTGGCCCAGAATACGCTCCCTCGTCAATGTCGCCGTTTAATGCGCCGGTACCTGAATCTTCTGACTCTAAATCAGAACTCGCACCGGACGTTGTCTCTGATTCGCACGTGAACTCTTCGTCCTCGCTAACTACAGCGTCTACGAGTTTCTCTAAGGCTTTCCTTAGCTCATCCCTGTTGTGAATTTCGTTTTGCAATAGCAAAGCTTGGGTGTGTGTTTTAAAACCGTTCTCATTTAATTTGCTCGCTGACGAGACTACATTGGATCGTGTAGTATCCTGGCTAAGAAAGCTCAGACTATCAAAAGGCTTAACGTCTTCTGGTGTGGTAAGCGGAGCACTGGCCATGACGTCCATTATCAGGTCAATAGCTTCCTTGAGATTTGCAGCAGCTTTTTCGTGTTCTTGATGGCGTTTATTCTGTAGCGCAGCAATTTCCTTCTTAAGCGGAATGGCAGTTTCAAGATTTTCTTTATCTCTTTCGAGTCTCTCTTTTTCTTTAAGCCGCTCTCTCTTACTCTTTTCAGGTGAAGCCTTTTTATGTGCAGCCAGCAGCTTTGCTGTGACGTCATTTCTTTCTTGAAGTAACCTCATTTCCAGCTCCGCTTTCTCAGAAAGTAATTTTTGCAAATCCGTAATGTCACGTTCGTATTTGAAAATGAGGTTCATTTTTTCACAGTTGAATTCCCTCTTCATTTTTTCTGTTCTTCTAGAAAGAATGTCTCCTAATTCGTCTTTCATCTCCTGGTAATATAACCTACTCAAATAGAATCTTTCGGTGTTGAGGGCCTCTTCAAGACTCGACTTCTGCTTTAGTAGTTTCTCAATTATTTCGCCCTCTGCGCTCATTACAAAGTCGAGATGCTGTATTTGAAGTTTTTCCGTTAGTTCTTTCTTATCTTTTGTGAGAACGTTTTCAAGTTCATCAAAGGAACGTCTCAGTCCTTCGTTTTCGCGCCTTAACTCGTTTACCATATCTAAAGAGCTCATTGAAGTCTTATCGTTCCTTGTTTGGTGAAGATCGTCTGTCGATGTACCCCTGTCTTTGGTGGCCTTTACCTCAGCACACGTAGGTGAACGATCCCCACGTTTATTTGTATCCTGAAGATGCCTTAAATCTTTTACTGACTCTTGAACTTTGGCTGTCTTCTCATTGGCCAACTCTTTCAATACGTTACTGAATTCATGCTGTTGTTCCTCTTTCAGCTTTAGCTTTTCTAGCTCATGCGATCTATGAACTTTCTTAAGCAGCCCTTTCACTTGTAGATTTAATTTCTCCTTTGTAGATTTGTCAATATTTCCTTTGGTATTTTCTTCTCCCAAAAGGTCATCTACAGCTTGCACTTGGTCTTTCAAAGAAAATGTTGGCTCTTCTCGAAGCAAAATGGTGATATCATGCTCGCCATTTTCTTCACTACCACAGATCTTGTCAATTTCAACGATTTCCTGATTAATGACATCCTTCATTTGTTTGTAGGACATTTCAAACTCCTCCAACGTTTTTGGCTCTTTTCCTTTGATCATGCACCTCCTCAGTCTTTCACGAATTTTTCGGAGAAAGTCATTCATTTCTTCTTTCTCACTTTTCAATGTTTCATCTCTGGTTTCTGTTGGTGTGGATTTAACATCAACCCTCATCCCTTCAATTTCTTTGTATGCTTCACGATCAACAGTAACTGTTGGTTCTGTAACAAACGAAATGCCAACCTCAGCCTCTTTTTCTGAAGCAATTTGTACCTCCTCCAGCTTTACTTTAAGTGAGTCGACTTCCTTTTGCAAATCTTTCTTTTCACTTTCAATTTTTTGCAACTGTTCTTTTTCTTTTCTTAGCTGAGCAAGTTCCTTTTTGTGAAAGGCTTCGACTTCTTTCATGTTTCTCTCGTAAGTCTTGATATTTGCCTCCATCGTTTGCTGGAGGCTTTGGCGGTGATTATTCTCTTTAAGAAATTTTTCTTCTATCCTGTTCTTTTCGCTCAAAAATTCCTCTGTTTGATCGGCTAAGTCTGTGAGTTTCTGTTTAGAGGTCTCAAGCTCTTCTCGTTGCTTCGCGACAATTGATTTTAGCCTATCAAGTTCTTCTTCATAGAGCTGCCTCATATCACTTTCCCTCTGTTGCATTTCCAATTCTTTTTCATTTATAACTCCTTCATATTCCTGTTGCAGGTCATTTTTCTCAAACTCGAAACTCTTCAACAAATTAAACTGCTCCTTCCGGAATTCAGCTTCTAAACGTCCCTTCTCATTTTCGAAGTCTTTCTTCAACTTCTCGATTTCCTTGCGATGTTCAAGCTCTGATTCCCGAATTGGTCTTTGCTTCCTTTTAATCACTTCAATCTTCTGCTTATGTTGTTGCTCCATTTTATTTAATTCATCCTCATATTGCTGTTTCAGTTTTGCAGTTTCATCGATGAGTGCAACTTCGACGTCTTCTTTGGTTATTTGATCTGATTTTGTAAGTAAAGACATTTCACGGTTATAAATTCTGGCTAGACTAAATCTTTCAGTATGTAATGCATTGAGCAATCTCCTTTTTTCTTGCTCAAGATCATCGATGGTCTGGTTTTTCTCAAGAAGTGTCTCATTATAGCCAAACTCTAAACTTTCCTGTAATTCTTTCATTTCGCGCTCAAACTGCTGAAGCATTCTTTTCTTCTCGAGTTCGAACTTTTCAGAAAGTAACTTTTCTGTAATTTCTAGTTTAAATTCTATCTCCTTTTCTTGATCGTCTTGCATTCTTTGCTTTACGTGATCAAAGTTTGAATTCATACGCTCCGCCTGGTTTGAAAACACTTGTACAAGCTTCGCTTTGTCTCGATCAAATTCCCTAACGAGTTCTAACTTTTCAACATTAAATTTTTCAGCTAGTCGGTTTAATTCCTCGTTATGTTCAATTTTTGTAATATAAACATCACTGTCCGGGAAGTGTCTAATTGATAAATTTTCTTCATGCTCAACACGGAGCAATTCCCTTCGTATCATTTTTATTTCTTCGTTTTTTTCGGCAATAATTTCCTCATATTCTCTCCTCATCTTTAGCTTGTCCTCTTTGTATTTCATTTCGAGATTCCTTTCTCTCGACTGAAAATCTCCCGCTGTTTTCCTTTCATAATTTTCCCTCTCACGCTTAAACTCGTTTACGTTTTCCACCTGTTGTTTTTGAAATTCTTGCAGCAGGTCCTGTTTTTCTAATTGAAATTCTTTTCTCATCAATTCCTTCTCTTGCTCGTGCCTTACCACGAGATCGTCTACTTCCTCCTTGTGCATAATTTCAATAATTTCCTTTTCTTTGAGAAAGCCACAAACGATGTCATTTTTTTCTTTAACAAACTGCTGCCTTTGAAGTTCCACCTCGACGTTTTCGTTGGACGCATCAAACCCTTCCATGTTGTTCAAGCAAACTAAAAGCGCGGATTCCAAATCTGTCTATTCTTGGCAATATTTATCTAACATGTGAAGTTTTGCTTTTGGCAAGAAATCCAATAGATCCCGTACGGGTCATAGCCGCGAATCATTGCATCTCGAGCGAAAATACACGTATACAGAGAAAAAAAAGTACGCAGAACGTGCGTTCGTAAGCGAGTGCAGCGTAAAAGATATTTGCAGTTGTCAAGTAAGCTTTTTAATAATTAATATTGCCACCAGCGTTACTCGCGACAGAAAGAACATATATATCACAACTAGGCCTTTTTAAGTAATTCTTGGAATCGAATCGACGCCTGCGCACCATTAGCCGGGAAGATTTTATCAATTGACGACAACATTGCAATAGTACTCTTCACTTATTTAAAGTTGCTGAATTAATCCTCACTGCAGGCGTACAGCTCTATATTAAATTAGAAATAATTATTAACTTGATAGCTAACTTTAAAGCTATGATAAGCACACCCCCCAAGAGAAAATTCTTAGATGTTAATCATGTCTGACTAGGGTTTAAAAGAAATTAGTGACAATGAAGCTGATATCCATAAAATCATTTTCTGGAACCTTTACTTTTCGTACTGAGGTCGATGTAAGAACTTTTTGCTTTGTTCATTTTAGGTGTCCGAGATTAAAAATTTGTACTCCATAATCATTGCATTGCAAATTTAGAGAACATCATTTTGTATCTTTCTTCACCCTTGAAATTATTTTACAGTACCTTGAATGAAATTACACTTCTGACAAAAAAAATCACCTTTTGAAAATCGTAATCTCATAGAGAAAAGAGTCTCTTCAGCAAATCCATACCTTACTTCTGCAGAGTTTGAGAGAAAACGCTTCTTGTATGTTCGACCTTTAAGTTTTGCCAAATCGTGCACGTTTAGTGAAGTGTTTTCGTTTCTCCAGTAGACAGGGCCAAAAAATATCCGGGACTTAAGGTTTCGAATGATATTTAATGTTACTCAAAAGTCATTTTATGCATGACAGGTCCTCTTCAAACTGGATAATATAAACATTCATTCAGTTCTGACAGTTGAAATGCTGCCAAGGCAAAGCTCTGCATTGACATCCATTAGAGTAATGGTAAGGAAATCGAAAGGGAAAGTTGAAATGTGATGCAATTAGAAACCATAAAGACGTCGAGTTGAATTCGAAGATGACCGCGAGGGCGCCCTTGAAAGGTTTAAATTCCAGCCAGCACCTTTGCCTATAAAACAAGAACGTAAAACAGATAATGAGAAGAAAATATTAAGAAAAGGAAATAACATTTATAAATATTGATAATCTTTGAAATTAGAATTGCCCTGTACTTAAGGTTGGCCTTTTGACCAATTTCCACTATTTTTTTTTTCTAAATAACGTCAACACTCGTTTACACTGACCTTTAATTTCCCACGAATGGTTAATTCATTGTATTTTTGTCTTTGATTCTGTGCCTCTAATAAACAAGAGTAATTTTAAAACATTCGATTTTGACAACTACGTTTGTTCAGCAACTTGTATCAATTTCAAAGGAATAAACACATCCTAGTGTCCCTTCAGGAAAGATCATATAAAATCAGTCATAGTTAATGAAAGACTCATTGTGCGGAGCGGTGGAGATAGCCGTTAACTCATTAGCGTGTTACTGTTTGTTATTACATTTTGGGCAAAAAAGATCAAGGACAGAAAGCATTGTTATGTAGAAAAGGTGAAAACAAGAAAGCAAGGTCTGAGAGCTGCCTCGTACCCAGACGTCTCTCTTTCAATGGTCTGACTGAGATTGTATTTGAACTAATGCGAAAAGTCCCTCTTTCTGTTAACAGAACACACCCAGACGTTTCCAACCACACCGGTGTTTTCGAATTGTCTTTGACCGTCTACTTTAAACCCGGGGGAAAAAATGACTGGTATGTGGCACGCTTGTGTTCGGCGGACATCGAAAACAGCACGTTTCCCATGTTGTTGATTTGTTACAGGCTAGCCGGGTCACGAATGAGTGGCTATGAAGTCAGCGTTTTCAAAAATCTTCATTTTTGGCCGTCTGAACTAAATTTATTTGAACAAACTCGTTTTAGTTTCACTCTCTGCATTTCGTCTTGGAAGGTAAGACAATTTCTTTAATAATTCAACGATTGATATGAAGTCACCTTTCAATCTATGTCACCACTTGCACGAGGAGTTGGATTTGCTACATATCTGTCATTTCACTCAATTCAAACTCAGTGCAAAATGTGCTTCGAAATTTTATTTTGTACAAAATCCAGTTTTTTGTACAGTATTAATACAGTTGATCTCTTTGTCGGTATTGGTGCAATGCTAACCCCGGGGAGGTATTCCCTATAAAATTGACGGGGTGCTCGTCGGAAAATTTCGAGAAAGCCCCTAAAAGGTACCAGAATCTTCTTTTATGGGCGTGTCCCAAATTCATTTCCACCCCTAAGAGGCACCAATTCAACAACAACAAATTATATAACTGGCACTGCAAATTTTAATAGTAATAAAGATAAGGTCTAGATAGCTGCAACAATATAGATAGTCGTATAAACAAAACAACGTACTTTCTTTAATTTTCCAGACATTTTTCGACGGTACATCCGTCATCTTCACTGTTACATATTTTGAAATCGCCGTTGAATTTAAAGCGCGCGCGATCTCACAAAGTTCGTTACATTGCGTTGTCAATATTGCGTACTAAAACAAAAAAATAATTAAATGAGTGACGCTTAGTTCTTTACAAGGAGAGAGTCAGGTTAATGTGTTTCACCTGCTGGTTAATAAACACTTTCGAACACTTTCTTCTCAAGGACTTTTTGAAAGTAGTGTCATATATCTTTATCCTAATAAAGCGTATCAACTCTGGTAGCAGTCATTGTAGGTTTTAGCACCTTAAGCGGTGCCAATCCACAAATTTAAACCCCTAAAAGAAATGACGGGCACCCCTCCCCCCCTAAACCCCCCCGAACCCCCCGCCCCCCCGCCCTCCCGCCTGGGCTGCTGACTCGTCCCGGTAACGCCTACTTATCGCGGTTAACGTGACGTCACTCTACTTCGTGGTGTAAAACTATGCCTCACTTAAAATGTGTGTTTCTTCTTTCCTGTGTGGTCCCCAGGCCGATTTATGGCCATTATTTTTATTGAAATCGAGTTTGGGATCCATGTTTCAAGCGATCTCTAAAACTGTTAATCAAAAGCTATTCTTGAACTAAGAAATCACGGCACGTGCATTAAGTACATACTTATATTCCCAAAGAACATTTTAGCTTGCGGTACTCAAATTCGGAAAATAGTGCTCTTTCGCCGCTGCCTTTTTTATATCTCTTTTATGATATTCTACAACTTGAGCATTTATTACCTTTCAGTCAATTCTTAACATAAAATTGCGTGACGCAACCCCTATTAAGGGCTATGTCAGCTGGAGAGCATGTGCGCTAAGGTTATGCAAATTACTTTCAACTGTCAAACTCTATTGTTTCTCACGCGTGACTTTCTCTGTCACGTCCATGGCTCCGAAATTTACAGAGACGTTTTACAAGCGAATTGGGTCTAGATAAGGGATATTTTGATAGAATTAAAGGAACGTTTCTTCCCTGGTTATGCTAGATCAAGTTCCCTGAATTTCTTCATCAAGAATAAAAGTGTTAAGACAATTTTACATATACTTTTGAAGTAGAAACACATGCCATGCCATTCGTAAAAATTAGGAGAGCGCAAACAAAAATTCAACAACAACATACTGTCCTAAGCGACCTACAAAAGACTCTAGACCAAAGAAAAAGACAAGATTGCCTCAAATCATTAACAATTAGCCTTGTCTGTCGCTACTGATTTTATAATTTAGATACTGACAGAACAAGAGACGCTGTTTTTGATGTCCTGTCTCGGATAGACCTAGTCGCGGTTTTCGACGCCATCTTGACGAGTAGGCAAACGTGTGAGAAATTAGAGTGTTTGTATAAGAATCTGATGTCGAATAATTTCTGTAAAACGGCCGTTCTGAAAAAATAAGACCTGCAAACTAAAGCTACAAAACAAAGGATTGTACTAAAAAATTTGGGGGGCGTACCTGTGCTTAAACTTCTCCAGAAGCTTGCTTTAGATTTTCCATATATTTTCTGTAATTTTACGCGGGACTTTCTCACAGACAAATGTATAGAAAATTTTAAAAAGTGGTTCAAGGTCTTCTAACGCAAGTAACGCTGTCAATTTTTTTCAGTAGATTCCTTAGGAGTGAAGCTTGAGTTTACAAATCATATTTTCTTCAGAACATCCGTTCTACGGAAATTATTCGACATCCGATTCTCATACAAACACTGTAATTTCTCACGCGTTTGCCTTTATATACTCGTCAAGATGGCGACGAAAACCGTGACAAGGTCTATTTTAGGGAAACATACATTGATCGCGTAAAATTGTTCGATCGTGCCGAATCACTGCGACGTCGAGAAAAACAGGACCAAGTGTCATTGGTATACTACTCCATTGTAAGTAGTCCGCGCGAATAAAAAGGGAAAGTAAATTCTGCTGTTTTCCAAAAAGTTGCTCGAACACAAACAGTTAAAAAACATGGCATTCACAGGATCTAACTCGTACTGGTTCCTCTCTAAGTCCGTTGAGAACAAGCTGGACCAGCAAACGGTCGCGTTTATCGTTGCCGTGAATCAAGATAAATACAAGAAGGAATCTAGCCGAATTCTATAACGTTTCCTTTCGCCAGAAGTTTAGTTTCGTCACGAAACTCATGGCCATGC
Source organism: Porites rus (assembly GCA_964035705.1). NCBI lineage: Eukaryota > Metazoa > Cnidaria > Anthozoa > Scleractinia > Poritidae > Porites > Porites rus. The sequence continues at coordinate 19,074,750 of OZ037994.1, forward strand.
TGTTGTAGTCGTATAATAAAAACAGCCGCCGCCAACTCGATAGCCGCTTCATTTATATTTCCACATACTTTGAAGACAGAAAAAAATCCAAGAGCCAGTAGCCTCTGAACTCAACAGAAATGTTCTGTGAACTATAAGGAAGATTCCACTACCATTCCATCACTCGCTGTCGTTAATTCTCTGCCAGTAGAACGGCCGCTGACAGGAGGACACTGTAAATCCACGTATAAAAAATTTCAACAATAACGCAAAAAACTTCTTCGGTAATCACCATAGAACGATTCTTAATAAAGGTGATGTTACACGAGACGATTCGCAACGACGATTTTTAGCGCAGCACAGCGTTGCAACATTGTTAAGACATTGTTTCGAATATTTAGAACATTGTTCCAACATTCCAACGCTGCGTTGCGCTAAAAGTCGTCTTTGCGAATCGTCCCGTGAAACATCATCTTAACTATCAAACGATGGTTGGGGTTTAAACAGATGAAGCCTTCCAAAATCTCCGACAGAACTTGAAAAAGTCGGGTTGACGTTTTCAAGTTTGTTTTCATTGGCTCGCGCATGCGCCAGGGTGAAATAGTTCGTTAATCAAGATGCGGTTTTACTATGCTAGTGCGCATGCGTTTTGTTTTTTCCATCGTCCACCAAATGACTGACAATTTCAAATCTTCTCGCCATTTGCCATAATTCTGACCACTAATGCAAAGTTTTAACGGTGAAATTGCCACTGTTTACTTCTTGTCTATCCGTGGAATATTCCATTTTGGCGTTGGCAAGTCTACCACATGTGACAACTCGGCACGAGTCTCGCAAATAAATAGGTGACTAAACCATTTCAGGTTCGGCTGAGCCAGTATTGGTGCACCGCTGGCTCTGCTCGGCAGTGCCCACCGGCAACGGAGAGAAGTCACGGGAAAGTCGCCCGGAAAGAGGCGCTATAAGCCGACATAGGCTACCCGAGACAGCTCCGTGGTGGGTACTGTCGTTATTTTCTTGCTCTTTTCGAGAAGAAGATACAAGCTAGCAGTCCACTAGCTTATTTTCCCGATCCGTTGCGATTTAAGGAAACTCGGAATTAACGAAATCGATAAATCGCGACGGATTGGGAAAATAACCACAAGTAAACAAGGTGAAGCGTATTTCATTGAAAATTCGTGCTAGTATTTATCTTCCCGAATCTATTGCCTGAATCCCCCCATACAAATCCTGTATAATGACGGCCGTTTTGTAACTTACGCAACCGCACGTACTCTCATATTGAGCTATCTATCTATCCATCCATCCATCCATCCATCCATCCATCCATCCATCCATCCATCCATCCATCCATCTATCTATCTATCTCCCTCTTTGTCTCTCTTTTTCGGTCTCATAAACGACGTAAAAGACCTTCTCTTTCATCACCTACTCCTTATAGCTAGACATTACATATACACCTGCAGACTTGGGAACAAGCTTCCTAAGCTGCAGGTGTATATACAGGCACTTATGAACTCGATATAAATTGAAAAGCAGATTGCATTCCACAATAACGACTCAAACGTCTTTGTACGAAAATGGTCTCGCTTTAAAAATATCCTCTCACAAAATCTATTGCACTAACAATATATAAGAAGCGTAAAACGTAGAATTCCTTGACTTGACATCAAATATCTTGTATAACGTTTTGTGTGATTTTATTTTACTATATGTATATACTACTATATGTATGTCAATACTTGTTGTGGCAATAAAAAAGTTTTTAAAAAAACATGATCGGTATTATACTTAACATGATTCGGCGGAGAAACAAAACGTAACAACTTCTTCTTGCATTTTACTTAGAAACTACATGTATTCAAGTTAAACACCGTTATACCGTGGACGTCGATAGCGAAGGGCCAAGGGACTGATAAAATGTGTTCGCTATGTAGAGCTTTCGTCATATCGAGGTTCTTTTTTCATATATATCTTACCATTACTGGGGCGAAGAATGTCGTTCGTTAGACGACAAAAACACAGCTTGTTTTTTAAACGCTGTCTCTAAAGAACCGGTATTTTGCATTTACAAGTGTCAACAGTACAAGGTTCTTAATGAAAACGATAAAATCGATAAGTCGATAAATTCAGTGCCTTAATAAAAGAGCAGCGATGGTTGTGAGTATTGATTTCTATCGATAAGGATTGATCGATAAAATCGATAACGTTTAAATTTGAATTATCGATAGTTATCGATTTATCGAACGGTTTTCCGATATCGGTTTTTATCGATTGAACTAGTCGGGATATATCGCGATGCTTGTGAAGGAAATTGAATGAAAATTGTAAGCTTAAACGAAAATTTTGTTCAGTAAGGATTTTGTTTACAAATGTAACAAATCCCTACATGTCACACATCATCGGTGTCCTTACTGTTCATTCTAAAATATAGCTTAATGTAAAACGATGAAAAAGCTGATCGGTTGTCCTCAGTCTGTTAGAAAAATATTCGTCATCTTCGTTTTACAGATGGTGTAATTCTTTCTTAAAATCTCTCGTACTCTAATTACTCATAGAGAGTTAATTCTGATTGGTCATTATGCAAAGTGTTTCTATCTTAACCCAACCAATTCTCCCACTGAGGTTGCTAATATAGTCCATTCTCTAAAAAATAGTAAATGTGAGGTTTTTGATGGCCTCTGTATTTCCCCTATAAGAGAAACTATTGATTTAAAAGCTGCCCCTTTTTCTCATTATCTGTAATCTATCATCTTCTCAAGATGTTTTTCCTGATATTAAGCTCAAAACAGCCAAGATCCTCCCCATCTTCAAATGTGATGACATTCTTCCTTGCTCTCTAACTACAGGCCTATTTCTATTCTCCCTGTCTTTCCGACTTTCTTTGAAAAACTCTTTTACTTCAGATTGTCCGGATTTCTTGAAAAATTTGACATTCCTAGTCACCATCAATATAATTTATGGCTTTAGACCACATCATTCTACAGCTGGCTATCCTCAAACTTGTAAACAATATATATGAAGGCTTTGAAAGTAATGAATACACTAGTAGAATTTTCTTAGACCGTAAGAAATTATTTGGTACTGTTAATCATCAGATACTGATTATATCCGCAGCATTACTGTAGCGTTGGCTCACCAGCTATGTAGACAACCGACAACAGTATGTTATGGTCAATGGTCACGTTTCTTCCAATGATACTGTTGTGTGTGGGGTCCCTCAAGGTTCTGCTCTTGACCCTTTACTTTTCCTCTTATACATTAATGATCTTTTTCTTTCTTCAATTGTCTTTTATTTATTCTCTTTGCTGGTGACACCAATATTTTTCTTCCCCATTAAGACTTGGCCACTTTACCAAGAATGGTTAATCAAGAGCTAGTCTTCTCCTGGTACTTAACACAAACAAGCTTACTGTTTTTCCTGATAAGTCCAAATTCATCATCTTCCATTCACAACATAAACAGATCAATCCTTAGAATTAAACATCTTAACACCCCTATAGCACGGGTACAGGAAGATAAATTTCTAATGGAATTATTATTCACGAAAACCTTTCATAGAAACCGCACATCACTTCCATCTGTGATAAAGTCACTAAAGTTATAGGAATTTCCCTAAATTGAGACGATACTTGCCCTTAGTCACTTTAAAAAGCTTATATAATTCCATTTTTCTACCTTATATCACCTATTGTAATCTCATCTGGGCATCTACATATGCCTCCTACCTTGAACCCTTCTATCCACCCCCAGAAAAATATTAAGCCATTCAAATTATCACCTTTTCTCCTGCACAAACACGTTCTAAGCCTCTTTTCTCAAGACTTAATATTCTTTCTGTCCATTCACTCTATAAATTCCATGTTTCTTGTTTTATATTCTCACACTTTAATCGTCTTCTACCTGCCTCTCTTTCCTCGCTCCTCCACATTAATGATGATTTTCATGATAATCAAACTTGTTCTCATTTCAACTTGCATAATTTGCCCCTCAGGTATCAATTTGCTATAAGTTCTCAAGCCCCAATTATTTGGAACGATATCCCGTTTACTGTCCGTAACAGCCTTACTACCACTATAACTTTACAAAGAAACTAAATTGAATTAGAATTAGAGCAGGATTCTCATAGTTTATTTTTAGTTCATTAGTTTTCATGTCTCTATTATAGGACTGCATGCATGTAAACTTGCTTAATTTCAGTTTGGTATCTTGTTTTAGTTTTGTATTATTTAGCCTACAGTCTTCATTTCTATATAAGATAATTTCTGTCATTCTGACCACAGGCCGTATATGCCCCCGGGTTTGGCTTTACTGAGTTTGTACTACGTATATGAGCAATGGTCATAATAAAGTTAAGTTAAGTTTATCGTTTGCATCAAAGAAGATAATTTTAACTGTATCTTTCCAGTTGCCTCTCCTTATCAGTTTCGTTGCAAATTCTATTGACCATATTTTGTTAAAATGTTGGCAGTCTGACTGTTCCCTCTCTTCATCGGTTTTGTTTGCAGTGTAATTATAGTATTTTGTTGCTGCAGCCTCTTCACATACTGATCACGGTAGCTTCTGTATCCTGAATTTCGCAAGTCGATGTTCTCACTCTTGCGGGAGTTTCGTCGGTAAATCTTCCCCAGTGATGATTTCCAGCCACTTTTGAATCCAGTACCATTGTTGAGCTGTTTTTTGTTGTTGTTGTTGTTGTTGTTTTTCATTTTTCACTGACCATAAACAAATTGTTATAAATTATTCACAGATGAAAAAGCCCCTCAGCTTCTCATGAATAAACATGACAGTGCTGCTTGCACTCGACATCGATGGCAATCGGCTGCCTGGAAACCCGTAATGCACTTTGACGTCACTACTGACTGGATGATGTTAAGGCAGACGCCAACTGAGCTCAATAGTTTTATGGCAAAATAAAATCACGCTCATGGCCTTGCAATGCTCGTGGGAAACATGTGCGCTTCGCGTGCGACGAGATTATAAACCTCCCAGCGAGGAATTAATGAGGGTTAGGATATGAGGTAGTCCAAGAATTACAAGTAATGATAACTTTTTGTCCCAAATGCACAATTGAAAATGAATGAATTTAAGCTTAAGTAAAATGGCCTCTATTTGAATATTATAACTTATATTAAGCAAAAAATTAACAAAAAATTCCCTGACACCAACCACACAGAAATCTCCCTTAGCTACAGGTCGGTTTAAGCTTGAGCCACCCCCACATTGGTCTCCCTTGGGGGTTTAATTTGAATTGATGAGCTTCCCCTTGGGGCTCGTCCCTCTTCAGAGGGTTTCTTTGTTATGGTAATGGCCTAGCTCCCTAACGGAAAGCTTGTTGGTGTGGTCTTCAGTACTTAGATCCTTTACTTTGATTGGGTGAAGCTTATTTCCCATGCAGCAGAAGTTTCCAGTATTACTGTTCTGTGACTCAGGTGGAGAGCAGTATAGCAGTTTCATGCACCGAGGAATGTAACAAAAAATACATGCGGTATAAGCCCCCCGCCCCCAGATATAAGTCTCCCTCTAGTTTGTCTTGAAATGAATTCGATTTTTTTGAACAACATTTTGAAGCTTAAAAAACTGAGTAAATTCAAAAAGTATTTTGATCAGCTGCTATTTAGCTTGTTTTAAAATGAATTTTTTAGTCCGGTTGTAAATTCGCCTATGCATAAGCCCTACCAGTCCCCCCATTTATGAGCCCTCCTAAAACCCCTTATGAAGTTGTATATATAAGCCCAGGGCTTATAAATATGGAAGTTAATATGGCACCTGTGAGGCGCAGTTGTTAGCATGCTTGACTTGCTGTCTTTGATTAAAGTTGAATGGTTTGTGCAAGGAGTCAACTCCATGGGACTTATAATTAAAAGATCCATTAAAATCGATCTGTGTATGTGGTTTCCTGATAAATAAAATGTTAACCTGGTCTTCCTTTCATCCTCTAGGTGAACACATGAGGCAAGAAAGAATGGTGTCTTATCATGCTTCTTAACCTAAGAGGTGAACTTGATATTAGGATCCAGAGAGTTGAGATATTCTAATATTTCTGATTGGGTGGAACCTCTAGGCCCCCAATGTATGTTATATGAAATCAGGACCTAAGTCTGCTAACTATATTTGGATCATAATTTTTTGCCTGGAGGGGACCTTTTGGAATAAAATTATAAAGTTAAAATATTTAGTAATCTCCAGCATTGAAATAGTGTAAGTATAGTTTCAGTTTCACCTTAAAGCCACTAATTAATGAAAGTGATGAAGATATATTTTTACAGCGTGACAGAACTTTATAAGCTCTTTCAACCAAAAGACAAGTATAATATTCACAAAGATTCTTTGTAAATATTATACTTTAGGTTGAAAGCAACCTGTAGTAAATTGTGTCATTGGTGTTTGTATCAATTCGTTATTTTACTATATAGGAAGGATCCATTCCAAATGGTTTTTAATAATTAAGTGGACAGTGATGGGGAAGCTAGCTGGGATGCATGAGTGTATAAATACCAAAACCCTCTGTTTCACATGTTGAGGAAACGGAAGGATGTCATGGCAGTGTTTCGCCAAATATACCTTTGCCGTTGTAAATGAATAAATAAATTAAAATTAAAATGAAATCTATTTATGATGCTCACCCAAAGGAAACTAAAATGACCTCAAAATTAAGGAATGGACATTTTAACTGGTTAGACGTTCAAACTTACTGCCATATATGGGCTATATAGGTATGTGCTGCTGTGAAGGGCATAGCTTTCAAGGAGTTTACTCTAGGATAGGGTATATAAATCAGAGCTTTTGGGTCTAGAAAAGGGTATCATTTTTCAGGAAACTGATCAGTTGGGTGAAGATTTTATCTAGACTAGGGAAACAGCTACTCTAGGATAGTGAGGATTTGGGGAGTTTACTCTAGTATAGGGTAGCAAAATTCAGCTGAACTAGCTCTGGTATAGGTTAAGGGTTCCAGGGTCCCAGCAGCACATCCCCACCCAGAAATTCCTAAAGTACCCCCCCCCCCCCCGGGGATGATCCATGCAGATTAGGATTTATGATCCATTATGGCTTTGATCATAATGTATCATAGGTACCTTTGGAACTGAAGGAATCCTTGTCCAGGTAGGATTAAGCAGCTCTTTTGATCCATCACGATCCAAGTGACTAGATCCCAAAGGAACACGCACCAAGTTGTTTAAACATTGATTTCATGAATTAAGGTTTTGTAAATAAAGGCTTGTGTCTTTTTAGGTAGTTATGCCAGTGCTGGTTTCTGATAAAACAGCTACTTTAACCGTAAGACTGCTTGTTGACCATCTGTCTCTTAGAAAAATAAAAATTAATAGTAGTGTAATAATGTTTAAATAGTATGTAGCATGTTGATCATTAACAAATCACAAGGGCCTTTACTCAGATACCCCTTAATTCTACTGTGCCTGTAATATTTATTTTTATAGTTAATTTGATTCTTTTCTGCTAATAGCTGGTAAGGTATAAGTGAAACAAAATTGCTTAAAACATAACTATATATTATACACCCAAGCCTCTAAGGAACACACCATTCAGTGACAGTGTTAGACTGAAATTCAATTTAACTCTTTTTCTGTTGTGTAACTTATCCCTTGAGGGGTACTTAGCTGTAACCCTGTTGATTGGTAGGTACATTAATGAGCTAAGGCTAACCTCCACCCACCCCCTCCGAAAAGAAAATTATAATTTTAATATGCTAAAAGAATACACTATACCAAAGAAAGGTCCATCATCCTGGACACAACTCCCCTTGAAAATACAAATTTATCTTCTTTACTGGCATGTTTTGTTGCAAAGGTCAGTGTGACTTAAAGTCCTCAGTCTATTATGAACCTCAAGTGACCCTTATCCTATTACCTTCAGTTGTCCTGACATCTGCACCTGTGAATTAAAAACAGCATTGTATGTACTTATACTCTGTGTTAACCCACTAAAAGAAGTCATCACCAAGTACTTTAGCACAACAAAGCTGACACACATTTCTGAACCCAAAAAAGTCTTCAAGCAAATTAAGGGTCCTTGCATGCCCTCTTCCATCACTATTGTATCTGAGTACTCTCTGAGCTTTACATGTAGCTTTCTAACTTGACTTACTACACATAATTCTCAATGCCAAGACATATGCCCCGATCCTTGTCACCAATGAATTTTCTTTTGAAAATAGTCACATGTCAAATAGGTACCATTTATGTGCCAATCTTGTCATTCCATCCATGCACTGATTCAATGAGGGATTGATTCAAGGACAGCATTCATATTTATGAAGAAAATAGAGAAAGAATGAAAACCCTAAACTGACAGAAATGAAACTGGTACTATTATTGTGTTTGAGAATATATCAATCTTGCAGAAATAATTTAAATCAATTATTGATTTCAAGTGGTTCAATAATGTAAAGGTTTGATCAGGCCTTTTAATGATCAGCATTACACTCTTTCAGTCATATTGGGTCTACAAAAAATACCTTATTACAATGCAACAACAACAGCAACAATAACTTTATTTACCAATGGTTTCCCATCAGGACTAAAAAGGTTATATAGCGTACTTAAAAAGTAATACAAAAAAAGAACAAAAAAAGTAAGACCGTTTATTGATTTGTGTACCATAAAAAGCAAGACAAATATATGTAAATAATGCTATAACTTAATGTTTATGAACAAATGCGGTGACGGATCCAGACCTTCAGATAAGGGGGGGGGAGGTGGTCATTCAGACCCCTGAGATAAGGGGGGGCCAGTCTCCCAAAAAAATTTTCGTCCCTTCAGGCCTCATTTTGGTCTAAAAATAAGGGGGGGCGGGCCCCTCATGCCCCTCCCCTGGATCCCCCACTGCAAATGTAATGAAAGAAATAGGTAAAATAATGTGTACAGTATATATGCCTACTTTCCATGAGAGCCGTGCCTCTATAACCAAACAAAAAATTCACTATCTATAGCATAAACAACATTGAGATTCGCCGAAAATGAAAATACCCCCAAGGGTACTCAACAAAGTTTTATGCAGGGAGGCTTCCCCCCCGAGGTCCAACCCTTTGCCCTTTTATAATACCATTTCAGTTTTACAGAAAAGGTACCCCTCTAGTATACCATATCTTAACAAATGCTACCCCTCTCACATACATGTACCTAGTTTTAGAACTTTGTGTCCCTTTAAACTGCTCAAAAGGCACTGTATTTCAATGTGAGTAAAGCACAAAACCATGCAGAACTTTTTTTCCACTGCGACCTTTTGACAGTTAACAAGTGTCTTTTATTCTGAAACAAAAAGAACAAAGTAATCTTTTCCACTCATCTTAATCAGAAGCTTTTTTTTTTTTTTTTGGTCTTCTTCAACTCTGTGGGAGTTCTTTTTGTCCTTCCTTCTGCTTGTAATTTAGCATATGTTATTTTGTTATGTTAATATATACCCTGTCAGAGTAAAAGTCCGGCAAGCGACACGGTCTTGAATCAGCAACATAAGGCGAATAAAGATGGGTTGAAACTCTAACGAAAGTAGTCGCAAATACAACAGGGACATGGCTTCCTCCTCAATAACAGCGTGCCAAAGGGGTTTTCCGTAACGCGTGATAGGACCCAAATTATCAGCGTGAGGCGTGATTAGGCATAGCAGCGTGATGCGTGATTTGCTATTTTCACGCGTGACGCGCGATTTTCTTTTGAAATTTCCGTGATGGTTAAATACCATTTGAAACTAGAAGCAGAGACATTTAAAATAGACAGTTATGACACCAACTTCTTGCCCTTTTTTCTCGTCACTCGAAGTCTGATTTCCTCAGAACAAATGATAATAGGATACTTGTTGATGTAGTTAATATTTTATTTTATTTTTCCGTGATTCGTGATAGCTTAAATCGGCGTGATACGTGATAGGTGTCCCCCCGCCTTTACCATCCTGCAATACATACCTCCCCCCTCCCCAAGAGGACTTCGTACGTCCAGTTTGTGCTGATGAAGTTCACTTTCATGTCCCTTTTTCTAGTTTCCTCCGATGCCGACATCCCTAAACCTCTGGTTTTTTTTATTTCTTCAGGAAATGGGACAAAACGTCACACACTAAGAGAAAAGTGTTGCAGTATCCATGAAGGAAGAACAGTCCTGGAGAGAAACTGGAGGTTCTTCTTCCCAGGTTTTAGTAGTTACCAAGTGCAATCATAGGATGAGATTTGCTTTTTTGTAAAACAGAACACTGACATGAAACCTTACCGACAAAATACAGACCTACAATGCTAAAGGGAACCTTCGTTCTTTGAATTGAGTATTCAGAGACATATGAAACATTGAAACATTACGAGGACACCTTTGTGCTTTTTAAATGTTGTCATGACAACGACCTAGAGAAAGTCACAAATCTTTCAAGTGACTCTCGAACCTTGGGGAAGGGTACGAAAAAGATCTTTAGATGATTTCTGTTAGAGAAAGTCAATTCACCCTTATCTTCCCAACGCTAAAACTACGGAAGGACGACAGGAAAATTTCACTCCAAGAAATTTATTGCACCAGGTGCGACCACTGACGTAAGCAAAAAATAGTTTTCCATCTTCTTTTTTCTAATTTTTCTTAATAATCAAGATTTTGACGTTCGCGTCTCTTTGTGTCCATTCAAAACACGAAAAGCTTTTGACTTCTCCGGGACACTCAACGAGTAACACGAAGGAGAACTCGCTGAAACTGCTTGAACTGATGATTAAAATGCCACCGAATTTAGGAGAAGGACTTTTTCCTTCTGAAAATTAAAGCGAGGGAATATAACTTTTTATAAAATAACTAAGATAGTACGCGCGTTCTGATTGGTTAAGAACCTATGGTTTATTGTGCCGGTAAACTCATAGAAAACTTAAAGTTATTTTATAATAGCAATAGACCACACTTTCTATGGGTTTACCGGCGTGATAATCCACTTGGGATGTTGGGAGAACACAAGAAAAGCTTGTAAATCACTCGCCTTTGGCTCGTGATTTACAAGCTTTTCGAGTGTTCTCCCAACATCCCACGTGGGTTATCACGCGGGTAAATCCATAGAAAGTGTGGTCTATTGCATGCTTAAATAATGTAGCCAGAATTTAGGCCACATTTTACAAGGGCACTTGCCAATTTAAGCATTAATATTCTGCATACAATATCTAACAGCCCTGGTTTTGTTCTAATTAATTTCGGCAGATAGATATTCCACTGAGGACAAATATACCAAGCAGATATGCCGAATACACAGACATACCAATACACAAATATTAATATCACAAGTAGATATTCCACCAAAGGGATTGAATGGACATCCTGTGTACTGCCCTCTTATCAAGTGCAAGTTTGTCACTGACTTGCCCGGCGAACCAATTCATGGCTCTAATAAAAGTTGGCTGTTACAAATAATTGTAACGTTCAGTGCTATGACTCTGCTATATGCCTTGAGCCGTAACTACCCATGCCTTGGTCGGCCTTGGCCGGAGATATCGGCAATATTTAAGTTGATCCATAACATCAACCGACGAGTCGACAAGTGGAGCCGTCGCCTTTGAAGTGTGTTTGCTGTGATAGTTACCAAGACAACCATCTCTAATCGGAGGTAGAATCATCGATTGTATTGTGCGCTTTTCAGGAAGCAAATGCCAAAGCTTCTTTGAAAGTTCATCGGGTGACGATGGCGCGCTTTTAATGCGGCGTAAATCGTCGTCATCTTTGTTACCAGATGGCTCGCTTTGCCTTCTTAACCATAACATATCGAAATATTCTTGGGAGTTAAGAGGCGGCTTTTTCAGAAATTCTCTGATTTTTCGGGTGAGTTGTTTATCCTGGTTGAAATACAGCGAAGGAACATACCTGTGTTTCAATTGAGGAAGATACGAAGAGTTGTGTGCTTGCCAAGTTCTTTGGGAAGTTTTGACGCTCGTTGAATAAGTTGAGTTATTATCTTCATTTTGTGAAATGAACGATAACGCAGAGCGTTCCCTTTCTTGTAACAAAGCCATGGCTTACTTCAAGAAAAAAATAAAATTATACCCTTTGCCATGGTTTCCACGCGACGGTTTAAAAAGTTGTCTTGAGCGAGTCATAGCAAGAAGTAAATAATCCACGTACTTCCATTCGCATGAACAAGTAAACCAGGTGATTGTTGAAAATGTCACACTGGACCTTAACTTATGATATAAATAGATCGGTTTCTATTACGACCAGCGACTTTCTCTCATGAATAAATAAAGACGAAGTGTAAAGGTAACAAGTTGCAAGCGGTGTTCGCTAATTCTAATGTGCAAATGGATTAGCGATCATTTGGTATCCTGCGGGTAGCCCTTTCATATAATTGCCAAAACAAGGTAACTTAACCAATAGCAGCGCATATAATTCATCTGCGTGCCTTCTTGTTTTCCTTTACGTGCCTAATTGAAGATTTTTAACAAGAATAGGGAAATTACTTACACGACCCTCGCGCTGGATGTCACTGAAAAATGTCTACCGTTTTCATCGACATTTTCCTATTCGTGCACGCTTTAGTGCAATAGAGAGAAGCGTGCCTACGCTTCATAAAGTGGCGTGCGCTAATAAACGAGCTTGCCACAGGAGGGTGCAGCAACTCTTAAAATAAGGCTATTTTTAAAATTGGCCACTGGACTATTGCTACAGAACGTAAGTTTAAAAAGTAAAGTGTATTAACGCCAAAAAACGCATGACTTCAAGTTGGCAGCACGTATTTTGCGTTTAAGAAAGCGCCCTATTGTGCAACTTGATTGTTGTTTTTGTGGTGACATTGCTGGTAAACTTTTTAAATTCGTCTTTCTTTTAAAAAACGATCTGAAGCGCCTTTCTCCCATTTAAGATTCTCTGACTTTAGTCTGCGTTTACGCACGCTTATAAGTCCACCAATCACAGCCTGGCATGGAAGTGACGTTTTACCGAGAAACTGCATTCTATTCGCCCTGTTGTTCGATCGCTAATAAAATGAGTCCTCATTTACACATTCCGGCCAACTGAAACGAACATTTGCTGTTTTGGTTTCCGTCTTTCAGGCCTGTGCCCGTCTTTGCTTCATGCATAGTCAGCTAGTCAACGGAACTTGTGTCACATTTTAGACCAAGTGCACTTTGGAGAATTTTGTTAAGAATTCCTCACATCCTTTGGTATTTCAAGTTGCACAGCAGAAACCCGTCAGTAAATTGTTAGCGCGATATACTTTTGTATTGTCCTACAACTTTCGCCCGCGGTTTTGGAGCGGCTGTCCTGCTACGCAAAGTCATTTTTAAGGTCCCTCTCCCATTCACCAGGAAAAACGATGTTTTGAAAAACGATCTGCGATAAATCTCACTTCGTTTTCACCACCTATAGTATTTGATAGGAGAGGTACATTGTATATGTATAAAGTTTATTTTTACAGTATCACGTCTAAGATCTAATTGTACTGAGTTACCTTTTTCAGGAGACAGCCGTGACCTTTAAATAACCGAGTCGAAAAATTTTCGGAAAATCTTCGGAGTTCGTTTGCGTTGAAATATATGTGGAGTATCAAGAAAAGTTTGTGATGGGCTATAAACTCTCATAAAAAAATCTTTGCTGAGGTCATTTTAGCTTAAAAAGACTTTCTAGAGTGGATATTTTCTTTTAGTTTGTGGAATTAAATTAGGTAAAAAGCCAAGACGTGTGAATTTAAATCTGTAACAATATTTCGGAAATCATACTAAAAAAAGAAGTTATTTTGTTTTGAATAGTGATAAAAGATTAGTTACTATCAGCAGATAGTGTCGACAGGATGTTCTGTATATCCAAAAATTGCTACTTCGCTTTAAATAATGGGTGAGGAAAACTAGTTTATTTTGATATCTCGTGGTCTCACAATTTCCATAAATTTAAGTGGGTTTTTTTTTCGAATGGATACCTTTGTAGACAACAATATTCTGGCGTCTTGCGCTCATCTAAACTTATCACAAAGAAGAATTGTGGAGATCACGTGTCTTCTTTTAATTTGACAGTTTCTAATATTTCGTTCGTTGCGTTTATATAACGTAATTTGCTGAAAGTACTGTCTAGGTTTTGCTCCACACGCCGTAAATTATCTTCTAGTCTTTCTTGTTGTTTCCGCGCGAAAACTCCAAAATTCATATCTTCTTTTTCTGTTGTGAGACATACATCGGTTATGGAAGACGTGCTGGCTGCACGTAGCGGGAAAGGAGCGGTTTCATGTTCCGCAATCCCGTTCGGGGTTCCCACTCTTACGTCTTCACTTTTGCATCTAATTTCGTGAATGATTGTAGCGTGTTGGGCATGTTGAATTCCTTCTTGATTATCCTGATGGCGCAACTCAGTAAGGATTGAACTTCGACGCAGTTGAAGGTTATTAACCGCCAAAGAATGGCTGTTTGATGATAAATTCAGTAGGGTGGGATGTGTATATCTTGGTGATCCAACATTTCGTCTCCGTTCGTCAGCTTTCTTCTTGATTTCAATCGTTTTCCGATGATATTCCGAAGAAAGAGACGCAACCGAAGGTGTGTATCGTTCGAGTTCAGTAGTATTATCAACAACAATGTAAAATTTCGAACTGTCTATGTTAGTTAGCTTCTGACATTGCTCCACTGTCACTTCAGCGTCATGTCGCTTTCTCCTCGGTAAAACAGGACTCTTATGTTTTGGCGCAAATGGCTCGTTTCCACTTCGATCAGAGTTACCACCGGGAACAGAGCCGTTTGTGAGCTTCTCATTCACTTCCTCATAAGCGACTACTGGCGGCTCCTTGGTACAAAGTTGATCGCTCGACTTTTCTTCCTTTCCTTGAGCACATGAGGCATCCTTATTTTCTGCGTCCTTTGCTGTTAGTGCGTCTGAAATTTCAAGTTTCCCGGTAAGGTATTTCAGCCTTTGTAATCGCAGAATCTTTTTCTTTTGAGCCCGTAGATTGGCCTCGCGTTCAATTGAAATTTCTGTCGTCATGACGCTAATAAATTTGATAACTTCCCTTCGCTACTCGCTCCAGAGATATTAAAGTTATCTGTCAGTCAGAATATATGTAGACTAAATATTAATAGTGCTCTAACTATTCGAAACGCACTTGTCAATTTTCTATTCCATGAAACAAAAAATGACAGGTCGTTTGAGTACTTGTCAACGTAAATATGAAAATTGGTGAAAGTATTGGACCTTGTTTTTGCGTCAAAACAAATATATCCCGCTGGTGAATAAGAGCTTATTCACATTCAACAAAAAAAAACTTATTACTCTTTTCTTTCATAAAAATTTCAGTTCAAAACCTGATTAAGCGTAAAACTTGTGCTAAAAAATGAGAACCGCGCCATCTTGAAGGAAACGTTTCTTTAAGCGCGATGTATACAAACGGATTCTCCTTTGCTTGTAAAATATTCATTTTATCTCTGTCTAGTGTCAGTGAAAAGTTATAACCGCGAAATTCCAAGTTGATCCTTACTTGTTTAATTTTTAATTTTATTTTTATGAAGCCATAGGCGCCTTTAAAATTTTACTGTTAAAACGCACTTTGAATCCGAAAATATAAAAGGTAACTTTAATCGGTAGCCATGGAAACAGAATGAATACGAAGAACTAAGGAAACTTGAAGAATAAATAGTTTGAAAGAAGAAAATTCTCGACTTAAGTCCCGTTTATTTTATTTTTCAACTAATGAATGAATAGTTTATCTTAGAAGTACTATATTTTCTGAGTATTTTCTTGTCTAACTTCACTGACGTAGGAGACAACGCCATGATGTACACTAATAAATATCTTCAAAAGACCACCCATCGATTTTCTTTATTATTTTGGTAGCTTTAAGGTATGAAATTTCTTTTAATTTCTTGTTTAGGTTACCAGAGGCTTTTCATGCGCGGTTATTTCGGTCAAGCCTTTTCGGCCGAAAACGTGGCGGGCTGTTGCGGGCTGCGGCCTACTGAGCTCCTCGCCGCACGTGAGAAAAAACCTATGGCACTCGGGGTACGGTTAATTCTCTGTAAGACGGAAACCTTCGGGACCGGCCTCGTCTGTCCGTTTCAGAGAGGCGTCCGGCTTATAGAGAGTCGAGGTAGCGTCACACCAGTAATTATAAGAAAATGAAGCTGAACCTATTCGCAATGAATACACATCTGTTTTACTGGTGGAAAGTAGTAACAGCTGGAACAATGTAGTAGGAAAGTGGAATCATTTTCTCATTGTACAATCTACGTTGATTACAAGCCAACGTTCACGGTTTAGTGGCCTGAAAGCGTAACAGTATATGTTGTGGTTGAATTTTGTCTTTGGTCCTGTATATGATAATGAGTTTGAAACAAAGGAAAATAAAATTTTAACCAAGAATAAAACTGAACCACAACATATACACTGTGCGAAATGGAATAAAACTACAAAATGCAAAATACAAAAAAATACAAATCTTTGCGTTAAAGTCCTTTTCTTTCTTTTTTTTTCTTTTATCGCAAAGCAATGCAAACTGTAATACGGTACTGCAAAAAGAAGTAAAAAAGAAAATCCGTTATAATGTTTTTTGTCTTTAGTGGGACCTTTTGAAGTTCTCGAAGCTTAAAGAGTTCACCTAATTACAGAATGAACGAGAAGATAACTGATTTACAACTTAACAGGACAGTGTTTTTTTTACCAGAGCAGACTCAGCCCAATGCAATCATTGCTTAATATCAAACTTTGAAATGACTAAGGTGCGGATGGGTGCGGATGTTCTTAGGTGTGGTACTTATTCCAGCAGGGCAGAGCTCTTTCAAGCAAATGCGGTAGTTCAGATGGAGAAAACTTTGTTTACATCCCAACTTCGCTCGATAGGCTTTGGTTCTGAATACCGCTCATTACAAGACTTTCTTTAAGTTTTCCTTCAGTCGTTCGAACAATACGGCACCAGTCACATTTTATCAGTGCCCACTTGTTCAAAAGGTGGAGAACGCTATCCATGGCACTGGATAAATCTCTATCCACAAAATTGGTTTCGCTGGATAGTGATCTACCGGTGGATAGCGCCATACAACGTTTGAACAACCTGGACCTGATGTTTTACTAGCCTCAATCATGAGAGAAGACGGACGGCGGTGCAGGCGGCCTGGCCGTGCCTGAGCACCGAAGTCGCGTTCAAGCGTTTCAGTGCGCCTTTGCGTAATTACTTGACATTACGTTGTCTTTGCAGAATCGATTTGTTAAATATCTGGGTATAAATGAGACGAACACTCTTGGACGGATGCCACCTAAGGGAACCGCGGGTGAAAATTTAGTCAAAGGTAACAGTTTTTCCTGTTGATGTGAAGTTTCTCTCCATACTCAGAGGCGGCGGACCGTTTTGAAACGTGGGGCTGGGCTCATCTTCCCCTCAGCCATACATGCATACCCCTATTCAGATTTTCCAACATGCCTTTCGCGTTTTTCGTTGGCACAAGCAAACCTCTTTGCAATCTTCACAGTGTCTAGTGTGTCCGTAATCGATTTGTGATAATGCATCAGCAGGCACTTATTTAGGCGGTCCTACTAACTTCATGGTGCTTGTTAGGTAGTTCTTAAGTCGTCTGATCTGAAGTGGACGACGTCACAGGTAATGTCACTGTACATCCGTAAAAATGGCTTTTGGCACCAAAACGGGGGGAGGGGGGCTATGATACTGAATGTCCCCATGAGTGATTGACAGATTCTGATATCTGCTTTGGTTTTCGTCGCACGGCTGTCAAATGGCAATGCGATCGTCGCCTTGCTCTTTAAGATCGTCCCTTTATTAATAGCGATCGTCGCTTTGACTTCGAAAATACTCGTACACTTCGGAAATGTCCATAGAGAATGTCAAGTAGTTAGAGTGGTTATGCTTTTCTTCTTTGACGCTTACCAGTCCCCCCCACCCCCACCCCCTAGTTCCAAGCCGCACATACGTGTACCCCTGTCCCGCCCTTAGGACATTTTCGACTGCATTTGGAAATTTAAAAAAAAATCGGTGATCATGGGACCAGTGTGAATAAGCTATTTTTCACTCTATAAATCCAGGAAAACAAGACTACACTCGTAAATTTAATACACAAAAAAAAAAATTGAAAGTTTTATTAAATTGACCTTGGTCACATGCAACATACTGGAGTCACGTGTCACATAATTCGCGTCATCTTTGCCTTTGCTTGTAGCGTCCAAGCGTCCATTCATAGTTCTATATTTTTCTGGACGTTGAACTTATCGAGGAACAAAAATGGGTTTACCAGACAGCTGCGTTGAACGAGAAGCCACACAGTTAAAGAAAAGGTAAGCTTTATTATTGCATAAAACTTGGACAACTTAACCTCTTATCGAAATGATCATTTCACTGCTGCTGTTCGTCAGTATTAAAATTGATGAAATCAACATGGCCACGGGTTTTGCGCGAGTTGAAGTTTGTTCTAAATGCTCAAAAGCTTGTTTACCGCGATTTACAACGTCATGGTCAATGAGGTTATAAACACAAAAGACCTGAGGGCTTCTTAGTGCTATGTTAAACGTTTCATTAACGAAAAAACGAACTCGTTTTTTCAGTAAAGATTTCCTCTTTTTTAATTATCAAGCTTAACGATAAAGTTGAATTCACTCCTTATCGTTGGATTAAGTGTGCTGTGCATTTTAGCTTAATTTGTCATTCGCAGAACAAAAAAAGGGTCACAAAAGGCTTGTTTTGTTTTTCCTTTTTGCGAGAAAAAAACATTAAAAGCTTATCGTCCCTTTTTTGCAGTTTATCTACGATTTTTTATTCTCTTTGACCTTGTAATAGATTTTTCTAGAAAGATTTCTAAGCAAGAGGCTTCCAAACAATGGTGGCCAGGCTATTAAAGGTAATCACGGTCGCTCTCAGTTTACGGCAAAATCGTCAATACTTTGCGTGGCACCGTTGTCAACAACAGGAATGTTAAAAAATAACGGTAATCAGTCTTTAGCCTCCACATAGAGATTGTAACGACGCATGTATTGAGGGAAAAAAAATATTTTTTGGCAATCACACATTCTTTTCATGTAATGAGAAGAAAAACTTTCGTGCATTTAAATTTAAGCGTTTATATCTTCGACTGCATGGACGGTTATTGCTATTCCCAACGTTTTTATTTTGCTCTGGGTCGATTCACAAACATTTTTTAAGTAACTTTAAGAGTCTTTTTTTGTCTTTTATTTTATTTGATACTTAGCGCGGTAAAAATGATGAACTAAATTTTATTTTAATCAATCAATTCAATGGTGTTAAGTCTATACCCATTTACTGTACAAGAATGTTTGGAGCTTCTCAGTTTACAAGTATATTAAGCGTTAAAAATAGTTTTAACAAAAATAGCAAAAAGCAATGGAAATATGTAATATCAGAAGCATTTATAACCGGTGAACAGGGTTGTATGCCTCTGACAGTGATATATATGTTTGGCTATGGATTATGTATGCATTATGTAATTGGAATGTTTCTTTTAAATTTCTCTCTTTGGTACAGTTGTTTCAACCTTGGTTAGGACTTAATTTTCAAAGACCTTCGTTCGTTTGTCTGTTTCATTGTTTTTTTCTCTCCTTTTAAAATATTTTCTAAGATTTCAAGCCTTGTAAATCATTTTAGCAAAACTAAGTTAATTGTTCTGGTTATATGATCGTATAACATGTTTCTTTTTAATATATACACTAAATTACCGCTGTTATGAATATACGTTCTCGAAGACATCAGCTACATTTGGCTACTCTCCAAAGTAAATAATGTAAAATTCACTTTCTACCTTTCTAGATTTTGTACCTGGCTATCTAAGCAGATAAAAATTCAAGCGTAATCTCATTAATAGTGCTTGCCTGGTAAAAGCCGGAGTTTTGTTTTAGAGTCTGATTTTGTATCTGAATACCCTCTCTTGATATGAGTTATTTCGTGTTTGTATTAAGCATTTCTTCACCATTTCATGTCAATAGTCTCAGTACAGGACCACAGATCGTTGTAGACTGAGGGCGGGGGACGGCAATAGAAGCGATTTTTTTTGGCTATAGACCATAAATCCAAAACAGTCGTGGATTCTGATTCCACGCTGTGGGCCTGTGGATTCCGGGCTCTAAGCAATGGAGTCTGATTTTGTATCTGAATACCCTCTCTTGATATGAGTTATTTCGTGTTGGCATTAAGCATTTCGTCACCATTTCATGTCAATAGTCTCAGTACAGGACCACAGATCGTTGTAAACTGAGGGCGGGGGACGGCAATAGAAGCGATTTTTTTGGCTATAGACCATAAATCCAAAACAGTCGTGGATTCTGCATTCCACGCTGCGGGCCTGTGAATTCCGGACTCTAAGCAATGGATTCCGGATTCTAACTGTTAAGGGGATTCGTTGCAATGAATTCCGGATTCCGAAGGCCAAGCTTTCGGATTACCTTTTAAGTTACTGTGTTTCTTAAGCGGTTAGAAATTTAATAAGTAGGCTATTCAATCTTGAGCAACCCTTACTCCGAAGATACAGCAATTTGGAACAAAAACTACCCTTTGGGATAAGAAGAGTTTCAGTTACAGTGAGCTCATGACTGTAAAAAGACATTTTAAATGCGCTAGGAAAATTTCACAACATCACCGCCACTCTTTCTTGAGTCATTACGACGCGCTAGCGAATGTGGTTCCAAAAGATTTTTGATTGTTGTGCATAATACTACTTTATGAGTTCCACTCGCGAAGCGCATCAACTCCTCAGCACTTTGACAATTTCACGAGCTGTAGGTGCACGAATTTTGTTTTTGTTTTATTATTAATGCGTTCATAATATTTGGTCACGTTCCCGAAATGTAACATGGTCTCCATCACATTTTGTACTCGCTAAACTCCTTTCCACTACAGTTCTTTCGACAAGAAGACGTTAACTCGTGTGTTTGACGTTATAAACAAACACAAACACAATCTTTTCAACCAATCTGAGTCAGAACTCGGAGAAAGTATATGCAGCTCACGCCAACCGCAGGAGAAGTGCGCAAATAAAAGGAACGAGAGAATTGTAATTGTTTGTTCTTTCACTTTGCTTACAAATGTTTAAAAACGCGACACGAAGTTTGTTTCTTTCAACATTTACTTTTGGTTCCCACTTTTATGGATTCCATTTATCATAGAACTGCCGGGTCTTAACCGTGGCAAACGCATAACACTGCTTGCGTAATCACTTCCATCCTCCTTGCTCTGTAACAACGGGGGTCTATGTATGTTTTTAGGAGAATCCTGAAAAATAGGGGGTGCTAATCTGCTTGGATCCGGCAAAGACAGCCGCCTCTGATACCTAGATTTTGAGTTCCTAGCCTCTAGTTTCGGCAACTTTAAAGTTTGTTCTTCCCACGAAACATCCTCGTCGGCTTTCGTTACAACTATAGAGGGTAGTAAAATTTCTTTGCTTTCTCCATGATACCCGATGGTATGCCTTCTAATATTTGGTGATACCGAGGGGTTCTTAGCAGAGTTCTCTGTCGTAGAAGATTTCTCTTCCTTCAACGGAGGCAGAAGGGCGACGCTTATAAGCGAAGATTTCCTCTCATGTTTTCGCTGAATTTTAAATCGTCCGCGTTTATCAGAATATCGTTTGCTTCCAGCAGTGTTTGTTGCGTCGCTGGGCAGAGAAACCCCGGTTTTATCCTCACCTTGAAACGACAATGTCAACGAGTTTTCAAAAACATCACCCCTGTCTACGTCTTTAACGCGTTTAAGAACATTCTGGTACTTGTTGTTGTCATTAAGACTTTCAGTAACAGGCTGAATAAGAGGCAATTCAATGTAGTCGTTTCCTGTATTCTTGTTATTGCCGTTAAAGCCCTCATTTTTTTGAAACTCCAGCGACTTTTTGTGGCGAGTTTTGGTGATTCCTTCAAATGTTTTGAAGTTGTTGCTGCCGCTAAATGTTGTAATTTTTGTTTGTTTTGACCGTTCTTCGTGCGTTCCAAAAACTGCATCGCTCTTCTCTGACCCAACACTCGTCGGTGTGGTCTTTCCAGCTCCCTCTTTTTCATAGTCAGACGAGACATCATCCCACATTTTCCAAAAATCGCACCTGTTGGCAAAGCCGTGATATTGCACAACAAAATTCCCTTACCACAATTATAACATTACCTTAAAAAGCTAAGCCGTTTTCTCACTTTCTCTGTCTTGTTTTCTTCTAACGAGCTCATTCACTTCAATGAAAAGTTCAAGCATTAAGCAAGAATGCAGGTAGATAACTCGTGATAAAATACACTATCGAGATCTTTTAAACTTATGCAAGATATACTGAATTGTTTTCTCTTTTTTTCTGGATGTAATCGATGGCGAAAACCACGTTCGTCATATTCAAACACCTATTGAATTACTCACATGTGTTTATTTTTGTTCTGATCGGAGATCTAGACTATCGTATATAGATAACAAACCGATGTTTATACCGCAACTTATAACATCATTCTTTTTCTCTTATTTTCGCTCTCGTATTTTTTTCTCTTTTTTTATTGGTAGTTTATATGCTTGATACCCGTCTTGGGGCATATTTTCCATGTTACAATCATTTTATTCAAAGTGTTTATAATACTGGTCAGTTTTCACTAAAACTCATGGCTACGTGGGAGATTAATTTTGTCCAGGTAAATTATTTATTAACGTCCGTTGTAAATATACAGTGGAACTTCTCCAAAGCAGATTGATTGCATAATACGGTTGTTTGAAAAATTACGTTCTAGTTCATAACATAAGCGACTTTGTGGTATTGAACTGTAATATATATAACTTGAAAACTCAACTCGCTTTTGTATTTGCTGTTTTATTATATTTCATTTGTCTTTGTTAAAACAACAGTATATGCGATTGAATGTAGTCATTATTATTAAAGCTTGAAGCGTTGAACCTCAGCTGTAACAACTATTGCTTAAGTCACGGCAAGCCTCTATTCAAAGCTATTCGAAGAATTATAACTCAATTCTCTGAAAAAAAGCAGTAGTAACAAGACCTTTTCTTTATTGGTCCCTATTCATTATGAAAAATAAATTTACAGATAATATAGATACAAAAACGAGAATCCGGGGGTGGTGCCCGGGTAGGTATGAGTGGGTGGACGGGTAAGAGCATCTCGTTCCACAGCTTTCATACGATAGAAATGTTATACCCCGTTGTAGGGAAACGTATTTAATGAGAATAGCCTATTTTCGTGTCTCTTCGTGTTGGAAACTGACAAGAGACATGCATGACAAGAGGGAGGTGGTTTGGGGGACATACTCCTTCCCCGGGGAATACACCTATTAAAGTAAGAAACTGATGAAACATTGATTGAGAATATTGTACGCCAAACCCAAGGTCATTCCTCTGAAATGGAGCCTGAGTAATATTCTTGTCACCGATTGGTTGTTTTTGCTATAGAGAAAAAAAATGATAGGTTACCTTCCTCGTCCAGGATAGACCTTGTCACGGTTTTGGAAGTCTTGTTGACGAGTAGAAATTACTTATACAGTGTTTGTATGAGAATCTCATGTCGAATAATTTCCATTAAACGATTGTTCTGAAAGAAATATGAATTGTAAACTAAAGAACAGCAAAGGATTCTACTAACAATTTTTTGGGGGCGTACATGTGCTTAAATTTCTCCATACGCTTGCTTTAGATTTTCCACATAGTGTCTGCAATTTTTACAGACAAATGTATAGAAAATTTTAAAAAGTACTAGCGCAAGTAGCGCCATGTGAGTGGATTTTTAGTTTACAATTCATATTTGTTTCAGAACAGCCGTTTTACGGAAATAATTCAACATTAGATTCTCATACAAACACTGTAATTTCTCACAAGGTTTACCTGCTCGTGAAGATGGCTTCCAAAACCGTGACAAGGTTATTGAACACGCTCTAATCACTCGTGAAATTAATGCACAGTAAAATAAAATATGCGCAGGTGTTTCTCTTTGTTCGCGGTTTAATGTAGACCGGGAATTTCTCGAAAATTGTATATCAGGCTCATGTCACGGAATTTTCACGGAGTGGTTTATTTTTAGATACAATTAAGTGCATTTTCCTCTCGAAAATGGAAGCCCCCCTCTAAGTTTACGAAAGTAACAACAAAAGGTCATTTCCAGGTCTGAACGTTTTACTGTCTGGTTTTTGCGGACTTCAATGAAAGGTACCCCGAATCGCCAAAATCGTTCTAAACATTAACTGCACAAGTCTCTCCCCATGTACCCAGCGTAGCAGGCGTTTGGAAGTAGTGGGCACAAGAAAGATCGGGCGCGCGAGAGGGAGACACGCGCTACTCCCCATTTGAAGGGGTCCAGGAAAGTCTTGGATTCTGGATTCCACAGCATGGATTCCGGATTCCATGCACTGGATCCCAGATCTTGTCAGCAGAACTTGGATTCGAGATTCCATCGTAAGTGGGATTCCGGATTCCAAGAGCTGTATTCCGTATTCCAAAGCCTAGGATTCTGGATTGCACAAGCAAAACTTTAGAGGATTCCGGATTCCACGAGAAAAATTTCCCGGTTTCCACAACCCGGATTCTCTTTTATGGGGCGACAAATCGGTGCTCGCTCCATGGCCAGGTTATGGGCTCCTATGCGCGCGCTTCCTTTTCCCGCCCCGCCACCAGAGCGCCCCTGAGAGCTTGCTCGCAGGCTAGGGTATTATCACACGATTTGTATTGGAAAAACAAATGCAAGCTAAAGAGGCCTATTCAGGAAAGGCTTGCGCCACGAAGCCTTTCTTAAACCCTGACGTGAAGGTTTACCGCTAACGTTAAACGTGTCTTAAACCCTGACCTTATTTAAGGCAAATAATTTTAATCGAAATGATTAAAAAGGTCGTTTTTTATTTCTTTTCTTTACTTTGCCATTCGTGAAGCCTTGAATTGTAGGGTGAACCTAGTTGAATCGTTTTGTTGGTGCCTTAATTAGGTATTTTAGATTCCCTAAAGTGTTTTAGGTCCATTCTTTTAGGCGCCCTATCAAAGGATCAAAATACTAGATACCCTATTTGACGACTTAGCACCTTGAAAAACATTCTCTATTCCTATACATCTTAGGCTTTTATAGATTGTGTTCAGCTAGTTTTGAGCAATTTTTTTTTTAATTTTTCTCGTTTTAGAGCAACTTTTGCGAAATGTTTAGCAAATTTTTTAAGCCACAAATAAATTCTCAGGGTATGTCCTCGGCTGTACAAATGATGCTCATGGTCAGCTGATGAAAAAAGCCTTTAAAAAAGTAAAAGGCTACAATGATTACAGCCATTTAGTATATTGTATCTGATCAGGACGATTAAAGACTGATAACTTCCAACTTGAGTATCCTGAGCTCTAAGAGGAGCTGAGCTGTTTGATCTTGTGGCTGACCAATAGATGAATAAACAACGTTATAGCATATTACTTAAAGTTATTATACAATATATATAATAATATGAATAACTTCAACTTCAACTTTCAATTTTCAACTTTATTTACAGTTCAAGTCTTATTTATTTTCGGCAAGTTAGGTGAAATGAGGGGAAATAAGAATAGGCAGAAATATATGGCTTATGTTGATAGGTAACGTTTTTCATTTTTGGCCAGCTCCTGAGCAACTTTGGACCCCGCTTTTGTCAATCAAATTTTTCAGTAGTTTTGAGAAAAATCTATATATGCGTGATCGATCTTAAATATGGCAGTGCCCCCACACTACCCCTTTACTTCCCATTTTAGTTCCGGATGAGATTTCCTCTATGTGGTAGCGTAGCAATACGAAGCTTACTCAGGGTACTCAGGGGTCTTATTTTTTCAGGGGCACGCATAGTATAGTGTGGTTGTGACTGTTGTCTCTGAGACTGTAAATGCCAGTCTTTCCCTAAAATTCACCAACACTGCAATCTTCAGCTGTTTAGTCTTTAAAAAGATTTGATAAGAAAATAGTAAGAAGAAAGATATTTCAACAGGGAGCCCACGTCTCACACGTGGTTTTTAGCGTGGCCCTGGGTTAAATATTATTACACATATAAAAACGGCTAAAATTACTTGAAGATAAAAATTTAAAAACTTTCAAAATTTAATTTGCAGTAACAACTTTGCCCTTCTTTGCGAGGTTTTTCTCTGACGCCCTTCAGAGCTGTCTTCAGATTCTGATCATCCCTGCAAGAGATATGAACAGGCTGGTAAGTCTTATAAGACCTTAAAGACATCTGGTATAGCACATAAAAATGCTGCACTTGTAAGTCAGTTTAATAGAAGTTCAGTTATTATTTTGTCGAAGAACAGAACAAGACGTAACTTAATTAATGAATTTTACGTAATGAAGAAGCCAAGTCAATTAAACATAAGCTGGACAGGAGAAGAGATGTGAAATAAGTGTCTTGCTTAAAAGAGAAGGCCAATAAAATCGGCGCACAAATGCCCCGACCGGCTAGCTCATTTGGTTAGCAGGACTACGGAGGGGTAGGCTGTTCAATTTTTGGCCGAACCAGCACGGGCGGGGCGGGGGGTGGGGGTAAATAAGTGAGGAGAAAGTCTTGCCCTTGTTATTCCACTTCCTAGATAGGAATTAAAACTGTAGGCCCGGTCTCACAGCGGTCTTTGATGTCATTTTTGTGGGACGTGAAAAGAAGCACTAGATACGTCATTTACGGTTCAAACATAAAGTAAAGGGGATTAGACCTTTAAAACACGGTGAAAAGAACAACAACAACAACAACAACAGCAACATTGAAACAGCTTAATTTATTCTTGTTCTATTAGTCACAATCTGGACGAGTCCTGGTCAATCACTTTTCAGGGGCAACCAACGTCAATTTTCGGAAAATATCTGTTCGGAAGACGATTTGATATCTAGAATTTTCAGAACGTCTTTCTGTAAAATTTCTTGCTTGCCTGCCTCTCCTAGGATTTTCGAACATCTAAAAAATGGTATAATTGCCCATTTTTAACGGATTTTTACCCCGAAAAGGTCACCTAGAATTTTAGAGAGCCATTTTTCTGGCTGAAATTTTTGAAAAGGTAAGTTTTGATCCCTATAATTTTCGGATCACTAGACTTTCAGGTAGGAAATCCGAACAGATAAAAAGTTTTTAGGGGATAAAAATATGCCCATATCTACCGTTTAAATACTAAAATACGTTCAACAATGCTATGTTTAAGTGGTTTTGAACTGTACTCTCGTTGGGTGCCCGTGACTTTTTCCCACGTCCAGATGTTTAATATCGCCACGCTTTTAGCTTTAAATCCTTAGAGTACGAGTCCCTGTGTAAATATTAGGCCATTAAATCAATGCGTTACTAACTGGCTTTAGCTATAATTGTAAGGTCTTTTAAAAAATAAGTGCATGTTTATAGCAACAATTTAGTAGACAGCTCTGGCTGTTGTTCTCGTAACCCACTTTGGAATCCGGCAATTGTTCATTGAGCTGAAGCTTTTCAGTTCCTCAAATTTGCGTTTATTGTTATTAACGTGATCCTTCGGTCAACATTTTTCAATCAGGTTTTGTCCCTCTTTTTCAAATATGCTTGATTATTGGCGAAGAAAGGGAGATAAATCCGGCCCTGACAGAACGAAAACTCGAACTCAAAGTAGTTTTTTTTTTCGCACATGTGCCATGCGGGGCGTGACAAGTAAACGTAGTTCTGCCGAAACAAGAAGACTTTTAAGACCCGGAAGATCATTCACGATCAGACAGTGGTGTGGTGATGTAAACCGAACTAGAAAATACATTCATATTATAATTGTTGGTAATTATTTAAAAAGAATTTTTTCAAACCTCTGTGTTCTAAAACTTTTTAAGCGAACAAAAAAAGTCTCTTAAGGGCTTAAAATATTGTTTCAAATAAAGGCTATGGCAGAAGTTGTGTTATGGAACCACTTGGCCTAAAACCAACGCTTTTCTCTTTTTATGTAACTTAGCTGCCTGCATAGTGTATAGGAAAAACTGTTTGAATGCAGAGATCCACGCAACACGTAAATATAACTGACTGGTTCCTCTTGCTGGATCTCTAATCAAAGAGATGCTGTAGCCAGACGTCACTTGGAGTGTAAAATAAAACAAAACTGAAAGCAAGGCTGGCACTACGGCAAAGGGCTGATTTATTATAGGCCAATATTTCGGCTAACAAAATTAGGGCCAGAGCTATGCCGAGATCTTTTAACGGCTCCTAAAATTTAAATTTTAAATTTACAGTGCATATTTTTTCCTTTCAACTAGACTCAAGTGGATATTTCAGCCTCATATAATGAAATTTAAACAAAGGTGGATAAAGTTGTAATGGATCATCTTTGTAATAAGAGTTCTATTCAAGCTTTAGTACCCTAATTGAACATGTTAGCTTTCCTGTTTCAAAAATTATAAGCGAATCACTCATCTCTCATTCAATTGAAACAGCTGGGCAGACTAATTATCAACGAACCGGAGAAAGCGTTATTGTATTCGAACACCCGATTCGATTTACCAAAACGATGAAATCGGAGGGAAACAGCTTAGATTTGAGCCACACTTTTTAATTAGTTGCCATTTATTATGGTTTTAAAAGATGTTATTTTAGGCACAGTTCTGTTATAAGTTTTTGGACTCATTTCTCTTACGAGTAAGATACTTTAGTCAGTTTCTCTTGAAATGTACATTTTTTTGTTCTGTCCAAGATTTCAACGCGTGCAATTGACATATTTCAATATAACTACCCATTGTTTTTGTACACCAAGATGTTTTCACTTAGCCAAAGAGAGACGACATTACGTGTCCGTCAGAGGTAGGGGAGGGATATAATAAAACCAATGTTTAACAACATTTCTTATTTGTGTCCAAAAATCGAAAAACAAACAGATTAGAAAATTGTTCGCGCGCCCGACTCTTCACAGATACTTTGGCAACAGTGATCCTTTGATCGCGGTATTTAAAGCCAATTTTCTCGGCTAGCGATCAACATTCTTTTGTAATCGCAGTGAGTTGTTTGCAAACGTCCATTAAACAAGGTATAGTGTTCGTACAATTGAGCCAGGGCGATCTCGCGGGCTCTACATCACACACGTGGCCCGTTCCACCTGGTTAACAATGCCGATTGTGTTCGCCACGCGCAACAAGTCTCCGCGAAACAAAACCATCAAATAACGATTAATTACTTTCTCGTTAATCATGATTCGCACTTAGTTCCTTGCTGCTCGGGCGAGAAAACTGCGGCAAAATAAAACCCTTCCAGCGCTCGCCACCTGCCCTTGATCGCGCGTGGGCGGCCAACCATTGGACCCTGGCGGTCACGTGACCGCACAATAAGTCAATTCTAGTCAAAGTTTTGAATTCTGGGGTTTTGAATGTTCGCTAGTTTGTGAGTGTGAGTAATGTTGAGTAGCCAAGTCAGATTTCATGGTCGACTCGTAGTACGTGCGGCTCAGTCCGGTTGGAATTACCCCTTGATGGGGTATCGGTATATAGCATGTGGAATATACTGAACATCGTGTTTTATTTGACAATTTACATTAATGGCAAGGCAGGTAATTTTGGACGGGGGATTTCTGGTGAAGCTTCCTGATAGCTTGTATTTACTATACACCAAGAGTTGTAAACGTCGCAGGCAGTCATCTTGCTTATTCTGATTTTCTTGCAGTGGTCGCGCGCCGTCTCAGGTCCAGGGAGGGTCAGAAAACTTGTACGGTGCGCCTTGTACCCTCGTTATTTAAAAAGTTCTGTAAAGGTGTACGGCTATGTGAGAACGACAAATGGTGCAGGGGGCCAGAGATTTGTTCATGCCATGAACATTGCGGGAACGCGTGCATTGACCCAAGTAAGTCTTACAGTTTACTTAAAATTCTGCGAAATTCAATCGCTCGTTCCCCTTGTTTGCATCAAAGAAGTCTAGCTCATGACAAGGGAAAATCTTTTCCTTACGGTAAAATTAAAGTTATTCAAATTAAAACGAGTCCCGTTTCTCTTATCAGCGACATAAATTTAACTTGTTAATATTTTACCAGGAGAAATGTCGAGTAAAGCTTCGTTGTTTCCATTGATGATCAATACACAACAACGGTCACCGATCGATTAACTCTAACTTCAGTGATTTCTTCTGCCCTCCACGAGGCATGAAATTAATGAAGCGGTAAGGAAATTTTATTTTGGATCCTCTCTTCTGTGTTAATTCCTTATCCAAAACTAAGAATTTTATTCAGCAAATAAATCAAGTGGTAGGCGTCCCATAGATTAGTTTCCATTTAAGTTTTAACTTCATTAGAGTGATTTCAAGGGATGGCCCGTTGATTCATTCCATGGACGTCCTTTGATCTGTTTATTCACTCTGCGGCGAGCGGGATTTTTAGATCCTATTATTATCAGCCAGATAGCTCTGGTTGATCTATTGCACTGACTGAAACGTAAATGGATGACTAAATGATTGGCATTGGGGTCAGTGAAGCTTTACTTTCATTTCAAGTCGTTTCGAATCGTACACCTGTTTATCTGCCGGCTCAATGGTGGCTTTTCGATTTTATTTTGCACCAATAGCCTGGAGCCATTTGCGATTAATTTTCACTCGCTATCTGACAATATCATTGTAAAGCCGATGATTGAAAATGACTGCAAGCATAGGTCGCGCTCGATTTCCCGGAATTTTTTCCCTTTTCAAAAAAAAAAAAAAAAGTAGGAAAAAAAATTGCGCACGACTAAGGACCAAGATTACACCCTACTCTTGACTCTTGATCTTTCGTTTACAAAAGTGCCTTTCTTGATTAGTAGCCGGCCAGTTCCCGCGAGTTCTCTTGTTTCCAACAGCTGTTCCAGTTTTGGTGTTTTCCCTTTGAAAGTGAGGGATATTTAAATCGCCGTCTGTTGTAGCACTGTCTCCCGCCTAGCTCGCGCAGAGGCTGTCGTGCTTAGGTCTTGAAAGGGGTTTCTTTTGTGTCATTTTGACAGAAAACCCGCTTAAACATGATGTATGGCACGTGTCGCACGCTTTAGTCCAAATAATCGTTCCTTTCCATGAGTGAAATTCGATTTCGTTGAGCTTGGTTAAAAAGTCTTTTCATTTAATATACGCGCTTCCTTAAACTCGCCCGGAGGTTGTTGTAAATTACAAAATGAAGTTTACGTTATTAAACTACCGCAAACTCTAAACAGAATTCTTATGATCGATGCCGGTCGTGACATGGATTCAAGCGGACTTAAGTCCGCCCGTGGCAAATTGTTTGGTAATTTTGACGTACGCGTTAAATGTTATTTTATTGTTAATTGTCATACAGCCCAAAAATCCCGGTCTATTCGAGCATGTGTTACTTTGCAAAATTGAAAAGCGGAATTGTATTTTCCATTGATTCAAGTCTTGGAAACCATTGTAGAACATGTGAAAAGAATAAGACCCGTTTTACGCGAACTAATTTTCCAGAACAAAAGGCCTCTTTTTGTGATTTGACATGCTCGAGTAAAGACCGCGCTGTGGAAGACTTCAACTTTGTCAGTCGGTTTAATAATAGGATTTTTTAAGTAAACAGAGGACCAGAAACTTTTTATTCAGTAAATTTCAATCTTTCTAAATAAGAAAGGTTAAGAATTGACACAGCAACAAAAAAACAAAACAAGTCTTATAGTTTCCGCTTTTTCTTTTTGGCAAAGCGGAGCTTAAAAGAAATCTCTTTAAATGCATGTCGCCGGTTCGTAGAGTATGAGAATTTTCAAGAGGATTCTAGCACTGTTCGCCTTAAAACTGTGGCATTTGACACTGAAATGAAACGCGTTGTCAAACTAAAACAAAACCTTTGTCCATTTTCTAAGTTCGCGCGTTTTAATCATTCCTTGCGATTCCCAGCGCTATCATTAAGACGGCGAGAAAATACGCATTATTCGAACATATACAGGGATCAAAGATGTTTACCTACAGGGTGCGATATGTTTGCATAAAAATGAAAACAGCCACAGTATTTAATGAGAAATGCTTTTCTGAGAATTGAAAGCCGTTATTAAAAAGAGCTCGGGCGTTGTTCTAATTATAGAGAAATTGTCATGGAAGCGAGTTTAGGCTACTTGAAGAAGAAAAAACCGACTGCGCGCGTTTTGTCTCTCTTTTTTGGATCGCGTTTGACATCGCTCAAGGCGAAGTCATAAGCACGAAACAGCTTTTTACTCGCCTCAAACGATGAACAGTTCGAGAACTCCGCGAGAGGTCACATTGAATTATTGAATGAAATCCTGGTGAAAGCCTTTGTTATCCAAATTGTCAAAAAACGTTTTGGGGGTGTGCTTAATTTCCATAAAAATCATTCGTTGACAAAGAAATCAAAGCTTAAGTAACCTTTCATTGTCATTGATTTTCTTTTGTACAGTCTGCTTTAAAATCTACTTTATTGTATTGTATCTAACTCATTCATTTTGTCTCCCTTATCAAATTATGTCATAGCTGAATTGGTTTCTGGCATCTCGGTCTTACTCGTCTCAAAACAGTATTGGTTTCGCGCGCGAAGTTTATTCTGTTTAGATCTACAAATAGACTGGGTTTAGCTGCTGAAAAGATAAATAAAAGAAAGGCCTGGATCAAATAAGGAAGATATTTATTCACTCGTGTATCAGTTCAAAGACTGTGGATATTTGTTTTTTCCCTGTGCTTTGTTTCTTCCTTTTCCCTGAAATAATTTCGAAAAATTACGCATGCATTTCTGTACTTTTGTACTTAAAACATTATTCTACTTCGGATAAAGTAAGTTCGCAGTCCACGTCGAATTCATAATCCCGAAACAAAATGGGCCCCAATTACTTAAAGGTATCTTAGAGACACTAAAAGAAATTTTATCTTACAAACTACCACAAAAATACTTAAAGACACAGGAAGTCTTTGGACTATTTTGTAAGTTAAAAGGAATAGCTTATTTCACTTTCGAGTCAATTTGTATATGTTTTCAGGTCTTTCAGTTTTACTTCCCGTATTTTAAACAAAAGACTTTTAAGCAAGTGATACACATGTTGTCTTCTCCACGTGGCCCGCTGCAAATAACTGACAATATTGTTTTGGATTTCTGTCAGTCAATTCAGTCCAACAGATTTAGTCTGGCTGAAAGTATCATCTATAGCTTATACTAATCCTTTAAATTTCTAACCTCATGAAATTCTCAGTAAGAAAGAAACGCTCTTAGGTTTGTAAGGACATACAGCCAAACGTTTCTTTCCGAATTTAAACCAAGGTCCCGCAGAGAGGACAGTTTTTGACACGGTGAAATATCTTAAGACTTCCTTTGAGAAGAAACCACGTGAATTTAAAGCAATTTTGACCATTTGTGGTCCCATAACTGAATATTCTAACTTGAGGGAATGATAATTACACGTCCTCTGTATTATTATGCTTCCAACGTTGCTGAAGACCTTAACCGCATTTTATCACCGCACCTCAGACTGAAACAAACTGTGAATAAATCCTTATGACCTCACGGTTATGACATCAAAACTTCTAAGTTTCATAGTGGAATATGTTCCGAAACAGGAAAACGTACCTTAGGACTAAGGCCCAGTTCAGAAGTCGTGCTTCTGCCGTGCCGAACTTAATTGTAATTTGGTTCGACTGTAGCACGGCAGGAAAACAACTTTGATTCAGACGTCGTGCCAGAGTCGAACCAAATTCAGGATTTACTGATGCCTCGTAACAATTCTTCTCCCAACTCCCCGTGGGAACGCAGTCTCGTCAAAATACATTAATATAATTTATGAATTTTGGTTTAGCGCGGCAGAAGCACGACGTCTGAATCGCTGCCGTGCCAGAGCCGTGTAGCACGACAGCGCTTGTCGAACTTAATTCAAAAGTTTGATTCAGACGCCGTACTTCTGCCGTGCTTTTGTCGAACTTAATTCCTGAATTTAGTTCGGCACGGCAGAAGCACGACGTCTGAACTAGGACTAAGTTAACTAAGGCGTTTTCTTCGAATTTCGATTGGTATCACGCCAAGCGGGCCGGAGCTCACATTCACATCTAAAGTGGAACCTTGATATAACGAACCTCTGTATAATTCCTTCGTTATAACGAACGATTTCTTTACTCCAGTGATAATTAAATATATGAAACAAAGCCCCGTTATAGAGAATATATTTTGCTAGTCCCTTGCGGACCCTTGGCTATTTTGAGGTTCCACTATATACAAATGCAAAAGTTAGGAGCTTTTGGTCTAGCTTGCAAAGCATAAAAATTGTAACCACCCTAGTTAAGTACGTACAAGAGCTATCATAATTCTATGTCCCATGATTTTATCCACAGATTCCATGGTAGAAATTGAAATTTTCAGTTCATAAACGACTTAAGCTCATGAAAGAAGGAAGAAATTCCGGAATTTTTGCTATTGAGTTGTGGTGACAGCGTGATGACTATTTTAGAGGACTACCGTAAAGTTCCCATAGTAGCGAGCCCCCGAAAGTTAGGATCCCGAAAGTCACGTCAAAAGTTTGTGACTTCTAATAAACCCCGAAAATAGCGAGCTCCCGAAAGTAGCGACGCCCGCGAAAGCAGCGAGTCCCCAAAAATATCGAGACTAAGTTTTTTATACCGAATGTCCTTATTGTTTTCCAGTTGCAATCCTTACTGAGTCAAATTTTTAATGTACAATACTAATATCTTCTTGCATTTACAAATTTATCACGATAAGGCACTTTACAACAAGGGAAACATGATCAAACACGGCATACCTGAAACTATCATTCGTCGTTGACGTCAGTTCACAGATTGCACAATGTAAAAGCTATACTGATATAAAGTTCATATCAACAAAAACATGAACATTTCTTTCAAGTTAAAACTGAAACTTCTGTATACTGCACTATAAAACGCATTTGTTTGTCATGGAGTAAAAGCACTGAGTTTAGCTTTCCTCCGGCTAAGTCAGAGAAGATTTCATTGCTCTCGTTTTTTATCAGAGTATTGCTGTATTTAGTACGTTGCGTACCATATAACACAAATAATTAAATGTTTGTTTTTTAATATTATGTTGTTTATTTTTCATTTCGGGAAAGAGCTAGCGGCAACTTTGTTTCATGGTTTTTGGTCCCCGAAAATAACGACCCCTCGAGAGTAACGAGCCCCAAAGGCTGCTAATTCCGAAAGTAACGAGGATCGCTACTATGGGAACTTTACCTGACGGTAGCAATTTAAAAAAACGCTTACAATTAAATCAAACTGACCTATTTTTAATTTTGAAAACTTCCTCGCTATATAAGCCTCATAGGGCTAATAGCAGCTGGTATCGAAACCTGGCCAACCTTTCCAACACGCTTTAGGATTGTCCTAATGCAGATTTAATTGTGCAATTTTATCTCGAGATGGAGAGGGTCACCTTCCTTGTTATCTCTGAAGTACAGTGAATAATTACGGCGACATCGATTTATGGCATGGTGACCCAGCGTAAAGACACCTTAGCTAGGGCCAAAATATTTCTTTCCGTGCTTTATCATCTCCAAGATTAAGAAATTTAAGGGACCGCCCAAAACCCTTTTCTTCAAGCTCTGAATTCATCATAGCCATTGCTACTTAGCTAGTAGCGCAGGTGAAAGTTTCACTTTTTAGAAAAAGAGCTTTATTCGTTCAATTAACTTTGAGTAACTCAATTAAGGTCAAGGAGTTTTTTGGCAAAATTTTAAAGGTAATTTTCCCAGCCTTTGTTTCATCACTAAGGTTTATATGTTTATGCTTATCAGGAAACCATAAATGTTCGCATAATTGCCGGAAATCTGCAGATGTGACCTCATCGTGCCTTTTCGTCGGACAAATCGGCAAACTTCCAAATAAGTAACATTAACTTCTATATGCAAATCCAGTTAGACGTTTATGACAGCACTTTCCGAGCAAGATAACGAGCAATGCACAATCACTTTGTGAAGATAGGAAGCGAGGTGACCGTCTGCCTGACCCTTTCAGTGCCATTCGCAGTCAAATAAAAATGCCAAATATAATTTGAAAAGAAGAATGAAAAAGACGATCCGTACCGCAAAAAGGAAGAACTGCCAACAGATTTACTTTTAATTGCCAAACTTAACGATTTCAGCTACTACTTTGATCAAAAGTTGTAAGCCACAAAGTACGGCACCTCAGGAAAGAGGCTCAACTATGCGATAAAAGATATTCAATTCGTTTGAATTCATCGTAGATTTTGAATGGCAGGAGTAGGGGCACCCAACGACTTTTTTCTCTAAAATATCTTTTCGAAGGATCAAATAATGCCTAGAATTTTCTAAAGCTCGAGAAAGGCTAAAAAGTTCTGGATAATTATAACCGTTTTCGTTACAACTTTCGACCGCAGAAAAAAGCTAGAAAAGAATTAAATACTGATCCACTTTCGTATTGAAGCTAAAAACGGCCGGCAAACAACATTCTCCAGTCATTTTGTTAGGATAGCAGCTGCGGCAGTAGTTAGAATGTTTGCAGAAAGCTTTATAACTGTTTTCAAAAAATTAAAGTGATTAACCGGGTAATCTACAACAATCTAGAACAGTATTTTTAAAAGTGAAGACGGTGCTTTTTTTGCAAGGTGGTCCTAACTTGGTAGGTCTAGAATTAAATCCTAAACTTTGAACTTTAAATTGAAAGCTAAATGTATATCCCACCAAAGTGACCCGGGTTTAACTGAATCCTCCAGGAGGCAACACCATTGCATGCTTAAGTTTGTGGTTGGTTCTCTGTCTTCCTCCGGGAAGTTTTTCTCCGGGTACTCCAATTTTCCTCTTTCCAAGTTCCTGTGCGATCAGAAATAATATCCAAACAATCCCTTTATGGCTGTGTGCTACCACTTAATCTTTATTTACCTATTTTATCTGTTAAGTAGTAATTTCTTCTGCAGATTGAGTCAGTGCACTTAAGAGCGACCCTCCCACTAGACTTTTTGGAAGAGTGTTTCAGACGTTTCGCATTCAATGTCATTCATTTTCTGAGTGTTGAATAAAAACTAGAAGATTCCCAACAAAAATAGGGCAATACCTCAGCTGTTTTCGAGAAAAGGAGAAACTGACACGGTTTTGTATATAAAACGGACACATTTAGGTTATCTTACACAAAACAAAAATCAAATCAGTTATAAAGACATTTCCCATAACGGCCGGCTAATTTTCTGGAGATAAAAGCGACTGGTGTGATAGTAAACTGCATAGCGCCTGAAAAAAAATATCTCTATTGTTCTTTCTAACTTTGATAACGGTTTGCATTAAAAAAACGGAAGCTTCTTAGACATTTAATAAGCATTTGGTGTCATTGACCGCGATACTTCAGGGCACCTTTAGGAACTTAAGCTCGATTTTCGAGTCGTTTAGAGATTCCGTTTTTTAATTGCCATCAAGGTGAATGAATAGGTGCGCTTTGGAGTCTGCAGCTAAATCCAGTTAAGTAGATTTTATAATCATATAAGGCGTTAACCCATTGACACCAACTCTTTAAGTATAAGGCACATAACTGGCGCCATGCATCTCTGTGGGGCCACAATTATACTTGAACTACCGTAACGTCATCACTAGTTCTGTTCAATAAGACTGTCAATTTTAAACATAAATTGCGCTGGAGTAAAAAAAATCTCTCAAATCATGCTTTAGCTAGCGTGGCAGGCTTTCGCAAGGAGAAGGCAAAAGAGAAACTGAGAACATTCTCTTCTCTATGACTGCTTCTCGAAGAAGCCCGATCTTTCCTCTCCAGCCTCCTCCCTCGGCTTTCGACTGAGTGAATCCACAAAATTCCAGTAAATACGATTGTAAATTAAAGCTTTAGAAAAAATTAGTCTGTGATGAACGTTTTTGTGGAAGCCTTTTTTGTCTACTGGAAATCAAATAATTGAAGGTAAAACGAAAACGAAAAACGAAGAATTCAAATTTACTTCGTGAGCATGTATGTACCAATCCCAAAACTCGCGTCTTAATTGATCAATCAATTCAT
This sequence comes from Porites rus, assembly GCA_964035705.1. Taxonomy (NCBI): domain Eukaryota; kingdom Metazoa; phylum Cnidaria; class Anthozoa; order Scleractinia; family Poritidae; genus Porites; species Porites rus. The sequence goes on from OZ037994.1 coordinate 19,112,474, forward strand.
TCATACATTTTTTAGTTTCGTGCAAATTCTAGAATATTTTTGCATCATTTTTCGCCAGGGAAGGTTAAAGGGCTTTAAACATTTAACCTTAAAAGGCAACTATCTGCAAAAGTTTCAGCAGTTCGGAAATAACCCCAAATCTTGTTATTTCTAAATGTCAAAAGATCAAATATAATTAGTGATGTGATCATGACCTGAGTGTTTGAAGGTGGCATACGCGTACGGTATTCTGAACTTTTCTGAGCTTTCTCAACGGCGCAAACTGTGTCGTGCTATAGGTCGCGTAGCCTGCGAAGCGCAGACGCATTTCCGGTCGTCGCCTCGGAGGGAGAGAAGCGACGACCGGAAATGCGTCTGCGCTTCGCAGGCTATAGGTCGCGTAGCTGTCGTCTTTTTGCAGTTAGCCAAATTAAGGGGACAAGGTCGAAGAAAGAAAAGACTAGAACGAACAAACTGACCAGTTAGCACGAGTTTCCTGTCATACCTTGTCTCCTCGTGCATGGCCCTAATTTTTCATCTGTATCATTTTATCTACTGACACACAATCATACAGACATTTTTGTTGGAAATAGGAACGTAAAACACATCTAAAAGCAATCATTTTGTAAGAACCTTAAACTGCGAGCAGTTTTTCTTCAGATTTAGTGAGGTCAGTGCACGCGCGCGCGAGCGTCGAGCGCCGAAGTCGCGAGTTGCTCTCCTGTCTCGAGCCTTCAGTAGCCCGCGTGGTCATTTGCGTGTCTCGCGCGTTTTGCTCATTGGACCAAGACTGAACGAAAGACTGCTCGTAGTCTATAAGAACCTGGGCAAAGGTTAGAGAAAGAGCGCCGGGGAGTTAGATTGGGGATTACATCCTACAGCCAATGGTCGCCTGTGTGCGTTTATATGTTCAAAGTAAAATTTGACGAACAGACGTAATGGCGTGATTGATATCACAATAAAATATATGAAGTTGGTTGCGTATGTGAATATTGTGACATTCAGGAAGTAACATATACTGAAACGACCAAGTAAGAATCTCATTGCCCATCAGGCTTTCCGACTAGAGTATACTGAATGAGCTATATACCATATTTTTACTTATATTTTGCGCTTTTCCACGCTTTTTTGTTCCTACTTTCTTTTACTGGTTCGCCTTGATTTGCGAAGATTTCTAAATTTCGCAAAATCGAAAGCTACGCTGTTGTACCATATATATATTGCCGAATATGAACTCATTAGTTAGTGATACTATCTAATGATTTGCCGATGCTTTAAACAAAACTTAGACATGTTCAGTAAGGTTTTCAACTTTTCACCGATACATGTGACAAAGAATAGCACTTAGTATTCTTTCTTAGTTTTATTCAGTATTATTTTTATTTACTAAGGGCGATGTTTAAGTTTGAGAACCCATAGAGATATTGTAGTGCGTAAAATATTAACGAGGACCGCAACAGTATTCCGAGTACTCTCTGAGTGATGCTTGGAAGTTTGGTATAAACAATCTAAGTACGTCGTTTGTTGCTAAGCAGAAAAAATGAAATTAGGAGCTTGCTATTCTTAAGAATGAAATCAAGGAGAAACTGGTTAAAAGGCAGAAAAATGCAAAAATGCAAAGATAGGCAAAAAGTCGGTCAAAGATATCCCAGTTGCACAGGACTAAAAACAAACTTCCGTTAATGCGCCATAAATTCCTGATGAAAGACCCTTTTGAGACGCATTTTGCATCGTTTAAACGTTTTTTTCCCATAGCGTCCATTTCCGCAGCACAATTTTTTTTTCTATTATCGGCGACGTTAGCTACCTTTTATCAAATTCAGTGGATAATAATGCGTTAGGTTAGCATACAGGTCGGCGTAAAGCCCTCACGAACCCGGTTACTTGTTACGTCAAGGTGAATAAGCTGATTTGGATCAAAAACGAAATATGCCAAGGATCTTTTTTTGTCGGAATGCCAATGTATCTTTCCCAATGCGAAAGTAAACGTCCGACTATAAACATAACATAGCGGTGACATAATCCGCCATTACATGGGAATTTAAACATTTCTGTAGCAATGTAAATGGAACGATACCCAAGTCAAACTTCCCTTTCTTTTCGCATTCCATAATCTCCAATTTCTCTTTTCCCTTTTCCCTTTTCCATTTTTTTAACGGCCTGGAAAAAGATTTTGTCATAGTCGATCATTGCAATCGAAACCGAATAAAGCCATAATCGCGTGGCCATTGATGTTGCTGCTGATGTTATTCCGGCATTGATGTACGTAAGCTCGAACAAGAGACACCTCTATAATACCTCCACCAAAAATTCAAATAATGTGTGGTAGGAAAGAAGTACCTATCGTCTCTGTGGATTAAATCCTGAATTCTGACATTCAAATAATTCCTGAAATTCACGGAGTTTCTTTCTAGCAATGGTCCAGGGAGGTTACTAGATAGTCAGTGTTGAATGTTTAATCTCACGTTTGAAAAACTCTATTAAATACCACTGTCGTATGCTAATTTAGTGCGGGAGTCATTGCCTTCTTTTCTGGCTTATCGCCTTAGTGTTTCCGTGAACATCTAGAGCACTTGCAAGGCACTGTGCTCTAGAATGCCACTAAAATATGTCGGTGAATGCTCTGCCCACAATTGTACACACGCGTCATAGTAATAACCACCACCGAAGAACATGCGGTTTTGAAGACAAGCAATATCAACTGAAAGGCAAAGCGCAAAATTTTGCGTGCGCCATTTTGAGTTGGTGCTGACGTGGGCGCGAAAAGTACCTTCTCATAAGGCAATTTACTCCCTTAATTAATCATCTCTGAAACGTTTAAGTTCTATAAACTTAGTATCGTAATAAAAGATTTTAACCTTTTAATGTAGGCCGGGTTGCATAATTACCTAGAAACGCTATAACAAGCACGAACAGCGTATAGGCAATAAATTAATCTACCGAACCAATATCTTTCAGTTCACTTAATTTTCTCTAAGACCCCATTTACTCATTATTACAGAACAATACAAAGGGCAATACCGACCTAACAATTTACTAATTGTTTTTAGGAAAGGTTAATTTTCCATTCATTAATTTAATTTTGCAAAAAAAAAAAAAGGATTATCGCTAGAAGACTTTTCAAATTTCTAATTAGAAAATTTGACAACTAGAGTCTTTACGAAGAAATTTTTTTCTATTTGTTTTCTGTAAGCTTTGATTTTAGTGAAATTGATCTGAACTTGTACAGTACAAGAGATTGCTTGATCACGTTTTTAAAAAAAGATATTTCTTGTCGATCTAAACAAATTTACTAATAGCCCATTTAAACGGAAGCAATTAGAGCCGCTTTGCTGTACAGACCTCCGCAATCATATTGATAATAACTGAGCCCCACTTTAAATATGGAATGACTTTCTAAAGAACCAACCTTTAAAGAAGTAAATACTTTTTCAAAGGTCTTTCCTCTTTATTCTCCTTACTAAATACGTTTACCAATCTCTCCCTTCGAAAAATGACGTGAGCGTGATATTTCAGTCGCGTGATTCTTAGGTAGTTGCGTCTGAGGTAGCTTTCGTCCGTGATTTCCTGTAATGCGGTTTTTCGCACTCTACAGCAATATATTTTATATACAACTTAAGATCATAAACTTTGAAAATGGTTTTCTAGAAACAAGACACATGATTAGTCATGTATTCACCGTTAACTGACATCAAGACCGCCCAGGTTGTCTGACAGTGTATAGAATGTTTTGCAAATATATCAAATGATCAAATGAACGAACTAATTCTGGAGGGAAACAGTATCCTTCCATATATTTTCAGCAAAACTGACAAAGTGTTTGAACCACGGGTTAGATGATAGGATGAGCTAAATGTTTTTTAAGAAATCATTGATAAAAATGGATTTCTAATACAATTGCAACTAGAGTATAACTCAGGACTCAGGTCGCCATTCATGAGTCGAGGATTATATCTGCTTACAAGCGCGCTCTACCGCTGAGAGCTCGTCTGTGCTAAAGTGATTTCCTCTTAATAAAACAGCCAGTGGCAGTCATGCAGTGATAATGCAAAAATGAAGCAAACACATGAACTTCAAACATGATTAGCAAAAGAAAATTAATTCATCTAAATCTCGTAACGATTGAAAGGAATCACCCAAAGAACCAAACGCGTTTTCCGACAAGATTTTTTTGATGTCCTATCAAGCTAAAGGGCTCTTTGATTGTTTTTGTTTTTTTTTTTCTTTCGATGGAGATGACTGGGCAGAAGTGGATTAAGCATTAAGGCATATGAAGAGGTCTTTTCATTCGAAAAGTTCGAACATTGGCGATCAATGCCCCAATACTGAACACGCAAAGCCTTACAAGATACCCGCTAAGCCTATGCAAACAAAGACTCGCTACTCCATATGATCAAAGTTGGCTTTGTTAGACCATGCATGCAAATGAATCAGAGAGGCTATAAATAAACAAAGGAGTCCAGTTTGGACAACCTTTCAAACTGAAAACATTGAAATCAGGGTTGAGGGAAATATGCGTCGAGACCTCAAGAAGGTTAAGCGCCAAAGCTTAACATATTTCAGTAATAGTTTGTGTAAGTTATTGTTTGCTATAAAGAGATGATGTTTTTCCTTTTATTTCACCACCTGCAGCTAGTGAAGGGAATCGAACCGTTACAATTGGCTTAACTCGTCAAAGTTATTGCAACGTTACGGCCCAGGAATAACCGTTTCTTTGCGAAACATGTATAAAGTCTGAACAACATTTTACGCAGAATCTTATACTTAGTCTTGAAATGTCCAGTGAACACTGCTTTTGAAAAAGCATAAATTTCAGTCAAATCCTAAAAACTTTATGCAAAAAATTAAAAACCTTTTTCAGTTGGAAATTAACAAACTGTATATTAAAGCGGCACACTTCGGTTTGGAGATGTGAGACCTGCTGAAAACTTTCAACACCTCTGGGCCGTAAAATACGGTTTGGCGTTCACAGGGCCACTAATTGAACGTTAGCCTACAAAAGGTGTAACTGTACTCGGTGTGCCGTCTTCTTTGTCGATCGAAGGAATTAGCAGAAAAATTTTCATTTCATTGCAGTCCATTGCTATCTCTCTGTAATATTAAAACGCCGATTTTCGTTGCTTGTTCTTAAGACAGGTGTATATTTTTCAGGCCTGTAATTGTTGGCTTAACATATACCCGCGCTGTTGATTTTCTATTGAAGATAGCATTATGCTATTCAGTAAATCGCGATCAAAAATCTTTTTCAATTGAGAATTTCTAACATTCCTCGTCTAAAGCTTTGCTGTGGAGTTATATTCCTTACCTTCGACTCGATTCTTCTCGATTTCGCCGGGTTGTGTCCATGGATCAGTGGATTGCCGCAGCACTTTATGTTGCAGTGACTGATTCAGTACTGGTTTGAAATGCCATCTAGCTTGACTTTTACGCCAATAAACTAACTGATTGAACTTATTGAAATTCTATACTTCGATTAGTAAACGAAGCCCTAAAGGATCGCAATTTAAGTCCTTCGTTTCTCGGATGCACAGCAGTTCTTCTCATGGAATATTACTCGGTTTAGAGAAAAGAACGAACGTTCTCCGCGATAGGGTTTCACCTACACACTTTACGAACGTGTTTATTGTTTAACTTTGAATTCAGCTGATGGTCATTTGTACAGTTCCTCTTTTGCCATTTAGCCGGCCACAGATACAACGTGTTTATCGCTTTTTCTTTGTGAGGTTAATTCCACCCGCCTTCATTAATAAGCAACAACACAGTTGTACTCCCTAGAGATGGAGAAGGCCTTGTTTGCCGAAAGAAAATGGTGCACTCTGATTGGCTGTGTTTGAGTGTTTTTTTCAAACGATCATGTGTTCCATTGTTAAGTACACGATGCCACTTGTCGTAACATTTTTTTGTGTGGCTTGAAGCCACTGTACCCTTTTTATTTCCTTTGATACATTAAAAAGATCATCACGTCAATACAAGAAAATAAGCAGACTTCTCGATTCTACCACTCGCTGTCAATTTTTTTACTCTTAAACTTGACCCTGAGAGAGAGCATGAGAAGGTGTGACAAGCACCTAGTTTTTCGAGATCATTTGCGGGCTCACAAGTCAGTGTAAAATGACTGGAATCACATTACGGCAATAAACTGGAACAATAGAAAAGTTCATTGAGTTTCATCAAAAGACAAACTACTCCCAGTAACAACATGAACAAAAGAAATGTAACGTAGGTTAATCAGTAGATCACGGACACTTTCAAAAAATGACAGCTTCTTTCTCCCCGGTTTGTTTGATCAAGCCTTTCTTCTTTCTTTCTTTCTTTCTTTCTTTCTTTCTTTCTTTCTTTCTTTCTACTTTTTTCTTTTTTCTTTTTTTTTTTTTTTCAATTCAACAACGTCGCCCCAAGGATGTTTTGATAGTTTCTGCGTACACCTGTTAATTTTCCTGAAAGTAGTTTTTTTGTTATGACGGGTGGGACTGACCCAAGAACACATGGTCTTAGAAAGGGTCTAAGCCTTACTTGACAATCTCGTCACCTGTACCACCTCCCCTCCACCCCCCCTGAATTATCATTCTATCGACACGTGGCGCGAAGTCATATGACTTGCGTCACGTGATTGCCTATTTTAGCGCTTTTCTTTCTTGCTCTTTTTGGAAATGAACGCTCCAATATTGCTGACAGGCAAAACAATATTGCAAAAGAGCTCGTCAAACAAATTGGAATTCATAGCCGTGCTTAAGTGCTGCAAATAGTATTTCCAGTTAGGGTAAAAGAGAAAGCACACCAACAATAGGAATATTTCAAGGACATTTTATAGCAATGCTATTGATCTTAGTGTTAGTCTACACATTTAAGGTCACACAGAATGAACATAATCTCTAAAGAAGATATTTAATCAATAAGAATCAGAGATTCTTCGCTATATAATAAAAATAGATAGATATCGATTTATGAGTGGTAATCACAACGCGGCATCTAAAATTGTTGAACAAGTCTGGACGTGCAATTTATGCAAACGATTCTAGACCCCAAAATCGGTGAAGTTTTGTCTATGGTTGTATTGTTCGTATTAACATGTCATAATTCGATTTTATTAACTTGTGAAAATCTTTGTGTCAATATTCAATGCGATTTTGAAATATCGCCAGGTTGGATGTTTACATTGACAAATGGTAATTCATCTTATGCATTGCTCGGGCTTTTTTGGAAGGTTCCTTAAGACAACAAACTAAGGGAAAATTCCAGTTCTTCAAGAAAGATAATCGTATTAAGGTCCTCCTTGCACTTTACTTGCTCGGAGAGAAATTCTATATTTAGTTCTTCATTTAGGGATGAGGAGGTAATTGTACATTTCTTTCACAATTCACCACGTTTCAAAGAAACACAAAACCGGAAAAAGCTGGTTAACATTTTAAAAGGAACTCTGTCGTACATATTTCAATAGTCAATCCCTTTCGTATGGTTTGTTACAAACGTTAAGCCTTTATTTCGTCTGGCTTTTGTTAAAAAAAAAAACAGAGAAACTTATATAAATAAACACGAAATTAATCGAGATAATCTTTGACTCGAAAAAATCAGCTTAGGAAAATTGTGTTGTTCTGTCCGTCTGGGGCAGGATCCAGTTTATTTTTAAAACAATTCCTGTCATTTATATGCTGTTATCACGGAAATCACGGGAAAGAAACTGTCTTAACAGCAATAAGATCCTGTGGGTGTAGTCTACTCCAAACCTAAAAATCCAAAAACAATTTTCCAAGCGACCAACACTGCCTTAAAACGACAAAACAGCGCTTTCCGCTTCACTTTAGATGCTTTATCTCACCGTGGGAAAAATAAGGTCGCTTTAAATTTCGAAAGTTGCTATGGAAACCCTCTGAAAGGCACTTCACAGAGGTGAAACCTTACTTTAAGGCAGTTTTTGAAAATTTAAGAAAACTATTAGAAAAGTATAGTTTATGAATGGAGAATGAAGACTTTTTACAAAAAAGGGAGCATTACTGAAGAACGATTGTTACTTCGGGTTCGTCTGCAGGTCACGCGTTAACTACTGTTTTGACATTTCGACATGATTTTGTTCAAAAAGTGTTTATTGCCCTGTAAATGCAATCATTAATGTGTCAAACAAATCAAATAACCTGAATAAGTAGGTCGCTGAAAGTAGAATGTGGCTTTTTCGCTTTGTTGCAACCACCTGACTACAAAACGTCGTAACTTGCACGTCCTTTGCGATTTTCCCACGTTTTGTAATCCCTGCAAGTGAAAAGAAAACCTTGGCCTACCCGTTGATGCTGACTAATTAGACAGGGACAATTACGGCTCTCTTGCCAGGCCGTGACGACACAAAACGGACGGCACTCAAGCCGATTTTCAAAGGCGGAGCCGGTTCATTGGTCAAACAGGAACGGGGCTCCGTGATTGGACAATCTCGCCACAAAGGAAGAAGAGCGCGGCGCTTGTCAGTGGAAATTTGGTCGGCGCTAACATTGCATATGCAAATGCATCTGTTGGAGACCACTTGGGAGTTGAAGTCAGTGAAACTCTACTCCGGTTGTGGGAACACTGTGCTTTTCACGGATTGATGTCGAGTTGCCCAACGATGCTCAAAACTTGATCCAAGTTTACGGGAACTGAACAGCAAGTTCACTATGAAGGGCTTTGCGATCGCCATTGCTTTGGGCTTGTTCATTCCGATAGTCCTTTCTGGTAAGTTGTTTTTCGAGATGCGTGTTCTGGGCCATATTACAACCGTCAAACAAACTGGATGGCACTCTGGATAAATGCTTCTCGAACTCAGTTCATTGGACTCCTGGCTCATCTCTGCGGAAAGCTCGCTTCGAATGTGGAAATCTGCGAATTTGACAGAAGTTTGATTGCAGCTTAAAGAAGGAATCTAGCGCTTAATTGAAAAGACGGTTGAATTCATTCCGTGGGGCGCACATCATTGTGTCTAACTGCGGCTATATTTACACCTCTCGTTGATAATTACGTCGGTCGATTCCACGCAAATCTTGCTCCGATCGAACGGCATCATTCAAGTTGAGAAATGCTAGAATACTACTGGTTAAGGATCGGAGTATTAAGTTTAATAGTTTGACAGAAATCGACCGTTGGTAATTCTTATTTATAGGTCAACTTATACCACAGTGTGTAAGTGGACTCCTTGTGGAATTCACTCGCTGAATTAAGTTTCGCAAATATGCGGCCACGAAAGTTGGCTTCGTTTGTTGCGAGTTGTTCATTTGGGGCTCAAGAGATAGGAAACGTATCGAACAGCGTACAAGAACAGCTGTCCCTTTGCAGCTTGTAAAGTCGAGAGTATTGTTTAAGATTCCACCTGGCTTTGACGGCTTTTGGGTTCAACTTCGTGCTTTTGTTTGTCTCTTACAGCCTCCACGTGTACTCCTGGTTACTGCAAAAACGGTGGAACTTGCTCCCTTTTTAGAGGACAAGCCAACTGCACGTAAGTACCGACAATTCCGTAGACTAACCCAGCTATAATCTAGCGCTTTTAATTCTCCTGGAATTCCAGATGATGCTTTCGGCACGTGAATTCCTACCTGCATGGTTTCCTTACTAGTTGACAGAGCGATGTTTGTTTAAGAAGACAGCAATGCGTGTCTAGTAATCTCATCGAAAGCTTATTTTACATTTAGTTATCTTTTCACGGCGATTTTTAGCTTTATTTCGTCTTATTTCAAACTGAATCGTAACACATGCTTCGCGCGTTCGAAATCTGAAAGACTAGAATGGACATCCATTTGGTAAATAATAGCCTCTAAAAAACCGCAATTTTATACGCAGTGGAGAGCGTGATTTAATTTCATCCTGTTGGCTCCAATCATAGCCAGTTTTTGTCAACCAAAATCCTCTTTAAATCAAAATCTAAAAGGTTGGATGTTTTCGTGTAGCGTAATTTTGACAGAAGCTGCATATTTTCTCGTTGCAATCAAAATTACGTTAATTTAACTATCCGCGCTTTAATGACACATGTTATGTGGGTTACTCTTAACAGTTACGAGTCGCAAACATCATGCATTATTAAGAAAGCTTAGCAGATGTTTTTATTCAACATAAAAGTGTCCTCAATAAACTCGCTTTAAAAGTGAACTTAATAATGATGATTTATTGGAAGTTGGTGTTGAAAAGTTTCCTCCACATTCTGACGTTTGTTTCGCGTTTGAAGCGAGCGAGTGTAGTTTTCGCGTCGACACGTTTTGAAATGCTTGGTCCTAATTAACAGTGCTTTTATATTGATAAACTTTCAAAACTTCAGCTTAACAACTCTAAGTTAGTTACAAGGTGAAACAAAGGGTTATTTAGAAGCACGCCAACCGATTTCCGAAGCGTCAAGATTTGTGTTGTTGTTCGTTTGAAAACGTTTGCGTTTGTGGAAATGGGCCAGTCAAACAGCTCTACCCGTTCTTATCATTGTGGCAGAAATGGTCTCTGTGGGGATTAAGATCCGGAATAAAATTCTATAGATTATTGAGCTCAAAATTGCTGCTTCCCAATCTCTATTAGTCGCCACAATAGCATAAAATTTTTCAAAACAATGGTTCCCCGGCCGCCAAAAAGAGACTCGACACATGATCAACTTACCCGTTTATGGTTAAAAAATTCAGTGCGGAAACTTTTGCAAGAAAAATAGTAACTCGAGATTGTCTAATTCTTTCTTGGATTATTGTTTTTCCTCTTTTCATCACTTGCCTGTTTGTCTCGCCTGACATTAATTCTTTATTTACGAAAACGACATTTCTGCGTGAGTTTTATTGGCTTTTTTGAATAATCTTTATTTACTTAAGTTTCTTTCATCCGAATGTTTCTCTTATTTGCCAATTTAGGAAAACAAGTTCCTGGCAATACTTTCGTACTGAAATGCACCAAGTTACGCATTTGTACGAGTGTGTAAGAGTGTTAAAAAAAAACATTTGCGTAATTATTCGCCTCTCGGTTCCCTTTGTAAATCTTTACGATCTATGGTGTATTACACTAAAACACAGTTCAAACAAAATGCTGTCACAATATCAATCTGCAAAGGTTGTCATTCTTTCGGAACGACGCTTTCAGTTTCATTCTCTTGAAAAGGGAGTCGGAAAAAAAGTTTTGAACACTTCCGTTGGTCTTAAAGGCGAAAGCGCAAGTGGTGGCCGCGGTGTAAGATTTTTTTTTGAAATACGCGTTGGCGTAAATACCGTGCTAAAACTAGGTATACCTATCGATAGAGTGCCAACGAGCAAATCATGCGTATTTTGCTTAGGAATAAAATTCCTTTTTTTTCCCATTTGACCGTTTCTTGGTCCCTTCCTGTTGCAAGGATTATTTTCTTGAAAAGTTCTCAGATTCAGTGTGGTGGCTTTACAAACCTGCTATGTAAAAGTGTGAAGTGCCTTCAAAGAATGAAGTCAGCTTTCCAGAGGAAGCGATCGGCAATATTATTAAGTCCATCTACAAATCTACTGTCGGTTCGGTTTCACATTGTTGATAAATATTTGCACAGTTTAATCATTTAAACCTCCTTTCAAATTTCCCGAGGCTTTTTGTTACCGGATTGAAACTTAGAATGATTCGCTGGGCCATCTGAAATGTTTCCAAGGACATGCGATGTACGGCACGTCGGTATTTAATTTTAGTTCATTGTTTTTATAAATCCTGAACTCGGCCAGGTTTCGAAAAAACTGGCGTTGTTTTCTCTTCCTTTGTTGTTCGCTTAGGCTTGTTATTCGTTTTTGTTCTCATTGTTTTTGTTCGCTGGTAAGATTTTTTCCCCAACACCAGATTTTCCAACAGAAGCGACTGCATTCTTCGTGCCAAGCTTTCCTTATCTCCTCGTGTAATCTGATCCTTTTTTAGTGGTGAGAATATTGCTTGCTGCACATAGAACACTTTTGCTGTTTTACAAACTTCTCTTCGTTAAAACTTAACGTTATGGCCCCTAAAAGTAATAGAATATATCAAGTGCTCATGTCTCTTGACTGCGGTGGCCGGGTTTGACGAAAAAATTTAGGTAAATAAACACAGGAAGTCATGACGGCGAAAAGTGTGTGAAATTTTGTTTGTTATTCAACTTGAGCCCGTGCGCCGGGTACTGCCTTTTGATTGGTTCACAACTGACCACTTGGTCTCAGGGGAATCTACATTACATTGGGTTACACTTTTTTCAGCTCGATCGAGAATTTTTCTGCCTATTGCCCAGTCTTACGCGGCTCTATTCTGCTGCCGCCTCGCCATCCGAGCGTCTTCGCTCGGATGGCTCGTTGGCAATTAAGCTAATAAAATTTTCATCCAAGTGTCTTCTAGGTCGAAAGTAGCTTTGCCTAGAGTAATAACAAGCATGGGGGCACAGACATAATTGTGTTATCGCAAATGTTAATTGTGCCTTTTAATCAAATTAGACTTGAAAGAAAGAATGGATGCCTAATTTGAAAATTTGCTTCAAATCTGTCAGCTTCTTGAGGAAGTAGACATGTTGTTTTCTTACAGATTTTTGCTAGCAACTTCAAGTTGCTTCTGCCAGGAGACTGGTCATGTGCGCTTATTTGTTTCCCTTGCTTGAAACAAGTAAGAAGGGAATGAAATTTAAGACTACCCGGAGCTTGAATGAGGTTTCGCATTGTCATAGCCATTGTTCGGTCAGCATGAAACATGTGGATTTCATAAGAAGCAGCTGTATTTATCGGACTGGCATAGAGAATGTTTTTCATTGGAGGACATTAATTTGAAAAATCGACAAAATCAATTGCAGCTTTTTCTCCACTTTCCTGGTGAAGTTAACGTTGCAGAGGTCTGCATGTAGGTTTTTCAGGCAGAATTATGACTGTTCTTTAATGATATTGGGCCACACTTCGGAACAGAAAAGCATATTATTTCATGTTTTATTCATAATAATGTGACCTCAAATAGCTTTGTAGTGATGTGAATACTGGGTGGACATGTTTGGGATTAGCAAATTAAAAGTGATAGTGTTAAATAGCGATTAACCGATTGTCTAGAAACCCAAATTTTAGTTCTAAAGTTTGTGTATACTAAAATCTTCTAAGAATTGACCTTGACGTAAACTTGTGTGCTGTTATATAAAGAAAAATAATTATTTTATTCATACATAAGGTAATTGTGAATGTTTTTTGTTAACCCACTAGCACATTTAAGACAACTCATGTATATTTCCTCCTCTTGGCAATTCTCTTTCCAAAGTTGCCTTTTCATGAAATAAATTTAATGAAAAAATTAATCACTTTTTTTGCCATGTTCCTCTTTTTAGGGTATTTTTTTTCAATGATATGCAAAAGAGACTTTCGCATTCTTTTGAAGGGTGTTGCACCTCAGTGCTCAGGAATGTCATACATTGTATTTTATTTATTTGATAGTTTATTTAAGCTTCTCGTGTTTTACTTTCAACAGGTACTCAAAATTCCCTTATGATTCACAGAAAAGTTTTCTTTGCTTTTCTTTTTTGGTTTTCATTTTTTGCACCACAGTGCTCAGGAATTTTCATATTTTATTTATTTTATAGTTTATTTAAAGCTTCTCCTGTTTTACTTTTGACAGGACAGGTACTCAAAATTCCCGTTTGATTTGCAGAAAATTTTCCTTTTTTTCTTTTTTGGGTTTGCCCGAGAAATGAAATATTTTGTTTGAACTTGATTTTCTACAACCATTTCATTTTCAAATTTATCAATGTGAATTAAATCTTTTTTGCAAGCTTCAATTAGCAGCTATTTAACTATTCATCAATGTTTTTATGTACTTGTGAGTGATTACCGTATTATTAATTTTATTTCACAGCATGGGCAAATTTCATACTGTGAAATGTCAGTGACGAATTTTAGCAGATCATGATTGTTTGTGATTGTTCATTTGCATCTTGTAAATGTTTTTTTTACCAAAGCGGAACTTTTTGGGCTTAGCATGTGTTTTAAGCTGAAGAAAAAATTGTTTTAATCAGTCCTAATTATAAATTGCATTCATTTGCAGTTAAGAAATATCTTATTTTTATAAAGCATAGTAAGATTTTCCCTGAACAGTATTATTTTGAATTTTTGGCATAATAATTGGTTGATGGGCAATTTTGACACAGACAAAAGTTTTTGAAGTGTGCTAGGGAGTCATTTTAACCAATTATAAGTGCTGTTGTTTTTCTGTAATTTGAACCGAAAGAGATGACCGGTGTTCATAATACATGTACATGAGCAAATAGTAAGGTGTACAGTGGAACTACATGTAACCATTACTCTCACTCATCCCAGTCATTTAAAAGAAGAAGTGTTTCAGTTTTTGTCAACAATATATTATTTATTTTTCAAATATCACTTTAACACACAATGCATTGTTGTATTTAAAAATGTTTACTTCAATATGTGTTGAAAAGAATCAAGATGAGAAGAAATGTGTTTTGTTTTTGATGGTTGATAGCAGTGTGAGAGGGATACAGGATAAGTAAGAAGATTCGTAGAAACAAGTCTTTTCATTAGGCTGGAATTTCTTGGAATTAGATTTTTTCAGGCAGAAAATGAAGTTTTTTCGATAACTTGAATTGTCATTTACTTCAAATTTAGAGCAGTATCAAAACAACGACTGAATTTTTTAAATCTGTGAAGCATTGGTTGTAGTTTAGATTCTAAAACATGGTTTCTTTTCTCCTTTCATTTTTTAAAGTGCTTTTGAAGTTACATAAAGGCCGCTATTGTTGAATGTTTCCAAGTTCTTCTCTTAGTTTTTCATGAGACCCATGCGAGCATGTCACGCAAAGTTTTAGCACAAAAATGGCTGCAAATTACACAACACTTGAAAATTGACAGTTAGTATGCAGCTCTTAAGAATCTCTAATTTCATTGGTTCTCCGAAACACTCAGCTCCATTGTTTTAGGGCTAGAGTCATTGTTATATTTCCATACGTGCCAACCCTCCCGGATTATCCGGGAGTCTCCCGGATACGACACCAATCTCCCGGTCTCCCGTACGGGTCGCTTTATCTCCCGGATAAAATCATCTTTTGAGCTTTTCTGTGCCTTAGTTTGAAATTTAGCCCATTTTTAGTTCAAAACTTGAATTTTTCTTGTTCGTAATACTGTTTCTGAGGCATTTTACAACTATTTAGTCACTGACAAAGATTATTTCTGGCATCAAAACAATGATCGCGAATTTTGATGGTTTCTACTTCATGTAAGACTTGATATAATGTCCTAAATTTCCGGGGGAAGTGGGCTAATGGAAAACAGAGTCTCCAGATTTTAAATCTCCAGAGGTTGGCATCTCTGTATTTCTCTGTCTATTGTTTTCACAGCCAATACTGTGAGGCCTTGTAAAGAGCTGTGTGGCACCCCAAGATCGATGCCTGCTAAAAGATCAGCAGATGCTACCCAATGTTTTCAACCATTTCAACCAAGGACTGAGTTGGTTGAAAAAGTTGACCAACCAAAAACGGTTTTTCCCCTAAAGAACGCGAAAAAACCCAACCAACCCAACCAACCAAAAATGGTTGGTCCCAATAGAACACGACCACAGTATGCTAAGTCTTAAACAGGTCGTATTATTAAATGTATTGAATTTTTTGCTGTTTATTTTTTCAGTTGTCCTGCAAATGTCACTGGGCCCAGATGTGAGAATGATGTTGATGAGTGTGTAGTGGCCAATCCTTGTCTTAATGGAGCGACATGTTTAAACCTTTTTGGTTCTTATCAATGCCGCTGTATAAATGGGTGGGAGGGAAAAGATTGTGCCATCAATACAGATGATTGTGAATTGTTATCGCCGACAGATCCCCCTAGGTGCCAGAATGGTGGACAGTGTATCGACAGAGTGGGGAAATATGATTGTAATTGTACCCCTGGATATGTAGGTGAGCTCTCAAAAGTAAACCTTTAAGTGTTTGCTCATACTATGCTGATCAATACTTACAGTATTTAAATAAGGTAAAAGTTGTTAACACACCTACAGTATGTATAGCTGTAGCCATTTTCATGTACGGTTTTTCTAGTATACATGTAAGTGAGTACATTAAATACCAACTGAACCAATCACAACTCAAAAATGTTGGAACTAATCAACACCAATCCCAGAGATGCCAACCTCCCGAGATCTAAAATTTGGATTTAGTCTATTTTGCACCAACCCTCCCCCCGCCTCCCCCAAATGTCCATCTCTTTCCCCTCTCCCACAAAATGACCCAGCCACCAAAATATGACATGGGAATGGCTTAGGACATTATATGAAGTCTTACATGCAGTACAGCTGTACATACTATCATTTTAATGATGAACAAAATCTTTGTTAGTGACTACTATTGAAATGCAAAAATGTCCCAGAAACAGTACAATGAGTAAAAAAGATCAAATTTTGAGAAAAAATGGGCTAAATGTCAAACTAAAGCACAGAAAAGTTTAAAAGTCTACTTACTATACTTAACCTGGAAGATTTGGTGACCCTTATGGGAGAGCAGGAGATCCATGCTGTATTTTGGAGAGTTGGCATATATGCAACCCTGAATTGAGCTTGTGGTTGCTTTGTCATCAAGGCTTTGCTCTAAAAAAAAAAGAGGGTTCATGAAATAATTTTCTTTTTTGCTGCTTTTCAGGTCCAATTTGTCAGCACATTGATCAGTGTTATCGTAATCCATGTCAAAATAATGGAACATGTTCTACAAATGCTTTTGGAAATTTTAGTTGTCACTGTAGCCCTGGGTGGATTGGAAAAACTTGCAATACAGACGAAGACGAGTGCTCTAGAAGCATCCGCTCACCATGTGATCATGGTGGTACATGTGTTAACACTCCTGGATCATTTAGCTGCAGTTGTATCCCTGGTTACACAGGTACATAAGTGCTATGCCATACGACCTTTCTTATCCAACTGCACTAAATAATGTACAGTTGAACTCTCCTGTAAGTGGCCAACCAAAATGTGAAAACTTAATGGTCCCATGGGAGGTAGTCCTGATACAGCTACTTAATGGTAGATAATTTATTGCATGTTATTTGTAAGTTATGATATGTGTAACTCCATGTTGTGAGAGTACAAGGGTGTAGTATTTAATGGTTAATGACTGGTCCCAAGGGAAAGAGTTATTTTAGTTTTGAAAGAAACTAAATGTTTTCCAAGTTAGACATTGAGGTGTTAGCAGAACAGGATTAACAAGTTCCTTAGTTATTTGCCCAGAAAGAAAACCTACTTTTCCCACATGACCAGACAAGGCTTTTTTGAGCCCTTTTGCTGTTATTAAACTTCAAAATGTACTCTGCCAGGAACACATTAGTTCCTAACAGGTAACTACATGTATATGTACCAGTTTACTTATATTAAGAGGTCGTCAACTCTTTCTACACTGTATGTGTTTTTCCTTTTAACAGGTGAGCGCTGTGAGCTTTTAATCAATGAATGTGGTTCTAGTCCTTGCCAAAATGGTGCCACGTGCGTCGATTTCGTCAATAAGTTTCTATGTCTCTGCAATCCTGGTTGGACAGGCACAGTTTGTGACCAAGATATAAATGAATGTGCTAGCGATCCTTGCCAAAATGGTGGACAGTGTTCTGACTACCATAATGGATACAATTGCAGATGCCTGCCTGGCTTTATTGGTAAAAACTGTGAGACAGACTTTGATGACTGTCAGTCAAACCCGTGTCATAATGGTGCTACGTGTGTTGATGGCCAAGCTGGATATACATGCAATTGTAGTAGAGGCTACGCTGGAAATAATTGTGAGGTTGATGTTGATGAGTGTGGATCATCTCCTTGTCAGCACTATGGGACGTGTGTGGATGGAATTGATGATTATAACTGCACATGTCTTCAAGGATTTACTGGAAAGAATTGTGAGTTAGATTTAGATGAATGCAGCAGCAATCCTTGCTTGAATGGTGGAACATGTCGAGACCTTGCTAACGGATTCAAATGTATTTGTCCTGTTGGTACAAGTGGTAAGGATGACTTCAGACCTTAAGTCTTTTATTTTTATAAAAGGTGTCCTGAACCCAAAAATATTGTGGTGCATTTGTACATGTACATTATAATTCATTCTTAGTTAAAAATTGCAAAATATTTTTCTTCAGGTGATCTGAGATTTTTTATGCATGATTGTACATGTAAACACAATTTTCATTGACCCTGGAATTTTAGTTTTAAAGAGCAAAAGATGCAAGATGCAAGACTCACCAAGAAGTTGAAAACAGATCTGAGACTTTGTGGCAAACCATTCAACACTTGGGATGAAAAGAAACAGAAAAAATAATTGTGACTAGGATATTTATCAAAAATGACCTTGATTGGATCTGATCCAAATTTCTACCTACATTTTATCATTGATTGAGGCCCTGCCAGGGTAAATTCTGACAAGCAACGTGACCCAAAAAGTAGCGACAGCACGTAAAATGAAATCGCGACACGAGACAACCTCCCTCGGCCAAATTGCGACAGTGATGGCAAAGCCGACAATAAGCGACAATTAGCATTTAAAAGCACTGAGACAAGACGTTTTAAAATTCAGACGGGCGACATGGGACCCCCCCCCCCCCCCCCTGGCAGGGCCTCTTGATTGCCCCTCTAAGTACATTCAGATGAAGTGGTCAATTTATAGTGTTTGCCATGCTTACCTGTAATTCACATTTGCATTGCTTTTTTAGGTTCAACATGTACAGATAGCGTCAATGACTGTTCAGGAGTGGTTTGCAAGAATGGTGGCACATGCATTGATGGTCTAAACACTTACTACTGCAGCTGCCATCCGGGTTTTCATGGACCGCACTGTGATTATAACCATGATGAATGTGGTTCATCACCTTGCCAGAATGGAGGCACTTGTACTGATGGCGTTGCTCAGTATCACTGTCAGTGCCGATCTGGATATACAGGTTTGTTCCAGCCCTTACATGCTTGAATAATCATTTGATTTCCTGGCAACAGTTTGCAGTTGGCCAAGGCATTTTTGAGCAATGCTCTTCAACAGGAAGTAGACTCTCTGCATTCTTGGGCAGTGGTTTTGCCAAAATTTACCGCCAGATTGTAAGACACTTAGCAATGCCAATTTGGAAGCTTCAAGGCATATTTAAAGGGGAAAGGCCCCAAGTCTGGTTGCTGAGCATCAGTTGCTCAAAAATGCCTGTGTTGAAGCCCCCTATTGCCTAATAAGGAAAGCCTGTTTTACGTTACATGAGGCTTTGTGCCATACCCACTCATTTGTATACACAGTTTCCAAAGTTGTAAATAAATAAATCCACTTCAATGGAAAACAAATTTTGGATATTGAATGTTATCCTATTTCATTTTAGGTACAAGCTGTGAAACTAGGGTTGACAATTGCTTGGGAAATGAGTGCAAGAATGGTGCGACTTGTGTCTCACAACAGAGTGGCTACTCGTGTAGTTGTAGTGCAGGGTTTAGTGGACAGTTGTGTCAGATTGACATCGATGAATGTTCTACTAACCCGTGTAAACATGGACAGTGCACTGATGGCATCAACAAGTACATGTGTAGCTGTTATGCTGGTTACACCGGTGCAAACTGCTCTATAAATATTAATGACTGCGAGACCAGGTGAGTACTTTGTCTTTGTTCAGTCAGAGGGGAGCAAAGTTACAACTCTGGCAAAACGTGTGAGACACACATAAATCACAAAAATGCTGTATTTCCTTGGCAGTATTACATTTGGCGTGATCTGTGGTGTGAGTCATTAAGTCATTCAATTTCATGTTTGTTTCCTGTTGTTGTGGGAGATACAATCAGGCATTCCCTGCTGTGTCTGGAGTGGATATTGTTCAGTGTCTTTCAATCATTTAATGTCTTTTATATTGATGTTTCACTGTTTTCACACATTCTGCAACAGTTGACTATACAGTCTCAGTCAAAACTGGGGGACACTTTACTGTCTTCTTGTGCTCCCAATGTTGGTGTTCAAGATTTTGGTGAGTTAACTGCTATAAACAACATTGGGAGGACACGGAGACATGCCAGAAGTAAAAAAAAAAAAGTTTTTCGGTGGAAGTGTCCTAACTTTTTTCGTCTGAGATATAGCAACATGACATGTGTGCATGTAGTAAAAAGTTTCTCTTTTGTCTCTTTACACAGCCCTTGTTTACATGGATCGACGTGTGTGGACGAAGTGAATGACTTCTTTTGCAAATGTTCACCTGGATTTTCTGGACGGAGATGCGAGAACCATATTGATGAGTGCACACCATCACCCTGCAAAAATGGGGCCACGTGTGTTGATAAGATTGCATCTTACAGCTGCTACTGTCCCCCTGGTTACACTGGTGTAAACTGTGAAAGTATTATTAATTGGTGCGATAATACTCCGTGTGTAAACGGGGGTACGTGCAGGCATACTGGGATCGATTTTGACTGTGAATGTCTGCCAGGATTCAAAGGTGTCATCTGTGATGTTGAAGAGATAACTTGTGCGCAAGCGGTGACAAAGTCTGGTGGGAGCGATGTTTGCAAGAATGGCGGCACTTGCGTAGATCTAAGCAACGTACAGTCATGCAATTGTCCACCTGGGTTTATCGGGAGCTATTGTGAAGTCAATATTAATGATTGCGCCAGTGGTCCTTGTAAACATGGCGCTACTTGCATCGATGGAGTTGCAAACTACACATGCAATTGCATAGGAGGTTTCACTGGAAGAAATTGTGATATAAATATAGATGACTGCGCAGGGGACCCATGCAGAAATGGAGGCACATGCACTGATTTAGTGGATGGTTTCATCTGCACATGTCCCATGGGATATGTTGGTAATAGATGTGAAAAGAACCCTAATGACTGCTTCTCTACAGCATGCTTTAATGGCGGATTTTGCCGTGACGGGCTTCGGAGTTTCTCTTGTGACTGCCCAGCTGGATATTCTGGCTTACGTTGTGAAAACGATATCGACGAATGCGCTCCCAACCCATGTTCTCCCCTAGGTTCTGAGAGGTGCTTTAACCTGGTGAATGACTACCAGTGCAAGTGTAAAAATGGATTTTTGGGCAAGAACTGCAGCACCAACATCAATGAGTGTTTGTCTAGCCCCTGTCAGAATGGGGGCGAGTGCAAGGATGGTGCCGGTAGACACATTTGCCTTTGTCCACATGGATTTTCAGGGTTAAACTGTGAGCGTCCTGTCTCTAGCTGCGCACATGATCCTTGCCTTAATAGCGGTACATGTGTAACTCGAGGAGATGGCAATTATTCGTGCTCTTGCATGCCTGGTGTTGTCGGAAACCAGTGCAACTGGAATATAGACGATTGCCTTTCTGTACCGTGCCAAAATGGTGCAACGTGTATTGATGGATTTAATTCGTATACTTGCAAGTGTCCTGTGGGGTTTACTGGCCGAAACTGCGAGCACGATATAAATGAGTGCCAGAGCAATCCTTGTTTACACGGAGGAACATGTCAAGACCAGAAGGGCTTCTACACATGCAAATGTACAGGTCAGGCTTTCTTTATATCATTATTAACTACTGTACATGTACGTCTGCCATTATTCCTAAACAAAACCACAGTTTAGCTCGTAAAAGATCGTCAAAGTTATGTAGACAATTTAAGCAGTTGTGAAAAGAAAGCCCGAAGGAAAGGAAAAGAAAAGACGAACAATCCCTTGTTATCGTGTTCAAATTTGCCCATCCGTGGCTTCGTTTCTATTTGCTGCATCATCTAAACCGTCCTTTAATGTTCTTAGCGAAACAATGTTCAGGGGCGGATCTAGGGGGAGGGTGCAGGGGGTGCGCCCCCCCCCCCCCCCCCCCCGCTGAGATGACCTGCGGTTTTCTAAGACAACTGGTATTCTGCAAAAAAAAAACTATGTGGTTTATTGGTGTTGAAGTAGAGCAAGAGACGGGTGCACCCCCTCGTAAAAAAATCCTGGATCCGCCCCTGATGTTGTAACGCTGTGTTGCATGAAAATGGTCGTTGCGAATCGTCTCGTGTAGCATCACCTTTAGTATGTACAAGGTATTTCTCTCAGTGTTCAAGGTTTATGTTTTGTGGCTTTAACCGTACTGTTTCCCTTTTACACTGTAGATGCATACACAGGCAACTATTGCGAAGAAAAAGTCGGCTGCCCTCATGATGACTGTGCACAAAAATTTCGTGATAACGAAGTTTGCAAGGTAACTAATTATCATTATTTCAGTAGTTAAAGACACCAAAGTTATTCTGCATAATTTATGCCTTACAAAAGAAAACTTATGTCCATAGCGATGCTCTTCTCTATACAAATATTTCTACGCTGCCACCATGCGATAATAATTATTACTTACATTTATATAAAGCTTTATCCATATCTGAAGTCAAATTTATAAGCCCACTGGTTTTCATGTGATCGGTACAATTGCTCGACCTTTTTCAGGTAGAACTGAAGTCCATCTTCAATTTTTTCCGTCTTCGATCGCAGCAATCATGTTGAAAATAGTTTAATTTTGTATAAATAAAAATTATCTAATATTATTCACTGTGAGAAACTTTTTCTTGACTCGAGACGAATTCGAATCATTTTTGTACCAGATTCGTTTTGCCTTTTACACAACGGAGATGCTCGATTCCAAAACAAGAACTTTCCGCTTTGGTCGCTTGTTTGGCGGTTTTGAATCCATTGTCTAATGTGAATGTTATTCCAAGATTTACTGATGTTTGTAAACGCGAATCTGAACACTCTGCTTGTGATAATTCCGCAAACATGCATGAACCCAGAAACATTTCGTCTTGTGTCAACCTTGCCTAGGTGTGTTTGCTGCTCACATTAATTTGATTTTATCCACAACAGAAAAAATGCAATAACCACGCGTGCAACTATGACGGTACTGTGTGTTCTCTGGGGACTGAGCCGTGGGCGAACTGCAGTACAATGACGACAAGTGGACCCTGCTACAAGGTTTTCAAGGATGGCAAATGTAATCCTGAGTGTAATACCGAACAATGCCTCTTTGATGGCTTTGACTGCAAATCACCTAAAGGCAAATGCGAGTAAGATGAATTTGTGAAATGCACATGATTTACTGTTTACTAGTCTCCTTGGCAACCGCTCGGGCTGGCGTCACGCAGTGCTCCTCACTTGGTGCTGCGCGGTTTTATAGTAAGGAGCTTTTGCAACGGCGACGGCAACGAGAGCGTCAAAAAAGCAATAGGTGTTAGGGTGTATTTAAGTAGAACAACAACTTGGCGCGTGCATCACTTCTTTTTTCGTACATTTCTTTGCCGCCACTGGACGACTACGCAACGACGTGAAAATGTCTAATTGCACGTTTTAAGGAGGACGTACTGTAAAGCAACGACGAACCATTATTTTTTAGTTCTGGTCGCAGTTGTTAAAAGGTGGATAGCGCCATCCACTGGATAAATCTCGATTTAGTGGGTAACGCAATTTTTTTTATAGAGCGGTTTTCATTTGAGTGTCGAAAGTAATTGGTTTTGCACTTTCTACACGATGCGATTGGCTTAAAAGATTCGCGCCACCTTTTCATCCAATCAGAAGTAAAACCAAAGTCAACTGTGACGCGCTCGCATGCATTTTCCCGCGCTTTGCGTCAGCCACATGTAATTACTTCGAGTTTTGATTGGTTCAATGTATTGTCTGTGTCCTATGTGATTGGCCAGAGTAATTACTTTGATTTTGGTTTTACGACACTCAAACGAAAACCACTCTAATACGTATTCGCTGGATAGTGAGTTATCCGGTTGATAGCGCTAACCAATGTTTAAACAACCGGAGCCTGGTGTATAAATACTCTTTAACTGGTTTTACACTAGGACTAAGACGTAACTGATGACCCGAATTTGTTTTCCAGGAATGATGATTACTGCAAACCCCGCTTTGAAAACGCGGAATGCGATACTATATGCAACACTGAGAAATGTTTGAGGGATGGTTTGGACTGCGAAACATCAAAGCCAAAGCCGGTGAGTAAAATCCCGTAGGAACCACGCTTTCAAACCGATCAATAGCCTAATGGACT
This sequence comes from Porites rus, assembly GCA_964035705.1. Lineage (NCBI taxonomy): Eukaryota > Metazoa > Cnidaria > Anthozoa > Scleractinia > Poritidae > Porites > Porites rus. The sequence continues at coordinate 19,136,371 of OZ037994.1, forward strand.
GGGTATATTAATACGACTATCCTACTGCGAAACGAGTTGAATAACGATGTTGCGCATTTTACCAACCACATGAAACCTGTCTTGCAACAAATTAGGTTGTTATCACGTTTGAACGCGGTTAGTAAAACGCACAACACCGCTTTTCAACTCGTTGTGCAGCAATGTTGCAAAACAAGTTGCACGCTTTTGTTGCCCGTAAAACCGAAGCTTAAGCGGTATTAGCCCCTTATTTTGCGAGGTGATGTCCCCGAGCTGGTCCAAGAGATCCAGGGCCTCTCTTCTTCAGCGGACGGGAAGTGGAGAGACACTGGGAACGATTTCGGGGGAAGGTTGAGATAAAAAGGCCATTTCCGTGTTCCAGAAAAACTCACTTTCAAAACGAGGCTAAGTGCGAAACCTTTGCTGTGAAAATAAGTTTTATTTGCATCGTAATTAAAAATCATTTTCATATCAATGGCTTCGCACTTAGCCTCGCTTTGAAAGTGAGATTTTTTGGAACTCGGAAACGGCCTATTGATCTAGTTACCACAAACCTGTGCGAAAAACGGCTTTCAGTTTCTTGAAGAGTTATTGAGCGTAAAAGCAGGTAGCGGCGAAACGCTTTTGTTGGTCTTTTAACTTCCTATATATAGGAAAATGCCGAGATCGCCCTTCCGAAAAAGAAAAAGTTGTTTGGAAAAACTAAAAACCCGAAGAGAAAGATCCAAAAACGTTGACCTTTTTTTTCTTGAGTTTTCGATTATCCGATGTGTTCGAAAAAGATTATAAATAGCATGGGGTGCAATATTAGCTTAGGCCCTGATAATTCATTCACCTTATGTGTTATGTACGTCAGTGTTACCGGTAACGGCTCTAACTTTTCCTTTTTCTTTGTTAGGGCAAAGGAACGCTAATTCTTGTACTACTAGTGTCGCCAGAGAAGTTCATGAATGGCTCAAGAATTTTCACGAGAGCGCTCTCTGCAGTTTTGGAAACCATCTTGTTTATTAAGGAGAGTAGCGATGGCGAGCAAATGATCTTTCCGTATATTTTCTCCGAAGGGCCTCCAGTGCCTATTTCGCGAAGGTCAGTGGCAAACTTACAGAGAGGGACGAGTCATATCATTGTTCGGCGAGCATTGTCCGGCAAAGGGTTAGTATGGATTTCTTAACCTTATAAACTCCACTTTTAAACACCATCCTGCTCTGATAGGCCCTCTTTATAAATAAAGTGCCCGAGCAAGTTTGGCTTTTATGGCTCTTAATGAAGCGACAGATATTTTCACCTCGCGAGTACTTTTCAAGGTGCTGTTTGTACTTCTTACAAAATCACCCTCTTCTTTTTGCTAGAGGAGGGGACTTAATTAACTCATTGCTTTTCACGAAATTAAATAAGCCACCTCTTTATTAATCTCTTTTAAAGTTGCCTGGATCAACTATAAAACTAGTCCTTGGTGATATCTGTAGAAAATTTGCTGTAGCGATTCCATTCGCCACTTAGGAACGATAAGGGAACTGGAGCCGAAATGCGTCCCGCAAGTGTCTCTGGGATCGTCACTGTAGACACACCGGTCAGCTATTGGCCAATTCCTTAGTAACAGTCCCAGAACGGTTTCCTGCTCTTTTCTAAAGTGGCAAATTAGAAGCCGACAACTGGAAACTATATTGCATCGCTCGACTGGAAGACCACTGGTGTGGGTTCTCTCTGTAGGATGACTAACCGTACCGTTTTTCTCGTGCAGCAGTTCATTTTCATTTTCTCTTCGCCCGCTTAAGAGTTTAAAGTTTTAATTGCTTGTACTAACTTCAACCGTTTCTCGTTTCCTTTCAGAACGGAGGTTCACTATTTGATCGACACGAGGGGATGCGATGGCAGTGCGTGTATTACTGACGCAGCTTATGTAAGTCGGACAACCCTTTTGTCTTGTTCGTTAAATTTGCAACCTTTTTAACCGTTCCAGGATTAAATCAGTCGGTAGAGCGCTTGACTGTAGAGTGGCAGGTCGCGGGTTCGATTCTCTGGGCCGGACCAATTCTCGGGGTCTTAGTGAATTACCGAGAAATGAAGGTACTGCCATTGCCTGGCAAACGACTAGACCTTTGCGTGGCTCGTGTCCAGTCCAGTCTCCAGTAGGAGTAAAATGCTTTTTCTACGTGCATTGACTCGGAAAGCCGAAATCTATATTGTCAGCTCTGTCCACTATATGGCATTGAGGAGAATTTTCTTTCTCTATTTTCTCTATTTCCACGAGCTATTTTTTGACTATTTGACAAGTCTTTTTTTATGATGACAAATTACATATGGGTCTCTTCTAAAGGTTAAATTTTGTGGCTTTGTAGGGTGCAAAATATCTCGGTGCACTGCAGTCTTCCAATAAACTGGATTTACCCTACAATTTACATCAAGTACGAGGTAAGTATTCCAAATTATAGCAAAATAAACACAGAGACTGGCATTTTGTTAGAACACTTAGCCTTCCTGTTAGAAAATCGGTCGCATTCGAGTTTTTGACTTTTAATTTTCCTGGGCTCACGGAAGTATAATACAAAGGCGACACAATTTCGCTGTCACTCTGAAAATCTTTTCTGCCTTGCGAAAAACGCATCCTTTTCTAGAAGTGAAAACCGTATTGGAGTTTCCAAGAAACGTTGTGATCGTACTATGGCAAAGTGCCAAGTGACTGTTTGATGTGGTACTGGGGAAGAACGAAGACTCGACTTTCAAATTCACAACTGTCGACTTTCGTTTGACTGACTTTGTAATAATTGCTATCTTCTTTGTGTCTTAAGTTGAGGAACCCACGGTGAACCCACCAACCTCGTCCCCTTCCACTGGTTTGTCGCCATTATATATTGCTATTCTCTGTGTGGGCATTCCTCTGTTCGTTGTTGGAGTATTAGCCGGCGCCAAAAGGGTATATGCCAAACTGTGGGTTCCAGAAGGATTCGTCGGACGCGGACCTCGGAGGCAGCCCTCTACAAGACGTGAACCAGTCGGGCAAGAAGTCTCATTGAAGTAAGTGGTTTTATTTCCGTCGAAGGAAATAAGGGAAATAAATATTATTGTTGTCGTCGTTAAGTGAACTGTGATGAATTTTCATCTCCTATGTAGTGAATACATTTGCATGTCACGGTATACTTTGTAATTTCGCCCTCTTAACTGATTTGTTTTTCAGTCAAATGAGGAAGAGCTCGTCTGAAATTGAAGAAGGTACTTCTGCTAGCAGCGAAAGCAGCCGTTCAGACCTGACGCCTCCCAGGGAAGCTAAGCGAGTCAAACTGAACGATAAACACAACGGAGAAGATTCGCGTAAGTGGACCTCCCTGCATCACCAGGCCGCAGACGTGAGCGTTAGAAACTGCTCCCTGGCTCTAACCCCTCCTCAGCAAGGCAACGGAGAGAGGGGAGCTACGGCCATTGATGTTGATGCTAGAGGCCCTGGAGGAATGACCGCACTGCATTTGGCCGCATGCCGTGGAATGTATGGTGACGGAAGTAGCCTGGATGATGATAAAGACAGTGACGATAGCGGAGGCGCTATGGTTTCGGACTTGCTTTCTCTTGGAGCGAGCTACAATTCAAAGACTGATCTGGAAGAGACGCCATTGCATCTTGCTGCAAGGCACTCTAGAGCTGATGTAGCTAAGCGTCTACTTGACTCGGGTGCTGATGCTAATGCGAGGGACCGTCTCAACCGTACGCCTCTGCATCTTGCCATTGGCGCTGATGCTCAGGGTGTATTCCAGGTAAATAACAGTGATATTTTACAGTTTTGCGAATCTGGGGCAGTAAAAAGTTGTCCGATTTCTGTGATCCCTTTGTTGTCTTATCAATAATCTATGAACAAGGAGAATATTCCATGCAGTGCATTTATCGTAAAAGATTGAACCCTGTGTCCCCCAGCAGTGCAGTACTCGCGTCAGAATTCATGAAAATGCAAACACCGGCAATCAACTCAGCAGTACATTTGCAAGCTGCTTAGGCTGCCTGGTTGGCGCAGAAAAGGAAGCGGGAGGGGGGAGGCCGGGAGAGGAACAAAACTAACTCTAACTTTTCCCTTGCGCGCCTCCCCCCCCCCCCCCCCCCTTCCCTTTTTTGTTTTGGCTCTTGCTACGCAGGCTACAAGGTGTTCATTTGACTGGCTACATGATGGGTGTTCATCAACAAACTGACAAACAGAATCTCGAGAGTTATTGTGTGGGGGAATGATCCCTTTTCGTGACACGCACAACCTAATCTTTGAGGCGTGTACACACCGCAGTTTTTTGAACATGCGCCCGAGTAACATGTCCAGTACAACCTGTAAGACCTTTGGCGCCCTGTGATGCCAACCGAATACATGCAATTTAAATTCACATCGGAGCTAAATCAGTTTTTCAATCCTCTACATTCAGAGATTGCTCATGAACCGTGCGACTGACTTAGAGGCCAGAATGGACGACGGAACAACACCATTAATACTTGCAGCGCGGCACGATCTACCGGACTTAGTGCGTCATCTTATCAAGGCGGGAGTCAAAGTAAACAGTGCCGATAATCAAGGTAAGCTTGGATGAATATATTTCTCTCTTTGTCGACCCAACCTTAAACTGTTTCTTTGACGTTCGTGGTAATATACCCTTTCAAGGGTTTTTTTAACTTTTGAGTATTTCCTATGACATTGTTAGCGAAGATCAGTTAACACTGCTGGAAAGAACGCCATAAAATCAGTTAAGTTGCTAAGGTTAAGAGTGATTTATGGCAAACTAACGGATGTATAACTATCCGCAAAGTCTCAAAATTTTACACTAACAGACGATTGTGTGCTGGGGGCAAGTTCGTGACTCCCACCATACAAAAATCTGAAAAATTATGCGTCTTTGTGGAGCAATATATCTTCGCTCTCTTTGGACGTATCAACCCTAAACCTGGTAATGTAACTGATTTTAGGGCGCTATTTCCGGTAGTTTCGATGGATAATCACTTGTTAGCCTTGATCAAAACTTGAAGAAAACCGTGGAAGGGTTCATTCAAATCCATACTCCCTTATTAAGCAAACTCAAATGCTCATTCCGTTGCTGTTGACAGGTAAAACTGCACTACATTGGGCAGCCTCGGTCAATAGCTTGGAGGTGACGAAAGAGCTGCTAAGAAATGGTGCCAAGAAAGATGCTCAGGACGAAAAGGTAACTCAGAGATTGAATATGTGCTTTATAGAACAAAATGTCGCTTTCAAGTTCTTCGAGAAACAAATTTGAGTACAACCTGGGGAATGATTTACTCAGAAAAAGCACTTCCATGACGAATTCGCGCGGAAACGCTTGATGCGCAGGCTAAATGTAATGTCAGTACGCAAAGTGTTAACAACAAAGACTGATTTTAATTTCCGTGTTCGTTATTAGGGTCAAACGCCGTTGTTCCTGGGTTGTAGAGAAGGAAGCATTCAAACAGTGCGTTATCTGCTTGTAAACTATGCAAACCGCAAACTCGCCGACAGCATGGACATGACACCGGAAGATATCGCCAAACTGAGACACCATCATGACATTGTGGAGTTGCTTACGGACTGGTCGCTGGGTTGTAACTCACCTAAAGCTGTTCCCGCTCCTACGTCACCCCTCGAGGGGCAAAAATCACCGCTAGCTAACATGGCATCTCCCCCGGCCACCTCTCCGCCTACCGTGGAAATTCACGGTGGCGGCGGGCCCGCGATAATGCAGCATTTCTCGGCGGCGCGTCCCAAAACAAACGCTGTGAACAGATCGCAAGGACCTTCGAGACCAAGACCTGCCACCGGAAGTAGTAATAATAACAACACGAAACGGAAGCGGAAGAAAGCACGGCCTGACGAGGAACAATACCCGGTGATAAGCACGGTACCGTCGCTTTCACCAACTGCAACGTTATCGCCAACAGCTAATAATGTAACAGCTGTATCTTCGTGCGCCACCGGGCAGACGTTTTCACCTAACTGCATGCAAATCGCAAACGGACTTTCTCCCCTCGGGAGTGCGGGTATTTCCCCCGCAGATTCCACGACGTTGTCGCCGTTGCAGCCTCCGGACTCTCTGGAGCAACAACCGCCGTCACCTTTAGAAATTCTCTCCCCGGAAGATCTGGCTGGTTTGGAAGACGTTGGGATCGACTACTTGGATGAGCTCGATTTTGATACTCTTAGTCCCCCAACAGATATGCCGATTGATTTTCCACCCACAACAACTATTGGACATTTGGGTCTGAATGACCACATTGTACCCACAACGTCTGACTGTATGTACATACCAAATGCGCCTACTGTCAGGCGGTCGGACCCTCTGGAAGGTCAAAGACTTTATTCTGTGCATAGCACACCGGACTTGCATTGTGGAGGTCTTCAACACCACGATTCTCGGCCCATTGTATTCAATGGAAGAACTTGTCACTCCGCGCAAAAGGCCTCGATTGCGACGCCTTCCCTGCTGGCCTCGTATCAGGCCATAACGAACTCCAATATGTATCCGTCAAGTGGAGGCGGCGTCATGCCATTAAGAAAAGACTTTCACAATAACGACCCTATGATGCAGCAGCCATTGCAATTACAAAACCAACTCGTTCTTGGACACATACCGATTACCGCCTTTGATAACCGCTACGAATGCGTCTCGCCGCAAAAGATCGTGTCTTTCCCCACCCCGTCCCCGGACTCGCCGGGGCAGTGGTCGTCCTCATCTTCATCCTCATCTTGCTAGTCAATCGTCGTGTGCAGTTTGCATGTTGTCATGGAGACTGGACTCTCGCCTTCCCCATTGAGAGTCATGTGAGCTGTACGTTTATCCTCCATCGATCATCGCTGGGCCATGCGCAGTCCTGTTATTATTTTATTTGGATGAGCCTTAACTTCGTAAAAGCGTTTTTATTTATTTTTGCCGTTACGAATTTTGTTGCTGGCGACAGATTAAGTAGGTGGTATAGTCAGGATCCAATAACCCTGAACGAGCAACGGCGTTCTCACAGATCACTTTTAGTTGTTAGGTCGATTTTCCTACTTTTGGCTATCAAAAAAGTCTTAAATTTAGGCTACAAAAGCTGGAGACTAGAAAATGGTATACGTGATGTTTTGATATCTACGTTTACTTTTTTTCATTATCATACTGTGGATGCGCACACATATGCGACGGAGCTTTCATTTTGCGGGAGAAGGTATTCCAAAATGATGCCTGAAATAAATTAGTCTGTAAAAACGCTGTTGCATAAGCTGAGTTGCGCGCTCCGGGTTAAATAGCCTCCTGGTACAGTCCGAACAAATGAAATAACTGAATGAGACAATATTCAATGTTCTTCTGTGACGGGACATGTGAATTATCCATACCGTTCTGAAAATACCGACTACACAATTTGTTTGATCCGTGCGTCATAGGGCTGTATATGGCTATATTTAAAAAATACACTAGCGTCCTACGCGAATCACAATATGCATGCATTATAACGATTCCGTAGCCAATCAGAAGCCAGGGAAAACGTCCAGGAAACCTTGTGCAAGACGCAAAGAGTTGGTTTCCTGGAGTTTATCCTCGCGTTTGATTGGATAAGTATTATCTACTAAGCACATTTCCGGTACTCGTTTTGTACTTTTATACGGTATGTTTATAGTATAGTAAATTGTTAAACTGTGCTGATCAACCATTACTTACCCCGTGTTACTTAAAATTGTGTTACGGTCACAGGTATTGTGTTTTGCCTACCTACCTACCTCTTATGCGTATTGTATACTTACGTTAGTATTAGCGGGTTTTTATTTATTCAAAAGAAACACAAAAGGCTCATTCTATTTGCAGGGTTAGTTATACGCGGTAAATTCCGCAGGGGAGGGTAGAGGGGAAGCGGGGCGTAATATTCATAGTCTAGTTACGGTAAACGCCTTTTTTTAAAAGGTGCCTTGAGTTTTGCAGTAAAAAGCGAACTTTTACGTTTTAGACAAGGTATTCTTTCATTTAAGAAGTAATTCGAAGTGGCGATAATGCTGCGTTAGTCTTTTTAAAGTCCACCAACAAGAGGTTGGGTCGAAACCCTGTTTTTTCTAGAATTGTAATTGATTTTTAGACAGATAATTCAACAAGTTCAAGTTGAACAGACAGAGCTATAGAAAAGTTTAATATATTTTTAAGATGTAATTAGCAATACTTGCAACACTGTAAATACATTTTTGTATAATATTGAAAACATGTATAACATTTTCTTTCCTTCGCATTCACATTATAAATAACACCGGTATCATAGATTGGCAAACTACCCCTAAGGGGTTTTCATATCGGTTTGTGCGGTTGCTATAGACTATGAAACTCCAATGTAATCGTATTATTTTTATAACTTTTCTCTGGACTTCATTAGGTAACTGTGCAGTTATAACGATAACAAAGTATTTTGGGATGGAAAAAAATAATAAACCTTGAGTTGCAATAGAAATAGTTGTAGTGTTTTCTCTGTGCACGAAAGGAGGTCGTTTATTTCCACGCTTCACGCTTTGGAACAGAGTCCGTAGAAGTGTGTATACTTTTGAAATACCATTTTGTCCGAAACCTCAAGCTGAGTCGGGTTACAGAAGATTGCGGATCAATTATCGAGGTACACAGCACGCAATATTGATTACGTTACTTAATATGAATGGCTTATTAATTTGCTGATTAAGTTGGCCATGATATAAAATTTATAAGTACCTGTTTAAAGGTCTTTTGATGAGTTTTGTTGCAACCGAGAAGAAAATATCTCGGATTAAAACGACCAAACGATGAACAACACTTCAGTACTCATGTTTTTTAACAGACAGCGAAACAAAGAAATTGAATGAGTTTGTAAATATTGACGGTTTGAGTGGCCTCGTGGCGTTAAAACCCGTGGGAAAAACGTATTTTGCACCTTCCCACACACTCCGCTTCTCGTGCTCTATTGTGCAGTGCATCTGGCCCGTAGCCAATCACCGAGCAGTATTGCCCTTGGGTCGTGCCGCACGTGCTCTCCAACAGGGAATGATTCGAAAATCTGTCGATTTCTTTGTCATGGAACTAGTTGGGAAATGAGAATAGCTGCTGCGGCAAGCCGGGTAGAGCGTAATTCACAGTTACAAGGGTTATTTAGTGGGCGATAAATCTGTAATTGTCTTTGTGAAAAATCTGTTTGCCGCATGGGACAAGCTCGATTGATGCGCAGAAAACCGGAACAGGAGTATTAAAAAAGAGCGTTTTATACAAGACTGCACAATCATCTGGAATTGAAATGGTGTGTCACCCAGGGTTGAATAGGTTTAGACTTCAGTTTTCCAGCGCCTGTTTTCTGTTTTCTGGACGTGTGGACGGTTTTTATCATACAAGAAATGTGCGTGTTTTAAAAAAGTACATGCGGAGGTGAATATTGGTCCGTATTTCATGGGCGTGACCTATGTCATTCTTTAAATAGCTTTGTTTTTGTCGAGTCAGTTGGCGCATGACTGAGACTTTACAGTAATTGACGAGCCGTTTAATAGCTGACGTTGTTTGCTGGTTGTCAATTTGTTTGCAGGGTTGGTACGTCACTCTTTCAAAGTCTGGCTAGCTTTACCATGGTAAACTATTGTTAGAAGTGCTGTCAAAGGGATTAACACCTTTCCGATTTGTCAGACTGAACAAAACGCTTTACAATTCAGTTTGTTGCATGATTTGTGTATCATAGCCTTGACCGTTTATGAATTATGAATAATTTTTTGCATGAGTGAAAGGAAGAACGCAAGGGAGCCAAGTGCTTTTATGCTCTGCACATATTACGTCTATGAGAAAAGAACATATAACACAAAAAACCCCGAAATTATCCAATTGGTGCAAAAACATCGAGCTACCTGTACATACAAGGAACTAGTTGCTTACCATTTACAAAAAGTTTCCGGAAAGTTTGGCTGAAAAACAAATGGAACAGTCTTTTCCTGTCGTTCCAGTGAAGAGTTTCCGTTAGCAACGGAACATGTGAAAAGGTGGTCTCGTTTTTCTAGCCTGTGAACAGGCCTTCTGTTTGGGGAAAGGGTGAATTTTTTCACTCTTTCCCCAAACAGAGAGCCTGTTCACAGGCTATGTTTTTCGGACGGAAAGTTCTAAACGGAAGTTCGTGTTACATTTCTTGAAACCCATCTCTGATACCAGTTTTAGGATTATAGGCTGTCGTGGCCGTTTTTTGGATTTCAGTGCAATGCAAATGATCTCTTTTTTACCAATTGCCCAAACCGTGAACCGCCCGGTTTGCCCATGTTAATGGTAAACAACCATTAAGTTATCGGCTCAGTCTGTCTGGCGGATTGCTCGATTGTTTTTCACACTCTATGGATTTCAGACAAAGCAAGCAAAGCAATTAGTCATGTTTAAGTTGGAGATGACTTCGTCACTTACTTCAACTGAGTGACGACAAGATTCGAAATTGGGTTTAACTTTCGGCTCGGCTAGTTTTCTCACTTTGCTGGTTCTCTGTACATGAAGAGTAAAGTGCAGCAGATATCGAATGCGTCAGCATATCGTCCGCATCACGATATGTCGAAAAGCGAAACAATACCAAGGTAAAATTACATCTCAAGAGGCTCCATTTGGTCACAGTTGATGAATTTTGATGATAAATTCAAGTAGAGTTAGCAGAGTAGAGCCATTCTACATACATACTAATTTCGATTCACTATTGGCTCCGAAGCAGGGGAGAATAGAACAGAAGAAACTTACATTCTCTCTGAACATCAAGAAGATTTGTCTTGTTTTATTCCCCAAGCCTCTTAACCAAGTATAATTTTCAAGAGGGAACCTGCTTGACAGGCTCACAAACGCTGGAAGCGAAAGGCAGCTATCAGTGATCCGAGATCACTCGGATCATGGTAGATCAAATGAACCGATGAATCCTTGTACAGAGTGGATTCATCGGTTCATTTGATCTACCATGATCCGAGTGATCTCGGATCACTGATCCTATATTGAAAGAAGAATGAATTAACCAACAATACTTTGCGCACTTATCTAAAGAAATGAACAATTGCGGGATTCCTTTTATGGCCAATACCTCCCAAGTTTGAGCATTAGCTACGTCGCCATTTTACCACCACCGAAATGATCCCCACCATCGAAATGATCTCCGCCACCGAAATGACCCCCAATCACCACCGAAATAGCCTGCGTGGCAGGCGCAAAAAGGGGAGGGGGAGGGGGGAGGGAGAAAGGGAAATCCCCAATCCCCCTCCCATTTTTCCCTTCCTCCCTATCCCCTACCCCCTACCCCTTTCGACGCCTGCTACGCAGGCTACACCGAAATGATCCCCACCACCGAAATGATACCTATTCGCAATCGAAATGATACCGTCATAAATTTTCGGAACCTTGGCTTAAATGGACTTGGGACTTTGCTATCTATTCTAAATTCTTCGTTTATTCATGCAAACACAATTCTAAACAGAGGAAAATAGAGAAAGCAAGTAGACTGATAACAGTTCTATACACTGATTTTATTTTCAAAATTTTAACATTTTTCAGTTAAGGAACTACATAAATCCGCCTTGAACAGGGAACAGGTTTATCATATAACGTGATAACGAGCAGATTACTACTACTTTTGCGTTAAAAACTTGACAATGTTAGAGCATGGTGCCGGGCTATAAAATGTGAGCACATATCGGGGTTGATAATTCGAAGAGCATTTGTAATGTTAGCCTGTAACTGACGTCATCACTGTCGTCATGACATCATCAGGAAGACATACCCTGATATGCAAGATTTGACTTATTTTGCTTTAACACAATTTTATTAAGAAGATTTTCTTGCAGAAATATAAAAAAAAATGCGAAGAAATAGAAGACATAAGTGAATTGCATCTTTTGAACAAGTATTGTCTAGTGTTAAATCCCCCCCAAAAAACAATTTACTGCAAAATAAAGTGCGGTAAAAGGTAAATTACACACCGTAAAAAAGATGTAATATAAATAAATAAAAAGCAGGCACTAAATTGTTGTCCAGTTTTTGTAGTACTCTTAATTCCATTCCCGATATTCCGGGGATCATTTCGGGGGTGACTGCCGGTATCATTTCGGTGGTGGGGATCATTTCCTTGGTGATTGGGGGTCATTTCGGTGGTGAAGATCATTTCGATGGTGGGGATCATTTCGGTGGCGGTACAGCCATTTACAAATATACGGGAGAATGATTACCACGGCTATAGCAATGTTATGTTGAAATCGGAGTCGTCGTAGCAACGAAATGACGTCATTGTCTATTTTACTTGCAGCCGTATTTCTCTGCGCTGGGAGTTTTTTTTTTCCACAATCGCTCACGGAAGCTTGTTCCTCCAATACCTACCCCAATGTTCGAGAAGTTTTAACAAAATCTAATATACAGATTTAGCAAGGACTAAAAGCGAAGCTCTCGATAATATTTATAGTTTGCTCAAACAAAATATATAACCGTGTTATGCTAAGCGGCGAAGGAAACGAGAACGGTGAAAAAACAACAATAGGTCTAATTAGCAAAAAAGCAACGTTGCACGTGCAGCACACTTTTTGTACATTTCTTTGCCGTTGTCTTGCACGACTACAAAGTGAAACTTCCAGAACCTTCCTGGTTACTCGTTTTGTGGAGGAAATGTCGTACGTGTTCTTGTTAATTTTCTTTTTCACTGCCGCTCATTTTCACCTTGGTGGCCGCTACAAAATTTTTATGTTCTTCTTCCAACAAAAAAATGTCCCCTTTGTCTTTTATGTCTCGCTCTAGCTGTTTTCTCGTTGAGCTTCGCTGGCCTGTCGCCTACTTTCTCTTTTTCTCTTTCTCTCTCTTTCTGTTATTCCAAATTTGTGGACATGACAATTAATCTGAGCTTAATACTTTAGAAAACACAGATACAGAAACAATTTCCGCTTTCCGTTTTCGTCTTTATTTACTCTTTAGTTGCCTCTGCTTCCCAAGACGCGGGTGGCTATGCGATTTCCCGCCAAAATAACCTCAAGTTGCCATACCGGTATATAGATTGACTTATTTTACATCGGTATTGCTGTGGTACGGACGGACGGACGGTCGGGGGGGCGTACCGTCACGTGACTCCCAAAATGGTTACTAAATTTTCTTACCAATGGTGCTCCGCTGCGCGTGCTTCGAGCGCGGGAGAGCTCCGCTATGACAGCGTTTTCGGATTATATTGGGATGAAATGTTACTGGGTAGGAATATAGTAAAAACTGGAAAATCTTGATGCTCGGTTATTATCTATAGAAAGCGAAGCGCTTTTGACATGCAATTTCATCTCATAGTAGTTTCATTTTAAAAATTATGTCAAGGTCACGAGGACAGTTTTAGCCTATTGCTAGAAAGAAGAAGGCTAGTACCCCGTCGCCCTGGGGGATTGTATGCAGAGGGCTTATTAAAGGAAACGTTTTGCATTTCCAATTCTGGAGTGGGACTTATATTCGAATAGGATTATTCTTTGGATTCTAAGGCATATCAGTATAATGCCGAGTCCTGACGTAATCACTAACGGATCGAAACGTCTTAAAACAACGTAACTGTGCAATGATCATGGTACAATTTTATGTTGCCTTATAAAAACTCACGTCGAGACGCTGTTTTTGTTTTTGTTTTGCTTGTTTTTTTTTATAATATCTTTATTTTTAGAGTATTCATGTGTATTTATGTCATTGTTGATTATGCGCACTCCTTCGGATAAACGACCCCCTTTTAGCCGAAATTCCAAATAAGAGCCGGGCAAGCTCTTAACTATAACAAAGAGTAATCGTAGATTATAGAGTGCGTTCGAACTAGAGTATCTTTTAATAGCATATGTCTTCCGAAAATACATCTTTTCAAAAACGCTCTACACGTGTGGACACTTTTGAAAACACCGTTTTGCTGCACTCGTATGGATGAATGAAAACAGAGGTTTTTGAAAAAGGTTAAGTCGCGGTGTTGGATATCTGTAAATACGCATGCTCCCTTAGGAAAATGATACCGTGTTCAGTGACTATTGCTTTCTTATGTGGACAGGTAAAAACGATCCAAAAACGTAACGTGAGAAGACGCTATTTTTTTTTTTAAAACGGAGAAGAAATTAAGTCTCCTATTTCATACATAAACGGATGCTGGTGGATGGGGCCTAATAGGGACCTCACGATCCTCCTTGAAAACGTCGCTGAAAAATAGACTTCGCATCCTTTCACTTTTTTTCGCGATTATTCCAAGGGGCTCAGTTACTTGAAAGAAGGGAATTTAGTTTAGAGCTGAAGAGAAGGGACCGCGCCCAAGTTCTGAGAGAGATGGTAGAATTTATCGCCTTGCCGTTCCCGTTCCCAAGTAAACCTTAAAATTTGGTCACGTCACGTCGTAGTTGTGCAGGGACTGCAAAGAAATGTACAAAAATCAACAATTAAAAATTTACCAGAATGTATTAGAAACTGTTAAGATTACGGAACGTATTTAAGACTTCCAAAGACCAAATTTTTATGTAATAGATTATACACCACCTTTTAATTTTTTAATTGTAAATAACGTAATTTAATTTATTTCCAGTCTAATTTAACAGGGAACAGCCACCTCATTATTATTATTGTTATTGTTATTATTATTATTATTATTATTATTATTATTATTATTATTATTATCAGAGCTTCTATTTTATGATATCATACATGATATACGGTCATGGACGGTCATTCCAAAAATGAAATGTTAGAAATGTTTTATATGAATTAGAAAAATGTTATTGCTCGATTTCTTTTCTTAAACCGGCCAGCAATAGAGAGGAAAAGTCGTTACGTCACGTTGCCATGGTAGCAAAATTTCTGGATGACAACACACCGAAAAAGTCACTCATAAAGTGAATTCGCACTGTTTCAAACTTCATGGATTTTATTCAATTTCATGTAATTTGTTAAATACTGGCGAAATTTCTGGGGTTGAATCCGAAAGGATGGTATCTAAGTTTACAAAAAGGAAAAGAAAATTTTTATGTTGTGTTCACCTGCTCCATCAAGCGTGCGCGTGGAATTAGGAAGTTCATGTCGCAGCCGTGCTTCGACGACTAAGAAATGTACAAAAAAGCGTGATGCACGTGCAAAGTTGTTGTTTTGCCAATCTAAACCTATTGCCTTTTTGCCGTTCTCGTTGCCGTCGACATCGTCGCTGCTTAAGCTCCCTATTGTTGTCATCCAAAAATTTTGCTACCATGGTAACGTGACGTTACACTTCTCCTCTCTATTGCTCAGTAATTTAGGATTTTTAACTAAATGGTCACGTGATATACCACGTGAGTTATTAACACAATATTTATACTTTGAAACGTTAAGGACGATGAATTCTTTATGGGTGCCAAATTTTGATTCAGCGCCATCATCTATGCCAAAGTTATAGCCAATAATTCATTTCCATAGGTAAACCCATTAGTTCTAGGCCTTAAACTACTTGAGTTGCTTTTTGAAAACGGATGAATTCAACTCCTAGAGAGTTCGCCTATATTTGACAAGGTAAGTGAGTTGTAATAATCGCTATAAAAACGCTGATTCAAAGTGTCTCTATCCCTTGTAAAGTCAGTCAAAAATGGCTGTCCGATTGCAAGTTTTGTGGCTTTGACACGATCGACAGGGGTAAGTCTTACACCCTGGCGCTTCAATGCACCAATGAATCTAAATTGCGAGTATTTTAATTTAAACGTCTGCACAGAAAATTGGGAACTAATGTTTCCTCTTTAAAATTTGAATAACGTCTACTCTAGTGCAAGGAAAGCTCTCAAACTCTTTTGTACCTCTTTTGAGAGGGCTCTTTCTAAAAAAATCCTTTTGGAATGATTGGTAACTGCATGAGAAACAGCTGTTGCTTCTTTAACCAAGAATACTCTTCTCTCTAGCTTCTCTCTGTTGCTTAGGTTTCGTAAACGATACAACAAACCTGCTATTTCATCACGCACTTCTGATTGCGAGGTATCATATCTATTGCTCCAAAACAATATGCGTTAGCCCTTCAAGGAAACCCTCAGTTTTTTCGAACCATTTTAAATTGTCTTGACTTTGAAATTAATGCAAAATGGGTTGCATTGCCTTTTCTGGCAAAAATAATCTTGAGTCTGTCTCTCCTTTGTCGAGATGTTCGTACGAAGAACAGCAGTCACGCTAATAATTTACAGAGACTGAAATAAGGACGTCTCAAAATTCCAGGCAGATAATTTATAAATACGTGGGGGTTTGTGTGCATGTATGCCTAATTCTGCAAGTATTATTTACTAAGCTACGTTGAAAATAGTTTTCTATTTTTCCATAAAAGTCATACCATTCATGTAAAGGTGGATTTTCACTGTTGCGTAATTCCTACGTACGTAAACACCTAACTATTACGCGCGTAGATAAAATAGAGGAAACGTTCGTATGGAGGGAAGATCGTGCGTAAGGGTGGATTTCCACTGTCGCGTAGTTTTTACGTGCGTAGATAAAATAGAGGCAATGTATGAAAGGCTGCTAATAACTTTTACGTTTACGAGTCACCTTCCATACGTTGCCTCAATTTTACTGACGCGCTTAAAAGTTACGTGCATATGCATGTAAAAATTACGCGACAGTGGAATTAATCCACCTTAGTTAAGAAGGTAATTTTAAAAGCAATGTAAGCAAGTGAAATGTAGGATGTATGTATGGTGTATCTGTATTATGTAAGTAATGTAGCAATAATCTAGTATCATGTAATTAACGTAAGTTAGTAAGTAAATAGGCAATGTCTTAAAAAAATTACGTGGATTCACTTCACTAACTGACTTTTTCGCCGCCAATGTCGTCCTCGGATCTTAAAGTGCCTCGTAGCTTCTAAGCCGCTTCTTAAAAGAAGGTAAGCCTTCGTATGTGGCAATTAAAACGCGTGAGAAATATGGTGTGCAAAAAGTATAGGAGAGGAGCTTGCGAGGATGCAAACGCAGGCTGCTAGAAGGTCGCCGTAGCCTGCGGGCGTGGCAAGTGCAAACGGCGAGAATTAGACGGTGCGCACGCGAGAAGGAGGACAAACGCGAAGGGAGTCGCGCGTGTCCACTGTACCCTAGCGGCAAACAAGCTGTTCGTATGTGCGCCCTACATTTCTCATGTGCTTGCTTGCTTGCCAATAATAAAACAATTATTGGAACCGGCTTTCGTTTGATCTGAAGAATAATGCAGATGTTAATGATATATGAAATAAATTATATATGAGTGCGGAAATGAAATGAAAGTGAAGAAATGATCGTCGCAGTGAACGCAATTTATGCAATTGCGTAAAGAATCCTGTAAAAAATTCAGGACTTTTTCAGGCTTCCTTGCGCAATTGCATAAATTGCGTTCAATGCAACGTTCATTTCTTCACTTTCAATAATGCAGATCTCGGCGTAATTCTTCAAACCTGGCTCAGCCCCATGGAAGGAACAGGCCTTGCTCGATTTTTCGTTATATTACTTACCGTAATTCCTCTAGAAAGCGCCCACGCCCTAATAGCGCTATCCCCCGCCAAGAAGCGCCTATCCCCTAGACCATAATATCAAACAAGCGCCCCCTTTTCCTCGAATGATCTCGAATATGCGCCCCGCTTCCCTCTCCCTCACTTTCTTATGGTGGGGAATATGGAGATCTGCAAATCATTGATGTGGATGATCTCGAGGATAATTAATGAGATTTGTGTGCTGAGTTTTTAAGGGAACTACTGTTTGCTCGATTACGGCTACTGCTTTAACAATCAAAAGACCATAAATACTAACTTAACGTTTTTATTGAAGATTAAGCAGAAACAAAGTTAAACTTCCTTGAAAGGAAAACTTAAGAAGCGCCCCTCTCGTTTAAGTACCCTAGCCTTTATCCAATAAGGGCTCCTCCTTTTAGTGGTAATTTCAAATAAGCGCCTGGCACCTTTTCAAGGAAATACGGTATATAGAAAAATACCTTAGCTGCTCGATTGTTCGCACAATATGTCACCGTTGAATCAGCTTCATCTGCTTGGTTCATAATTAATGACAGTTTTTGTGACTTACAGTCAGTTCCTCTACCGGAAATATTTTCATACAACCTGGTATAGCCTGCGTAGTTTTGTTATTATTTTTTTTTTAATCAAGGGTTTCTGTCCCAGTATAGTTACGTTAACAGAATAATGCGTTGTGTAAACCTCACTATGTGTCCAATCTGGCTTCATCCAATTTTATCTAATGCTAACCCACTTGATGAATGATTTAAGATCTCCATTTTGAGCGTAACCTTGACTCGCCCCAACGCCTCGACTCTTAATTCCCCATTCGTCACTGCAGAGACGAGAACGGAGCTGGAGCCGAATTGCGTCCCGCAGGGATCGTAGCCGGGGACGTGCCAGTCAGCTATTGGCCAATTTTTTTCTCTTCTCCACCAGAAGTCTTGGCGAAAGTTAACTCTGTCCAGTTTCCTTCTTGTTTCAAAAGCCGTGGCTTATAGCGGTGCCACACTGATATATGGCATCCCCGAGTTTTGGGCATCCCCACTCCCAAAACCCTAGTGATACTGCCTCGTACCCAGACGTCTCTCTCTCGATGAAAATGTGCGGGCAAAGGAAGGCAGGAAGGACAGAACGGACTTCGCCTGCCTTCTGTACCCTTTCCATGATCCCTCGCGATTCATCACCAGTCGTTCGCCATTACCGTGCGAAAAACGAAGCGGCTGAGGAGGAGTGTGCTAGTGATATGGGCATCCCCTGTAACCCTCACCTTAACACTAACTCAAATCGCTAAGGTAATATGAGAAGGGTGGGGATGCCCATATCACTAGGGTTTTGGGAATGGGGATGCCAAAAACGCGGGGATGCCCATATCACTGTAACAGCCGGTTATCCAGTACACAAACAGAAGAATTCGCGCCCCCGAAGAATACAATTGTATTACAGGCTACTTTGACTCAACGTTTCGCAACGTTTGGAAAGCTTTTATGTAGTGAGTGCCCCCTTAAACGTTTTGAAATCTTCCCCCTAACTTTCAGTAAAATGACGTCTATAGTTTTTTCAAACTTTACTAAAAAGAAAATGTAAGGAAACTCTCGAGCTGGCGGGGACGGGGCTAGTCTGCTACACAGCCGTTTTTAGTGTCGTCACGCAATGAGGAGCGTTGCGTGACGACACTAAAAACGGCTGTGTAGCAGACTAGGACGGGACCCGAGACAAGGAGAAAACAAGAAAGGTCAATAAGCAGGAAATCAGTGACTTACGTTTCCGGCCAATCTGATATCAGAAAATTAGAAAGAGTTGCAAGATTAAGCAACATTTGTGCACGCAGGGCTCAATTTAATAAAACTGTTTTCAAGTTTAATTTAGAAGTATAGCTTTATTGTTTTAGTTTTTTGTTTCATTTTTTCCAGTAATGCGTTATTTTCACCGTATATTGCACTGCTGGGAATAAATTATAAACTGTAAAAAGCTTGACAGGTTTCAAACTTTGCGCAACAACTCCCAACAACACATAACAACATGTTACAGGGTGAGCAAACGGATGCAACATGTAACATCCAACAATGTTGGGAGTTGTTGGCCAACAATATTGCGTCCGTTTGTTCGGGGCTTTAGTTTTAATGGAACGGAAGTACTGTAATGCGAGCCAGCTAGAAGGGGAATATAACTCTATGTATCGATAGCTTGTCGTTTTGCATCAATTTTTTTATCATAAGTCATCCCTTATTTGTGTAAAAATGTACCCAAAAATCCACTTGATAAAAAATCGGAGCAAAAATTTTCCAGCCAACATCATTTATTTTTTTAAGTTGCGTGTACATTTAGTTCGTTTAATAACGTCTTAGTTTTGCTTTGCGTTATTTTTACTCACTTAAATGTGTTGTCCGCGACTGTGCTCATATGGTGGGTGGCTCCTCCTAGAATGTTCTGCAATTGGTATAGGATTTAATGGAGCCGAAACCAATTGTGGAATTGCACGCATTTTAGGCATCCTACTGATGAACAGTTTGGACACGTAGATATCTTTTTTAGCAACTACTATAATTTGCAGTCCGTCTACTTTGAATTAATGATTACGTCACGTAACTAACTGCGAAGAAAAGTCGAAGAAAAGAGAAACCGTAGTATGCGTATCGCGGGCTCAAGTTCGAATCGTATGACCCGCGCAGAATTTTGTGGTGGGCTTACTTCCTTTCCAAATATTCACTGGTTCATTTTTTGCCTTGAAAATGAATGACTTCTTGTAGCTATCATGGTGTTCGAGTCCTACGTAGTCGATCTTCTAAATAAGTTCGCCGGCCAGTACTTGGAGAATCTAGATTCATCGCAGCTAAGAATTGGGATTTGGGGAGGTGGGTCGATCGTAGCGGGAGTTGCACTAGCTTTTGTGTGGATCGCATTTTGAATCTAGTGTTTTTAAAATAATATATGTTGACGTTTACAGGAGATGTCCAACTGGAAAACTTGATCTTAAAGGAAAGCGCTTTGGTGAGTTTTTTTTGTGCAATTTGCTTTTGTGGCGAGGTCGTGGTCTGTTTCCTTGCGAAACCTACATGTACATGTAATTTGCAGTATTGCACCGTTTGCTGGGCAGTCCAATAAAAAGTAGAAAAAATAGCGAAATCGCTTGGACAATAAACAATAAGGTTATTAAACCTCACTTATTAGTTAAGTAGCTGTAGTGAAAGAAGTTCTGAATAACATTGCGTGTATTTACAACGCTTGGTTATTCCGGCAGTTATTACAGGGCTTTAATTTGTCTATGATTGGGAAAATGGAAGTAATGACCAGATCTTGCAAAGAAACTGTGATACTTTATGTATAAACCCCTCTGTTAATTTTAATGTAGCGTTATCGTCGCAGCTTAATAATGGTAGAAATTACTGCTCAGATAATTATATACTCGTCAAAGCTATCGCTACATAAACTCGAGACCTTCTGCTTCAATAAATAATGAGTAATAAGCAAGCTTGCAACCTGTTATCTTGATACTGATACCTGAAAAGAGCAGAGGCGTGAAAAACAGGTATATTCACGAGTTTATTTCACCTTCAAAATGGCTGAAATTAATGTGAATTTTAATGAGATTAGTCATTAAAATGGAAAAATATTTAATTATAGTAATGATATCACTATAATCTCTTGTCTAATAAATGCTCTCCTCGTGCTTTCAAGTTTGTCATTAGACAGCCTTCTCTTATAAACACCCCCTGTCTAATAGATGTCCCCCATGATGATTACTCCAAAAGGAGCAAAATCATTCAATTAAGGCAGTTTCTTGCTTGAACAAAAAGGGTTTGCCCGTTGCCTGTTGTTCAATGCCAATTTCAAATTAAGGATAGGCTAACAATGATAGAACAATGACCCTGAATGATTGTCAAATTTTTAAACCTCAGCTTCACAAGGCCTCACAAATTTATACATTAATTGTCTTTCTATCAGCTGCAATAATTTTTTTATTGTTTAAATGTAGTTTTTTGTTTGCTAACCGCCAAATGTAGTTTTTTTCTTTGCTAACCGCCGCCCGGTTAGCTCAACGGGATAAGCGCCGGTCTGCTGAGTGGAAGGCCTAAGGTTCAAACAGCGGCCGGACCAACACTCAGTATCTTTAAATAACTGAGGAGAAAGTGCTGCCTTTGTAATAGCGTCTGCAAACCGTTCGACTTTCTAGTCTTCTCAGATAAGGGCGATAAACCATAGGCCCTGTCTCACAAGCCCCTTGCACATGTGATAAAAAATCTGTGGGACGTTAAAGAACCCACATACTACCTCTTTGTAAAGAGTAGGGCACATAGTGCCCCGTGTAGTGGTCTATCTCACTTTCACATTCATGTATGGGGGTATCATTACTGATTCCTTCATTACTTGTAAACTGCACCCTAAGAAGTCTGGCAAAGTCCCCCAACCAGTGTTGTAAATTATCCCTGAAAAGCCCTGAGGGGAGTGGATAATATGATATTTACATTTACATATTAAATTTTTACTGTTTTGCTGGAAGCAACCAACACTTAACATGAATATTATTTCTATCACTTCCTCATGTTTACATGTAATTTATTATAGGATGATCTTGATTTGCCTGTCAAGGTTCTTCGTGGCCACCTAGGTAAGAGTCTTTAACAATAGAATGTGTTCTGGGCATATCCAGTCAAACCTTTCCACAATGGTCACCTTGGGAACAGAATAAAGTGGCTGTTGGAGAGAGGTTTAAACAAGAGTCAATGTACGGACTGTCTGCCAAAAAAAACGGTGTCTGTTGGGGAGAGGTGGCCATTAGTAGAGGTTAGACTGTATATTTTATAGGGTAATAGATTAGTGTTACAGGTGGTTGATGGGAAAGATTATGCTCAGATTTGGAAATGCAGCATGCTTCAGGGGCTGTTAACATGGAGTGAGGAAGACTTTAGCACCAGGAAGATCCTGGAAAAAAGGGAACATCATTTTGTTGGGTGCACATGCAGAAATTGCGGTCCGTGTTGTTACCAACTAGAGAAGGAATTAAAGATGGTGGGCAACAATAACATAACAGCAATTTTTGCCTTTCTGCTTTTTTCAGTGGCATTAATAACTACCTTTCAGCAGCAGCTGGCAGTTCCTTCTAGTTGGTAATGCCAAACTAAATGCTTGCCCTTGTGATAGGATCATCCTCCCTCCATGTAAACAGCCCCTCAGAACTGCTGTGGCTACAAAATTTCATCGCCATTTCAACACATTTCTAGTTGTATGAAACTTGTAGAGTGAAAACCATCATGATTATTTCTTACACTGTAAGTCTTTTTAGATCTGGTACTCAAGGGTTTCAAGTCTGTTGATTATTCAGTGGAGGGAATAGACAGGGTCAAATAAACCTGTCCTTTTCCATTTCTTCTACACTTATCTCTTAGGGGTAAAGAGAGAGACTGGGCAGGTCAGACCCTTCCCTTTCTGTCTCTTTATGCTGCATTATTAGGGAGTTTAAGTTACCACAGTGGCAAGGGCAGCGAAAATGTCACTTAAAAAGTGAATCTGCGTGCCAACTTGCTTTCTTTGTCAAATGCAGGCGAACTCTTCTTGGGTTGAATTCCCAAGAACCATATCCAAGTTCAAAAAGGAAAAGAAAATTTCACCGTCGCTTGTGCACATCCTCCAAAAAATGTGAAACTAGGTAATTTTGCCTCGTAGTCATGCAGTGACAGCGTAGAAATGTACAAAAAGTGTTCTGCACATGCAAAGTTGTTGTTTTGCTTATTAAATGCATTGCTTTTTGGATAATTATTCTCATTGTCGTTGCCGTTGTAGCATTTTAAACTCCTTAGTGGCAAGGAAAAGTGAGGGGATATACATGTCTTTAAAGTCATGTCAGAACCTCCTCCTTTCTTTCCATTTTCATTGCATCTATGAGACTAAACTGTAAGAGAGATTTGGTCTGAGAAGAGTCAGATTCTCCCCCCCAGGGGCCCCACTCACATATTTTAATGACGGGGGGGTCCGACAGAGGTTCATATTTTATACCCCAAAAAATCCCAACCTCACTATTTGTCTACCAAAAAAATCCCTACTTTTTTTAGCATACCCCAAAAAATCCCTCAGTGTTTTTGCATCAGCAAATTTTATTATTTATCTTCTGGAAAGCTAAAACATGCCAACTTCAACTTTGGTTTTGGTCAAAAACAAAACTATAAATTGCGCTTATGTTATTTTTTATTTGAGCTGATGAAAAATACAATAACCAAAAAAATCCCTGTGTTGTTTTCGTGACCCAAAAAAATCCTGGCGTCTTTCAAAGACCCAAAAAAATCCCTTTTGGCCAAAATGTCAGACCCAAAAAAATCCTTCGGACCTCCCCGTCACTAAAATATGTGAGTGGGGCCCCTGGGTCCTCCCCCCTCCAATTTCCTTTATGCCAGCAGATTAAAAAAAGAGGATAAATATCTGAAATTCTCTTTCTACCCAATTCCTTTTAAGGTACTCTTTTGATAGGAGAAGGGGGATAGAGATGGGTCTCAGAGGGGAGGGGATAGACAGAGGTCAAACCCTCCTCTGTCTACTTTACATTGTTTTTTTGTCTTTTCTCTGGCCTCTTTGACTGAATCATGCTCATTCCGAAAAAAATCAAAAATCAAACCAATCAAGTTTTTTTGTGTTTTCTATCACTTCATTAAAAATGCTCTTCCAGTGAGCCATCTATGATAACAAATTTTTAAGAGAAAACTACACTTAACTTAGATGCCAAACAACAATGATAATTTATTTATTAACAAAAAGATAAAGCTTTACTACCTTGTAAATAGCCATCAAGTTAATCTAAACTGATGATGTCTCAAATGGTAGAAGGGATGTGGTTATGGGTACTTCAGGGGTGAATGGGATAATGTGCTCATGTTGATGAGAACATTAAAGATTCATATAAATAAAATAGATAGTGCAACAAGCCAAGGTCCTTTTCATCTTAAATGTGTAATAATTATAATCATTGCAGGAAAGCTAGTGCTAAAGATTCCTTGGAAGAATCTGTATTCTGAGCCTGTTGTGGCCCAAATAGATGGCCTCTATTTACTTGTCAGACCAAATACTGGTAAGTATTGATATACAGTATGTGACAGCTAGCATCCTTCAATTCCTGTCGAGTGTAAAGGTTTTAGTGTCATTAGGTAGCGTTAAACCAGCTCACATGCAAATTTGCTGGAAAGAGAAGAAAGATCTGAAACAGGGTTGTCATTAAAAGGCGGGAGCCGGAGATTTTCCCCAGCTACTATGAAGATGGCCCCCGGCTACTTTCAAAGGAGAATAAAAGAAAAATAGAACCAAAAGAAACCCCTAGCTGTTTGATTCCCTGCCTCCTTGTTGTTTTTACCCTGTAACTTGAAATCTTAGTGACAACCCTGATATAAAAAAATATGTCAAAATGAAAAATTGAATCCTTACACAGAAATAATTTTACATATATACAGCTGTGGTTAAGTAGCGTTGAACCCACCCCCACAGAACAACAGTCAAACCTCTCCTAAAGTGACCACTCAAAATACAAAGGTGTAGTGGTTGTTTAGAGGGGTGGCCGCTCATAAGAGGCAAACAATAGGGCTCTGTAAGAGGAAAATTAACTGCATACCATTTTTTCTTAACCCTTTTAAGGTCCCAAAAGTAACCAACATCAATTTCCTCCCAACAATATCGATAACATGCAGTGTGATCAAGAGAAAACCTGTTGAGAATTAATAAAGTGATCACCAATGGGAAAATGCTTTGATCTTTTATTAATTTCTCGTAACAAATTCTTCATGGAAATATATGAGCTTCAGTATGGAGAATTTTGAACTTGGATATTGGGGCTTATTTGAAAGGGTTAACAAAATTATGTGAAGTCCCTTTTTACACTCTGAG
This sequence comes from Porites rus, assembly GCA_964035705.1. Lineage (NCBI taxonomy): Eukaryota > Metazoa > Cnidaria > Anthozoa > Scleractinia > Poritidae > Porites > Porites rus. Next base: position 19,161,601 of record OZ037994.1, read on the forward strand.
TTGCGCAGTACATACATTGTACAGTGAACATAGAGATGAGACAATAATAATTATGTTTTTAAGTGGACCTTTAGAGGACTAGCCTGTTAGCAAGTGGGAGATGCTTTATACGATTGTTTTCCAATTTACTTTAGGCATAAACTCTGAAAATTTTGGTGCTTTTAAAGCGTTTCTTGAATGGTAGTTTCTTATTGGAGGTGGTCATTACATTGAGGTGGTACAGTGTATTTGACTTTACCTCTATAGTGGGGGTCAATCTTGTGGAAAGTCTGTTGGTGAATCAGTAGACTACAACAGTGAGGGTACGTGTACATGTACATGTGCCTTCCAAAGACCACTGTACTGCCCGTGTCTGCAAGTTCCTCTTTTTGAACTTTGCGTTAACTTATTGACTGTTACTTTTTTTTAAGTTGTTAGATACAATGAGGAGAAAGAGAAAAAGGCTGAACAGGAGAAGAAGCAAAGACAGTTGGAAGCAATTGAGCTGGCAAGGAAACTAGAGGAGGAAGAGAAGAAGAAAAATGGTGCAGTACTTCTTCATTCCTAACCTTATTTTAATAATGCCCCAAGTTAATGTTGCCTTCATGAGGAATAAGAGACTTGGTGTCCATGGTCAATATGGGAAGGGTTTGTGGAAAGGGAAACTAATTTAAACACCATTACGGTAATTGTGGTTTAATGCAAATTTTTGGGAATTGTTCTGAAACATATTAGGCACTACCTGAAAATGTATAGCCTGTGCAAACGTCACAGATTTAATTTTAACCTCAGTTAGTAACATCTTCGACACAGTGCTGATATCCTTGTTCTTTGCCCTAATGTACTCAACAAATTACTGAAGTGTGTTGAATGGTTGAAGCATTTTGAATTTTGTTGTTTATAACTTTCAGCTCCCCAGAAAGATGAAAAGTCTGACAGCTTTGTAGAGAAGTTAGCCATGCAGATTGTGAAGAACCTTCAGGTACATGTTAACGTAGTTGGTTTAGATTTGGGGTTACTTGCTTTTCATAATTTTGAGATTTGGGGTCTTCTGGCAGTTTAGTTTTACCTCACCTTGTGTTGAGGAAGCTGTGACATTAACAATGCAAAAATAATGTACCTAAGCTACATGTAAGTTTTCACTCTACTTGGGTTAATATTATGTGTTTCTTAATATATATATTCTGAGGGACCCCTCAAACATTTCAGTGCTTTAATATAGCTCCCAGTCGTTCAAAAACTTGAGCTCTCTATCTAGTATAAATCACCATCCACTGATAAGTATCAGGAAGGGCAGTATTATGTCAGTTGATCACTCTCTAAGTTAGCAGTTTTGCTTTGCAGGTCTCTGTATGCAACATTCATGTTCGTTATGAGGACTCTGTAAGTGCAACACAATAAGTAGTACTATATGCTTATCCAGCTAAATTAACATCTCCCCTAGATAGGAGTACTGTTGGTGTTTTGGTAGGCTCATCACGTTTATATAGTCATCATCAGAATTAGAATACATCTAGGTGTTGTAGCATCAGCTGATGGTATTAGCCTCTGGCTCCTGCCCTGGTTCATCAAGTATATTGCCATGTCAGAAGTCACCTTTCATGATGAGGTAAAGGATAAAGGTGCACACGAGCCAAAGAGCTTATACCAGTTTCCTTTGTACAAAGCATGCCTAGGAGTATATTGCTACTCCCCCTTGGATGGGATGCTAGTCCATCACAGGGTCACCCCTCAGCAGTATGTTGCCGGTACCCATTTATACACCTGGGTGAAGGGAAACAAAGTGGAGTAAAATTTGTTGTCTAAGGAAACAACACGACAGGCGAAGCTTGAGCTCCAGGCCTCCAGATCTGGAGTTTGAGGTGTTGACCTCTTGGCCACACAAGCCTCCTTCATGATGAGAATGTCTGTAAAAACTCGTACTAGCAAGCAATGTTACAGACAATCCTACTCAGAACTACTTTTGTATCTGACCATGTGTCTGCACTGCACAGGCCAGATACCAATAACCATTATGTACATCCAGTGTGGAAAATACTGCTCTGCCTTTTGACAGCTGTGTCATTTCTTACGAATTTGTGTAATTTCTTTACAGCTGTGTTCTAGCAATGCCTGGTGGCCAAAACTTCTGTTCCTGAGCGACTAGAAACTTTTGTTTCTTTTTTCGTAGAAATCATATGTCAGGCATCCTACATATCAGAGCAGTGGGGTCCCTTCAATTTTTCATAGAGCGCAGCCTTGTTCATGTACATGTATCAGTAGTGGTAAAAAACAAATTTTAAAGCAAAACAAAAAAACATCTTGTTCAGAGTTGCCTGAGCAAATCATGGAACTTTGGTGTACTTTGAGACCTTTATTCTGTTGGTTCAATCATTTGTGATCCATTAATTTATTGCCTCCGTTACATGACAAATATGGCAAAATGTACAATAAAGTAATATCTAAAACTAAGTTTTGTACATTCTAGGAGTAGTCTGCATGTGAACACTTGGTTCCCTTTCATTTGTTTTTAAGGTGACCAATCCAACTTCTCCATTTTCCATTGGTATTACGTTGGAGAATCTGTCTGCAGAGGTAAAGCAATCTGTCTGTTAAGTCAAGTTGAGATCCACCAGCCAGAAAATTTTAAGAAGAAGAAGGAAAAATTTATGTAGGCAGTTTATAGATCGAAAGGTGCAGAGCACTCTTCATGCTGCACAGCCAGGATGTCAGGGCAGTCACTAAAGGATGCGGGATGGGGATTTTCCCCAGCTACTACAAGCACGACCCTTAGGACTCTATTTTCATAGGAATCAAAAGGAAACTGAGACCAAAAGAACCTCCTGACTTTTTAGTTCTACACCTTATTGCACATACCAGGCACGTTGAAATCTTAGTGACAGACCTGTAGAATGTTGTGGGCTAAGTATATATGGAAGGGAATCTGCCCCCTTCCTGAAAAGTACATTTCTGTGCGTGAGCTACCAGGGAAAGGAAATTGAGTCAGGTAAGTTGGTAAGGAGGGCGGCACCTTTATTTACCCACAATTGCCTTGTCTTTAAAGTTATATTAATAATTATGTGTGCTGAGAAACAAATGTGATGGAAATTTTTTTTTTGTGAGTGGCTGGCAGTTTCATGACAACTTTACGGACAACAATTTACTAGGCCTTGCAAAGAACACTGGATCTACATTTGCGTACCTATAGACTGATAAAATACTATGAAGCTTGTTTAATTATATTGTTTACAGTCCACAGATTCCAACTGGATCCCCTGTTTTGTTGGTTCCAGGGTACAGCTCGTACATAAGGTATGAATTTCCTCTTGTTTTCTTAGGAAAGACAGTATTAGTGACAAAAAAGTATTTTGCAAAAGTAATGGACTTTTCCAGTGATAATACAAATAAATGCACCACACACTGATTGTTATCTTTGTCCCGGTCGATTTAAATGGAGAAGTAAGGTAATATTAGTTCAGCCCATTTAAATTATATTACTTCATGTACCAAATGATGTCAATGGACTACGGCTAAAGATATTGAATTTATGCCAAGTGGAAAAGTCATTAAAGAGGCCATGTCATAAGGATATTACTGTTTGAGATCAATTCTGTGCTTAAGTCACTACTTAGGTGTAGTGCCTCTACCCGTACTCAAAATGCTCCTGTTGTCAGCTAACAATAACCATAATGATTTTGGACCATTATACGTTCCTTGGAAACAACCCACCTACCCCTCCCCTAAGCCAACATTAACACGCACTTAAAACAAAATGTTGGCTTAGGGGAGGGGTAGGTGGGCAATTTTCGCACAGACGTATAATGATCCATAATGTTGTGGTGATTTTTGCAGGCATAGCTAGCATTGAAACTTAAATACATTTGCCCAACTTTTTAAAGTTTTAATCCATTTTCATCCTTGCCATCCGTTGCAACAGACGACAGGAAACAGTTTCAGGGCCTAAACATGTTCTTGAATATCCATACTGGACCATTATTTTTTGAAATTTCATTGATGCAAAGACAACTTATAAATCGTGTGACATGGCCCCTGTAGGTGCCATTCAAGTGCATTTTCCAATTTGGGAAAAACTTATTGTTATTTCCATCTCACTATTCTTTGTAACATTGGATATTTATTAGTTTTTCTCTCTATGTTATTGAGTAATCATTCAGTCAGTTTAGTAACATTTAAAACAAAGTTATTTTGACCAACAGAGTTTATACTTTATGGCCTCTGCATTTGGAATTTTTATTTTGATACATTTATTTTTTTTTCTCTACAGCTCGTCAAACTAGATAGTTTAGCACTCTACTGGAATTCAAATGATGATATTGGGAAACTCCCATCACAAGAAGAGTGGCAGGTAATTACACTGAGAACTGACCTCAACCTTCATCAATTGATTGAAAGGTTTTTTATCATGACTTCTTTATCTGTTATCACCAACATCAGAAAAAAACAGTACTTAATCAATACCATCGTAATCAATATCTCCAAGCCCTTACACAAGAAATGTCAGTACACCCAGCCATTGGTATCCATCTGAAGCTATGGACACAGGTCTTGCACATTGGTACGTTTTCTGGCATATAACTTCATAATGATCATCCAGTCTCTGTCGTGTTTGGCAGCCTCTTATTCATACCCTTCAGCCTTAACTCGTATTGAGCTTTGGGCACCTCCTTTGACCCACGTGAAATGTTGTCAGAACGTCTATGTCAACCCTGTCTTGAAGTCGAAATACCAGGATGTGGCTTTGTCCAGTTATTACCAAAACATTTAATTTGTTTTATTTCCAGAATATAGCTAAAGGAGGAATAGCTACCCGGAGTTCAAATCATTACTCTCCTAAAGACTTTAAATACAGTAAGTTCATAGGATGTTCTAAATTCTGTATTTTCTCAGTCTAGATGAATTACTAGAAAATTAAAGGTCTTTTTCAAAATCTTTGAAAACTGTCGTCGTTTCAGCTGTCGAATGGCTTATGAATTCGTAATTAACAAGAAAAATTTGAACTAACGTTATTCGACGTTTGGATGGACCCATCATCACTTCATCGTCATCGAGAAAATCGTTATCATCATCGTCAGTTATAAAGCTTTGTCATCTTCAGTGTCATCGTCATCATCAACATTGCCATTGTTGGATCGAAACGTCAAGTAAAGTTACTTCTAATTTTTAATGTTAATTGCTTTCACAAGAAACTGACCATAGGAATTCATAATTGTTGGCCTGATTCTGTTATAATGCAAGGATTGAGAAGTATTTCTGATGTCGGAAATTCATTAAAGGGTATTTTTACTGGTTTTTCTATAGTTGGACGCGCCTCGTCTCGTGTTTGCAACATATTTTTCTGACGCTTAAATAAAACGTTATTGAATAAATTCTCCCTATATTCTCATGCGGTGATCAAACTGCTCACATTTTAGTTCAATTAATAGACCCTACCACGGTTTTTTCAACTGTCGGCCGCGACCTGGCAGCGAAAACCCGTCAACACGGCTGAAAAGAACGCCTTCAAATCCATAAAGTTGCCAAGTTTGAAAATGATTTGTTGAAAACTAGCGACGATTTAGCTCCGCAAAGTCGCAGAACTTTATAGACGTTTGTATTGGGGGAAGGAGAGGGGGGGGGGGGGGTGGGGGTGGGGGTGGGGCAGGTTCAGGCTTTCCTTCCAGTAGTGTCGATGGATATTTGCTTACTGCTCTTTAGAAATTGTAAACAACCGTGGACGGGTTTATTGTTTTCGATGAAGGCTTATCACTGTTCATTATATGAAACGTTTTTGTTACTTATCAGTTCTGCAGCCAATCTCAGCTACCACGAAAGTCAAGATGAACATCAAACCTGGTTCTGATTTGAGTATTCCTAAGGTATTCTCTACTTCCACACAGTACATTCGATCGACTCTTTTTCTAATACGGACACTTAAAGAAGAGAACCAAGTGTCTGTGTTACACAGGTGTCCATATTGTAGTGACTGGTATTACTTAAGCAATAGAAAACGTTTTTCACTCAAGGGGTCGGGAGAATTCTCGACAGTTATGCAAACCCTCGAGTGTGTCTCGGGTTTGCATACCTATCTTGAAATCACGCAACCCCTCTTGTGTTTATATCAGGCTATGCAAATACAGGAAAAAAGGTTTCTATCCCTTTTATGAATTAAATTTCCCGAGAAAAAAAACGCAAAACTCTTTGTTGTGGCACTGATTAAAAGAGCACTTCTTACCAGTCGCGAAGTCTTGTACACGAAGTCTTGCAGGCATAATAAGTTCTTGTTTTGCAAAAAGATGCTTTCCAAAAAAGGATTTTTCTCGCTTAAAATGTCAGCTTAAGCGAAACAAAATTGACACAGCGTGTTTATAAATTTCCAAGTCTCAGCCGACGAGGGAATGGGTAAATAAAGTAAACTTCAGGAGTTTTCAACTCAAAAACTTTTTCAAGTTCGTGCTTGCGTGATTAGCGCGCGAAAAGCAAAACATCTTGACGTCACAAACCTTGTTTATATACTCTCATGCATGCAAACACGCCTCTCGGCCAATCAGAGCGCCCGTAATACCTTAGGTGTTTTATAAATGTCAGTATAGACTTGCAGATGATTTTTCTTTTAACCCAGTCACCTAGCTCGTAAGCACCGTGTGGATCAGGAGAGGTTTGACTGTGTTCAGTTAACTAAAATTGTTCCCCACTCAACTCTCTCTTGGCGGACAATTTGCTGAAATGGATACCCAAGAGGTGGTCGGTGCCTTGGCCTGACCTCCTATAGATGTCTCTCTAGAAGGCGGACATCACTCTTTGAAGGAGGCAAAGGTGTCCATCTTAGAATAGTTAACTCTCTTTAAGACCAGGAGCGTAGCGTGAGATTTTGAAAGTGTGCGCATAGAAAGAAAAGTTAGAGTGCAGAGGCGCTCGAAACTACAATACTAGTCACAAATCGTTGAAACAGACACCGTTTCTCTCGAATTTTCTGGAGAAGTCCTGAGTTTTTTACTTCACACTGTTTTCCCCCCTGAAATGTGCCTTCTCCCTCCCCACTGTTGAGCCACGCGTATTTTGAAACACTGAGACCACTGTGATACCCAAATCAACATTGGGAAGGGGAAATAGACACAAGTGTTTCAAGATTTTTGACGAGTATTGTAGCTCGGGGTAGGGGCGCATGCTCCCCCAGAAAATTTTCAAGTTAAAGGTCTCAGAAATGCCATTTCCTGCGTTTTCTGAGGGAAGGAAGGAAAGTGCAGTAGTTAGTTGTTTCTTTTACCCATTTCTAGCGTCAAGCAATAATAAAAGGATGAAGGAAACGGTAAAAAAAAGACACCAATATAGTGCGAAAAATTATCCCGATTTGCTGAAAAAAAATTTTTTCCGTGAAAAAATTCCTGATTTCAGCAGTACGCACGAGCGTATGTGCGTATATAGACGCTACGCTCCTGAAGATGGACATCTTTCTAAAACAAACAAAACACATAGTGCCGATCTTAAAGGCGTCTGTCCTGGAGAGAGTTGATCGCACAAAAGTTTCTCTTCTTTGACTAGTAAATGGAATATTTGGTCACATAGAACAAATTGACGTTCGTCGTTTGCCGTTAACATGATTCTAAATTTCTTTAGTATTCTGGATTGTTTAAACAGGTTTAGCCAGTTTACCCGAAGTTTAGCATCCTATATCTCTGAGTCAATATGTCTATTCATACAGTTAGCTCTCTTTTTGAGAAAAATACCCCTTTGGACCAGCAATAATATGACCATGTATCCATCTTAAGGCTTTGTCTCTCTTATAGAAAGGCAGCTAAAAGGAGAAAGGCCGGAACCAACTCTATGTGTTCGTTTTAGCAAGGTGTCTTTCTTATAGAGAGTCAACTACAATGAGAAAAGAGAGACCGGGACGAACTCTAGGTGTCCGTTTAAGCAAGGTGTGCTTCTTATAGAGAGTAAACTAAAAGGAGCAAAGAAAGACCAGGACCAACTCTAGGTGTCCGTTTTAGCAAGGTGTGAGTCTTATAGAGAGTCAACTAATGGGATTATAGGAACTTTGGGTGTTTCCTGCGACGTTTCCATTATGGGAGAGTGGACTGTTCTTACACCTCCTAAATTATGAATGTTATGTCTTCTTAGATCTTCCTCAGCCTAGTGTTGCAAGAAATCTCACTTGTTTTGCTGAGACAGCAGTATCATGATGTAATGGAGCTACTGGAGTCATTTGACAGAATGGCCACAAATTCAAGGTTCAGGAAGTACAAACCAAACGACCCTCTCCATGGCCATGCCAAGCTGTGGTAAATACAAGTTAATTTATGATCAGTGCCATAGCGTTCTCATAGGTCTTAACACTATACAACACTGAAAGCGCAACCATGGTTTAAATGCTGCGTCTCCTCCGCAGAGACTGCCGCTGGGTATCCCAATAGAAAGAGCAATAATCGGAAAATCTAGCAAGCGCGCGGGGGACGATAGGAATAAGGAAAAGGCTTCGCTTCCTTTCTTTCCTCTTCCCATCGCCCCCCGTGCGCTCTCGTTTTCTTTCTCCCAGCTTCCTTACGGCGAAGGCAACGAGGACGGCAAAAAAGCAATAGGGTTAGGTTGGCAAAACATCAATTTTCACGTGCATCACGCTTTTTTGTACATTTCTTTGCTGTCGTTGCACGACTACTCCGTGAAATTGCCCGTTTTGTAGAGGACGTGAACGCAAGACAAGGACCCTTTTTTCCCCTGAACTTTAAACATGTTTTGGATTTTGAGTTTCTCTGCGACGTCAATCAAACTCTGAAGGTTCGGTGTCTTCTTAGCCGACCTCTTAGGAAACAGAAGTTTACTACAACGGGTTCAAAAGGTCATGGTTTGTGATTTGTGATTAGTGGATTTCGATCCTTTTTGCGTGTTTTCACATTTTTATATAGCTCTCAAACTTTTTTACCTGCTTAGTTTAGATTCCCAACGTGAAATTGTTCCTATAGAGCTTCCAAACCCAGAAGAAACACAGATATGGGAGGGTGAAAACGAATCGGTACGTTATCGCCAACACTTATTTTTGCAGCTTCTGCTCGTTATTGTCGCCTTTATTTAACAAGCAAGGACTGGATGCTATGGTAACGGTTTGAGTGACGTCGAAGAAAAACCCAAAATCCTGAAACGTTTTTGACAACGCAGATCGCGTGTTATCTGAAACAGCTGTAGTGCAGTCCTTTAGAATACAACTCAAGGAAAATTCACCAACATCTGATGAATAGAACGTGAAGGAATATGCGCGATAATGTTTAAAGCAGCGCGAACACACTTTTTAACTGACGTTTTCGTAGCCGTCGCCGTCGCCGTCGCCGTCGTTGTTGCTTTAGCTCCCTAAAGAATTCTGTGCGGAGGAGAGAGATGGTGCACTTCATTTAGGCCTTAGATGCCACTGCTGTAGGTGATCTGGATTCTATAGTTTTTTTTTCAGTTACCCACACCCTGGATTGAATGCAAGACGATCCCAGGGGTTTTTCTTGTTCATTATTTTGCTTGTAACAGGATGAAAAAAAAAAACATACTTTGATACAGATGAACCTCTTAACAACGGCCACCTTGGGGACAGAAGAAAGCTGCCATTGTAGAGAAGTTGCCGTTATAAATAGGTTGTAACAACAGTGAATGTTAACGTGAGGTCCGGCCCAATTTTAGCGGTTCTCATACATTCTCTCTAACGGCTACCGCTATTTTCGTTTCGCCTTGCCCGCTGGAATGTTATTTTCAAAGCGAAACGAAAATAGAGCTTGATCTCAGGTTAAGTGAATGTATGGGCTGTCCGCCAAAAAAAAAATGGCCGTTGTAGAGAGGTGGCCGTTAGTGGAGGTTTGACTGTAACTTAGCATTTGCTTACTCACTCTTCTCACTGCACAGGTGGAACTACGCAATCAAAAGCATTCTGGAGGAAGATGTGACAAGGAAGCGAAGGAACTGGTCATGGGCACATATGAAACAACACAGGCGAGTTCAGGAAGTATTATAGCCCGCTTTATATAGCAACCAGAGGATGCGCTTAGGTATAAACCCAAATTCTCTGAACTAATGCACAATAAAATGTATAGCAGTCAGGATGGAGAATTAATATTCAGATCTTCAGAGTTTAAGGGTCAAGGAGCAATGTGGACTTGAAGCCTTGCTGTTTAAGTCTTGACGAAAGGCAATGGAGACTGTGTGCAACGTTGAACTTTGATGTGCAATTTCTAGCATGTTATTTTACAGTAATAGGGGCATTGACTGTTTATAGCAGAGCTCCACGCGCTCGCGAAGCGCGCGAGTGAAGCCCCGTTGTTAAGAAAATCTAGTTATCTATCCATCCGTCAAATTTTGGTTGTGACGTCGGCGTACTCCCACCGGATCGTACAGACTCTGGGGGAGGGGGAAGGAGGTTCGAGAACAGCCCGACTTTGAGGTGGACAACGCTTTTTTTGGCGGGAAATCGCGCTTCTGGACCATGGGCAGCCCGCTTTTTCTTGGCGGGAAATAGCATTACCCCTCGTCGTTTTGAAAAAGAGGTATCTTTCTTTTACAGCTTTTTCATAACAAAGCCATTTACAGTGCTAAATTTGAAGCTTCATTGCAGAATCATTGCTAGTTATGCCAACAAAAGAGAGCAGGGTAAATAGAACGTGCAGAAGACAGACTTTTTAGTGCTGAGCAACGGGAAAGTGAACGGCAGAGAGCATTTTCGGCGGTAAATCGCATGGCCACCCGGACTTTTAAAGAGAAAAAAAACAACAAAGCCGAGTCTTTCTTTCGACTATTATTAAAAGTCTCTATTAACGTGGAAAAGAGAGAAAGAGTTAGAGCAACAGAGACCAATTTCGTTTGAAGAAAAACATGAAAATTTTATAGCGGCGGTGAGAAAATGAGAAATGCTAGAGACCACCAAGGTGAAAATGAGCGGCAGTGAAACAAAAGTGAACAGGAACAGATACAACATTTCCTTCACAGAACGTGTAACCAGGAAATTTCTGGAGGTTTCACGTTGTAGTCATGCAAAATAACGGCAAAGGAATTTACAAAAACGTGTGCTGCACGTGCCAAGTTAATTTTTTTTTGGTTAATTAGCCCTATTTTTGTTTTTTTTTTGTTTACCGTTCTCGTTGTCTTCACCGTTTCTTTAACATCACACTATTTTATATTTTGTTTGAGTAAACTATTAATATTAAAGAGAACTTAGCAGCTCTGGCTAAATCTATATATTATCAAAACAATTGGTGCGTTCAATTGATTGTATTCTGGAATAAGGATACGCCAAAGGCTTTGAAGCCAATCCCTTGTACCATGATCTTTGGATTACGTAAACGCTACATACATTAGAATATTCTATTTCAAGCAGATTTCAAAATATTGCAGTGCAATAAATGCCAAAACATGTGATTTCTAGAGTTTCTTCCATTTATTCTTGTTCTGGAATACAATCAGTCGAACACGCCCTAAAACAAATTCTATTGCTCCTGGTATAGGGACCTCTGTCGGAAGTACAAAGATTTGTATAAGCAGAAGTTGCTGTTAGACAAACAGTCTGATGCACTCGACAAGAAACTTGAGGTACGTAACATTTTCTTTAATTTTGTGATATATGAATTCATTTTCATGATTGGTCAGGTGCATTACAGATCTTCGCAATCAACCTCCCCACCCTTTAATGCCGATATATTAAAATCCATACTTAGCTGCGAGGCTTGGGGGAATAAAACAAAAGAAATCATCTTGAGGGTCAGTAATGAATAATACGTTTATTTTGTTTTATTCCTTCAAGCCTTGGAGTGAAGTATGATTTTGATATATCAAAAATGGTCTATTGTTTTTGGTCTCTTGCATAAAATGAAATAGTCTATGTATTCAGTTCTGTCATGCAGCTACGTCGAGGGTAGTGTCCGTAACAGACTTACGATGGACATATTTGCGATTATTGTAATCGGACGTTTGACACAAAAAATAAATGTCGTTTCTCGTGGAAATGCACTTAACATTTAGTAATAAAGTAATTGGCATAAATCAAATTAGCAAAGTAGCCACGTAACGTATCATGTAAATAATTGACCTTGTGCCCCATTTTACGTCTTTTTTGATCTTTAGGAACTTGAAAACAAGCTAGATGTGTTAAATATCACCATTTGTAGACGTCAGGCGGCTTATGAGGTTGGTACTTTTAAATGTTAACACGTTTCACCGTAGTAAACATACTACAATTAAGGAGCTTAAGCAACGACGACGGCGACGGCGACGGCGACGGCGACGGCGACGGCAACGAGAACGGCAAAAAAAAAAGAAAAAGAAGGTCTGGATTGGCAAAACACCGACTTTGCACGTGTACATTTCCTTACCGTCTCTGCACTACTACGACGTTAAACTGCCTAATTTCACGTTTTTTGGAGGACTTGAACGCAAGGCAAGGACTCTCTTTTTTCTTTTTCTAAACTTTGATACAGTCTTTTAGAATTCAACTCCAGAAAAATTCGCCTACATTTGAGGAATTGAACGAGATGGAATACGTGCGATTAAGTTTGAGGCAGAGCGAACACACTTTCTAACTCACGTTTTCATAGACGTCGCCGTCGTTGTTACTGAAGGTTCCTGTTACCTCTAGCTTGAAAAAACAGCCGACATTCCGTGATTCCACCAACCGTTTTAAAGCGAAGTGTCGTCTGAGAATTGTGCACAGAAATTCCATGCTGATGACGCGTCACTTCCGTGATCCGTGTAGTGCTTCTGATAGGTTGAAAATTGTTTCAGCCAATCAGAAGCACTGCCCAGAACTGGGTGGTGACACGTCGTCAGTATGGAATTTCTGCAGTCGTTTCTTAGACGTTATTTCGCTGGGAAGCCACTGGTGGCGTCGCGAATCTCGGCTGTCTTCTCAGGCTACACTACTTCTCTTACAAAATATTTAAGTCCTAGTAAAAGCCCAGCACCAGAAAAGACAAACACGCGGAAAAAGCTAAAAAGTGGGATCAAAATGGGTGGTTTTCCCTTTTCGGGCTAGTGAGCAGAAAATGGGTTGACTAGCTTCAAACGGCGTCTTTCTTTATCTCCTGAGGGCGTATGGCTTACACTCTAATCTCTGTTACAATAGGAGGCTGCAGCTTTGAGGAAAAAGAAGAAGAAAGCCGAAGAGAAAAAAAGTGGTGGGTTGTTTTCTGGATGGTTTGGCTCCAAGAGTAAAAGAAAGAAGGAAGAGCAGCAGCCAGGTAAACCATGCACCTTCATGTTTCTTTATCTTTAATTTGTTAACTCCGTAATGGAGTGGTATTACTATTTCAACGCAAAACGTAAAGGCAAGCAAATTTTATTCAACTTCTGTATTTCTTTGGCGCGACCATAGACCCTGTTCGAGCATTTGAGGAATGAAAGAAGAGAGAGAGTTAAATTTTTGGACAGTTCAAAGGCTTGATTAAGTACCAGAATCTAAAAGTCGTTGGAGATTGTGTGGAGTATTTTCGTGTTGTTGGTTTGTTCTACATTGCTATTGTCGCACATACCTTGCGTATAAAGTAGGCTACGCCAAGAGTTTGGAAATACATTCTCTTTAATTTTACGTATCATAAAAAGTTGCACTGTGTCGCATGATCCAATTTGCACTGCCAAATGGTCAAGCCATTTGTCAAGTGGCTACTTTCGAAAAGCTTAAAACAATGAAAAGTATGAAAACACCTCCCTTTAAATGGCCGTAGTTGTAAGTAAGTAAGTAAGTAATCTTTATTTACGCACGGTTGTACAGGTTCATCAGGCATGAAATATAAAAAAATTAGAAAAACCTTAATTATATTTACTAGGTTTCGGTAAATAGAGTATTAAAATTATTCAATAAAGAGGCTGTTTTCCATGAATGCCTTGCCTTACTTGATATTATAACTCTACAAAAGTGACTTTAAATAAAAATTAGGAATGCTCCAACCTTACTGCTTTCACTGGGAAAAGGGACTAAAGAGACGTTATGTTTTACACAGAAATCTTAACAGAAGAACAGAAGAAAGAAGAACTAGAAAAGCTGTACTCTGCTATAGGCTACAGCGAAGGGGAAGTCATCACTGCATTTCCAAAGGAGGTATCATTATGTTATTTTGTAGGGCGCAAATAATAAAGAAATCACATGTAGTCAATCCTCCCGTAAGGGACCATCTAAAATGCGAAGACTTACTGGTCGCTTACGGGAGGTAGTCGCTCTCGAGAGTCGGACCACTGGGGGCCTTTTCCAGGAAGAGGTCCAGACACATCCACTTTATAGAAGATAATTTATTGCATGCAATAGGCCACTTGCACTTAGAAGTCACGTGACCAATGCTTCCTTTAAAAGAACGCTCAATTGATTGTACAAGCGCATTAATGTTTGTCTTATCCGTTCTTAAGCTGTCCAGGAATGTCATTGAATTGCAAACAGTGTCATAAAAATGTTAATGAATAGCGTTTGCACTTAAATGTTTGTCTATTGTCCCTAATGATTTTCAAGATAATGTTAATGACTCGAATGTTGGCGTTAATGAAAGTATATTTTTCTCTTTTGTATGTCGAATGACGCAAATGAATGCCCAAAAGTGTTATTGAATGTTGATTAAAATGAAAAAATCGTTATTGAATCTGATTTATGCGCAGATGTTCGCTTTTTCGCGCTAATCAATGTATCTTCGCGCTGTTGGTCGCCGTTTCACGCAAATGAATGCGTATTTTCTCGTAATGAACAGCAAAAGGTGTAGTACATCCGCGCTTGAAGTGGTCGCTTACAAGAGGTTAAAGACAACGGAAAATTATTAACCATTAGTCCTTTTCGTGGCATGTCTGTAAAGTAGCTAATTAGCTAAGAACATTGACCACGTTAAATAAAGGGTGTTGTATTGTATTGTGGTCCCGAAACGTGTTTGCGGTCGCTTACAGGAGGTAGTCGTTCAACTTTACGAGTGGTTCAAACTGTAAGGCCTCGACTGAGAAATTTTGGGTGTTTTGGATGGATGGTCGCTTACGATCGACGGTACTCGCAAAGGAATAATCTTATTTGTTATAATTATATAATTCTTCGACATCTCACAGTTTATCTCTCACAGCTGTTGTTTTTACCCTATGAGGTGACCCCTTGCCCAAGGATTTTCTTATTCACAAGGATGAATTAAACCTTATATTGGTCATGTCGTTGTTGCTGTTATGCTCGAAACAACCATTATGTCAGCTGATTATGTGAATGAATTGCTTTGAAACCTTTGCTTTAACCAGCTAAAGTCAACATATTTGTGGTTCATTTTATGATTTAGTATGTCGAAAATAAAGTCATCGTGCATTTAAAGCAAATCAGCGTGGCTCTCAGAGACATCAAAGGAGACACGTGAGTGTGTAATACGCATTATTTAACTTTGTAGTCTCACATGTCAGCTTTAAGGCCAAGTTCAGACGGTACTGGTCGAATTTTCGACCGGTAATTTGATCGGACACTGCATTCACACGGAACTATTCAATGGAACGATTTTCGTATGACCTTGAAATGAAAACGCGCGAACAAAACAGAAACAACAAACGGACGGAAATAGAGCGATTTGATTGGTTTATCGAACGGATGCAAACGCGCGTGGCTTTTGGTTGGTTAAGTGAACGCTCGGGTGAAAAAACTTCATGCCCAAGAACTTTCTAGAAATCAACCGATACTTCACTTTGACGTCATACTGCAACACGATTGGCCAATCGAACAGTTCCTTCTCCATATTAGGGTTTTCTTTGGCGGGAAAACGAAGAGGCTATGTTTTGATCTTTTCATCCATTGGGTGATAAAACAAATAACGAACATTTACCGGAACCATTTTTCGCTCTATTAAATTTACGTGCGGTTAAGGTGGCTCCGTGTCAAGGAAATAGACCTTGTCACGGTTTTCGACGCCATCTTGACGAGTAGGCAAACGCGTGCGAAATTACAGTGTCTGTATGAGAATCTAATTTCGAATAATTTCCGTAAAGTGGCTGGTCTGAAAAAAAATATGATTTGTAACCTAAAGCTTCATTCCTAAGGACTCTACTGAAAAAATTTGAGGGCCTTACATGCATTAGAAGACCTAGAACCACTTTTTAAATTTCCTATTCATTTGTCTGTAAGAAAGTCCCCGGAAAATTACAGACAAATATATGGAAAACCTAAAGCAAGCCTCTGGAGAAATTTAGCACAGGTACGCCCCCACTTTTTTTTAGGTCAATCCTTTGCTTTGTAGCTTTAGTTTACAATTCATATTTTTTTCAGAACGGCCGTTTTACCGAAATTAATCGACAATAGATTTTCATACAAATACTGTAATTTCTCACACGTTTGCCTACTCGTCAAGATGGCGTCGAAAACCGTGACAAGGTCTATTCCTAAACGCACGAATTTTCAACCGGTCGAAAATTCGTCCAGTAACCCGTCAACGTAGCCTAAGTTTACATTGCGCCAAAAAAATTATCTTACTAGGCGCCTTATTTGCCCTAGTCTGCTACACAGCCGTTTTTAGTATCGTCACGAAATGCTCTGGAGGGTTGCGTGGCGACACTAAAAAACGGCTGTGTAACAGACTATATTTGCCCCTGTTCTGAAAGAGTTTGACTGACATTGAACTGTTGTCGGGTTGTCGACATTGAATTTATCTTTGCGTGAGAATGGAGGAGAGGTTTGCATTTGACGACACACTGAATATTAATATCGTAGTAACCTAATTATTCTTCTTTTGCAATTTCTTGTGGTCAGCTGTTTAAGGACAGTCCTTTGCATTACATTGTTATTGTCATAAAGGTCCGATCATATCTGATGAAAAACATGTTAATGTTTTAGGCCAAATGATGTTGCAAGACTAAGTTTCCAGGACTTGTTAGCAGAACTTTCTCAGAGACCATCTGCTCAAGCTATCAAGTAAGTTAAGACCAGTACGTAGACTATTGAGTTGGATCTGCTTTAACGGAAAGCATAATTGAACAATAATTATTTAATGATAATTTTATTTAGAGTGACGGCAAAAGTCGACATGATGAAGATGTTTGGTTCTGCTGACAGTAATGGACAGATGCCACTCATGATAACGTCACAAGATGACAAACCAGGTTTGTCTACATATAAAGCTACTCAAATTGTAGCCTGAGAAAACAGCCAACATTTCCCGACGCCACTACTGGTTTCCCTGCGAAATGACGTCTGAGAACGAGCGCAGAAATTCCATACTCATGACGCGTCACTTCCCAGACGTGGGTAGTGCGTCTTATTTGCTGAAAATTTGTTCCAACCAATCAGAAGCACTACCCAGATCTGGGTGGTGACGCGTCATCAGTACGGAATTTATGCACTCGTTTATCAAACATCATTTCGCGGGAAAACCAGTGGTGGTGTTGCAAAATGTCGACTGTTTTTCTCAGGCTACTCAAATTGCCTCAAATGAGACACGCTCTGGTAATCATCACTCATGTTAAAGTTGCTTGCAAACTGCCTTTCCATTCTGTTATTTCGAGAGTGTTCAAGCAGTACTGTATTTTTTGCAGATCAACACCTTGCCCTGTTCAATGCGTCCTTTGAGACAAATCCTCTTGATGGCAAGTGTGACCAGAGAGCTGTAGTGTCTTCACAGCCAGTCAAAGTTATCTATGATACGGTAAGTAGTTATTAGTGAGTTTACGCAACAGGACGGCAAAAACGCTTGTGTGTCGCAAACGTGACAGGACTATTACTTGCGTTTTTTGTCGTGATCTTCACTTACATTAATGTTTTCTGGTCTTTTACAAAAAGTTCTGTTTAAAGGACTGTGCAGTTTGGCGAAATTTTTTTTTCAAAAAAGATTAAAAATCTTGCCACGCTTTACACAGAGAGATGGCCGTCTTCTTTCCTCTACCGTCCTGTTGCGTGAGCTCGCTATTATGAACAGGTTAGGCTTAGTGAAAGGTTGAAAGCTCAAGTAAAGAACAAGGAGGGACGCCAAGTTTCCTAAAAGTTGAATAAATATTGCGGAGATGGCGATCAAGTTACAATCTGAAGGTTGATATGGATGTCTCCTCGGATAAAGAAGAAGCTGCTGGGTCATTTGACTCCAGACACCTAGTACAATCCTATCGGAAAAAGTGATATTTGTTGAGGTAAAGTTCTACCAAGGAGTAGTTTGCCCCTTAGCTTTGTAAGAGGTGTGGGGAGCGGGAGTGGCAAAGAGGGGAGATGAGAGGCGTTGCTTAATGATTAAGCTAAAAACAATACCATTGCTACGAATATCTACAATCGAGATTTGAGTTCCACTAGAATGAGTTATTTGTTCTGCTTGCACCGTAGAGTTGTTGTATTCTTAGTATGTGTAGGAACCAGTTATTGTTTTGGTCGTTGTGTAAGTAGGTAATAGTAAAGTGTTGGCCTGCTAGAATGTTAGGAGTGCATTATGCATCGATCCAAGTCGATTGTTTCGTCTTTGCCTCCTCAAATTCTTGAGATGTTTTTGTTTTCCAGAACACAGTAGAACACGTGATCACATTCTTCCAACCTCCAAAAGACGTTCATCTTTCCGAGTGAGTACCTATATAGCTATGTAGGAATTTTCACGTCGTAGTTGTGCAAAAACGGCAAAGAAATGTGCAAAAAAGTTTGATGCACGTGCAGCGTTGTTGTTAAAATTATTGCTTTTTTGACGTTCTCGTTGCCATTGTCGTCGGATCTTAAGGTACCTATTGGTAGCTTCTTTGTCATTGGCAAACATTGGACCTGCTCGCCTCTCACAAACCACGATGTTTGGTTGGCAACCTCATCCTATAATCAGTGTGTATTATTGGAATATCGGGTCATCAGTAAAAGATGAGGTTGATATTTGTCCTTCAGGTTGTCTGCAGCAGCATACTCCCGACTGGAAGATTTGAAATCAGTTTCCAAAGCAAGCCTGTCCTATGCTATTGAACACCACAAGGTATGTCTATTATTCGTTACGACAATTGTGGCGCTAGGAGACGACTGAACTCGACACCACTAACAAGCATTTCCAGCTATTAATAGGCGAACCTCAATCCAAGACCTCTTCGTTACAACGCAAGACTTCAGTAACCTAACTGCTCTGACATGCTCCCAGCTTGTAGACCAAACCCAAACTGTATTTTCTGCAGTGGTAAAATTCAGAACCGAAAGTGCAAACAGTGCTATAGGATAAGTACTGCTAAGGAAATTTCAAAAGAGTAGATGTTCTTCAAGCTTCAGCAATGTCACCGGAAGTTACTGTTTAATGTAGATCACATTATTTGGATGGTGCCGCATTAGGTTTTCCGTTCACAGTAGTGAATTTGTAGAAATCGTCTCCAGCAAAAAATGGTACCACCCGAAAGTACTGTTCGGTAGCATTAATTGAAGTGGTCAAACCTTAGCATGTCTTCGTCAGAATTTAGGTTGTTTAAATGGTAACCGATAAGGTTACAAACGGCCCAAAGCGTGCCTGTGGAAAAAATGCCTTCGAAGAAGTCATTGTTAACACAGTCTTAACTATTATAAATGTCATGTTGGGATGGGACAACTGGCTGGTCTTTTTTTCATTTTGCAGATCACAGATGTTAATGTCGATGTAAAGTCGCCATTCATCATAATACCCGAGGGAGGTACCTTTACAAAGTATGTTCAACTAGTTCTTTAACACACAATTTGCTCGGACGTTTTTGGGGTATTTCTTCGTCTTTTACTGTGAAAGATTGATTCATACTGCCCGCTTGCTAGTCCCGCTGGTGGTCCAGAATTAAGAAGAAGGCGTCCTAAGTTACAAGTTAGTGTAGGCAGCGTGGCCGAGTGGTCAGCGCGTAGGACTCGCAATCATGCAGTCCTGGGTTCGAGTCCAGCTCTGGCGAGTTGCTGAATTTGTTCTCGGCCATCCCGAGTTCAGATCCTCGGCCACGCTTGTAAATAGCCAACTGTTGCCTCCTGCCTGTTGGGGTTTTAAATCCTGTTATGTTGTATTTGAATTATTTGTTCTAAGTATTTACTGATTATAAAGCCCTTTGGATCACTAAGAGAAAGGCGCTATATAAGTGTATGTTATTATTATTATTATTATTATTATTATTATTATTATTATTATTATTATTATTATTATTACAATAACGTTTAAGTATTGTTTCTGGGAAATGGCCTGTTGTTAGACAATACTTGAGTAAATAGTAGCGTAGGATGGAGTTCTTTCCAGTTTTTTCACATATTCAGTCACCTCATTTTCCTTTTTTTCTTGCTTTAAAAGTTCGTGTGATGTCTTGGTCATCGACCTTGGACACCTGAAGATCACTAGTGATCCAGAACAAGAGAGGATCGTTTCAACTAAGGTACTAGTCGAAGTGTCTTAATTTTCATTCTGCAGAAAGGAGGTTGAAAGTAGATGAAAGAGCTTTACAAAGGTTGCAGCGAACGAACGCCAACTCCAACAAGTTTTTGTTCCCATTTGTCCTGTTAAGGGCATAAATGAATTAAAAATTGTTGACATTTGTTGTTTAATTTTATTGAATGTCATTATGCTGTAAGGATGCTTTGTATGCATTCTCTACATAGCCTGCGGCTTCAGTTTTTCTCAGTTAGTTTGATCTTGTAAATTGATTGATGAAATGTATTGATGTGTCTTCTTTTCAGGACCTGAGCGTGGAGGATCTGGAATCAAAATGTTACGACAAGTTTGACTTGAGACTGGAGGATCTTCAGATTCTCATTGCAAAATCAGGTAAAAAAGGCGAGAGTAATCTTAAATTACGTCACATGCAAAAAAGGAAATGATATTGTGCTCCTAACAATGTTTCGTTAGCTTTTAAGTACTACAATAAGAAAAGTTACCGACAACATCACGGCTTACTAAAAAAGTCACGTTAATACCATCGTCGAACGTAACACTTTGACGCTGTTAATAAATCTGCGGTCCCTACCCAAAAATATTTGCGAAAATCATGGCATGTCCTTCGAGCCGCCATTTTGTCACTCTTCTGGTCATGTCTATACAAAAGAGTTTATTCGATATTATTCAGCCTTCAACAACGGCTGAAGGAGTTTCAATGGTTAAAAATATGATTCCACTGAAAAACAAATGAATTCCAAAAATTGTCTCGATGCGTATGGCTGTAAACCTAAATCTTCGCCAAATTTTGTGCGTGGAGCAAATAATTTCCAGCGCTCAAGTTTGGCACGACATCAGTTAGGTAATAGACTCTAAAACGATAGCTACACTTGCAAATTACACTTGTGGAAGACGATCATATAGACCTTACCACGTGGCTTAGGTTCGAACCTTTTTTAGCGGAGCTCCACGCGCGCGCGAAGCGCGCGCGTGGGCGGAGCCCCATTGCTAAGTAAATCTACCCTTCCCAGAAAATTTGGTAATCACGTGACCGTACACCGACCGCCGACCGCCGACCGCCGACCGCCGACCGACCGTCCGTCCGCACCACAGGAAAACCAATGTTTACTCTCACATTTTAGCTAGTTTGGGAGCCCAAGAGAAAACTTATTTCACATCAATGTTGTGATCAATTGACAGCTGCCAAAACAGGGCATCCGCTGACCAGTATCACCTGACCGTAGCGCGGGCTCAAGTGTCGACCCATCGAGGTCGAGTATTTTTTGAAGTTATCCGCTGATAAATTACCAGTTTGAAATGATCGCAGGCTCAAGTTTATTTTTTCCAAGGATTCATATCAAATATGTTGTGTTTATGTCACTATGGCCCCGCACTATTAGAATTTTGATTTCAAACTGACTTCGGAAATGAAAATTCAGCCAGTTTTTTTAAAAGTACAGGCGGGGAAGACCTTATCTTACCATGGTCACGCGTTGGTCACGCTCTACGTCCAATTTTTATACTCTGATTGGTCAAAATTTGACAGGTGAGTTCATGCGAAAAAATTATGCAGCATCTTGAAAATTGTTTACTTTGACAGCTGAAGCTGAAGAGTTTTGTGTCAACGTGTCATGTTTTTAACTGTCTCTTTCTTCTGGATGTACAAAATGAAATACAGCTGCTATCAAGAGTCTTCTGTTATTCATGGCTGGTTTGTTTACTGGGTTTTTGGTTGAGGAACGCGTCGCTTGTCAAAATTTGGTAATTCGATTTCGGATGGCATCGTTTTCGTTTTTCACCTTGCTTAATGCCTTTGAGGGGTTAAAAGTCTCAAGCAACTGTGGCCTTCCTTGATAGCTTTCAGGAACTGAATCTCGCATGGTAAGCCTGAGTAACTATTGTATTTGATGTTTGTTTTTGTTATATCTAATTTCATGAAGCCTTGCACATTCACGCTGACAGTTTATGCGGCAAGTTTATGCACGTTTGTAGCCGTAGTTTGAGTCAATGATCTGACCTAGTATCAGGTTTGAACGGTTTGATATAAGCTTACAGAACTTTAAAAAGCCTTCAGATATATTTGCTCACCACAGATAGAAAACGTTCCGAAGAATATTTAGTTATAAATTTGGCTGTAGAAAGAAAACTTTGAGCGATTTTCTTGCTTCGAGGAGTTCACCTTGGAAAACAGTAAACACCCGCGCCGGGAAGCCGGCTTATAAAGCTTCACGCCGAGACTCAGGATTTTTAGAGACACTTTAATACTTGTCTTCATGAATGAAAATTGTTATCTCTGTAAATGTTCCACCGAATTATATTTCTTTTTTTGATTGTTAGTAGTCTCTCTTGCAATTTTAATCGCTTGTCTGTGCCGTTTGTTTTCATCGTTCATGAACGTCGCTTGCAGGAGTACTCAAAAATGTCGCGCGTATCAAACGCTTTATAAGATTACACATCGTTATAACTGAAATCATTAAATAACAAAAAAAAAAAAAAAAAATAAATTCCCTATTATGTTGAAGTGTAACGCTATTAAAGTTCATTCAAAAACTCGACCACACTGACAGCTCGCACTATAGAAACGAGAACCGGCTAGCCATATGGGTGATTTTGGAAATATTTGATCGGTTTCGCTTTACGATTGATCGTCCTGAATACTGACTGAGTGCAATTTGTCTTGAAAAATTGTGAAATACTGCGTTCTGTCCGAGGTCTGTGTGATAAATAGTACTGTTTCACCTCAAATGTGATGTATAAAAATTATAAAAGGTTGGTTTAAACACCCCCAGATTTGTTGGCAAGAATTTGTAAAGTAAACCTCTCGAACGCAAAAAAATTCGGCGTGATTTGTTTTCCAAGAATTTGTTTTCTAGGCCTAATCTACTGTGATCTTGAATGTGATCGAAGATGTTTGCTATTTTTTGGGTGTACATATAAGGTTATCAATTCGATGTAAGATGTTTCACTCTAAAATAACTTAGCCTTTCCCTCAAAAGTCACATGAATGTGCCCTTAAGTTAAATGATTTGTGGATTAAAAGTTTATTTTTTAATTTAAATTATAAATTTATTAATTGGAGCTTCGCTTTTAGCCCTGGCTAAATCTATATATTAATGATAACCACAGCGCTCTGTTCCAGGGTGGTCATGGGTTTCGAATTCTGTTGGGTATGTAATTAAGATGAACTGTATCGTCCAGAGGAAGACTTAGTTAGGTGGTTAGCCCTGTCAATTCTTTGGTAATGTAGCCCTTAGGTAGTTACATTCACTCGTTAGATAGTTGGGAGAGGTGCGGTAGCCTAATGAATTTAGTCATTGCATTAGGCTCCGGGCCGAGAGGTTGGTGTTCGTGCCCTTCCCGGGTTCATTGTACCCAGGTGTATAAACTGCTAATTAATTTTAGTGTTGGGGCGGGGGTGGGGGGCGGCGCTGTGATTGACCAGCATCTTGTCCAGGACGGAGATAAAGCAGTCCCTTTATCCTATAAATATCTCCGGCCTGACGAGCCACTTTGTTCAAACGCAGACTTACTCAACTTACCCCCAAATAAAATAAATTTACTGATCTTTACGTACCTACATTGAAGTAATGGGATGGGTTCGCTGAATCCTAGGTGAGAACTGGCAAGCAGCGAGAAAGCAGATCAAATCAAAGATGCACATTCTGGATCCCATGGGAATTGACATGAAGCTTCAGAAGGCCTTGAATCCAGACGATATAAGGCTCGCTCAGTAAGTCGAGCTTGCTTTCTTCACTGTCTTTCTTCTGTCCGTCTTGTGGATTTTTTTTTTCATTTTACAGCTACAATATATGTTTTCAGGATAGTGCTCCGTTTGATACGATTGTTTTGATGAATCTAGTTGATGCAGCTTCATCAAGCAAATAAAAAATCTGTCACATACAGTTTAACCTTTGAACTAGGTATATAAACATTGAGTATCACTCCTTATGGGGCCTTTCCGTACAAATGAATTGGTTTGCAGTTAGATAATTAAATTCTGATCTCAGGCGTTCTGGTCTGCAATTTTAAATTGCTTGTTTTGCCGTCCAAGTCCCAGTTGGTCCAAAGGTGGATGACACTATCCACAGGATAAATCTCTTTCTTGTAAATAACGTATTTGCGTATCCACTGCATAGTAAAACTGTGAAAGGTTTGAACCCAGGAGTCATTTCAAAAGTAGGTTGAGTTTGATTGTCCAGGTGAACATACTCTTTTTGAAGATGACAACCGCACAGGTTGTCGAAACGTCAATCACTGTCAACAGCAACAGTCCTATTTTCAGGACTACGTTCACCCGGACGATCAAACTCAACCTACTTTCCACTGCATGGCGATTTAATAGCGCTCTCCAACTCTTGAAAAACTGAGGCCAGTGAAATAAAACACAAACTTTCCTGTGGTTTTGCCAATAGAGTTGATAACGATCAACACTGGCTTTTGAATCTGATTTTGGTGCCTAAATGGTACTCCCTGATTTTCTGTTTTTGGTACTTATGCTGGTGCTGTACTGGCAGAGCTAGATGCATAAAAACATGTGGCTATGTTATCTATTCAACAGGATCAAACTTTCTGGAAGCCTTCCTTCTGTTAAGGTTCATGCGTCTGACGATAAACTTCAACAAGTTATTAAGGTTTGTCTATTATTCTAAAATGCTTGTTAAAAGCTTATAGCCAGTCCTTGGATACTGTTAAACTTGCTACAAAATATCGTGACGTTAACTACAGCTCATAGTCTTTATAAACTAATTTGTCGTCTCTATCATGACTTTTTGTGGTTCTGTTGAAAACTCAGTTTTTTCAAAAACGTACTGAAACGAAACCTCCAAAGTGCTGTGAGAGTTTGTTTAAGAGACTTACAAGAAGTGTATGTTATTTACCATATTGAATTGTCTTCAAGGGAGCTAAAGAAACCGATACTTAATCATCTTTTTATTTATTAAATAATTAATTTATTTATACCTTGTTTCTTGGGTCCTTTATTCTTCAACGGCTATTTTGAGAACTAACTAAAGATTTTGCCTGATCGTTTTATGTAGCTTGCTAAGAGTATCCCAATACCAGGTGGACAAACTTCTGTGGATGAGATAGATGCCAAACCAGTGGTATGTTAAAAAAGACACCTTTCGATTCTCGATGTCTGCTCTGTAATACATAACAGTTTACTGAAAATATGTAGATGATTTTTTTTTCATGTAAGGCCAACTATTGGTTTGAGTGCTGTGTACAAGTAAGTCTGATACCTATTGCAGGATATTCTTGTAGACGGTCGAGGATACGGTACCAGGGCGCGCTCAGACGTTCGTGGTTTGGGGGTACTGGAATCTGGTACAGAAGATCAAGTTGACGAAGAGGAGGAGGAAATGTTCATGACCCCCCCTGAAACATTGACAAAGTATGTGTGGATATCAAATATGCTTTATTGACCAAACATGAGTTCAAGATGGTTGGATACTGGCCAACTTCTTTTAAAAGCGCAAAAACGAAAAAGGCCAATATCACGCAATCATGAGTGAACAAGGTGGGTCAATAAAGGATTTGTTTTATTGTCAGAAAGAGAACTTTTTCTTGCGGGTCAAACGCGGAAAACCCCGAGTGGGCAAGATCACAGCGTTCGCTTTATCTCGCCAGTTCGCCGATTCGGTTAGATAATAAACAATTATTGGATGAGGTTTTTGTGATATCCGGAATAATCACGGTCGAGGTAAGTGTTATCAGCAAAGGCCGAGACTGATATCACCTACCAAGACCAACATTGTTTTGAAGAAAATAATGAAAAACAGCGTCGCGCGGAGGAAGGTCAAGCAACAATCTTGTTACAGTGTTGACTAAAACTGTTAAATACATGTAAAATCGTTAAGAAGAGGAAAGGAGTTCTTGGAAAAGGGAAGACGTAAGTAAGGAAGCTCAAATAAAGGACGAATAAATAAAACTGGGGAAGATTGAAACGGGTTGCATTCGGGTAAAGTGGAAAAACGCTGGTTAATTTTATTACAATTTTGTCCTAATATAGCTGAAAGTGTGAGTCATTATGCTGTTGAATTCTTTGTCTGTTAAAAGTTGGACTAACGTACGCGGAACCTAGCCCTAGTATACGCTCAAGAGGTGTCACAAGTGTAGACTAGATCCATCGTACATGGTTGACCATTCATGTAAGCGGTATCTTGGTTAACGTATAGTGTTAAGCGAGACCTAAGTTAAGTTGTATTTCAAAATGAAAAAGACTTGGTCAGAAAACTAGCCATTATGAAAGGCTGGAAGTTGTATATTCAATGATTTACCCTCCGTTGTTTTTTTGTTCTGGTCAGTGAATCCAATCTTGAGAAAGCAAAGCTTGAAGCAAAAGAAGCTATGGCCAAGCAAATTAAAGTTTCACTTGATTTTGAAATAGAGGAGGTAGGTGGTTGAATCTGAGTCTTAAAAAGGCACTAAGCCCATAAGATGGATAGATTGGCATAAGTGGCTGGGTAAATTCTTTTTCTGGTTTATTTGCAATTGCTTAAATTGCAATTACCACTGCGACGATCATATCTTCATTTAAAAAAGAAGGTTTTTGTCACCTTCTCTTCTTAAAAACTGTATCAAGCTGTCCAGATGTTTTCCTAGAATATTTTCCCTTCTATCATAATAACTCTCTGTCACTCAGCATAATGTAAGATATCAAACACGAGAGAGCGTGTTTCGTTAAGTCCAGACACCGAGAAATGAGCTTAAAAGACAGGCACTTAATCATGGTCGCAGACATATAAAAACACTACATTGCTAATATTCCTTAAGCAGACACCTCTCTTAAACAGACACTTAGTCATGGTTACAGACACATACAAACACAACGTTGTTAAACTTTCCTACGCGGACACCTCTCTTTATTAAGCAGACACTTAGTCATGATCCTAGACACATAAACTACATTGCTAACTTTCCTTAAGCGGACACTTCATCTTGGTCCCAGACACATACAAACACCACATTGTTAACCTTCCTTAAGTGGACACCTCTCTTAACAAGACACTTAGTCATGGTTCCATACACATAAAAACACTACATTCTTAAACTTCCCTACGCGGACACATCTCTTAATCAAGCGGACACTTAGTCATGATCCTAACACATACAAACACCACATTGTTAACCTTCCTTGCGTGGACACATCTCTTAATCAGGCGGACACTTAGTCATGGTCCCAGACACATACAAACACTACATTGTTAACCTTCCTTATGCGGACACCTCTCTTAAACGGACACTTAGTCATGGTCCCAGACGCAGTACACTACATTTTTAACCTTCCTTAAGCGGACACCTCTCTTAAGCAGACACTTAGTCACGATCCCAGACACATACAAACACTTCTTTGTTAACCTTCCTTACGCGGACACCTCTCTTAAACGGACACTTAGTCATGATCCCAGACACAAACTCTACATTATTAACCTTCCTTAAGCAAACATCTCTCTTTAGCGGACTTTTGGTCATGGTCCCAAACACAAAAACAAACACTACATCGGTAAACGTCCTTAAGCGGACACTTGGTCATGGTTCAAGACACGTACAAACACTACATTGTTTAAAATCTTCCTTAAGCGGAAACATAGTTATGGTCCTAGACACAAGGTAGAGTGGGTGAGTGTTTTCTCCAGAGGAGATGTCCTCATTACTAATGTAACTTCTTACTTTACGTTACAGATAGCAGTTGATGTCAGCACTGTTAATCACACTGGTGAAGCAACACCTTGTCTTGAACTGTCCATCAAAGGTTTGGGCACCAAAGTAGTTATGCATCCTTGGGACCTGACAGCAAGTGCCTCTCTTGGTTCTATGGCTGTAAAAGAGATGACCTTTGGTTCTGATGGGGCCCCTTTGTACCTTGTGCAAACACCTGTTGGAGCAGAGCTCCTTTCAGCCAAATTCGTGAAGGTAAACCAAAATTTTTAACTGAACAAGAAGCTATCAGAGCGAACACTTGCGCGTTGTTTTATCACGCGTATGTGAGGATTTTTTGTGTCAGGCACGTTTGAGTGCCGCAATATTGTTAATTGTAAGGGTTGGTTGAAATGGGTGAAAAACGAGACGTGGAGCCATAGTGGACGTTGCTTAGTATGTAACTGGCTGGAATTTTTCATCGGAATTGCTAACGTAAACTGGCTCATCGAATAGCGAACTCGCAGGACTACCAAGAAATGTTATGGACTGGTAGCAACCTCTCCATTTTTCGAGTGGCAAGCGAACGCGCAAGTGAGCGGTGAAGCCGTGAGGGGTGAAGAAAAACGAAGAGCTCTCACTTTTTTTCCCGCAACTTGCTCCCGCCTCTCCTTTCGCTTGCCACTCGCGCATGACTTCTCTCGATATTCCTTAAATGGAGAGCTTGCTCACAGGCTGTTACGGTTTTCACTGTTGTGAGAGATGGTTGCATCGTCATCATGATGGCTCCGTCAATTCCAAGCGTACCCATACCCCCAAAAGCATTTGTCAAGTGCTGACATCTCCTTTGGCTCTCGACATCTGCGCAAGAGCTGGCAAAATTGCTTAAACTCTCGTCTGTAGCGAAACCCGTCAATTCCACTCAATTTGCAAAATTGATCTCGTAATTATCGGAAGAAATCGCTCCGTTTCTAGGTAAAAAAAACCAACCTTCTTCGAAACTGAAAAGTACCCCTGTGTTGTTTCAAAAATTGTTCAAAATGCCATTTCGTATAATGTTGTTATAATGTTTGATGTTGGAGATAAAAATAGGTTAACTCAAAAAAGACAACGTCTCTGTGGAGTATTTTGTAATTTTATCTTGGCGAGGATAAACAGTGAGCACTTTAAAACAAATCCAAAACAGCAACAATTTTTAATTAAGGAGGCATTTTGTAACACAGCATAAGTATAAATAATAACATCAATGAAAAGGAAACACGTAAAATGTTCTGGCCTTTTCCTTTGAAAAAAGCTGTCATGTAAACGGTAGACGTTCTCAGGGACTGATGGCTGATCCGGGCATGATATGAACTCCTTGATAGCGATCATCTTTTCGAATCAAGACCTTTCAGGTACAGCTAAAAGTCTTGCAGGATCTTCAAAAACAATATTTTTCCAAATTCGGTGAAAACTGTGCCTGGTAAAATGAGAATAAAAGATAGAAAACTCAAAAGATTGTTTATCCTCGCCAAGATATCCAAACACGTCATGTCGAACTACATGGGAAAACGAGACTGCAATATCCTTACGTTTTGGCTACGTAGAGGTTAGCGGTTAAAGTTGCGTCATGACTTGGATGGTTTCCCACTTCATTTTTGGTCTTCGTAACGACGAGACGGTAAATTCGTTCCACGCTGCATTCGATGTACACAATGCAAACAAAAAACTTCAAAGCCTTTCCTTGACACTTTCAGAAGACCACAAATGATCGATCTTTGACGTTTTTGGCTACGAAGCAAGCAAACCAACGCTTGTAGTCGTTGTGGCCATCTTTTAAATTAAAAACCATAAGTCAAGATAGCGGCAAACCAAGTAATTTTCACCACTTGCTACTTTTAAACCATTTTATCGTAAGGGGTTTCAATCATTTTCATTTAAACCAAGCGATTATTTTTGTCCCTTTTCTTCAACTGACTTCACGAAATCCACTAATGCACGACATTATAGCTATTTTTCACATGCGGTGGCGCAATCGGCTAATCTGTCAACTTAGCGTCTGGTCTGAAGGGGTGCGGGTGATTCGGCTCAAAAGAGACTAATTATTTGTTCTTCGGATAAATTAAAATATATATTCTAGCCGAAAGAACTCGAAGTGATCACGATCCGGTCTCACTTCGTGAAATAGCGGAAACTAGCCGAAAAGGTGCGAACTTGCGTGCCCAGTCTTGTCCCGAAACTAATCCTTCAACCTAGAGTCTCATCTGATCTGACGGGTCGCAGGTGAGTCGGTTCAAACCCCGGGTAAGCCAAAAATAATAATTATTTCTTCCTTGAATGAATTACGGAATCAATCAAAGAACTCGAAGTGATCTCGAGATATCTCGAACTAATTCCGCTCTCACTTTGTCAAATAACCGACTCAAACCGGAAACTCACGGACTTTGCGTGCCCAATCTTGTCTCCAAAAAAGCAACTTTGGGACATTCCTGAGCGTCGCGAATCCCTTTCTTAGCGCTCCGCCCAAGAAACAATTAAGGTCATATTACACGAGACGATTCGTAACGACGATTTCAAGCGCAACACAATGTTGCAACAGTGTTGTTATGCTATGTTGCACTAAAAATCGTCGTTGGCAATCGTCCCTTTGTAACTGAGGTGACAAATTCTTTGAAATATCTGTAGGGAAGAGTGGATCGACGACGTTCTGACAGGAGCCTACTTATAGAAACTCTCCACGACTGTAAGATTGTAATCGCCAAAGTAGTTTCTTCCTCAAACCATGACATAATAAATAAACGTTCGCATTAGACTTTTTATCTGTGGCAGTTTAGCGTTAAATGAACGAAAGCTCTATTTCCTTCTTTCTCTTTGTCGCGGATATTTTGTTGTCACTCTATTTGCAGCCTTAATGTGTTTATTTGTGGCGAATACTGTAAATTAAATTTACTTTAATTAAACAACTTTGTAGCAGACGAGTAAAGTAATGTTGTAGCTGTAACCAAATGTTAGTGATTGTTTGGGGCTTGGGTCACCTTAGAAGAGCGGCGATAAGTTAAGATAGCTCGATAGACTTCTCAGGGTCGATACCTCCCAAGTTTGAATACAAAAAGAAAGATTCTGGAGATTAACCGTCGTTTGATATGATTTTTGAGTTTCAAGATTATTGATATCTTGTAAAGCAGTAAAATAAGAGTTACAATTCGCTAATTTTTTTGTCCCAGATTTCCTGTTTGCATGTGAGAGCCCCTGATTAATTAATCGTACATATACGTTTTTTTTGTTCAAGGTTGAATCAGACCATCCTGAGTATCGCTCAAGATATAAATCTACCCAACAGTTGGTAAACGTTGAGTTTTCGTCGTTGCAAGTAAAACTGCATCAAGAAGCTTTACTCAACATAATTGAACTGTCAACGAAGATGCTTCCGCCGAGGTACTGTGCTTCACCAATTTTGAACGTGACATATTCTGCTTACAATATTTCTGCGAACTCATGTTTTTTGATTTCTTAAAGAAAGAAAACTTAACCCGCCAAAGACAAAGGGCGTGACGCATCGCGACTCAATCTCTAATTATCGGAAGAAATCGCTCCGTTTCTAGGCAAAAAAACCCAACTTTCTTCGAAACTGAAAAGTACCCCTGTGTTGTTTCAAAAATCGTTGAAAATGCTATTTCGTATAATGTTGTTATAATGTTTGATGTTGCAGATAAAAATAGCTTAAGGGACTGGTCAACAAGTATAGGTGGGGGTGGGCCGGAGCAGAGAGGGGGTGGGTCATGAGGTTTTGAGCCTTGTGCAAGGGGTGGGTCGTGCAATTTTGAGCTGTGTTGGGAAATCTGATGAAGAACTCCTTGTCGTCTGCAACTGCGTTTAAACAATGTTGGAGTCTTAAATTGTCTTTTGCGAGATCTTTATGCGACATACTTAGTCCCTTGTTCTTCGAAAGGAAAGTGGTATAGTTGGAATGACATTATTCAGTTTTTTGTCTACGACTTATTGGTTCATAATTAAATTCTTGTCCATTTCAGTTTCACTAATTATCCCTGCAAGATCTTCAAGTTCTTAGTTCTTACGCAAAGGTTTCAGCCTCCACAGGCTGATAACTTCAGATAACTTCATGCCTACTGTACCACTTACGAAAGAAAGCAATGAAGTAAGTTCTGCGTTTTTAACACTCCTTTGCCTTTTATCAGTGAAGAGAGTTCAGCTAGTGCTGAGGGTGACGAAACAAAGACAGAAGTCACTGATACTAGCAAGTCGTCAGAACTAGCTGAAAGGAAAAGTAAGAAGAAGAAAGAGGATGATGAGGTAGTGCAGATTGAAGTTACAGCTAAACTGGGAGGAATTGCTGTCACAGTGACGTCTGTCGAGGGTGATTTAAGTCACATCATCATTGGAGGTAACTACGTAGGGCCGTTTATTTAAACACAAACTAACCAGTGTCAAACCCTCCAACTCCAAAGATTTGATAAGTAATTCTCATTTCTGGCTGCTATACATTTTTATGTCCATCAAGTAAGAGAATTTTGGGTAATATCAATACCGGATCCTTTTGCTAAAAAAATTGGCCTTAATGTATTCTCATCACCTATTTGTTGGACATTGTGTTGGATATTATAGGGAGAAGTTACATGTCAATCACTTCTACGTAAACAAGACTGAATACCGGAGCCCTTTTTTTTATTTGGCCAACAGTAATGTTACGACCAAAAATTTTATGAAGAACTCGCCAACTATGACAATTAAACTAAAGCCAGTGCCCGCGATACAGTCAGGTGACATTGGTCAGCGGATGCCCCTTTTGAATAACATGAGTTAAACACAGATTGCATTTAATATGCCTTGGAAACCTAGCTAGTAATGCCCGTTCATTAAAAGATAATAATGCCCAGTCATTACAATTAAACAGCCAATCAGAGGGCGCTTGCTGTTGTAGCCATAAAAACCAGTATTTAGGCCTTTTTAGTCGATTATTTAAGGCCAGTAACCCGCTTAACAGGCGCTTTATGGGCCAAGAAAGGCGAACGCGGCATTTTCCTCCTCTCGCCTCGCGCGCGAAATGCTGTGTTCGCCTCGCTTGGCTCATAAGGCGACTGTTATGCAGGCTAAAGGGAAGTAACTCTAACCGTCGTTTTGTTTGTGAATAGGATTGTCAGCCTATTGTGTTGTCAAGAGCAGCAAAACGGAAGTCACCGCCAGGTATATATGTATTGTGTCTATTTACCAGTCGTACGTTTAAGTACTTTAGGATCCAACGAAGTGACAGCAACGCGAACGTTG
Source organism: Porites rus (assembly GCA_964035705.1). NCBI lineage: Eukaryota > Metazoa > Cnidaria > Anthozoa > Scleractinia > Poritidae > Porites > Porites rus. The sequence goes on from OZ037994.1 coordinate 19,194,720, forward strand.
CTTGAAGTGTGAATTTGCGTTCTTTCAGTCTTTATTGCGGTCATTCCTACCCACTTACTTTGTCAAATGCTGACGAACCCTCCTGAAGTTGAAATCCAAGGTCAGAAAGAGGAATAAAATTTCGTTGTTGCTTGTTTCCGTTCTCCACAAAACGCGAAATTAGGCATTTTTACGTCGTAGTCGTGCAAAACGGCGAAGAAATGTACAAAAAAAGTGTGATCCACGTGCGAAGTTGTTGTTTTGCTTTTTAAACCTATTGTTTTTTTGACGTTCTCGCTGCGGTCGCGTCGTTGAATCTTAAAGTCCCTTTTGGTGATGCCGCGAGGCACGTTAACCGGAAGCTAGACCTTTTCCCTTCTAATATGCCTTGACTCCACCAGATTTGTATTTTTGAAGTGTCTTTACTCTTATAGACACGATTTGTCGGAACTAATGTCTGCCAAAGAACGGAAAATAGTCCACTTCCGGTTGCCGCCCGTCGCTCAACACGTCTTTGCTTAAGCACCCTACAGTTGATAATTGTTGCATGTCGCTTTCTGTTTTTTTTTAAGGATGAAAGATTTGTCAGTGATGGATTCCACTCGTGGAGCCTTGTACCCTAAAATAGTGTCCATTGTAAACCAGGAGGTTTTCAGTCTCGAGGTGTGTACATTTTCTCACTCTATTAAGAATGGACACAAGCTTTCAACCTTTGTAGGGATCGTTTGGGTGAAGAAACGTTGGTTATGTTTGACCGATGGTATCCAAAGACAACCAGTAACCATTAGCAACTTGCGCCAGTTGACCAAACGATCCCAGATGTGTTTGTTTTAACGTCTAAACAACTTAACAGAAACAGCGGATTGAACATATTTGTCCGTCCTTGTCTCGATTGTTCGATAAATGAGTTTTAAATACAATAGCCCAGTTAGTGAAATTAGTGAATTGTTTTAGTTTCTTGTTAATGTATTTTCAGGTTACTGCTTACAATGATGCGACTTCTGGCAACAACGTAAGAAATATGGAAGCATCCGATGTAAAATTGAAGATGAGAATCGGATGCATTAGAGTGGTGTTCCTCAACAAATTTGTCATGCGCTTATTGGTAGGTATCTTATTCTCTGGTAATTAAAAGAGTCAGTATACCCTGCACGTCACGGACGGGAGATCTTCGGGGTGGTATAACTTTACATTCAACTGCATTGGACACCTCGCTCTTACAAACCCCACCACAATACGGGCTGCAGCCAAATCCTCGGCAAGACGTACAGACGTTTGACTTCAACAAACTCCCGTTGTTACGGAGCCTTGCTATTACATGTACGTCTATCACAGACTCAAGAAAACTTTTAAGTCACTACACCACAGTTTTATTGTTCTAACTCTCTTTCTAACTCTCTTTTTATTTATTTCCCTTTTCTTATATTTCCCGCACGGAACCCAACAGTGCACGATATTATAGCTAATTGTCACATGAAAAACCATAGTAGGTCGCGGTGGCGAAATCGTCTAATCCGTCATCTAAGCGTCTGATCTGACGGATCGCGGGTGAGTCGGTTTAAACCCTGGGTAAGCCATAACAAATAATTACTTATTCCTCGAATGAATTAACATATTTAATGTAGCCGAAAGAACTCGAAGTGATCTCGAGGTATCTCGAAGTAATTTCTGTTTCACTTCGTGAGCTTCATGAGCTTCATGAGCAACGTTGGGACATTCTTGAGCGTCGTGAATCGTTTATTTGGCCCCTCCGGCCAAGTAATTAACTCAGATGGTGCTCCTCCAATGCGAATATTTGCCAAGAAAACTTTTCACTCGCTTCGTTATTAAGGACACTAACCCACGTTCCAGAGGGTGCGGCAATTACTGGAGTTTTAGATTGCTGAAAATTACCAATGTCACAGAAGTGAAAACGGGGCGCGCGTGTTTCGTCCTGAATGGGACTGTAGGTGACACTTTTAGACATCCTCTACAGACGTCATCATCGTCCACTAAGACGACGACTTTCGAATTCATTCGGAGTTTTGCGCATATCTAGTTTGCAGAATTTTTCCAGCAGAAATGTTCTTTGACGAAAGTGGTGCATTGTGCTGGAACTTTGGCTGGCGGAATTTATCTTATCCTACTTCACTTCAGTTCTTAGGGAATTGTCTCTAGGGTTTCCCGACATTAACAGAATTTCCGTTTTTTTATCTTTCTCAGGATTTTTTGAACAAGTTTCAAAGAGCAAAAGATGCAATGGAGTATGCTAGAAAAAGTGCGGCTGAGTCAGCGACTGCAACTGTAAGTGAACAGTAATTGTTTTTTAATCAGTTTGTGGCGGGGAGGGGAGGGGAGGAAAGGGAAGGGGAGGGGAAATCTTGTTTGTTGTTGAGTTTTCTCTCGTTAGTCCCGCGAACAAAGCCTTGGTCATTCTTGTAAATAGCCCACTGGTTGTCTTTACCTGGTTGAGCTTTTTAACCATATTATGTTTTATTAAGATTAATTCTTTGTGACCTGCAATCGGAAGGTTGGAAGTTCGTTCTGACTGCTGGCTAGAGTCGTTTCTCAGTGGTGTCTAGTTCACCTCCTCGATCATGCTCGTAAATAGCAAATTGGTTACCTTCTGCCAGTTGAGGATTTTAACCATGTTGTGGTTCATGAAATTATTTGTTTGTTGATCATTGTCTGAGTAGCTTTCATGTTGGCAACAGCAGCAAAGTGCGCTTACGCTATGGACAAAAATTTAACTTTGCTTTTACACCAAAATTGATTTGTGGGCATGTCAAAACACTTTTGAGTTTTATGCTCCAGTTAATTTAGTGGTGATCTGATACGTTTACTGTTGAATTGGACAGACGCGCAGTAGTAATTTTGAAGCCGCTGGCTCACCTCTCTAGGAAAGTGACCAGTAAACTCCGTCGGGCGCTCTTGTTTTTGGTCGCACTTTCATCACTACGGAGCTAAAAATTTACCCTTTCTCCATTTATCGCCTGATAACTATCGTTTTCGTTTCCTCGCAGATTCAGAGCCTTCAGTCTCACAGCTCCCGAATCAGCCTTTCAGTGTCAATTCAAGCTCCTCTTATTGTCATCCCGGTCAGTTCAACCTCTTGTGATGCACTTGTTGCAAACCTTGGTCATCTCAGTGTGTCAAACACTTTCAATCTGGTACATGAAGGGGACGATCCGAGTGGAAGTGACGCTGTTATTGTTGATAACATGGTGGTGGAGCTCAGTTCAGTGCAGTTATCGAGGTTTGAATTTGATATAAAAAGGTTAATATAACTACTTATGTTCTTCTCTGTTTAGAGCTCGCTTTTGAAGCTTGAGAAGCTTTTCAAGGTACGATTTATATGTTTGGCCCCAGGCCGTCAAACCATAAGTTAAATAAGGAGCAACAAGGGATCGATAAATAGTTAAAAGAGTGTGTCTTTGCAGAAAATGCCGTAGTTTACAGATCAATCCTACAGTTCGGCTCATTTTAATAGCTACATGGTCAATATGATGTTTCCAAGAAAGATTATTGTCAATTATTATACCTAGATATCTCACAGATTCTTTACATTCTAGAGCCACATTCTTATTTTGATCGTTGTCGAATATCGTTATTTTAGGGTGATGGGTAAGTTTTCTCTGAGCCGGTCTAAAAATGACAAAATTTGTTTTTTTTAATATTCAAGGTTAGTTTATTTGCCGTTAACCAATAACAACTTGCAGAGTTCTTGATTTACAGTTGACTCAGGGGACTTGAGATTTTTGTCCGCATATACTCGTGTCGTCAGCAAATAGAAAAAATTGAGATTTGTCAGAGGATTCTTGGATGTAGTTGACATAGATTAGGAGGAGTAATGGGCCTATGACTGAGCCTTGCGGCACACCGCAAGTGGTATTTTTTCTTGTAGATATGAAGGAACCATATTGCCATTTTATTCTTTTTTGAAATAAAAAATCCATGCAGAGTTACGAATTCATAGTACTCACGTGCGGTGAAGTTTAAAATACGACGACGAATCGATGTCAATGTATGCCACACTAATGGTGACTGGTGTACCATCGAGACATGTCTGGTAATCAAAGGGAAGTTTATTATGTGTTGTTTCCGAGAAGATTTATAATGTTTTCGTTGTTGTGTTCTTTTAATATTTTGCAAGTGAATTAAAGTGGGTGTTGTGGTTCAATTTTATCTATGGTTTATATTCATTTTTCTTTGTTTTGGAGTATAAAAATGCATGATAATGAGTTTGAAACAAAGGAAAATAAAATTTAAACCAAGGATAAAATTGAACCACAACATAGGCAAGTCAATGACACCTACTATGATATCATTTAGGGCTTTGTGACGGACTGTTTCTTTACTTTGACCTTAATCGTCCTATGGTCTTTTTAGGGCTGTCATGACCGATGGAGAAAATGTAGGGCCCACCCGTCTTGTCTTAGAGCCAGCAAGTTTAGCTGTGTACGTAGCTCGCAACTTGTCACCGTGGTACCATGATGTCCCAGATGTCGACGTGATGGGAAAGTTACATGCCGTAAAAGTAAGTTGTGCATGACCTTTTTGGTGCAAGTTGACGATAAGAACTGGCCACAGCCGAATTTTTAGTTAATTTTTAGTTAATATAACTCCAAAAATGGAGTAGAAATTTTAGGTACAGGATAACCCCTTTTTTGGGGTCATTTTAACGCTTAATTTAACTGCGGATTTGGGGTCATTTTTACTCCTGAAAAAGAGTTCTTTTTACTCCCAGTCTGGAGTTAAAATAACTCCGAAATGGGGTTACTTTTACTCCTTACATGGGTTGTTTTTACTCTTTTTGGAGTTAATTTAACTCTGAAAGTGGAGTAAAAATTTTAGGTACAGGATAACTCCTTTTTTGGGGTTATTTTAACTCCTCAATATCTGGGGTCACTTTTACTCCGGAAAAAGAGTTTTTTAAACTCCTTTTTGGAATTAAAATAACTCCCCAAAAAATAACTCCACTGTAAGGATTTTTTTTTCTTCTTTTCTCACTGTGAGGAGTTAAATTAGCCCCACTAGAGGAGTTATTGTAACTCCTTGAAAATTACTGTGTGCATTCCGCTACAATGAACAAAATTATAGAATTGAGATCGAAGCTCGGGTGGACAATTTGGATCAATTAAGGTTTCTGGGAAACTGCCCATCTACCCCTCTCCTACCCCAACAATTTGCCCAAGTGAGACGCAAATGTTAACGTTGAGTTAGGGGAGGGTAGGTGGGCAGTTTCCCAGAAACCTGAAATTTAATTGATCCGAGAATTTCATACAAATCACTGAAATTTCTCCACCCAAACCTCGAGTTGGTGCCGTAGTTTACAGAAATGCTGGAAAAGTCTATTACCCAGGTTTCGAGCACTAGCCTACTTTCGATGGGTTATTTGCGGTTTATGTGTCCATTTAAGCTACGCTATTGGCAGAAACAGGTTAACGTACAAAAGAACGATAAGTTAATTATAGAAAAGGCGGTCACCGTCAACTTCCTAGAATTGATGGTTTTTTTTGGTACAAAAGTTTCTAAAAACATACGCCCAGAGGATTTAGCATTAAGGTGTTAAGAGAAAAATCTCGTTGAGAAATGTTAAGAGTACTGAAAGTTTTGGAAAAACGATTGTGGACCGTGTGTGAACCGTGTATGGTTGAAGAGTCTTTGAGGTAAACATGTTGAGTTGTGTTGGTTTGTTTGGTTGATGTTATCATTACTTTGGGTGCGAAATCATTTCAATTTAACCCCTTCGCACTGTTTGTAGGTTTGATCCTTATAATCTGTGATTTCTTTTACCCATTTGTTGTAGTTATGCGCTGGTGAAGACGATATCAGAACCATAATGGGGATATTATTTCAGAACCTAAGCGAAGGGGTGGCTTCGTCAGCAACAGGTAACCTTATAGAATGTGCATCAAGGCACTCTTACACAAATAACTGTGTTGGCAAACTTAACTTTGCGTTTATGAACTTAACATGGCAGCCTACAAAATTGTTGACGAACTGTTGTCTTCAAAGACATTTTTTCTTGGCCAAATGTTTTTCAAGGAGCAAAGTATCATTTTCCTGTTCAGGACATCCTCGTAATTTTTACAATTTGCTTACTGTCTTTAATCTTGAATTTTGATTTTTGTACCTGACTCTTTGAAGATTAGAAGACTCGAAGCATGATCCTGGTCATTATCATTGAAACATGATATACTATCCGTGATACTCTTATCCTTTCGACTCAGTTTATTTTGGTCTCACTTTCTGACTAGAATCATCGTCATTGGAAGAAAGTGCCACGCCCACAGTTCAGCTAGGACTGGGTAAGTGTTTGTTCCAGACCAGACCAGTCGTTAAGAGAACTAGAATGTTAATTAGCCAGATCAGTCTTTTCTGGGCTGTGATGGTTCAAGCGAAAATTTGCCGGAAAGGCTAATAAAACGACCGGTGCGGCTGGCCAGTTCGGACTTCAGGCAAGCGTCTTTAACGCTTATAGCAAGTGTTTATGGGGCCTCCCTTGAAACACTGATTGGTCATTCTAGTATGGTAAACACTAGCGCCGGTATGGAAGGTGTAATGTAGGTAATGTTGCAATAGTAAGGAATTGTAAACCAACAAACAAATATAAGCCCTTAGGTGACAAACTCCTGGAAGCATCTGTTTTTCAAACTCCCGAAAGCATTTTGGTCCCGGAAAACTATTTTAAGTGCCTAAATTTTATGAGCAAAAATGTGATTTTTAATAAATTATTTGAAAACTAAACAATATCGAAAAGTATGTTGGCCTACATTGCACGAACACGTGAGAAAAGACTTTGCGGGCTCAAAAACTCTTCGGGTGTTTTGAGATAGTAGGCCAGGCCCGAATAAACTGAAGGTTAAACATCGGCTGGATCCACCTGGGCAAATTGTTAATGATGGCTAGAGTCGTTAAATAGTATGTGTTTGGGTATATTCAGAATCTGCAGATACATCTGCGAGTGCTGATACTACTTCGCCTGCTGAAAGTGAAGAGGTTTGGAACACTGTGAAATTTGCTTTTGAAATTGAGGAGGTTTCTGCTTCAGTATTTTGGAAGGAAACTGCGAAGGTAAAGTACCACAAATGTTTAACAATGTTATACTACTTACATGAGAATTTTCTGCAATTTGATTGGCTTAGAGCAGTGGTATTTCAGCTTGATTTGAAATACCTACGTGTGAAAATTTCAAAACCTTTGCGGGTAATAGTATAAACAAATAATAGCATGGTTTGTACGTGATATTAGGCATAAATACCACTCGAGATATTTCAAAATTGCCTTAAATTTCACTCGCCTAACGGCTCGTGAAATTACGTATAACAATTTAGAAATATCACTCGTGGTATTTATGCCAAATATCACTAGAAATCATGCTATTACCTATACAAATTTCGTCTGTGTGAAAGAGTCCATATTTTCGTGTGGCTTCAGGTGGCTCGTGTTAGTTTTCTCGCGTGGAGAGTTAATTGCGCATGTCACACTTTATACACCTAGAAGTTTTCTGGATGTTAGAATTTGAAAAAAAAACATTGTGTATTTCAAATTGTTTCTTAATATCCTTGGTGCTTGAAATGAAATGACTAATAAAGGAGAGTACATTGTGTTTTCAGCCCTCAGGGGAAAAATCTTCCAGGGAACCAGACTCCTGTTTGGGTCAGTTTTCACTTGTTCATTTGGCGACCTCAGGGCATATTAAGTCCAACTCTGTTATAGAGGCCAGTGCTTCGTTACAAAGTTGTATTCTTGATGACAAAAGACCAGCTAGTGAAGAGGGAGTAACGAGGTACGTAGCGATGTAGGACCTTTTGGTTCCCCTTTTTTTCTTTCCACCCTTTTTACATGTATGTGTGTCGTCTGAAAGCCACTTCGGTTGTAAAACTTTAATTTTTAATTGGAAAAAAGGTATAATGCGAGATGGCAAAAAAGCGAGAGACACTTCGCACTCTCGTCATGCTCAATTACGTCTTTCAGTAAGCTCAAACTCATAACATCTTATTTCTGCTTATAATTTCTTCGAAACATTAGACACTTCAACAGTGCAAGGTAGCTGAACAGAACTTGATAAGTTGTGGATCGTTATCATTCATTAGGGTACTTTTTGAGACTTTTGCTGGTAAAAGGCTGAAAAATGTATTTATTTATACGACTTTAAAATTATAAGGTTAAAAGTAAGATTTCGATCGTTGCCATGCTAACATAGACGATTGAAGAAAGCCCGAAATATTAAATTTACTAGGTACACCCAGTTTAATCTTTTCAGTAACAGAGTAAAAGAATTGCATACCTGTGTTATAGGCGTGTTGTGACGGCTTTTTTATCCAATATTCAAAAACATATTAATAAATCATAAAGAAGAAACAAAACAAGGTAAAGTTTTAAACTGATAAAGACACAGTTAAAGTTTACTTCCAGTTTGTAGACCAAAATAACCCCAATCTAAATATTAGTGCTAGAGTGAGTTGATCTATATCAGAGATTTTGACGCCGTTCAAAAAACTCGCAATCGTTTATTATCAGGTTTAAAAACTCTCGGCCTCGCCTCGATTTTTTGAAACCTGATAAAACACTCCTGCTTGTTTTTTAATCAGTGCTTCCAATTTTCAGGATGATTGAGAGATCTGATGGCGGATCAGGTGAAGTGAAGAATATGATAGACATCCAATTTCAGCAGGCTACTAATCAGGACAAAACAAGTAAATATTCTGCACTTTGCTTTGCTTTAAAGTTGATTAAAATATGTCTTGTCAATTTTCTTCATCAGTCACTTGTACGCATGCGTGTTCCAACGCTTGATGCGTGCTTTTTTTTTCCTTTTTTGCTTTTGTTTGATGGCGTGTTTTAAAAATAATGATTGATTACTGTGGGCAGTTAATCCAACCACTTAAGTCACAACAGATGACGTCAATAGTTCAGTCTAGTCAACATACTTAATAAATAAAATGTACTACTACAAAAAGATTAAAAAGCTGAAGTTTCGACAGCTGGAGTGCCGTCATGGCGAATGCTGAACAACAGATAACGCTTGCTGAGAGATGGAGAGAGAATCCCAATCTCACGTAGTTTTTGGTGAATTTTAACGTGCAAAGAAACCTCTTGTTTGCGCCTGTGAGCACTTAAGTAGAAGTATTAATCAGGTTTGAATGGAAAGTATTGAGGTTATTATTCATTTTTAGTCGTGATGCAAGTTCAGAGTTTCCATGTGATTCTAAACTTGGAGTATCTGCTGGTTTTATCCAACGTGTTTACGTCGGCGTTGACAACTGATGAAGCAACAAGTGCCACACCCGCTACCATTCAACAGTCCTCTCAGGCCGTCACCAAACAAACACCTGCAACAGTGAAGGCTGTTGACGAAGAACCTCCGCAAATCATAGTTCAAATCTCTATCAAAGACCCAGAAATTGTTCTTTTGGCAGATGCAAGGGACAAGGACACTAATGCTTTGATTTTGAAGGTACGTGGTTCCCTCTACCGTTGAACGGTTACCGCATGTGCAAAATAGGACATGAGCCCTTTCAATTCTGTTTTATAGGAAACTTCCCACAGGAAATTGCCTGATTAGCATTCTGATCAACTGACCAAATGATTAACTGATTAACTGTACCTTGTACCATTAACCGAGACTAGCTCAGTTGGTAGAGCGCTTGACTGCAGAACGTGAGGTCGCGGGCTCGATTCCTGGGGCCGCACCAATACTCAGGGTCTTCAAATAACTGAGAAATGAAGGTACTCCCTTTGCACTGCAAGCGGCTAGACCTTCGCGTGACTCGGATAACCACGTAAAATGAAATGGCGGTCCCGTCTCCAAATGGAGACGCAAAAGTAGTCTCCCCAATTAGTACTTTCAGGCTAAATACCTTGACACTCGAATAAAATGCATTTTTTTTTAGCAATAATTAAATTGCCATATTTTCCCCTTTGGCTCGTTTCCCCTTATTCTTACTGCTGGCCCTTTACAGCTTTGCGAAGTTTTTGCTAACAACGTATTTCTAGTTTTATACTACTATATGAGAAATTTCTTCAATTTGATTGGCTTAGAGCAGTGGTATTTCAGCTAAATTTGAAATACCTACATGTGAAAATTACAAACCTTGTGCGGGTAGTAGTATTAACAAATAATAGCATGATTTGCACGTGATATTTGGCATAAATACCACTCGCGATATTTCAAAATTGTCTCAAATTTCACTCGCCTAACGGCTCGTGAAATTACGTGTAACAATTTTGAAATATCACTCGTAGTATTTATGCCAGATATCACTACTAATCACGCTATTACCTATACAAATTTCGCCTAAATGCATCCCAGATATCATCTTGAGGGCTGCAGCAACGCCTCATGTGTCAGAGGTTTAACAGCTTGTGTCGTATTCTTTGCCCGTTGCAGAACGCTGTTGATTTCCGCTTTGTTCAAGGGCATGGTCAGCAGAAGATGTCAGGATCTGTGTCAGATTTGGTCATTTTGTCAGCAGCGTTTGATAAGGAAAGAAGAAAAACAACCTCGTCAAGGGTAAAGGCTGATTTCAAGTCGTGTAAAACCTTTTTAACTTGACTTTTGAATGTCCTCCTCGGTATATTTTTCATGTCTGGTTCCGCTGACTAGCCTGTGGATACAGAAGGTCCCCAATAGGGTTCTTCAATCGGTCATTCCGACCCATATTTTTGCTCAATCTCGTAATCCCGATGGCTTTTATTTGCATCCAACATCCCGCGCGTACTTTCAATCCCGAATCTCGCCCCGTTTTGCTTTAACATACCCGAATCCTGGCAGATCCCGGATCCCGAAAAGCCGATTGGGGAATCTCAGTACAACCGCCTCTCATCGCCCCTTCACTTAGAACGGCGAGCGAGTGAAAGGCGGCTGAACTCGCAGCCTTGGTTCCGAGAGAGGTTTTTTTTTTCGTTTCCGTTTCTCGTTTTCTTTCGAGAAAAATATCGAAACTGACAACTTACTTTTAAAACAGCTTTTTTTCAATCTTTTTTTTCCTTGAAAAATGCTGGATACCCCAAATTTTCCTCCCAAATTTTCATAGCCCCCTCCTATATCCTCTTTTTCTGTTTATTCAAGACTGTGCAAAAACTACGAGCTTACTGATCTGGAGGCGCCGTCCGTTTACGAATAAATGTTTGCATTTCTTGTCCAGGTTCTTCAGTTATCTCATATTTCCCTCCTGAGCTCTGTCCCTGAAGGTTCTAATATGAAAATTGACGTGTCCACTGGAATGGCATATGTACACGTATCACCACCTACTATCAAGACTTTGACAGCTTGTCTCATGTCACTGGCTCCTGCTAAGGTATTTTGTGAAATAGAAAAGAGACCTTTACATTCTAAGACGAGGGCGTCTACGAGAACGAAATTTTCTCAATACTAAGTAATGTAGTGCGCGCGCGTGAACCATCGTCATTTTGGCGGCAAACGAGATAGTCTTCGTCTTTCTATTAAGAGTTAGCGAGAATGTCGTAGTGGCGGAAACAAGTTATCAAATGTTAGAAGTTTCAGTTTATCATTTTAGGATGAAGAGAGGGCTAAAACACCTTCAATAAAGATAACAGTGCTAACTTTTCTGGTTGAAAAAAAGTACAAAGAAGTTTTCCGGGGCGTTTATTTTGTGAGAATACGCGAAAAAACTAAGTCTAATCTCAAACGTGTAGTCATGCGTTCTCGTCCTCGAATCTTAAGGTCTCTCATATTTTACAACTTGTCCCTGTTGTTTAAACGTCGGATAGCGGCATCCGCCGGGTAAATCGTTATCTAGCGGATAAGTGTTAGACAATCCAAGTGCATTAGTATCCAGTACATAGAGATTTATCAAGTGGATAGCGCTATTCTCCTTTTGAACAACTGGGGCCTGGTGGATACGGCTGTGGATGTCGCGATCTGCGTAATTCTCCTTAACAAATAAAAGCCGATTTAATAGTTACTTAATTTATAGGTCACTCGGATTATTTCCAAAGTCATGACATCCTTACTTTTAAGGAGAATTTTTGCATTTGCAAGTTTTTGCAGCTTAAAGATACTTAGCAATTATTGAGGAATTGAAGAATTATGCAGATCGAGGCCGAGGCGGATAACACCTTGTGAGAATCCAATAATCGTTTTATTTTTCATTCCAAATAATTCATACTTTAAAAACAAGCCAAAACATTCTTACCTCGAACTAGCCTGCGAAAACAGGCGAACTCACGAGGGCCAAACGTCCCTAGCGGCGAGGAGCAAGGAGAGACGGCTGTTTTCGAAGGCTATGTTTAAAGAAATCAGCTCCGGTTACGAGTGTGACATAAGGTGGCACCGATCGTGTGAGTGAGTAAAATCGATCAGGTAAGCCAATTCGAGATCAGTTTTCTACTACAGCACTCACTCATCGCAAACGTACCTGTACAAGAAGCTAGGTCCTCCCGTATTCATTTTTAACTGAATAATTATGAGAGGGTCTAAAAACCATTTTCAGAGTGAAGAGGACAAAACAAAATCAACAGAAGATACACTGGAACTGTGGAACGAAAAGCCAATTACTACAGAAGACAGATGGTATTTATCGCCAGGTAGGCGGTTTTGTTTATGACGATAAACTTTCACGTACCCTAAAAGTTGAAAGTGGCAGCTACTTAAGGCGATGTTAATTTTGGGATCTACAATGCACTTCAGACTTTGCTGAAACACCAGACGCTTTCACAGTGTTGTACAGGGAGTTACGCCTTTACAAGACCGTATTTTGCGCTTTATAAGTAACAATTTTAATTGTTATTGTTACAATTATCAGTATCATCATTACAACAAGTGAGTCATATGCTGTAAAAGTCATTTACATGACAGCGTTCAGAATGTTTGCTAGATATAACGTGCACACAAACTAGGCAATAGACCTTTTTAGCTTGTAAGTTTTGTTTTCCCAATCAGACCACGTGATGTTCTCCAGGGAATTTGCCTTTTGTCTTTTCATTAATTATGCATTCATATGCACGTGGATGCACGTGCATAAGGGGACATTTGGAAGAACAGTTCTCTTGGGTACCATCACGTGGTCTGAAATGATCGGAAAACAAAACATAAAAGCTAAAAAGGTCTATTAATGTGTGAGGTGTTTTGAAGAACTCCCGGCTATTTATCAAGTTTACTCGCTATAATTTAGTTCCAGAAGGTCAGATTGTCCCTGGAAGACGTGTTCTAGCCAGATCTATCACAAACCTTCATAACTACGATGCTGGATATGTCGTTTCGTCGCAAGAGACTTTCCGTTTCGTTGTATTTGATACGTGGGGCCTCCCTATGTTCTATGACACCAATGACATCGCTGCTGTTGTCGTTGACAAAGATCCTCCACCCAAAGATCTTGTCATTGGTGCAGTAGTGGTCGCCAAACGTCCCGAGGAAACATCCTTTGTAGAAGGAAAAATTGTGCAGACAAAAGAGGAAAAGGGAGAACGATTTTATCTGGTTGACTTTTGGGATGGAGTCGAACACTGGAACACAGAGGAAAAGATTCGCGTCCTTACTACTATTGCGCCGGGAGGTAATAGACCTTGTAGCTTGGCTTTAGCTCTCACTGCATGTTCTATTTCAGAGGAATGACCTTAAAACATGGCTGCCACAGGTCAGGTCAGGGAGAAATAATCTTCAAGGTCAATGAAAAATTAGGGAATTTCATTTTTCAGGGCCGGGAAGTCGAAACTTTGAAGCAAAACCGTCACAAAAACGCCATCATTTAATTTTATACAGACTTAATCTGTTACGTGATAGCATATTAATGCTAATTAGCCTTGTTGCTCGCCCCCGTGCGGTTCTCTCGCTCGTCACTCGAATGGCTACAACCATGGACACCTGTCGGGACAAATTTGCGTTTATAAAGATTTTTTTAAAAAAAGGCACACATGCCCGTCCATCGTACAGCATTAAACCCGTCTATCCGTATTTTTTTTCCTGAGTTTCAACTTTGTATAGGGTGGAGGAAGGGTGGAAGTGCAGTGCAATTGTAAAAAGATAACGCTGTGTTATAAATGTATCCTTGAAAGTACAGGTAATAACGAATGTTGCTTCGCTGTGCCAAGGACAGTCCACGATTGCAGTCTCTGTCAAATGACTGTTACATGAGTTATTTAACCACTGAATGAAAAACGACTTCATTTGGAGCAGTGACCAACTATTACTCAAGTCGAACATATCTACCTTTCTTTTTTTTCTGTAGTGCCAAAAGGAGAAATCGCCGTATCGAGTATCGTGTTTGTCAGATCCAAGGACAACATGTACCAAAAAGGATTTGTAAGCAGCAAAACGTACAGCAAGCTGCAAGTGCGAATCTATGGTGAATCTGAGGTGCAAACGGTAGATATAAATGACAGCGCTGCGGTTGTACTCGACGTTACACCTGATCCATCAGCTCTGAAAATTGGAACTACTGTTATTGCCTCTTTCGACGGCTTTAGTTGGGAGGCTGGAAACATTGCTGAAATAAGACAGTTAAAAGAGACAGGAAACGACATGTATCGTGTTAGGTTCATTAGTGGAGGCGACACCTGGGTTTTTAGCCTCAATAGAATCCGCATTCTGAGAACAAGAAATCCAAAGGGTATGACTTTTTATGTTAAGAAATAATTGCGCTGTATTTTGATCGTTTCTCTGGCATGGAGGTCACCTTCTTTGTTAAAGGAGCTATGTGACTAAGATATTTTTGTTTTAGGTCAATTCTGTGCTGAAGTCATTACTTAGTACCTTAACACATACATAAAATGCTCGTGTAGAGTTATGAAGAGGACATCGAACAAATTTCATTAGGAAGCAATAATACCGTAATAATCTTTTGGTGATTTTGGCAGACATAGCTTTAAGTCTTCAAAAACTTTGGGCCAGTTTTTTCAATTTTAAATCCATGTCTATCCTTGCTATTCGTGCCTAAATGTATTTCTTATAAACAAAAATGGACCATTATTTTTGGAATTTTGGTGATGCGAAGACACGGTCTCGCTTTCTGAAAAGATATTAAATGGCGTGGGATCATAACCCCTTTAAGAACTCTCAATTTTTAAAAAGCGACAACTGAAGGAGATTCCTTGAAATACGATTTGGGGGTGTATCTCTTTATGAGTGACCCAGTCTGGGCATTCAATCAAACACAACGCAACACAGCTTGACTATTTTAACTGAGTTTATTTAAAGGATTCTTGTTTAGCCCAACATTTGTCAAGTTTGTTTTCTGTACTCCATTCCAATCTCCTCTTTTTTAAGACACCATTAGTCCTTTTAAGAGGCGCTGATCTAGTAGAAATGGTTGCCGCTTTTTCGTAAGACAATGCACTGAAGACGACATCCTTAAGGGGGGTCCAGTTTCCTTCCAAATAATCTCAGTTGCATTCAAGGGATAGCGATCTTTCAATCGTCTCGAACTTAATGTTGAATCAGCGGTTCCTTCTTACATTGTATGATTGTCTCGATCGACTGAACGCATTTTAAGAAGATCCGGCCGATTGAATGGAAATTAGGCTTTTTGAAGGAGAATCCGCGTATATTAAAAAACTGACATTTTCACTGCCGTTCCCATCGTGATTGCCTAACCTCCCGAATGGTGAAAGTCTCTTCACGTGACTTAGATAAAGTTAGGGAGTAGCTCCATTGGGCGATTTCGTTGTGTTCCAAGGGGTTGTTGAGAGTTTATTACAAATTCTTTGTATAACATATATAGGAAATATATTCTTTGCGAATGTATTAAACTGCAGCAGCTGCCCTTTTCTTACAAAAGTATGTGATATTGTTTCTTTAGTTCTCGAAGGCGTGTTAGCAGTTGGCACTGTCGTGTGGGCACACACCTCCAAAATAAGATACTATAAGGGATTTGTTTCATACAAGGGAACCAAACTGCATGTTGACCTCTACGATGGAGACAAATTTCTCTATGAGTTAAAGGATGCATCCCGGAAGGTCATCCCTGATGTTCCACCAAAGGCTGCTGATATTAAGCGTGGCACAAGAGTGATAGCAAAGTTTAAGAACATGCAACGCTATTACAGTTCTACTGTCATGGAAGTGGATGCTTCTGATGCTAGTGAACCGAGATATCATGTGAAGCTCGACGATGGAGAGGAGACCTGGGACTCGCTTTATCATCTGAGACTGCTTCCCAAGGAGGTTCAAATTGAAGGTAACCTTGTCGTGTGCTTTCCGTCGTTGACTCATTTCCTTGTATTTCTTTTCTGTTGTACACTGTTAAGCAGAGACTTAATTTTCATCGACCGTTTCTGGTTTCCGTCAGGACTCTGTAATGCCGCTCGTTACGTCGGCCTTCATCCCGAAGCATCGCGTCGCACCCCAGGGGAAACCTCTGGTACCCAGGCTTTCTTGTGGAGTTATTTTCATGAAAGTGATTTAAACGTCTATTAATACAGTGATTTTGTTACCTCTGCGTCCTGCGTCCCTGACGCATAAAAATCCTTATAGACGCAAAATAATTCACGGCATGCGTCCCGTAGGACGTAAAGCGATCGATCGATCCACGTGTTTTTGTAGCAATATCCTATTCGTGTAATTTCTGCGGCAGTTGTTATGGCTGTTGGTTAAGCTGTCCAATTCGTCAAATGTTAACAAATTTTCGGGGGGTTGAATTGAATGTTAAAAGACTGTATCAAATTTCAGGAAAAGAAAAAGAAAGTCGTCTTGTGTTCACGTCCTCGACAAAACGTGATACTAGGCATTTTCACGTTGCAGTCGTGCAGCGACGGCAAAGAAATGTACAAAAAAGTGATGCACGCCCAAAGTTGTTATTTTGCCAATCTAAACCTATTGCTTTTTTGCCGTCCTCGTTGCCGTCGCCGTCGTCGTTGTTTAAGCTCCCTAATCAGAGCATGCGCGAGCGCTTTTTTTTAGACAATCAGAGCATGCGCGAACGCTGTTGGCCCGGCCAAAGGGCTCAACTATGTTCTTATATAAACGCTCGCTAAAGTTGTCTCGGCTGGGAGGGTGACCCTTCTACCCTGGGCAGATTTCCTCCATAAGAGGCCTTACTTTTTTGACTGATATGGGAACAAAGGACGACCTCGCAACATTTATGGAGAACTGTGACAAGCGAAAGGCCTTCAGCTACACCTTCATTTCAGGTCAACTTGAGATGTAGTGAATAGGTCAATTATTTAACATAAGTGGCTTATTTTGTTCTTTAGGAGAAGAGAAATCCCCGGACCACATCAATGCTAATGAGGCTGGAGGCGACAAGGCAGAGCTGGTAAGAGAGATGTTCACGTCTATGATCTGAAATCCTTTACTCCCAAAGCAAAGCTAAAAAAATAGTCCCGTCCGTTCGTCCGGGTCAAGTAGATTTTCCTGTTGGGCAAGTAACTTTTTGACCTCAGTTGTCCAACGGGAAATGGTCCAAGCAAGTCATTTGGTAACTAAATCAGAAAAGACAAGCATGCAATTGTTTCGGCAAGCAAAATGTATCAGCTTCTTGTGCAAAGGACAAACTGGAATTCAATCTTCTTTTGAGCCCTTGCCATGAGTCAGTTACGAAAACAGCATATCCAGTTCTTTAACTTTTGAGCCAGTGGTTAAAACTTGGTGGTGTAACCTAGAGATAAAGCCTCTAGCAGTTATCGCGGCAGGACTAGCTTAGTCGATAGAGCGCTTAACTGCAGAGCGGTAGAACGTGGGTCAATCAGCAGGTGCCTTTGCCCTGCAAACGGCATAGACCTTTGCTTGGCTCGGATAACCACGTAAAATGGCGGTACCGTCTGCAGTAGGAGACGTAAAAATAGTGTCCTCAATTAGTACTCTTGTGCTAAATATATCGATTTTCAAGTCAAGCGTTTTTTAACTTTCATGGCATTCTTTATTTAGTCTGTAGTTCTACCTTAGGAGTCCGCACATACTATGAAACCCTATGGTCTGACCACTTTAGTTGAAACCTCTTCAGCAGTACTTTCACATGGCACCACAAATGTACTTATTTTAGCTTGAAGTCCTAACTTTTGAGCCTGTAAAAAAATAATAATCTACCAGAAACTGTTGGAAACTGTAAAGATTTATTAATACAGAACCTTTTTAAGGTGACTCGACCCAGTTTTTTGGGGGAGTACCATCCTACTTTGAAACTCTCTGGTATCCCCACCTTTACTTTTATCGTAAGTCTAACACATAGAATGGATAACATATAGATCAATCTACAATATAACATAAAATTTTTGGCGATCAGAGTAAATGTCACGTGGTTATAGTGCCACGCCCCTTTGATGTCTGAGTCGAAAATCTGCTGTTGCCGGCATTTTTTGGTCAAAATCTATCGGCTACACATAGTGCGCATTAGTGCCTTGCGCTGAACAGAGTTTCACCAAAATCGCAAAGACCCAATTCCGGAAATTCAGCGGTTTCCAAATTTAGGTCATAATTTATGCGAAAATGGTTAGCAAACTTTACACGATATATCTAATAAACTAAGAGACTTATCCCTTTATTTTGGGCATCGTTATAACAGATGGGTCCTTGCAAGTCAGCAAAACGCTTTAGGGCCTTGTAAATGCGCGCGATTTCGAGCAAAGCAAACATATAGAAATTATAGTTTTAGCTATTTGTTGACGTTTGTCAGCGTTTAAGAGTCCTTCTCACGAAAAAAGCATTTTCTTAAAAATTCGTAGTTTTTTTTCCTTCAAATTTTTGCAGGGTCACAATTGATTAACTAATTACCCGGATTCTGAATTTCATGGTCATTGAAAAACTGTGACATTATCTTCTATAAGCCCAAACTTGAGTAAACGCTGAATATTTTTAGCGTTTTGGCTGAGTTTGTGCTTTGGGAGTTGTCTATTGTTTCTAGTCTGTCATGATACAGCATTCTTGTTCAGGACGCGTGCAATGAGCGCGCTTCCGAATGCTCACCGAGATATGATAATTTTGGTACAGTGAGACAGGCCATCGCGTGATACATAGAGGTTTAACTCACAATTTTTAATCAATTCTCGTGCTTCTTGTGCCTTTGCAAAAAAAATCAAGAAGTGCTACACACTAAATCTACTTACTATTAAAAAAGATCATTTTTTCATAGGTTTAATGCAAGCCAATAATTAAACCAACTCTTGACGGGAATCCCTTCTATTTTCTCATACTAAATTATTCTCGGTGAGCATTCGGAAGTCAGCCAAGCGTGGTCATTGCACGCGTGCTGAACAAGAATGCTGTATAATGACAGACTAGAAACAATAGACAACTCCCAAAGCACAAACTCAGCCAAAACGCTAAAAATCTTCATTGTTTACTCAAGTTTGGGCTTATAGAAGATAATAGGGCCATTTATACGAGGAAAAATAAGACGCGTCTTTCATAAGACGCGAACTTTCTGTATAAACGGCACATTTGGTCTAAAATAAGACGCGGCTTAGCTAAGACGCGTCTTCTTAGATAAGACATGCTCGTATAAATGGTACAGTTCGCGTCTTATGTAAGACGCGTCCTATTTTTCCTCGTATAAATGGTCCCAATGTCACAGTTTTTCAATGACCATGAAATTCAGAGTCCGGGTAGTTAGTTAATCAATTGTGGCCCTGAAAAAATTTTAGGGAAAAAAAACTACGAATTTTTAAGAAAATGCTTTTTTCGTGAGAAGGACTCTTAAACGCTGACAAACGTCAACAAATAGCGAAAACTATAATTTATATATGTTTGCTTTGCTCGAAATCGCGCGCATTTACAAGGCCCTAAAGCGTTTTGCTGACTTGCAAGGACCCATCTGTTATAACGATGCCCAAAATAAAGGGATGAATCTCATAGTTTATTAGATATAATCGTGTAAAGTTTGCTTATCATTTTCGCATAAATTATGACCTTAATTTGGAAACCGCTGAATTTCTCGAATTGGGTCTTTGCGATTTTGGTGAAACTCTGTTCAGCTCAAGGCACTAATGCGCACTATGTGTAGCCGAGAGATTTGACGAAAAAATGCCGGCAACAGCAGATTTTCGACTCAGACCTCAAAGGGGCGTGGTATTATAACCACGTGACATTTACTCCGATCGCCAAAAATTTTTTATGTTATATTGTAGATTGATCTATACGTTATCCATTCTATGTGTTAGACTTACGATAAAAGTAAAGGTGGGGATACCAGAGAGCTTCAAAGTAGGATGGTACCCCCCAAAAAAAACTGAGTCGAGTCACCTGAAGACTTCCAAGGAATTTTTTAAGTAACAGAGTACAGAGTGATTAGTTAGTTTTACTGTAACTGGATTCTGTTAATCCTGCTTTTACTTTTAACTGTATATTGCATAATTTGTAAATAACTTAATTTGATTTATTTTGTAATTGTAATTGATGTAATTTAACAGGGAAGAGCCACCCAGTGGATCTGTTAATAAATGATTACTATTATTATTATTATTATTATTATTATTATTATTATTATTATTATTATTATTATTATTATTATTATTATTGACGGACCATTCCAGTAAAACCTCTTCGACGGTATTTTGCATGGTGTCATTTGTTTTACAGTATTTACAAAAGTAGAGTTTGGGATTCTAGTCTAATTTTATTAGGATCACTCTTTGGAGTGAAAGGAAACCTATCGACTACCATTTCCTTTGGTCTCTAAACACAGAGGTTATCTTTTTCTTTCTTTTTATTCGTTCTGTCAGTTGGTGTTCGAAATGGAGGGATTTGATGTCAAATTGGAGGGTATGTTTAGTGGCCAGGTTATTCCACTTTTGTCTGTTGATGGATCAATACAAGGAGAATTAAGGAATTGGTCTTCATCGGTAAGTCATGTGCGCTTTCGCCACTTTAGAAAGGACAAAGCTGGGCCAAGTTAACTTTCGCAAAGACTTTTAGGACTGTAACTAGGGACAGTGCAAACAAATTGGCCAATGAGTGAATGGCGCGTCCCCAATAACGATCCCAGAAGTCTTTGCAAAAGCGAACTCGAACCCAGTTTCCCATTCGTTTTTTTTAAGTTGGAATTGTGTGCTGTATTCTACATCCGCGTTAAGGTGGTTCCGGTGCATTTCAGGAATTTGTGAATGCATTTTTTTGTGTTGGTTTGGGGGAGAAGGGAGATACCGATTTCCAAAGAAGAAAGACAAAATGCTGCCGTCTAGAAGGAAATGCGTGTTTCATTAAAAGGTTAAGCTAGGCGGAGGAGAACTAGATTGTTAAGATATAATTGTATGGATTGTGCTTCTCTTCTCGGTTAATGTATTTCTCTGCTTTCTCTCATCAGCTGAATATCCGCGCGGGAGTAGGCCTTATCGGTAACTATTTTAATGAGAATGTATCCGAATGGGAGCCTCTCATAGAACCAGTGGAAGATGATAAGCAGGTTTATCGTCACTGGGAACTTAATTTTGAGGTAAGAAAAGCAGTTGCTACAAGAAGCTAAGAAAACCCCGTAAAGGAAAGGCCTTTTAGATGCAAATTTATGCCAGTAGTTCAAAAACCACACATTAGTTCACTGAGCGTAGTCTACATGCAGCTGCGGGACAAATAGCCACAAATACGGTAGATTTTTTTAAAATAAATGTGTAGTATTAAGTAAGTGGTAATAGACTCATTTAGCGATGAAACAAAAACTAAATTGAGAAATATCTACGGTTTACTGCTATTAAGTTCTAGTGAGCTCACTAATATAAACAGGAACGTAGACTGACGGAAGTTTTTAGGCAAGTAAAAATTACGCAGCATTGGAAGTGCATCTTAACATTAACCCTAGTATCGCGTTTAGGGTAAACCTGAAGACAATGATTTAAGTGGTTGTTGAATGCAGGTGACCACAAGACAGTTCCTGCATCCTGCAGAGCTAATCGCCTTTTACACCACTTACAAATACCATTTTACTGCGACTTATGCATACGTATAAACTGTTAACTTCATAGATCTGGAAGGTTCTTTGCAGTAAGATCTAATCTTTGTATTTTTGTTTCGTTTCCTTTCTTACCATCAGCTTTCTATGGCAAATGGTGACAACAGTGACACCAGTTTGGAAGATAATTCCGAAGCAGCCATGACACTGGCCGTGAAATCCAAGGATGTCTTGGAAATGACTGTGACGAAAACATGTCTGGATGTTTTTACAAAACTTGGAGCGGTAAGTATATTGGCCATGCTGCAACTTTGACAGTCTCATAGATGGAATTGTCGCTTGAGCGTTTTGCCACCCACGTTCAAACCTGTCTTGGAACAAATCAGGCTTTTGCAAGTTGCCGGAATACCGACTTCTGATTGGATTAAGTTATATCACGCGGGGGTCACGCCATACACGAGAGTTACGTCATTTTTTGAAAAACAAGTGTGCCTTGGGCTGATCACTTATACAGATTTTGTTGCAAAAATATAACTATTTTCTGCAGCACATTTTAGCAACCTACAGCAACCTGATTTGTTGCAAGAGTAGGCAGGTTTGATTCGTGGGTGGTAAAACTCGTGACATCGCTATTCAACTCGTGTAGCAGGAATGTTGTAAAACAATTTGCATGTCTATATTGCCCAATTTACCATACCGTAAGCCGCTTACGGCGTACCTAACGTTAGAATGAGTTAAGTTGGGTTTTGAATTGAGGCCCATATTGTGTCGTTTTCCATGACCAGCGATATTCGCCCAAAACTGTGCTATCGGATGGTTCGTGACCAGATTTTGTATCAGTATGTTCCTTGCGTTGCATTGGTGTTGTGATAAACGCCCTTCTTTACGCAATGTTCACTCCACATTTCATATCTCTAGGCTTTTAAAGAAGCTGTAAGTTTGCAAGGCACAGGAGAAGTAGCTTTGGAAGACATCCCTCCCTATCAGATTTGGAATGAGGTTTGGAAGCTGTTTTGGAAACGTTAAGTAAATCATTTAAGTGATCTTTAAAAAAAATTTTTTTTTCATTTCTCTCTAGCTTGGTATGGAGATTAAAATACGCCCTGGAAATAAATTTCAGGTATGCACCCTTTCTTAAAGTCAACTCACTTTGCAGGGGGAGGGTGGAATTTCGTTTCGCATCGACTGTTTGTCTGTGAGGTATTGTTTGAATGCAGGCTTAAGTAGTGCGTCAGTAAGTCTGTACTATTCGAGTGACTTTTGTTTTCATAGACTGTTCACAGTCCCCTTCGTAAGATTGTCGGGATCGAGCACCTAACCTAGGGGATGAGTATCAAAATTACTTAGGGGGCGGGGGACGGTTTGGTATTTTTCTCTCCTCCCTCCCGTCACCGCTGTAATCCCCTAGCTCCCCCACGCACCCACCCCCCTCGGGACATTTGAAACCAAGATGGCCGCTCGTAACGGTAAACGCTATATACGCCGGTCGACGAAAAAATAGGGAACTGAGCAGTCTTTCGTTTCCAGCACGAACTAGACATGTTCTGTTGAATACGTTTGCGAAACGTTTCACACTCGTTCATTTTACATATCACACTGCAGTGCTTGTGTTGGCAAGAGCTGAGTTGAGTAGATTTGTTTTATGGGTCCAGGAACCTAATTCGAATTTAGGTTAGTTTAAAGGTTGCTATTTTAGCGTAGGCTGTCTGCACGAACTCTGCATGTGATTGTACCATTCTAAAAAGAGAGCTACACATTAGGGGGAATATTGTTGTTGTTGTGTCTATTGAATCTTGCTGGTCTTCGGTACGATTTTTAGCTTTAACCTAATGAGCAAATTGGCTAAATGTGGTCCTTTTTTTCCCCAGAGTCCTGCAGGTCTTGGTGCAGATAGAATGGTTGTGATTCCACCTGGGCAGAGCTTGTCTCTTCGATTTGGAAAAGGATTGGATAAAAGAAGCAGTAGAATAGATAGAGGGAGTAGTGCTTCTGGAGTGGGACCCAGCATTGGTATTGAGGTGAGTCCTTCCTGTCTTAAGAGGAATCTTCGAGTTTCATTTTGTCAAATTTAAAGTTAATAAGGTTAAGGTACCTTTCAAATGTCGTAATGCAAAAGGGTGGTTTGTAGCGGATTGTAAATCAATTTTCTGCTGAGTATAGAGACTTCTGTGACTAATCCCTTTAGCCTCCTACTCGCGTGAGGATAGCAGAAATTAGAATAACTTTTGTACTTTTGATAGAATTGTTCTTGAAGTTATGAATATATGAAAATCATACATGAGAACTGCGGGGCGAAAAATTTTGTTGAATCGACCTGCTCCCAGCAGTTGGCTTGTTAGCTCAACTGGTAGAGCGCTGCACCGGTATCGCAGAGGTCAAGGGTTCGAATCCCGTACAAGCCTGAAATTTTTTCAGGCTTTCTTTTTGCAACTGCAAAAGTTGCGTCTATAACTGCGATGATCTTCTTTCATAGAATTGTTCTTTGCGCGTATCCCGAAAGTGTTCAAAACTGTCTGATTTGTTTTGTTTTTGTTTTTATTTTTTTCATTAGGTGCAAGGTTATCATGAGCTGAAGACAATTTCTGTTAAGCAAGCACGAGTTGTTTTACACAACATCATCCCAAAAAAGGTAAAACGATCATTTTAGAAAATAAGGTTTTTGCACCTGCTGTTTGATACTCAAAAGATAAGACCGGGAAAAAAGAAACTTGTTCCAAATTGTTTCAAAGTATTCAAGACCTCTACATCCGGGGTTAGTGAGAGGTCTTAGATCTTTCGTACTTTTCTTTCTGTATTTTGTTATTGAGCCTAAAATGTGCTCTTGGAAGACAAAATTTTTAGCTTTTGAAATAAGGAAAATCTTGAAGGTTTTGAAAGTTTGCTGGTAAGTGAATTGTTTCATAAAACGGGGAGTGGCCAAGTGTAGCGGCCACTGCCAGCTTATGGAACGACTTTGGTTTGAGAAAACGTATTTGTGCTTACTGATGAATTATCACCGCGAAATTATTAAAGAAACTGTGTAAAAAATGTTTTTTCCTTTTTAATCGATTCCCGGACAACTATATGACACTAAACATCTACAATACACATTTAAATTAGGTATAAGACTTCTAAGTGACTAACTTTTTTAAACGCGGCATACATGTTATCGTACCATCGAAGCTCTAGTTTTTAAACTTCAGCCTACTGAATTAGTAAAGACACTGTTTAAAAATAATTTTCCCTTTTTAATCAATTCCCGGACAACTTTATGACACTAAACAGCTACAATACCTATTTAAATTAGGTGTAAGACTTCTAAGTAACTACCTTTTTTAAACGCTGCATACATGTTATCGTACCATCGAAGCTCTAGTTTAAAAATGGCCTTTATGTTTAAACTTCAGCCGTGGTTCATTCGATTTCAAGGCTGTCTTTAAAAATTTCAGTCTTTCGTATTTTCCCTTCGCTTGCTAATGTTTAATTTACCTCTAAGCTTCTGATGATTTGGGCAGGAAAATTTATATTATCGTTGTAGATAAAATTGTGTTACTAGTTTTTAAGAGTTCAGTTAGACTTGAAATTCTCAAGCCTTGGGAATAAAAACAGGAGCTTTTAAAAGTGTCCAAATGTGTTTTACTAGATGTTAAGGCGCCCAAAAAATATTAAACTGTTTGGTATAACCTCCTGAATTTTTGATAGACTTTTCAAAAAAAATAACCTTTCCCACTTCACCAGTGAACAGTCATGCATGCTTAGTCCTTATCATTCTTATATTTCAGTTGATAGAAACCATCGTATTAATGCCTGAAATGACTACCATAAATGAAATGGTACTGGTAACGGATCTTCACCCCGATGAGGTGATGGGCAAGTACCTAAATAACTAGCGAGCCGTCTTTGTCAGTCGAAGCTTAACTGTTAAATGACATGGCTGAGTAAGCGTAAAATCAAATAAATCTCGAGAAGCGAATTTTTGAAAGCACCGCAAGGAAAGAGCGGTTTCCTCATCTGCTGTCTTCCTGTTATGTCTAACTTTGCTTGCTTGTCTTCGTTTCAGGATTGGTGTAAATTGTAGTTTGCACCTAAACACAATTCATTACGCTACAGCCACTTCATGATTTCTTTTGCACAGTGTCTTTTTTTTATTTGTGATCAATGCTTGATGTTTATTTTCATTTTATTTTCACTATCATTTTCCACAATGTTTTGTTTCACGTTATGTTTTTGGATTTGAAATTTGCCTGTATCGCCTGCAGGGTCACGTCCCGGGGGTCACGTTTTACTGGTTTTGGTTTCTCATTACACATAAGTCTTAGGTAACTTTCTCGAACGAGAAAAAACGGAAGTCGTCTACGTTTCCAAAATGTAGCTTTAACGCTTCTCTCGGCCTATTTGGTATGTGACATTGCCTGTTTGCTGGTTTGATTTACCCAGAAAGCTTTTTAAAAATGCTAACGGGTTTCTTTATGAAACTTTTTTTTTTTTAAAAAATGACGTTATCTCGAGTAGAACTCACAGGCATTGAGAATAATTTTCCTTGCTTAGGTGTGTTCGGATGAAACGTTCCGCCAGTTTTCTACCCAGAAAGCTTTTTAAAAATGGTAACGGGTTTCTTTATGAAACTTTTTTTTTTCTTTTTTTAAAATGACGTTATCTCGAGTAGAACTCACAGGCATTGAGAATAATTTTCCGTGCTTAGGTGTGTTCGGATGAAACGTTCCGCCAGTTTTCTATGCTTTATAGAGTAAAACCCTGCCGGCGATACAGACTGTTTGTGTTTTTGTTTTCAAGGCTACTAATTGTTTTAACGTACACTTGACATTTTTTTTGTTCGTAAACAACGCTGTTGTATACACTGCACTAATGTGTGCCTTCCACTCTAGCTTCTTGCAGGGATCATTGCGTCAGTTGTTGTTTCCGTCGAGACTGGAGAGGGGCAGAGAATAGTGACCGTTAGATCTCCTCTACAGGTCAGTCAGTATTTCTTTTTGGTTTAGAGTAATATTTATTTTCTTGAATTTCACGAACAGGTTGTTTCGTTAATGTAATGGAACACAGGCCAAATCAAGACGTTAAAAGTCAGTTAAAAAGTGTGTTCGCGCTGCTGTAACTTTATCGCGCTTATTCCATCTCGTTCTATCCATCAGATGTGGGGGAATATTTTTGGAGTTGAATTCTAGGGAACTGTATTAAAGTTCAGGGGAAACAAAAAGATTGTCGTTGTCTTGTCTTCACGTCCTCCACAAAACGTGAAAATAGGCATTTTCACGCCGTAGTTGTTAGTGACGGCAAGGAAATGTACAAAAAAGCGGGATGCATGCATTTACAACCTGGAAGCCAACAAAGGTAATTTGCGCAAAACATGGAATGTTATCAACGAGCTAACTTCACGTAACAGTGGTAAGTCAACGAATATTTTGGAGATCAAGGTAGATGATAAAATAGCAAGTAACCCTTTGGACATTGCGGAAACTATTAACGATCACTTTACAAACGTTGCGCAAGTATTAGCACAAGATATTCCTGTTGTCGATGTTAATCCTGAGTCTTATTTGAAGCCCACTGATCATTCGTTTTCTCTGCAAATTCCGAGTGTTGATATTGTTTCTAACATTTTGTCGAAAATTGATGAAAAGAAAGCCACCGGTCTTGATATGATTCCGAGTAAATTGTTGAAAATGGCTGCTAATATGGTCGCACCCTCTCTTACCTCAATATTCTCAAAGTCTATTCTCACTGGGATATATCCAAACGATTGGAAAACAGCCAAAGTGACTCCACTTTTTAAAAAGGGCATTAAATCGGACCCTAACAACTACAGGCCAATATCTGTAATCCCTATAATTTCGAAAGTTTTTGAAAGAATTGTTTATAATCAACTTTTCCATTATCTAGATGATAATAAATTGCTACTAGGTTGCCAATCAGGGTTCCGTTCTCTACATAGTACGCTCACGGCTTTGCTTGAGGCAACAAATGCTTGGTCAGTAAACATCGACAATGGCCTTCTAAATGGCGTTGTCTTTATTGACCTTACTAAGGCATTCGACACCATTGATCATGAGATCATCTTGCGTAAGATGTCATACTTGGGTGTCGATCAGGCAGCTATAAAATGGTTCTCGTCGTACTTAAGTGGCCGAACCCAAAGATGTAATGTCAGTGGCAAACTATCATCTGCTCGTACCCTCAGTTGCGGCGTGCCGCAGGGTAGCATATTGGGTCCTTTGCTATTTTTAATTTACATTAATGATCTTCCAAACTCCCTGCGGGGCGCCGTACCAAGAATGTTTGCCGATGACACCAACCTTACGTTATCTGCTAAGACGTTAACAGAGCTTAAGCTAGCTCTAACCCCTGAATTAAATAACCTTAGCTGTTGGCTGAAAGCTAACAAGCTCAGTCTAAATCTTGCTAAAACAGAGCTAATGATTATTGGATCAAGACAAAGACTATCTGCCCAATGTGACGATGTAGAAATCAAAATTGATGACCAAATTATCAAGAGAGTCGATCATACCAAATCCTTGGGTCTTACCATAGATGCTCAACTCTCTTGGGGTAAACACGTTGAAGAGATTTGCAAGAAAGTCTCTTCGGCTATAGGCGCCCTAAAACGTGTGCGGCCCTTTATATCCAAAGAAACTGCAATTCAAATTTATAACGCTTTAATTATGCCTCATTTTGATTACTGCAGCCCCGTCTGGGACTGTTTGAGTGGGTACTTGAGTGATAAGCTCCAAAAATTACAGAATCGTGCAGCCAAAGTTATTACTAAATCACCCTTTGATGCGAGCTCAAACCACCTTCTCTCCACCCTCAGCTGGGAGAGGCTATCTCTTCGACGAAAGAAACAAAAAGCCTTAATGATGTATAAAACCATACATGACCTTGCTCCAAAATATCTACAAAGTCTTTTCTCTCAGCGTCACTCTGCTTACAACTTAAGAAACTCTGAGGGAAGGCTGACCCTGTCCAAACCAAACACCAATTATTTGAAACGAACCTTCTCTTACAGCGGGGCCATGTTATGGAATAACTTGCCCAAAAACTTAAAAAACGCTGCATCCGTTGAGCATTTTAAGCGAAATATCAAGAAGGTAGCTGATATATCGGATTCCCACACGGCAATCATGTAAAGCAGTTGTAATTAGTTTTAGTTTTTAACTTAAGCTTAACTGATGATTTCCCGTGTTTAAATAAAGATTTACATACATACATACATGTGCAAAGTTGTTGTTTTGCCAATCTAAGCGTATTGCTTTTTTGCCTTTCTCATTGCCGTCGCCGTCGTCGTTTCTTAAGTTCCCTATCATATGGACAGGCGGGTTACCTCACCTACCCAAGTTCCCCCAGCTTCATGTAAACAGGCCCTAAGTCCCTTTCGGAAATTTTAGCCAACAAAAACTTGACAAATGTTTACGCTGTATTGTTACTGCGACCGTTCGTGGGAATTTCCCTTTGAAAGATAGGCATCTTACTAAAAACCTTCCGTGCTTCAGTGAACTTAATCCTTCAATAAATCCCTTCCTAAATTAAGGCGTAAATGCCCCCAAAGCGTATAATTCTGTTTCAATGCTGATTTATTTATTTATTTTAAAGGAGTCCAAGTTTATAACAGTTTTAAACAGGTGGTAAAAAAGTTTTATTGGTTGAAGCTTTTCAAAGAAGTTTTTAAATAGGTCTATCATAATCTGTCTGGGTTCAGTCAAAACTAAAGTCAATGTTAAGCCATGAAACATCTTTCCGAAAGAAATTTTGCTGAAAACTCTTGGACTACGCTGCAACCATTATGTTGCAAGATAGCTCGAGCTTCCAAAGTAAGTTTCTCACAAGTCAGTTGATGTAGCAGGCGAAGTTCCTTGAACATAATAGTCAAACATGATAAACAATTATTAGATTCGTGTTTCGCACGATAGCGAGAATCATCAAGGCCCTAGGTTTGTGATATTCGGCCTTGGCAAGTCTCACTTTCGTGCACAACTTCATCCAATTGTTATTTATTTGCGGTCTCGTTAATGAATTATCTCTCTCTTCCAACAGATCAGCAATCACTTTCCGATCCCGATGGATCTGTTGTGCCAAAAAGAAGATCAATTTGCCCGCATCACAACAGTTCAACCTGCCAGTACCTACAGTGTTCCTCTCATACTGGCGCACAAAGCTGCTTTGTACCTCAAACCTGCAGGCTTTGGGTTGGTATACATTATTATTAAAAACTGAATCATTGGATAACGCAATTCTAGAGCTCTGATTGGCTTAGCCATCATGGTATATGAGCCATTATATGAGCCATATATTAAAAAAAAGCTTGAAATCGGTTGTTTCTACAATTAAAGTCCGGAAGACTTCTCGATATTTTGTGAGCGTTTTTAATAAAAAAAAAATCAATTCCGTTCGTGTTTGTTGGATATGAGATGATTATACCCAACTCCACGCTACGCACCTCGTTGGCTCACTACCATCTCATATCCAACGCGCACTGGTGGAATAATTGTTAATTATAGTTACTAATTATACTGGCAAGTAACGGTTAAGCTCCCTTGTCCAATGGGAAATGTACAAGCAATTCATCTTGTTGATAACTTATTAACTGAAACAAACAAGCAATAGCTGTAGGCAAGCGAAAACTTAAATTCAAGTTTGTTACGATCCTCGCGTTAGTACAGGGTTTGAAATATCAGCTTTTGGTTACCATATTCATCAGCAGGTCGTATAGCCACCCCTTATTATTCCAACGGACTCACGAAGGGAATATTAGTTCTATGTCGTAACCAAATAATCAAACTTAAAGACAATACACGTTGTAGACACTGAATTTATCCATTTACACCAAGCGAGGAAAAACGCGTCGCACCAATTCGAGTTAGTCGAGAACTGACGTGGAACTATTAGCTAATCGCAGTGCGTAGCTACTTGGCTCAGTTTAAGCGTGGTGTGACTGACTTGTCCCAGTCGTTGTTGTGATGCGTACGTCGAGAGAAGGAGTTGATGGAAGGGAAAAGAGAAGAGGAGGGCTTCTCTCTCCCTTGCTTTCCTCCTTCCCGTCACACCATGAGCGCAACTAGGCAGGCGATCAACAGAGACTACTGAGAACCAGTCAGGTAATGTTATATTGACGTGCGCGAAGAACTGAAATAGGTATGTATTCTCCATTCCCCCCTCCCCACCCCCTCCAAATATCTAGTTATTCAAAGGCCCGTTGTCGCTAACAGAGAGTGACAATTGAATCCGCGTTCCTGTTTTTTTTTTCTTTCGAAAGCAATTTTTCTCGACTAATTTATTTGTATTATCTAAGAAAGTCCAAACATTTAATGGCAAGCAAAAAGAATGTATTTGAATTGCTTTGAACACGTTCAGAACTAAATACAGTTTCCGCGCTATCCCTTAAGTTACATCTCATTCACTCTACTCTGAACAACCCCGGGGGGCTATTGGAAAGAAATAACTCCTCCATAATTTTGACGTTAAAGGTACGGCGAGACTACCACACCACTGCTGTGGAACAAGCTGGCTGCAGCGAAGCATTCGTCAATTCAGTGTCCTCCACCAGCTAATGATGGACCACCATTTTATATTGAGGTATAATGTCTGAATTTGTTTGCGAGTCTAATGATAATGCATACCTATTTTGTTTTACTCTTTAAGACACTTATCAGGTAGGGCCCGTTATTTTTATCTGTTTTTTTTAGCGGGTAAAACGTTGTCTTTGATCTGGAGTCAACTTGTTACAGCTTAACTGAGTTCCTTTGTTGGTATACCAATAGTAACTGACCAGTATAAACTAAACAGAGATATGAAGAATAAATGTCGCGCGTTTAAATTAGTTCTATGCCTCTTATCTTTAATTGCTCGCAATTCAGTGAAAGTACGCGTCTGATTTTTTTTAAACGTCTTACATGATCTTCGGCGGCTGTCCAGAAAAAACATGCCTAGATGGATATTCTCGTACGTTCTTTTGTTTGACTAAGCAACCAGTAAAGCTCGCTAAGGCTAGACGTAGGGTTTGTTGTTGCATTGTGTTTTCGTCGTGAAAATACATGGTTTTCGTTGCGTGCAAGTGTAGTCACGGTAGCAAAATTCCTTTGGAGTGTGTTCACTTGATCGTATTCCGGAATAAGAATACAAGAAACGTTTTGTTACAATTCTCTTTTACCGTGATTTTTAGGCCACTCAAACGCTTCATACATCAGAATATTTTATTTCAAGCAGATTTCTAAATATTACAGTGCAGTGAATGCCATGCCAAATGATTTCTAGAGTTTTTTTCATTTATTTCTATACAGTCAATCGAACACGTCCTTAATCTCCTTAAATTTCCTTTTATTTTCTGTTTCTGTTAGGTTGAATGTGAACAAGTGTCATACGCTTATGTGCATGGCTCTTTGGAACACGCGCCTAACTACATTCTCCACATTTATCCACCGGCAGTTTTGCATAACTACTTACCTTACAACATTCGTTATGCATCAGAGGTAAGAACAATCAAGATTTACAAACCTGACTTTTCTTAGACGTAAGTAATATATCGACTGAAGGATGAAAGTTTTTTACCGCGTCATCAACTAGCCCTCTTTTCTGTTGAAATTTAACATTGACCGGGGTTAAAATTACGTCTGCGATGCGGGCTACTTATTTATTACCTGGAAGTGATCCTTTATTTAACCCTTTAGTTCAAATAAGGTCAAAACAAGGTCAAAATTTGAATTCTCATTTGTTGCCCCTATTCATTTCCTACAGAAGTAGTGGGGAGAAATTGATAAAATATCAAGCAAATTCATCTTGTGTGATCATGTCCTTAATTCTCATGACCACTTTGTTTTACAAAACATTGATAATACAAGGAGAAATTTGATGCTGATCACCCTTAGGGCTTAAAGGGTCTATAAATGTTACGTTTAGGCCATGTTCACTCTATACCAGATAGCTTTTGCGCCGGTACGAAAATTATACCAGATAGGGCTTCTGTTCACACATAACAACGGTGATCTCGGCGCGATTTCTGTAATGGAGCGAAGCGCAGCGCCGATTACGAAAGTGGAGCGTCACATATCGGATAGGTTCTGAACGGGTGAACGGTATTTGGACCATAGCGGAAGTAAATAAATAGGAGCGAGGACTGAAAGCTTTTGAGCAACTTGCGGTGAGACGGAAGTAAATCTGATTCAGGAGTGAGGACTGGGATTAAGTTCACCAAACCCTCTCGGCCAAACGCTCCGGCACGATGTTCGATGTATGTGAACGACTTGTAAAGTTCTGTACCGTTGCTGTTTACGTAAAGCTAGCCGGTATAGTGTGTTCATAGCCTCAGTCGCCTTCACAGCGTCCGAAGATGATGGCATGCTGTTGGTAACTGATTTCACCGCGATTTTTGTTATTCCTTTTTAGGGCTTACCCCTGGGTGAACTCAAAGGTGGTGACCAGTGGCCTTTGTTCTCCGTGAATTTGGACCGTAAAGTAATTCTGCATATTCAGGTAACGGCAGCGATGACCTTATTCCCCTATTTGCGAAGCTTTATCCAGGGCGTCAGCGTCGGAGATAGATTGCTTTAAAACGAATGGCTTAATGAGCATAGGCACGCTCTGCGCGTTCATTAACTAAGAGCTAGTTCATGCTTAGCTTTCGTTGTCGATTTCTGGATGCACGCGGAAAATTTGGAGAGCACAAAAGAGGCGTAAGAAGCTAGAGTTGCTCTCAGCTTCGCCTCGAGCAACTCTTACGCTTCTCTCGTGCTCTCCAAACTTCCCGCGTTCATCCATAACTCGATGTACCCATTGTAAGCATGAACTAGTTCGAAGTGTTTATTTCTGTGCTCTCCTTTAGTAAAATAGCTAAATTGAACGGCTTATCTTGAGAAATGCAGTGGGCAAACGGCAAACGTCGGTTTCAAGTTTAAAAAAGACTTTTGGCTCCCTAGCAGTCGTTCTTCCATAGGCGCTCCAACTGAGCGCGTTTATTTCAACTTGTTGAAATAGTGCAGAAGGATTAAGTAATGTACCGCGTTAGCAGTTGGCTTAGAAAACAAGCAAACGAATAAATGGGTAAGGTTCCATCGCTAACAATTCCCTATTTTACATGACATTCTAACTAATTTAGGAAAAGATGACTGTTTGAACGAAGTTTTAACGTCTTTAACCAGTCGTCGGGCTTCACATTTGAACTGGTTGATCTGTTTTCCTTTTTTTACCTTTTTGCTCTTCTCTAGTGGATCTGAAAAGCTTTCACACGAAACATTCCTTTAAAGCACTTTCCAACTGAAACGCGTCGATGGATTTTTAGTAGTTCAATAAGCAGAGCGCCCTTTGTCCAGCACACGTATTATATATTAGAACCTCCCCTAAGCGAACACTCGTGGGACCATGAAAAGGGAGGTTAGAAATGCAGTGTTTGTGTGTTGCTGGTGTCCGCTAGTAGGAGTTGCATGAGAGCGGAGGTTTGACTGTATTTATAGAATATTCTGGGGCTTCCACTTACAAAAAGCACCTACATAAGTTACTCCGACCGGTAAATCTGGACCTCCCAGCCTTTATTGGACAACCCTGTAAGGGGACGTTCCAAAGGCTAAACGAAGCCCATTGGGTACCGCGAACGCAGTACCAAGCTCATGGAGATGATGTAAGCGGGATTTACTTCGCCTACGCCAACGGCACCAAACTGACCACTGACTGATAACACAAGATGGCGCTCTTTGGTGTTAGATGCGTTAAATTTCATTTAACTGCATTGTAGGCGCACTAAACTCAAATGTCTTTAAAGGTGTCGGAAAAATTCCAGTTTTAGCTGATTGACTTTACTTAATTACTCCATTTGTCCTGTTGCATTTTAGCTTGATAACTATCAAGGTAGCATGTGGAAAGGACAAATTGAACTGTGGAAAGGAATGGACGAGCTCACAACATTCACTCTGCAGGCTACTCAGGCAGCGACGTACGGAAAGTACTTGGTAAGGTTTAACATTTTTATGGCTAGTAACCAACAATAGACCTTATTCACGATACCCACCATCTTATCCCATGCTTTAGGATTGGTGGGATTGGTGGTGCGTCATTATTGCTTCCTGTGAGGACATCTACGGTCGGTACTGCTTTCATGAAAGTAACAGTGATCACTTGCCATAATTTGCCATTATCGTCTTTACGATAAAAAGTTTTTAAATTTCTGTTGTCTCGAGAGAGAATAATGGGCGGAGAGGGTATCTTAGGGCGTTGGCTGGGATATGTGCATTTCTCTTTAGTTATTTTTAGAGTCTGTAATTAAACGGAAGTCTAATTCTTTAGACGTCCGAACATCGATTGTTTGAAACGTCATTAAGTCCACGCGCGACTGCCTCAAAGCTAGCCGAACAGTGCAGAATATTGTAATGTCGACTGTTGAATGTTCTCTTGACAATACTGAACAAACGTTTTGCGGACCTCCAGGGAAACCAACTTTCGACTAATTTCAATCGTTTAATTGGTTTAAAAAGTGTGTTTAAAGCTGGCGGGTATCGTGAGTAAGGCCTATTTTGCATACATTACAAAACTGAAGATCGACTTTCCCTCCACCTTTTTAACCGCAGCAGTATTAGCTCAGGCGGTAGAGCTCTGGACTACAATCTGGGAGGTCGTGGGTTCGATCCTCGTGGCCGAACCTGTACTCAAGTTCTTAAAATAACTGACAAACGTCACAGGGCTATTACTCAGGAGATTAGTCGTGATCATCACTGTCCTCTGCTCTTTTCAAAAAGATATTTTTAAAGGAAGGTCCATCTTACCTAAAGGCCTGGATCTGCCACTGATAGCATGTGATGTATCTTGGCCTTTACATTAGGTAATAATTTTTGTGTTATTTGTATATTTTTGTTTGTTTGTTTGTTATCATTGCAGGAGCTAGGTGTTTTGGTAACATTCGAGGGCACTATGAACATTACCCTCTACAGCCCATACTGGATGGTCAACAAGACTGAACTTTACCTGGAGTATATGGTAAATCTGTAAACAACACCTTTCGTACTTTAAATCGCTGCTAGTCATACGTCTGCGAGTTAAATTATAATACTCACCTCCCCCTTCCCCTCAATTCAAAGTTGTTCCTCCAAGTTTTGAGCATGGTCTTTATTGCTAACAACTTTGACGAGGGGAGGAGGGGGGATCACAAGCACAAGATCATGGGCAGGCCATTTAAGCCAAATTAGGGTAGAGTGTCTCAAGTATTTTGGCAAACGGGTGTAGCTTAGTTTTAATCTTAGTCGTCTAAGTTGACTGTTAACCATCCATTAATAAATCCGCAAATTTGCAGGCTTCTGATGACGATACTGTCATCCCTCATCCAACTTCCCTGACTGAACCAGTGATGTTTTCCTACCGTGGAAAAGGAAACCTTTTTGCAAAAAAGACGGTGAGTTTGCTGTTCTAAAGATTAGGATTACATTTTAATGCACGCATGCACAGTTTTTAACAAAAGCAAGAGGTTTCTGTGTCCCTTTGTTTTGCCTTCACTATAAGTGACCGTAAATTATCGCTGACAATAGAAACTTTTTTTCACGTTAAGTTTGTTTTTTGTTGTTGTTGTTGTCTTTTTACCGTGAAACGTGTTACCCGATCCTTTTGGCGAACATGTGCTTATTGTATAGATGTGTTCCGCTGAGTGATTTTGAACTTGGCTTTCAGGTTTTTTCTCTCAAATAATGAAAAGCCAGGGAGTGAAACTGGCTTCAATGAAATCCTGCTGAAAATCAGTTCTCTCTTGTCCTATGTATGTTGCTCTGGGCAAGCATGTTTTATGCAAGGTTGGGGCCTGGGAAAGAGAATATTAAACTTGAAATAGACCTTATGGCCCTTGCACGAGTGTGCGTTAAATACTAATTATCCTTTATCGTTTCCTTCGAATAGCACCTTACATTCTATCTCCCTTGTTAGGCCCGTGTCCGCCTTGCAGATGGTGAATGGTCCAACAAGTTTTCTTTAGACGCTGCAGGTAGTGGAGGATTACTGAAAGTAAAGAAAGGCGGGAAATTGCACGAGGTAATACATTTTCTGCTCATAGAAATATATTTAGTTCCCAAGGTGGACAGTTGTTCCACTATGAAACTGTGAGACGAATCTTGTAGCAGAAGCCATTATTACCTGTTGTATTAGCGTCTTAGAAACCTAATTTCTCTGGGAAATTTCGCAAACACATTTTGTTATTAGCAGCATAGTTTTTAGCACTACCACCAGTCTTTCACTGGCTTATACAAAGCAAGATTTGTTAATGTTATAATTCTTTGTAGCTTGGTATGCAGACCACCCTTTCGTACTTCAGCTTAACGAAGATAGTGGAGTTTATACCATTTAACCTTATTAACAACGCAACAGAGGTAGGTTATTTTGCTGTAGGAATGAGGTCAATTCTATGCATCGTTTCCCTTTAATATATGTATAGGCATCGCTTATACGCTCTAAACACAGCAAGAGACCATGGCTTTATAAACAAGAGCGATGAGAACCAAGAGCTGAAAACTGCTTCCCCAAGCAGTTAAGATCATTGCAATGGTGTGCGCAGCACCAAGAAACACCCTGATCATTTCAGCCGCAAACCGTTACTGCCTTTATAAAAGAGAGGAAAATTCGCGTGACCAAACAAGACGTTCGAAAAGGTCACGTGGGCTAAACAAAACATCGTTTCCCTTTAATATATGTATAGGCATCGCTTATACGCTCTAAATACAGCAAGAGACCATGGCTTTATAAACAAGAGCGATGAGAACCAAGAGCTGAAAACTGCTTCCCCAAGCAGTTAAGATCATTGCAATGGTGTGCGCAGCACCAAGAAACACCCTGATCATTTCAGCCGCAAACCGTTATTGCCTTTATAAAAGAGAGGAAAATTCGCGTGACCAAACAAGACGTTCGAAAAGGTCACGTGGGCTAAACAAAAATTCAAAATGGGCACGATGTTATTTACCGGGTGCTACTAATTTAGTGATTTTGTTAGTAAGAGTTGTGTATTTAACAGTTGACAAGTTCTCTGTGATGTTGTTGTAGTTCACAGTGTTGCTGACAGATACATCAGATCAAGTCAAACCATCCTGGATAGAAGTAAAACCAGGAGAGGTACAGTAAGACTTTTCCTTTTATCCGTAACAGCGCGTAGCATTCTCTTGCAGTATTACTGGGTAGTAAAACGTAATGGGAGTGAGAATAATGGCGCTGTTGATTTAGCTTTTATTGGATTCAGAGCACTAAAACTACTTTGGCGTGGTAAGGCCAGCATGACACAGTAGGGCTCCAATTTAAATGTTGCCTGGAGAAACATTAAATAAAAATAAATAAATAAATAAATAAATAAATAACGATTTAGTGGTAGCACATCCACATATTGGTTCTTTGTGCCTTTCTTCAGTGCCATTCCTGGTCGAGTTGGAATTTGGAAATGTTGGTTTTTGAGGTAGAGGGTAAGTCCGGAGTACTCGGGGAGAGATTTCTCGGAGCAAGAGAGAGAACCAACAAGAAACCGAACCCACATATGACATCGCCTCCGGTACTCGAACCGGGGCCACATCGGTGGGAAGCGAGTTAGCCTGTTTCAGGGGGCGCGATTCATTCAACCAAAATTCAGACCGGTCCGATCGGGAAAAGAGGACTATCTCAAAAGGTGGACCAGTTTTTCCGAAACTTTTCCGGTTGGACCGAACCGATCCATTGAGTTTTGGACCGAAATTTCCGGAAATTTTGGTTGAATGGATCGCGCCCAGGCTCTCTGATGGTGGGGAAGACGCGAAAGAAAAAGGCACGCGAAAAGTTGGCTCCCCAGTTTCCTCCCGTTTTATTTTCGTGTTTGCGCTTTCTCAATTCAGCGGACCCGACTATCTCGGAGCCTGGAACAGGCTAAAAGCGAGTGCTCTCACCACTGCGCCATCCCTTGGTTCCCTAACTAGCGGAGGTTCATTCTTATTCTTTTTTAGTGTGTTCCATTTTGGCCGGATTCTTGTCCATCAAAGAACCTTCGCATAAAAGTCAGTGATAGTGGCGAAGTCTCACCCAGCTTTAACTTTGAACCTGATGTTACTGTAGTACTGAAAATGAACGGCAAGGTAAATGAGAGAAACGGTTAGATAGGGCAACATCCAAAGCTGGAAAAGAGGCCTAAACAATACCATTTTAGTGTTTCCATTTGCCTCTCCAGAAACGATAAAGGAGCTGGTGTGTCCCCCAGTTGTTTCTGGGATGGTTACTGGGACGCGCCGGTTAGCTATTGGCCAATTTTTTTTTTCATGTCTCTTGTAACAGTCCCAGAAGTCTTTGCAAAAGTGTACTCGTTTCTTAAGTGGCGAATGGTATTTATCCGAGGGTTTGTGTTCCCGACGGGGAGCCCCTATTCTCGGCCAAGTTTAGTATTCAGTCCAAGTTCCCTACAGCAAACTGCCAACACTAGGCTTGGAAGGTTTTAGGCGTTAAAATTAACTTTGTACTGGATATTATCCATAAATTCCATATTGCATTACGTTCCTTGTTTTCACTAGATCGTGGTTCTCAAACCCTTTGTCCCTAGTCTTCCTTTTACAAGACAGCATGCACGTAATACCATACCTCATTGAAAATTAGAAAATTTTCGTCAAACTTTTAAGCAGTAGGGTAGAGCTTGCTCTTCCGGCAAATCAAAAATTCCTCGGAAAAGGTGAATGATTGTTTTGTTGTAGGTTGGAGCGGTGTGTGCTGACATGCTGACGAAAGATTCTGCTGCCATCATAACGATAACGCCATACTATATTGGCGCAGCACCAGTCAGACTGGAGAATTGCACTGAGCTTGAACTCTGCTACAAGCAACAAAGGTAATTTAATCTAATAGGCCATTTGCACCATGACGTATTTTTACTACTAAGACCAGAATAGGCAACTTTCACTACCAGAATCCATTTCGATTTTGCTTTCTTATTGAAATTTGCCAATCCCGTTAAGAAAACAGTAACCCTAAATTGCAGTAGAAAACAACAAAGTGAAGGATTGTGGTAGTTGTAGTCAAATGACGTCATTATGCAATAGTCCGATTTGTTTCGTTTCTTCTTTCATATTTAAATTTGGTAATCCCAATTTAAATATGAAATCTGCACAAGAAAGTAAACCCCTGAAGGATTCTTGTAAGAGTTAAAGGGCGCCGTCGTGCAAATGGCCTATTCCTCTGTCAGGTCCATTGTCATCAGGTCAAAACGGTTTCCCAGAGAGGGAAGCTGCAATTCTTTTCATCCACGTGTAATTGAATTGTTGTAATCAACTTTGTTGTGCTACTAAACCCATCTCTAGTTGAAACAGGGATGGCCTTGTCCAACTTGCTGATCATAGTACCGACAAGCAATTGACGTCTTAAGAAATGAATAGATTGTCAATGCGAAAAGCCTTATGCATGCGCATGCGCCTCTATAACAATAGGCTATTTTACAGTCATGAGTTCAGTACCCTTGCCTTCAGTGGAGTGAATGTGAGGCTGAGGTTGACCTTGTTTGATATAGACCTTTTCTCTTTTCCAATGGAAATAGGCTATTTCCGAGTTCCCCCGGGCCTCTTTATCAAAACGAGGCTGAGCTCAGCCTTTGATATGAAAATGACTTTTCACTCTTATGCAAATAACACTCATTTTCAAAAGAAAAGTTGTGCACGTGGCCTTATTTTGAAAAAGAGGGTTTTCGGAAGTAAGAATTGGCCTATTAGGCAAGTTAGCATAAGAATAACATGATTTACATAAGAAAGCCGGAAGGTTTGTATCAGAAAAAGATCAACTCCTGCCCCGTTTCCTTCTATAACTGCAAAATGGGCTGTTTCAGTTAACAAAGCAAACACCTTCCTTCTAGTTCGTTTTTGCTTTTATGGGTATGTCCTATCGTTTTCCTTTCTAGTTTGTACAGTCAATTCCCCATAACTCGAACCCTCGCTTACTCGAACCTCGCGCTAACTCGAACCAAAATTCCCCTGGATTTGCTTCATACATTTAGTACAATTTTACCCGCAGTAACTCAAACCTCCGGGTAACTCGAAGTATTTTTTTTTGCCTTCAAATAATTTCTATATAAATTTACCCTCGATAACTCGAACCATGCTTTAAGCGCCTGACAAGTCGGAAGCAGTCGGAAATATTGAAATTATTTTAACAACCATGTATTCTTTGTCTTTACGTTTTTGTCAGTTCGGTCTTGTATTTATCAAGCTTTGAAGTGTGCATGTTACTTACATTCATTCCCCATCCCAATTCCTTATTTACGCTCATTTGCTCCGAACTCCTAACTCCAACTTCCGCTAACTCGAACTTTTTTCGATTTCCGTATAAGGTTCGTGTTATCGGGAGTCGACTGTAATCGGTATAGGCTACTGATGGATAAGAAAGGTTGAGGAGAATGTGCTAAAAGTAGGTGTCTCCTCTTAGCTGAAGGTTTCCCCTCTGCTAGATATTTTAGTCACACGTTAATTGACTATTTTCGAATTCCCCATAATACACTCTGTTTGCCCCCAAAATTTTGCATAAACCATTGTTTTTAAATGCTCCTGGGAGTATTGCATTTTCCCAAGAGCATTTTAAGACAATAAGTTATGCAAAATTTGGGGGGCAAACAGAGTGTATTACGGGGAATTCGAAAATAGTCAATAAGGTTTATTCAACTTTATTCAAAATTTGTCAACCACTAAGCTTCGGTTGGCACTCTGCCATAGCTTAATAGAAGGCGTGTTATCTGTTCCTCTGACTCTTCCCTACACTGTCACAGTGCACGTTTGTCTTGTGAATGTAACAAAAACTGAAAATCGTTTCCAACTACGTGATAACAACAGGTTGTTTTTTATTTCCTAATTTTTTCTCTTGCTTAGTTGCAAGGAACATTGTCTGCATCCTAACCAGTGTGTCCTGTTTACATGGGATGAGCCTTCAGCTACCAAAGAATTCGTCTGGTTTGTTAAAGGATCTAAAAATTTCATCACAACGGACTTGTCAAAGGTGGGCAACTTGGAGTATCTGCTGGTTTTTTTTGTTTTTTTTTTTTGTGGGGGAGGAGATTTTTGCATGTTCTACCACAAACTGATTTAAACCATTCAAATTGATTCATAACATGTGCAGAGTTACTGTTCCGCTGTAATTAAGCACTCTCTAAAAGACAACATTGGGAGCCAGTGTTTACTTATCATGGGAGTACTTTTGTCTATAGCTTTCTGTATCTCCTTTCTCGCCAAAATCATTTCTATACAGTAGTGATACCTCTTTAATACACGAACCAAAGAAGCGGACTGGAATATTTGCATTGTTGAGGTGTCCATCAAAAGAGGTGTTATATTTAGAGCAGTTAAAGTGCCCATCACCTAAAATTTTATATTTTTTAATGAGGTTAAATATATATTTATTTAACAGAGTTAACAACAAAGAGCGCGAGCGTGGTCAGCGGTCAGTCGTTTGGCTCAAGCGCGGTCAGCCTTGCTTGCATCGCCTCCATGTGCTCAGTACAGTGTTTTCGTGGCGGCCATTCTCTTCGTTTAGCCTTTGGATCATTCTTTTACACCCATTTCTTCCCTCCCCCCCTTAATTCTTCCACTGTTAAATCAGTGTGACGGGTGCCTGGTTCCATTGGCGTGGGGGCTCATGGCTGGAGGGCGCGGGTTTGCCAGCCATGGGGGCGTAACTCTGTCTAGGGGCTGGCCGTGCCTAAGGTGGAAGCCCCTGGACATCCTGGGCACCCACCTCCACTAGCGACGCAGTTGTTAATCTGAAAATATACCTTATTAAATTAACTTCTGCGAAAAAATTTTGCCATTTCAACAAAGCGCGATTTTTTAACCAATTTTTGAAGTCCACATTTTTGCGGTACACCCGCGCCGCTGATCACGCAAACTAGCAGACTCATATATGACGTCATGTGACGTAAATTAAGGAACTCGCATTACCTCTCCTTCACCAGGTGTACACAAAAAAGATCAATTAGAAGTAAGGATTGAATCACAATGTCTTCGCAAGAAGAAAATTTGTCTGAAACAGAAAAACCTACCAGAACTTTTAATGTTTTCCTGTCGATAAAGTCACGTGTTCCTTAAAGTACGTCATACCCCGAAAGAAGACTAAGACGAATGGTGTGCCTACATGGCGGCAAATTTGAACGTTTTTAAAAAATTCCAAAAAAATCGTCTTTGGTTCAAATCGCAAAATTTTTTCGCAGAAGTTATTTTAATAAGGTGTAGTTTCAGATAAGAAAATAAAAAATTTTAGGTGATAGGCACTTTCAACTACGTTGGCTTGGTACGTTCAATACAACAGATGTGGGTTCCAATTTAAGGGATGTCTTTTAGAAATAGCCACCAGGGGAGGTTGCCACCAAAGATTTTTATGCCCCTAGTCTTCCTAGTGTTTTTTTCTTTTACATCTCACAAAAGTCAAATCATTAAGGGTGCTGTGAGACGTGGCCTACGCTTTTTCGTCCTTAAACAAAAAGTCTATAAGGTCTAATCATCTGTACCTTCCCCCCAGCTATTTTAAGACTCTGAGCCTGAGTACTGCCTGGAATCGTATCCCAGCATAATCAGTCGGCGGTTCGACCAAATCGTGTTTGTTTGTTGGTTTTCTTGTTTGGTTTGGTGATGTTTCTTTGCGTCACGTGATCGTTTGTGTATCCCCTCTCCCCTTCGTCTATCCAAAGAGAACATGAGTCGTTAAACGACCACCGTTTCTCTATAAAGTGGTTTCACCTTTTTAACCTACACTTCCCAAACTGTTTCATGTATTATTTTCGCGAAGTAAACATTTGTATAGACAAATGCAAGTAGTGTTGCTTACAACGTGTTCATTCTTTTCTATTTTTAGTCCGGTCATAACGAATTTGAACATGATGGCAAGAAGTACTACTGGGCTGCTTTCCTGGACGGGCTTCAGAGAGTGCTTTTGATCATTGATGACTTCACGTTAGCATACAGAGCTCAAGTGGTAAGGGATTGCTTTATCCTATTACATCGATTAGTGGGGCGAAATGTTATTATCGTTCAAATAATTTTTTTTTTGCAATAACAGAGCAATTTCTCGCGCGCTGATTGGTCGACAGATATGGTCGATGATCGATGAGATTAGAGACCGTGGAAGTGACGTGGTGGCGTAATTTAATTTTCTCTCTCGCGCGCGCCCGCGGTTTTCCGAAAAAAGTTACTTCGTGTTGCTACGTGTATTAGTAAGGTGTTTCATCAAAATTGAGAAAGTTAATACTGGGTCAATTTAAAAGTATTGACTGATAATACTCTGAAAACGAGGGTGATCATTGGAAAATCGTTGGAAGAAAACGGAAATGTACAATCATAATTGTTTTTCTATTTTTCTGGGTTTCTTGCACTGTACACCAGAGGTAAAGTAAAGCTAAGTTTTTACGCGTGATTATTGTTCTCAATATCTAGCTTTAAAACTTACCGTGTCGTCTTGATATACATACATAAATGCTTTACTGAACACTTCCCTCTTCAGCGTCAATTACAAAAATGAATTCAAACATATAATATAGTAAAAAGATTGACAATACATGTTATTTAAAAATTACAAATTATTTAAAGTATCATTCCCTCCCATATGCATATATAACAATCGTCCCTCTTAACCCGAACCACCTTAACAGTTACTCTGAAATTATTAATTATTATTAATAATTATTCCCTCGCATGTTTATAACTCTCTCTCTTAAATTTGTCTAGAAGTGTCCCTCTAAGCTTATTCTAAAACTATTAACATCAATGGTTAACTTAGCATTGTTGTCTAAATTATTCCAAATGTTGACTATCCTATAGTGGAATGTTTTCTGCCCGGTAACAGACCTAAATAAAGGGATATTTAGCATCTGTGAATTTCTGGTTTTATTTCTGGTCTTACATGATCGTTCTTACCCTTTTTAGAAACGATACGCGCTGTAAAATATCTTTATTATCTTTATCTTTATTTCTTTCTTTCAAGGAACAAAAAGAGCGAACATCACAGCGTATCACTTTGGATCTTCATAGTG
The DNA here is from genome assembly GCA_964035705.1 of Porites rus. NCBI lineage: Eukaryota > Metazoa > Cnidaria > Anthozoa > Scleractinia > Poritidae > Porites > Porites rus. Next base: position 19,239,402 of record OZ037994.1, read on the forward strand.
TTGGCTTATCCCTTGTTAATGACGAGAAGAGCATTGAGGTCTCCTACATTGGAATCAGACCGTAAGTTAGTTTTTGATTCTTTCTTTTTTTATTATTCTTCTTTAGTATCGTCGTAGATCAGTTAAAGTGTGACATTTTGCTGGTTTTGAGGTTGTTACCTCAAAACCAAACGGACAACTTGAGCGCGTGTCAGACGTTTTCAAATCAAAGGAATTTTAGGTCTGAAACGAAGCTCAACCGTGAACCATGTTCAAGGCTCTAAATGGTCTCTCTCCTTCCTATCTTAGTGGTATCATTTCTTTCTGCAACCCAGTTTGCAATCTTAGAAATAAGGAAAACAAGCTACCAAACCATGAACAGGCTATCTTAAACGTAGTTTTGGGTACCAGCCTCCCGCCTAAAATATTGATTGTAAAATTAGCCAGCATTTTAAATGAGCAGGCTTACACGTAGGATCAAGGAAACTAGTAATTTTAATTATACTATTGTGATACATACTGGTGATTTTACCGTGTCAAAACATGCGTTATGTAGGTAGGTAGGTAGGTAGGTCTACTTTAAGGAGCGATCCCGCACCTATTTGAAAGATTGTTTTTGATTAGCTGGAAAAAAAATAGGGATTTTCACATGATAATGCCTCTATCCCTGAAAACAATGGAAGTGCAGATAAAAGGGGACCAGTGAAATAAGAGGTTTAGAACGGTGCGGGTCTACTGACTTTAAGTGGAATACAGCACCCTCACCCCACCACCCCCTGTCCCCCACCCCACCCCACTGAGTATGTGCTGAGAAACGCCCGGTCTCTTTGAAGAGAGCTTTAAGTGCTCTTTAAGTTCAAAAGAATGTGATGTTAATGACGAGGTGTCATATAACAGGGGTGTTGTCTGAGGTCAGCTACCATTGTTTTGTGCCTTGATAAACACCTTTGGGAGTAGACGAATACTGAATTGTAGACTATGCATATAGGAGTGATGTTATCTGGGAGGAGCAGAAGAAAAAAGGAAGGTGGAAGGCCCTGAAAATGCGGCTCTGTGATGAGCTGGAAGCCGCTTGGACAAAAATAAGACAGGATGAGGCCGTGGGAGCTTCGACTAGTTACACCTTCAAAAGTGGAGACCTGGAGGTAACTGACAATGATATTGAGACAAAAGCCTGGTTTCGATAAAATCGCTTGACAAAAATTGACTTCACAGAGTTATATTGATCTGTAAATAGTTTTATCATCATCATTATTATAATTATTATTATTATTATTATTATTATTATTGAACTGTACATAGCTTTATTTTATTTCATTTTATTTTATTACTGACATATTCTCAGATTTTTTTACTGCAGATAGATATTTTATTCTGTATCTTAGTGTTTTTGTTTTCCTGTTTTCGTTTTTTTTTGCTTATGGCAATACCTGTAAATAGCGATGCTTGCAATACTGTAATGAGTTACGTGTATTAGACCACATTGAATAAAAAAGGTTACTTACTTACTTACTTATCGTCTGAAAGGCGTGTTCGCCTCTTAGGCTATGTTCACACTATACCCGACACGAAAATCTATCGTGTATGGTATGAACACCTATACGATAAGTGGCTCTCTACTTTAGAGATGAGCGCGGCGAAGATTCGCTCCGCTACAGAAATCGCGCCGGAATTACCGTTCTTGTGTGTGAACAGAGGCCCTATCCGGTAGGGTTTTTGAGCCGGCGCAAAAGCTATCCGCTATACTGTGAACATAGCCTTAATCGTTTTTGGATCACTGGGACGCTCGAGACCATCCGGACGTTCATAGAGGAACTGGTCTAAATATGGACTTCATTCTATGTTCCAAATAGACTGCTATATTATACAACTATTCCCCGAAGGGGAGGGTGTATTAGTGGATAGATACCGAGGAGCGAAGCGTCAAGGTGTATTTCTAGTGCTATGTACTAACTTTGAGGGGGATAGTTGTTTTATTATTTACCAAAGTAGTCGGATAAAAATTTACAAAGTTTTTTTTTGTAAATGAAATACGTCCCTTAGTAAGAGCTTTGTTGACGAAAATTGTTTTGCTCTGCTTTGGGCCTCATGGCTTGTGTACTCCTTATATAACCTTTTACCTTCATCTTCTTAATCAAATCTCTCCCCTCTTTGCATATTTCTAGGTTGACTTTCATTTGATGGAGATTATACGACCCTCCCGTCGGCCCATCAGACGTTCATTCACGCCAGGGGTATCCCTTGAATACGCAGCGTCGCCGAATGAACTGGAATTTTTTGCGAAAATTAACGCGGTTCAGGTGTGTAAAGACAGCAGAAGAGGGTTGTAAGTGCGCGTAAAGAGAATCCTAGACTTCCTGTCAGTCGATCTCTCAATGCGGTCACGCAGCCAATAAGATTAAAGAACATTTGGAAAAGTATGAGAGAATCCAGGAACTGAGAAATGTAAAGACTAAAAATTGGTGATTGGTAATTGGTAATTGGTCAGTGTCAATTTTGGGTGTGATCGGACCGACACTCCACAATAATTCGCTCTAATGTCACCGCCAACCTCCCCTCCCCGAGGACATGATTTACATAACTGGGCGTTGATGATACTTGATACTAATGCTGATCCAGACCTTCAGATAACGGGGGGGGGGAGGGGGGGGGGGTCATCCAGACCTTCACCTTGAGATAAGGGGAGCGGTCTGAAAAAAAACATTTTTTCGGCCCCTCTTAGTTTGGTCTAAATATAAGGGGGGCGGGCCCCCGGGCCCCTCCCCTTGATCCGCCGGTGCTAATGTTTGTTGCCCATCTACAGATTGACAGCCAGGTACCAGATGCCACATTCCAAACTGTTCTATATCCTGTACCGCCTCCGAAATCTCTGGCTGCGGAAAATGGTAAGGGTAGACTTTAACCTTTGAAAGAGTTAACAAAAGGTCTTAAGTTGTTTAGTATGGAGTCCTCCTAACAGTACTGCAGTACTGTTGGGTCGTCATTTCAAAGTAGCTGAAAGAAAGAAATAATGTTTGCTGCTATTTGTTGCGATGTTCATTTCTCATTTATTGTAGCACCAAAGCCCTACATTGAATTGAGCCTGAGGACTAAACAGGAAGAGCATTCTCACGTGCAGGAAATAAAGTAAGTCTTTGTAATGGAGGCTCGTGTTGTGGTTTGGCATTGCATACTGCTATTTTATTCTATGCTGTGAATAATACACCCAATCAGTTTACTGGAAAGCCGTTGCATTTTTTGCTGCATACCTCAGGTTGCAATCAATGGTAATTGTTCCGAGGGCGTCAATTGAAGGGGGCGAATCGAAATATTAAGAGTAAAAACACTTCTGGGATATTCCACAGTGAACCATTCAAAAGCGGCGCTGCATAACGTAGGATTCTCCTCTGTTCCTTTACCAATAGAGCGTTTTCACATGGCGTCCCAGCGGCCATATTGGTGTTCCAAAACAATGAAAGGGCGGCCATGTTGGTGTACCAAGACAACCTTGAGGGAGTTGAACTCTTTTCTTATGTAAATGCTTTCTTTTGTTCCAATAAATTAGCATAGATGCTGGCCACGTGAGTGAAAACGCTCTCTACATCATGTAATAGAAGCAGTATTACGGAGCTTAAGCAAAGACGTTTCTGAGCGATGCACGTTAACCGGAAGTGAGACCTTCTCCCTTTTTATATACCTCGACACTAACAAATTTCTATTGATAATTTTCTTTTCCCTTATAAAGACGATTTACCCGAGAATTTGAACCAAACCACTGCCCATTGATGGAAAAAGTCTACTTCCGGTTGACGTCCGTCCCTCAAAAACGCTGTTGCTTATGCTCCGAATTAATTTGCCCAATTCATTTATGATTCCCATACCAGGTACTTCAAGGTTCTCATTCAAGAGATGGATGTCAAGGTTGATATGGGCTTTCTTATGGCACTCATGGGACTCTTTTCTTCGGACGCCATCGATCGGAGCCAAGAGGTGAGCGTGTAGTGAGAGATAGTTCCAAGCTGCCTGCTTATCCCACTGTTTTTTTTTTTGTGTAGGGGGGGCGGAAGGGGGGGCATTTCTATTTACATTGCTTCGAGAGTTGTCGTGAGGTTGATTATCCTAGCTTTTGTTTCGACGACTCCTATCGCATGGTCGTCCATTTATTGCTAGTACTTTCGTACGGCTTTTGGGATTTGCGTTTATTCCTTTTTTTCGTCAATTTTAACCAAACACAAGAAATTGTTTTTTTGCGGATATCCAAGCCGTTATCCCAGCTCTGAGAGGGAGCTGAAAACAAAGACGAAGCTTTTTTATCAACTTAGAGGTGCTTGAATACCCCATGAAGCACTCCGAGTATGTTGAAGTAGTAAAGCAAGAAAAAGATTCGTAAGATTTTGTTGTAATTTTGATCGGGTGGTGTGCATGTCATTTGAGAAGGAGAAGTCTTATTTGATCACGTCACTAATACGCTCGCACGCCACTCGGTTTGTTGTACAAGATACGATACGAGTTGCAGGCTCGTCATAACCACACCTTGGGCTACAAAATGCCCCTTTAAAAGTAACTCCATTTTCTCAGCGTTTTTTTTTGTCTGTTTGCTTGTTTATGTTTTGTTTGTTTACTTATTTTTGTATCGTGTGAAATCCGTTAAGTTGTAAAAGTATGGGGTGTTTTTATAAACGAAGTGCTGGATAGATTAATGTAAGGTAATAGAAATGATTAATTAACGGGAAAAGCCGGGTGTGAATACCTTTTACATCTAACGACGTTTTGTTTGCTTTTCAGGCTACTCAGTATTCATTAGACAAAAAGCGTGTCCATGACAAGTTAGGAGAAGCTTTCGCTGCACAGGTGTGTATTGTTGTATGTGCAAAATCAGAAAGAGTTTGACGTCAACGAACTAGCCTTAACCAGTTCTCGCAGCCGATTCTTATACCCTCAAGTTTCATTGTTCTCTATCCTATTAGTAGATGAGTTTCTGATAATTCAAATAAACAAGGCCTCTACCCCATTAGGAGCACTTTTAATGGGAAAATGAGGAAAACTTGTTCGGGCCTTTTCTAAACACTTCTAAATACTTTTTTAAGGCCTCACCAAAGCCATGCTCACCTCATCATAGTTAACTGTGCGGTCAACTTTTTTTGCCATGAGAATTTCAGTGCATATTTCTGCTTATTTTTTATTTTTATTCTTGTTTCACTAAGGCACACAGCATTCATCCCTTGAAATCAGTGTCTTATGTATTATGAAAACCAGTTCTCCTTGTAAAAATATGAATAACTTTATCCCATAGCCTTTTCGAAGTATTCGTCTTGCTTTGGTTTCAGGCCGGCTTAAGCGATGGAAGAAATTTCTTCGACTATTTCCACTTGTCACCTCTGAAGGTCAGTTAAGCTTTTTCTACGATCTTTTTTTATGGTATTCAAAATATCCACTGCAAATAAGTCGTTCATGTTTGTTTTCGTAAATAAACTTCTCTTATTCTTACCCTTCGTTAAACTTAAAATGAAGGTACCAGCAAGTCCTTGGTTCATTGTTTACAACTTTTATTATCTAGTTTAGGATATTTTTGGATACTTTTGGAACCCGTGCGTTGTTGCTAGGAAATATCGTCATTTTGAAGACCCTGGTTAATGCATGCTGCAAGTGTTCTAGTGGACTGAATGAAATGCCCACCACACAAATTTTCACTGTATAGATGTAAATGCTGTTATTGTGAATGTAGGAATTTGTCTAGTAGTCTTAGTACTTTGCCAATGCGACAAATGTCCTAATGCTGTGGTCAAAATCCAGTCTGAGAATGCAAAGTATAATTGCCTGTCAACGACCTCTTTCAAACTTGCACTGCGCTGCTTTCTCAGGAACGAACTTCGTCCCTTTTCCCGTTGTTAATTCGCAGGTTCATGTGAGCTTCTCTCAGCTGGGTGGAGCCGCTGCAGGTGAAGATAAGTCACAGACTCATATTGGCAACAGCTTTCTGAGTCTGTTGTTACAAAGCGTGGGTGTAGCAGTCACTGAGGTGCAAGATGTGGAGTTTAAGTGAGCAACTTAAATCTCTTTACCCTATTTTAAATAGAAAAGATCATCAAATTATACAGAACCTGCGGGGCCGGCGGTATCGTAAGCGCGAGCAAAGTTTTTGCAGAGGAGCTTCGAAGCCGTGCGGAGAATGGGAAGGAGACGCCGAGACGCTTTGGAATTTTCTCGTGCTTTCGGCGCTCGCTTCTCGCCGCTTCGCCGCCAGAACTCTCAGACGCGCAAAAACGATTCCGCTAGTCACACAGGCTATCAAAGAAGAGTTATCAGTTGTCTCTTGAAGCAGTCACCCTGAATTTAGATCGCGACGTTCTGTTGTTACTGCAAGTGGTCTTTAGGCAATGAGGTCGTTGAATGATTACGCTTTGTCTTTTGTAGGGTCGCCCTTGATTGGTGCATCTCAATCCTCATCGTGTTTGCGAGATAAAAAGTTGCCCCTTGGCGCTCCGCTAATGTAATATTCTCCTCTCGTGTTTTTCAACCGTAGATACACACCCAGCAGAAATTTCTTCACAGCTTTGGGCACAGAGTTATGGTTTATTTGCGAGTTGTCCATTTTGTGTAATTCTTCCAATTACTTTATTATCATCATCTTTATCTCGATTAGGTTGGTAAAAGCCGGCTAGGCAACACACCAACCACTTACAAAATAAAGAAGTAAAAATTACATGCAACAATTAGTAGAATAAAGAATAAAAAAATCGGTTAAAGTAGTTCTTGAATTCATCATGAGACGAGTTGAGACAGAACTTAACTTTAGTATTATAATAGGGACTCAGGGCTCGAAGTTAACTTTTTAGCACACTTGCAAAGTTTTGCTAGTAAGATTTTTTTCCACTAGCAAACTGGTGAGACGACTCTCAAATTCTTTTCCTTCGCTTCGGAGACATAGATGATTCTAACTCGCAAACGTTTGCTGGTGGATATTTTTCTCACTTGCAGATTATCAAAATTACTCGCATTTTGCGAGTTTGCGAGCGTTAATTTCGAGCCCTGGGACTGAATTATCCTTTTTTTCGGATTTAGTTAACTTTCGTGTGGAATACATGAGCTTTTCTCCTAAACCACTTTTTCACATGCTTTTTTTCCCATATTTATTCAGTCTACAACTACTGAAAGTAGGCTGTCGATTATTTAAGGGAATTTTAAATGTGCTTTGCATTTTTAGGCTTGCGTATTTTGAAATAGAAGACAAAGTTTACACTCAACAGCAGTTGATCCAAGTGGCTGTAAAACATTACACCAGTCAGGTAACGTTTCGGGTTGCTTTATCCCCACTTTTAACACCGACAGTTCAGTTTGATTGTCAAAATTTTCAGTAACCTCAAATATTGTGACCGTTGTTATTAGGCATTGAAGCAGATGTACGTGTTGGTACTAGGACTGGATGTTTTGGGGAATCCATTTGGTTTGATCACAGGTCTCAAAGAAGGGGCCATCGACTTCTTTTACGAGCCCTACCAGGTAAGATGTGCCTCGTTCCCAGAGTTCGCTTAGCAGGGACAAATTGGAGAGAACCCTTGGAACGAGGTTGGGTTCGAGGAAGTACAGAGCTTTAGATTCTGAGACGAGAGCCACTACGAGTACGAGATTTTCTCAATACTGAGTATCGCTCACGCGTGAACCAGCGTCATTTTGGCGGGAAAACATGATAGCTGTCGTCATTCTTCTACGACTTTTAGCGAAAATGTCGTGGTGGCGGGAACAAGTTATCAAATGTAAGAAGCTCTATCATTTTGCTATCGGGAGAGGCTTAACTTCCTTCAGTATAAATAACCGTACTAACTTTTTTGGTACAAAAAAGTAAAATGAAGCTTTCCGAGGTGTCTTTTATTGAGAACACGCGTAAAAAAACTTTAAGTTAAATCTCGTACTCGTACTAGATACTTGTTCTCGTCCTCAAATCTGAAGCTCTTTAATATTACGCGTTACACAGCTGAGCCCTGGAAGTCTGTTGACTGGTTGCTTATTATGCTCTGTAGGGTCTTATTCAAGGTCCTGGTGAATTTGCAGAAGGCCTGGCGATTGGAGCCCGGAGTCTCTTTGGACACACCGTAGGTACGTCCACTATAGCTACAATTTACGAGCTAAAACGTCCAGTAGACCTGCACCGTTCTAAACCTCTTATTTCACTGGTCCCGTTTAATCTACACTTCCATTGTTTTCAGGGATAGGGACATTGTTATGTGACAGTCCCTATTGTTTTCCCAGCTAATCAAGAACAATCTTTCAGACAGGTGCGGGATCGCCCAAAACGTCTGCAAGGCTTATAAATAGAGAGTAGGGAGCTTAAGCAGAAGCGTTTTTGAATGAAACACGTCGACCGGAAGTGGACTTTTTTCCTTTCTTGGGCAGACTTTTTGGCCAAATTTCTGGGCATTTTGTCTCAATAAGAGAAAAGACAGTAGCGTCAAGACATGTTAAAAGGGAGAAGGTATCACTTCCGGTACTTGCGGCGCTCAACTAACACCAGGGTTGTCACTAAGATTTCAAGTTGCCGGGTATTTGTTGTTAGTAGCCGGGGAAGTCGCAAGCAGTCATGAGCCGACCCCCCCCGCAACAAGAAGTTTTTTAAGTGCAACTTCTACCGTTTTCCAAAAGGCATTACCAGCCCAAAAAAGCAATCTTCATCAAGAGTGCAGCTATCATTAGCGGTTATATGATGATCACGTCTTTATTAGAGAAAACTACAACACTCTGAGACACTAAAATAATACGTTTTTACTTTACGTAAAGGCTCGTTGGAGGGTTTTTTTAGTGGCCGCCAAATGGGAATATACATGTAAACAACGGGTCTGAAAAAAATGACAGGGAGGCATCGGTCGCGTTATCCTCGCAGTCTTATCTTCACGCAGACAAGGCGCATGCTGGCCAGTGAAGTGTTAAATCACAACGATACTTTACAAATGTTAAAAATGTGGAAAGGACAATCGATTCTTATATGGTGCAAATGAATCAACATGCGCTGTAAAATCAATTGTAGATCCTCATTTAGTTATAAGTAAGAACGAAACAACTTAAGGAAAACAAAAGTAAAACTCATATTACAAATGAATTAACCCACGGAGAAGCGGAAAGAAGACAAGCGGACGATGAATGTACGAAAAAGCATCATAACATAAGGTTACTATGGTTTGTTGAAAAATAAAAGTATGATAAGGCTAAAACAAGCGTAAGGTACGAAAAATCGCGGGATAAAATATGGCAAAACTAAACTTCACAACTGGTAACATTAGTGGTCTCGAAGTTAGGAACGGAACATCACTTAACATACGGAGAAACTGACCTACGGAAAAGCGTTTAAAAGACAGGGCTAAAACTTTATAATTGACGCTGAGATGTCAAAACGAGACTCAAGGAGAAGAATGCAAAAGTAATGCTAATGCTTAACTTGCCTTTTATATATAACTTCTTGGAAGTAGAACTGAGAGGATGTGATCATGACCTGCGGACAATGATCGAACATTTCCCGTTGACCGTGCGTTATTTTATATACTCGATACCTAAAGCTAAATGTAGACCTGGTCACTTAAATGTCAATTTATTAAACATAGCAATCAGTTATAGTCTTCATCTTCAAAGCCTTCATCATAATCCTCATTATCATCAACATCAGCATCAGGGAGATTTAACGCTCGGATGAAGTCTGAACTTCTTCTGTGATGTCAACAGAGATCTGCTCAGATCTTTGATCGTGAACAAAGAGTGCAGATTCCTTTGCCACTTCTTCGACATGTTCAACACAAAGCCGACACAACGGTTGAAACTAGGGACTTTTAGCATCGACAAAGGTGACGGCAGCGAAAACGTCACTTTTAACATGAATTGGCGTTTTTTCCAACTTTGACACGTTTATTTCAATTCGCTGAAACTGGCTAACGTAGGCCAATTTCCCTGGAGTTGATTTCTTTAGGACCGCGCTCAAGTTTAGAAAGAGAAAGAAAAGTTTGTCGTCGCTTGTTTACGTCCTCCATAAAACGTAAAACTTGGTATTTTCACGTCGTAGTCGTGCAGTAACGGCAAAGAAATGTGCAAAAAAGGGTGATACACGTGCAAACTAGTTGTTTTGCTCAATAAACCTATTGCTTTTTTGACGTTCTCGTTGCCGTCGCCGTCGTCGTTGTTAAAACTCCCTACTGACATTTCGCGAACGGAGAGTTTTCGCGCGTGTGTACTAGTACCAAATCTAAGTCAGATGTCTTTTTCTGACATTTCTTAGTTTTTGCACGCGAGTGTTTCAAAATTACTTAAACCTGCTGCAGATGAAACTTGCATTTAGTTTGATGGATAGTCTTTGTGTGTTTCAAAGGTGTGCTCTTTTGGTTTAATTTAACGACGAAAGTAGCCGGGGGCCATGCTCTGAGTAGCCGGGAGAAATCCCCGGCCCCCGGCCCTTAGTGACAACCCTGTAAAACCTTTGCTTAAGCTCCCTAATTTTTCGTGAGAAACGTTTGCAAGACGGAGGTTAGTGCCGAGAGCATCTTCCATCATCTTCCTTACCTCACTAAACTTTTTTGTTGTGTTTATTTAACGGGGGAATTTGTGTTGTAGGTTTTATAAACGTGTTGCCCTGTGGCAAGGAAAGGTTACAGGTCGGCATGTATTGGTCGGAAATAGCAAGTGTTAAGGGCTTGAAACGTTACCTCTTAGTCCACAATGCAGGCTTATTTTTGAGCGGGCGGAAGCTAATTGTTTATCGTCGAAGTTACGCGGTCGCCATCTTTGATTTTACCACTGTGGAAGACGTGGGAGAGTACAAAAAGCAGCCCTTGGCGCATGGGTTTGGGAGAGATAGAAAAGTGGGGGGGGGGGGGGGGTGGAGGGGCGAAAAAAAAAAAAGAAAAAAATGACTCGCCCAACTCTTTGCTATTCTTTTGCAATTCTACATGGCCTTTACGTCAGCAGAAATATTCGCCTACTTGAAGAAAACTCCTGTAACGTAGGCTAGGTAGCAACTCCAATAGTAAACCCTGATGTCCCTTTTTTACTTCCTTGACGCAGCATCAGGGGGGTAGTTTTTAGAAAGTAAACTTCCGTTTTTGTTTGTTATCAGGTGGTGCAGCTGGCGCAGTCTCACGCATTACTGGTACGCTGGGAAAAGGTATCGCAGCACTCACAATGGACGACAAATACCAACAGGAGAGGAGACAGGCTATGGGAAAGAAGCCTGTCAATGTCAAGGAAGGACTTACCAGGGGTGGCAAGGGACTGCTCGAGGTGGGACTTTTACCAAATGTTGTTATATCCATGTTCGCGGTTAATACCGTGCTCTTTGTTTGCTAGTTATTGCATTACTATCACAGTAAAAGAGAGGAGACTATTCTGCAACTATTTCAAATTGTTTGTCTTGATCTATCTGTGTCTAGTGAAAGAGATGACCAAGTAAGCGAAATCTGAGATAGGGAAGATTCATCCTTCCAGGCTCCCATCTGCCGCTCACTCTTTTCAGCACCTTTCTGTTACCCCATTTCTAATCATGTGATGGTGCTTTAGGCAGTAGCGTCATTGGTCATCTCGAGATTTTAAATGGAGCAGACAGTTAGCTTTAATTTCAAAATGTGGATTGCCACAGTCGCTGTTTTGAAGTTGTTAGCAAGGTGATGTAGAGGGGAGGGGTAGCCCCCACCTTTTTTTCTCTGAAATTGACCTTAAATTTTAAAACATTATTATTAAATTTGTTTTGTGGAGCCTAGTGTTTCCATACAGATGCTCTCAAAGTATTTTTGACGCCATTTGAAAGACCTGTATAGCTACCAAATCTCTCGGACCCCCTCTTTACTGAATTTTTTGGATCCGCACGCCTGGCTATAGTCAACTCTCGCCTTGCGGACACCCCGCTATAACGGAAATAAACTCACTAACTCAAGTTCCCTACAGTGTCCGCTATAAAGGGAGCTGGCTGTATTTTACCAGTAACATATTGAAAAATGTGGTCTTATTGGCCGAGGATGCTTTCTTGTATAACTCACCCACTCTAGGGATTGGAAAAGAGTCACTTAGTTAGCAGGCTGTTGAATGTGTTTTTGTTGTGATTCCAGGGTGTTGTAGGCGGTGTGACTGGCATAGTCACCAAACCAATGGAAGGTCAGTAGATCCTAATGAAAGAATAATCACCTTGTTTATTGAGGCTTTTTTTATCAGTGCTATGTAACTTGTGGGTAAAGACAAGTTTTCCTTGCGTCAACTGTCAACAAATACCGTAGGAAAATGTGTTGGCCAGAGAGTTTTAAGCACGGTTAAAACAACTATTGAACCTCCAGTTTCCTTGAATTCTCACAGGGAAAATTAGGAATTTGCGGGATGTTTTGAGTACAAGTGAAACGGATGGAAAATACTAAATTTTCGAGGATTTGCCGTTTTTGTAAGATTATTGTTAAATGAGGCTTTCTTGCCATGGATCATGCCTTATTTGAGGGATACTTGTCGAAGAAGGGGTAATTAATAGATAGCTCTACGCTGAATGGAAACTTAAACTGTGAAAACAAATGTACGTCAACTTAACATTTCAAGTCCATTTCCTTTTTTGTTTGAAGAAAAAAATACCTTTCGCTCTTAAATTTTCCCAGGTTCCCCATTTTGAATAATTACCTCGCCTTTCGGTTAGTGGCCATTTTCTAGTGACGCGTGAGACTAAGTCGGTATTGTAGCGAATAGCTCTGTGGGACTTTTTTAGGAAGCTATCGCTTCTTTTATTGGCTGTTACTTGCCTAGTCCCTGTGCGGCGCCTTCCCAGGCCTTCGCGGTCAATGCATTTCGGTGACGTATCCAAGACGAACGGCCGGGAGACAAAAACTCGCTCGGACCGCGTGACCCGAAACGCATTGGCTGCGAGCTATAATGAGGCCTAGGGACTAGGCGTACGGGTTTCTGACGGCTATGTAATGCTAATGAGCCCCATTGAGGGCGAAACAGCCGTCCATGGCTGCCGCTGCCGAAGTGCTGTTGTTTTACGCGCGGCTAAGGTACTGGCCTAACCGCGGAGTTTCGTAGTGCGTGCCTCCTCGCTCAGTAACCCTAAAATTTGCCCAGTGTTGTATTCCTGAGAGTGGATAATTTTTGGGGGGGATGGGGTATGGAGACATCGACTCCGTTCTTTTCGTTAAGTGTTTTGTTGAAGTGTTTATGTTTTCTCCAGGTGCAAAGGAGGCTGGTGCAGCTGGATTTTTCAAGGGACTGGGCAAGGGTGTAGTAGGAGTGCTGGCTCGTCCAGCGGGAGGAATTGTGGACTTCGCAAGTAGCACGCTGGAAGGAATTAAGGGGTGAGTCCTAAGCGTAAGATTTATATGTATATTTTTGTTAAGATTTATATGTATTTTTTTGGACTGACTGGCATTTGTTTCTTTTCAAGTTAGTTATCGGGTTCCGAGAATGTGCAGCTCATTATGACAGTACCTTTGGGCATACTTCTCATCGTCTACTTTCTAACTGCCATGGTTTTGCAGGGTTGTCACTAAGATTTCCAGTTTGCGGGTAAATGCAACAAGTAGGCGGGGAATCAAACAGCTAGGAATTTCTTTGGGTTCTATTTTTCTTTCATTTTCCTTTAAAAGTAGCAGGGGAAGACGTTCATAGTAGCTGGGGAAATCCCCGGCCCCTGCCTCTTAATGACAGCCCTGGTTTTGATTTGTTTACTGTAGTAAAAGGACAAGAGTACAAAACAGCTTCAGCTTCTCCCAATTGTTCCCTCTTTTGAGTGACAAAGTCCAGCCTGTTCTTCTTCCAAGTTACCTTTTTTACGAAGAGACCACAGTACCCGCTTAGTATTATTTGCCTGAATCTGCGAACGGACAAGATAAAGGGAAACCAGTGTTCTCATTGGCTATCCGAGCGGGAAACTGCCCACCTACCCCTCCCCTAAGTGAGAAGTAAGTGTTAATGTTGGCTTAAGGGAGGGGTAGGTGGGCAGTTTCCCAGAAACGTATAAACTACTTAAAAAGATTGCCCTCGCTGCCCCAAGATCTTTTGACCTCCATTGTTGTTTAATGGAAATTTCTTTATTCGTTGTTGCAGTTCTGCCAGCACAGGGAGTGAAGTACGCCGACTCAGACCACCAAGATGCTTTTACGCTGATAAGGTAAGCAGAATTATCTTAGTTTATTTGCCGTTTAAAGTGGTTATGTCACGACGATATTGCTGTTTTAGGTAAACTCTGTGCTGAAGTCATAACTTAGTGCCTTTTTACCCTTACACAAAATGCTGCCGCAGAGTTATGAACAAGATATCAAAACGAAATTTTATCGGGGAGCTCTTACGACAATATTTTTTGGTTAGTTTCAATCCATGTTCATCCTTGCCATCCATTACAACAGACGACAGGAAACAGCAGTTTCAAAGCCTATATATCGGCATTTTCTTTTCGGGGAGGATCAAAGATCGGACTCGGAGACGGCGTAAATCGGGATTGAAGTTTTAAGACGGTATCGAAGTTCGTAAAGGAAGGGAAGAACTGGACCTCGTTTGTTTACGTCCTTCTTAAGACGTTGCATCAGGTAACTTCACGTCTTGATCGCACAGTCAGAGACGGCAAAGAAATGAGCCAGAGAGTGTGACGCACTCGCAAAACTTTGTTCTGCTTATGAAAACCTGTTGCTTTTTTGATCGCATTTCTACCCTTTTCGTACATCTTCATCTCCCTAATAAAAAGTTCAGCTATTGGGTCGAAAAAATGGAAACAGTTGTTGAGTGATCGTGGCGATGGCAGAAACATCCATCGCTGAAATAGACTTCAGTTCCTTCAATTCTATTTTAAGCCTGATTACTATGTAATTGCGAGGATCGTTTAAACAGGGTGCACCGGAAGTGGTGTCCTCTACCTCCAAATAAATGGTTTTTCCTCAAGGACAAGTGTGTAACCAAGCACTCTTGTCCTCCGGGCAAGTTAACAGTGACTAGGTTGGAAAGACAATTTTACGATAACTGGGGAAGTTAAGGCCCCTCAAAGCAATTCCTTTATTTTATGCGTTCGCTTTGCAGGTGATTAAGCCGTACAATGCACATGAGGCCCAAGGAAATGCAGTTCTTCAGGTAGAGTTACGCTTCCTTTTACCGTGTAACCCGAATGATCTAGTTTTATTATTATGTTTTTGCAAGTTTTAGCTTCAATGACGAGATTTGTACTAGATCTTTTACTTCTCTTAGTCGTGGTTAAAACAAAGCTGCTGCGGAATAAGGAATTACGTAGATGTAAACATGATATACAGTAAACTCTCCCTAAGACGAACACCTCTGGGACCAGCGCTAAGCATCCGTTTTAGACCTGTGTCAGTGAGAGTCAAGAATTTAAATGACTGAAGGTCTTAGGGACCAACTCCACATGTCTTTTTTTAGGAAGAACCGTGTAAGGGAGCACCTCTGTTTAGTGGATACCGCGGGTGTCTATTTAATTCTGTTTTTACTGTAATGGTTTGACAAGAGCGCTGGCTAGGCCAAAGACGGGAAGGGGCATTTGTCCTTTTTCCTCAACTCCCTGCCTACGAGGCGCACCTGTTGTCAGTCTCCTTCATATCTCAAATGCCTCTATCTAAGGGCCTGTTTACATGGAGGTGGGGGACCCCAGGTAGGTGAGGTAACTTGTGGCGGGTCACCCTACCCATCATGTAAACGTGATCCAATTGAAATGAGAGATTATATGGACAGGCGGGTTACCCTACCTAAGCGAGTTATCTCACCTACCTTGGGTCCCCTACCTCCATGTAAACAGACCCTAAATCATTCTCAAGTTGCGACCTGATGTCTGCTCCTCTGATAAGAAGACAGGAGCCTGTAAAGAATGCAGTCCTTTTCACTTTCCCATTCGTCCCTTGTAAGGCAACCCGGATTCCTGAATTTCCGGCAAGTTTTTCCTTGTGGAATCCGGAATCCTGAGCTTTGTAATTCAATCCGTAATTCAGCTCAAGGAATTCGGAATGCCCCAAATGAATTGAATCCGGAATCCAAGTTCTACTGACAAGTTATTCGGAATCCGGTACCTTGAATCCGAAATCCCCAGCGTGGAGTCCAGAATCCAAGACTGTTATGGATTTTCTTACATGGGGCCGGCGATCCCAGACATTGGCCTCAATTCAATAATTTCTAAGGTGGAAATGATTGCATGAATGGTTACTTGTCTTTCAAAACAGGAAGTGAAGAAAACTAAAGCTATTCTTGTTGACGATACTTATTTCTGCCATGCTCGTCTGAATATCAAGAAAGCACTGATTATAACGAACAAGTAAGTTCTGTCGGTAATGTGTTCATTTAAAGGCAACCCTCAATCGACCTATTAGGGATCTTCAGCAACGACAACGGCAACGGCAACGAGAATGGCAAAAAAGCAATAGGTTTAGATTTGCAAACAACTTTGCCGGTGCATCACAATTTTTTGTACTTTTCTGAGCCGTCGTTGTACGACGACAACGTGAAAGTGCCTAATTTCACGTTTTGTCGAGGATGTGAACGCAAGACAACGACTTTCGTTTTCTTTTCCTGAACTTTGATACAGTCTTTTAGAATTCAGCTCCAGAAAAATTTGCCAACATTTGACGAATTGAAGGAGTTGGAATAAGCTCGATAAAGTTTGAAGTAGTGCGAATTCACTTTTTAAGTGGCTTTTTCTCAGCTGTCGCCGTCGTTGTGGGAAAATTGTGGCGGCGGAGGATGCCAGCTTGAGCTGGCGAAGCCTACTAGAAGAAGAATGGGGCCTTATTCTTCTCGGCCGGTCCGCCGCCAAAATTTTCCCTGAACTCGCGCAAGTGAGCTTGTGGTCACGGTAGCGAGAACTTGCGACTGCAACGGGAAATTTTCAAATTTCTTTCTCTTGTTTTTTTTTTTAATGGTGGCCGTGAACACTGGACGATAATTTTCGTTTTGTTTCTCTTATCTTGGATATGGTCTTTAAGAATTGAGGTTGGGGAAAATTTCTTGCACGAGATAGAATAATGGCGATAAAACTGGAAACAACGCAAATTCGCTTTAAGCGACGTTTTCGCTGCCGTCGCCGTCGTAATTGCGCACGCTTGCTATTATTGTGTCATGAAAAGTAGCCACCAATTTGTATAATACTCTTGTCTTTCATTATGTTTAACGTACGCTGTGACGTTTTATCCGATAACAGGCACATCATAGTCGCTGGAAAAACAGAAGTTTTTGAGACTTGGGAGTGTGACTGGTTTTGTCAATTAAACGAGCTGGCCGAGGATCCAAAAACTAACGGCCAGAAACTCGTGCTTGTGGTCCCGGTAAGACCCTAGCCGTTTTTATTTGCTTGATTATTGGCGTGAGTGGTTTTGTGTATCTGGAATGACCTGAAAGTTGTTTTATGGTCCTATACGTATTATCCTATCCTTCGAAAGTATCCTAAACGCCCCGGGGGGGAGGTGTGGGATGGGTACTCCGATATAGTGGCTGGATAGTTATGTTCGCCCGATAGGATATAGTTTTTAAGGGTCTCGATCCTTAAATATGGTATCAGTTTTTCCCTTGTTGGCAATGTGTTCGTGGTTTAATTCTTAGTAAGGGTAACTAAATTTTATCAGCTAAAATCCAAGCGCGTAAATGCCCAGCTACACGCGAAATAAATCATGTTACAACCAAACAATCCCATAGATTATTGGCTGGTGTCTAAGAAGTATTATTTGTTCGTTGTTGCCTTGAATGGGGTGTCATTTTCCGGGTTTGGGCACTGAATAGGGTATTAATTTTTAATATTGTTTCATCCTTAAATAGGATCAGGGTTAAGTACCCTGTGCGGAATACACCTTTATTCAACCTTTATTCAAACATTTGTAGTCCTGCAACGGGGTTACCATCACGCAAGACGCCTAAATAAAATGAAATAAAATTAAAAGTAATGACGTTAAAACATTTTCTACAAAAGATAAAATGGATGGAAAATTCCACAGCATCAATCATTATGCAATACTAAAATTCATCAGTGACTAAAATACTCAAATAAGACTTTTTTGAAACGATCTGCGGACTTAATGTTAACAATTTCGCTTGGTAACGCATTCCAGTCCTTGACAGTCAGTCTACAAAAATAACTATTCTTGTAAGTCTCATTATTTGGCAGCAGTTCAATAAACTTGTTCAGGCTAGAGTTCCTTAAATGTCTTCTGCGCTTCATAACATAGTCTGGGAAGGCCAGGCCGCCATCACCATGAATTGCTTTGTGGAATAAGGTTAACCGCGAGATTGTTCCTCGTACCTATCCGAATTTCTTTTGATTACCCACCCCGGGCCGGAACGTAACATAATGTTACTCATGCTTATCATTTCTCTGGAATAAGCTTTTTGTCGTTGTTATTAATGTTGATTTTCTTATTTAGGAGAAAGCCAAAAAGGGTATATTCAAACGGTCAGCCTCAGCCGCCACGTCTATTTTAACACCTAGTCCGGAAGTCGCTCAGGTAAGGGACTTTCTTTGATTGTACTGTGATACGGTAAAAACCAATCAGAATACGCCCAATTTTCATCAAGCAATCAGAACTCGTTGGCATTTTTTGAAGATCGCGTCAAGAACGGGAGGAAAGAGCCCAAGCAAGTGGTGATTGGTTTTGGTGTAATCTGTGATTGGTTGACAAGTGCACAGAAATTGAAATCGACCAATCAGAACTCGAAGCCAGTGTTAAGAGATCAGACCAAGCGCGGGAAAAAAGAGCCAGAGCCGAGCAAGTGCCAATTGGTTTTAGTTTAGTCCTGATTGATCGTGAAAGTGGCGAGAAACTTTTCAGTCTATTACAAAGCTTGACAGTGGAATTCCAAAGCCATCATAAAAAAAGGCCAAAGGAAATTCCTTTGGGGAAACAAAGCGGGAGTTCTCAAGCGCACATGACAAGCTCATCTTGCCTGCTTGCGGAGCCTGCTATTTTAGAAAACAAGGTCAAGGTGATAATGTTCTTGATTCTTATCACCTTGTTGTCTAACTATTGACTTCCCGCAAGAGAGGATAAAGGGGACAGAGAAGGCATCCCCCATACACACCCTATTCCAGAGGTAATTCGTCTCGAGTTATTTTTAGAATCGGGATAAAGTTACCTCGCGCGCTGCGTGGATGTTTCGTGGAGGTTTCGCATGACTAAACGCCATGCAAAACATGTCGGGCGAAAGGCAATGAAATCGTAAAGAGATCGAGAGCATTTCTGAATATTCAAGCGAAATGAGTCGGCGCTCACCTGGAATCGCTGGACTCTTTGACAACCCGTGAAATCAGTTTAACTCGAAGTTGTCGTAACCTCAGTGCTTTAATAAAATGAGAAATTTGGCCGGTCTATTGAAACCGGTCGTTTGTACAATAAAGCAAGTAGGACGCCAAGTGTTATTTTCGTTGAATAATAAAAGACTAATAAAAGAATAAATATCAAATCAAAAATTGCTCTCTTCAAACTGTAAATTATAAATAGTCTACAAATGATCCTGAGAGAATATTCAGTGTGTTAAGGATTTCCCTGCTGTACTGTTAGCTCTAAGGGCGATTCTTTTTTAATTTCCATTTCGCTGACACCGCTTTAGTAGAAATCTCTCGTTAGTCGTTTCCGTCGACAAAACGAATAGCAATATCGCTCTCCGCGTCTTCCGCCCTTTTTTTCAGCGTCAATTCGTGAAGAACGCGTGGCTCTGAGCCTGGGTCATCCACGCAGAACACATTCGCGCTATGTGATTGGCTGTTGTCTAATCCCCCTTGGGATCTGAGGTCTTAAAAATAACTCGAGACGAATTACATATGGAATAGGGTGTGTATGGGGGATACCTTCTCTGTCCCCTTTATCCTCTCTTGCTTCCCGTTATGGCCGTGGGGAGAATGGGGGTGGGAGCCCCGGAGAATAGAGGGTGGGAAGCGGGAGAAATAGGGGGGAATAACGCAACAATGCTTACTGTTTCGCGGTCGAAATAGGGTTAACGGGAAGAAACCAAGAAAAAAGGGGAGAAAGAAGTCAGGAATGCAGGGTACGGCAGGGGGGGATTTTGGATCCCCTGTCCCCTCCCCATTTATGGTTGACAGGAGAAGGAAGGAGGTGGAGATATTGAATGCTGGCCATCCCGACACTTTCAACTCCCAAAAAGAAACACAGCAAGGAGATGATCCTTAAACGGGATGGGGATCTGTATTGATAACATGCATCGATCGGTATAAAAAGGTTGCTTGCAGAATGAGTGTTTAGTTTTTCGGGCATTCCGTTTGCAATGTAAAAAGAGTAAGACGCCTAAGAATTTTTAGCTGATCCGGAAACTTTTGACTAAATGAGCAGCAACATCTCTAAGATTTTAACCGAAATTTCAATTTTTTTCTGTGCACTTAAAAGCAGTTTTGGAATTATGGGTGATAATTGAACGAATATTTGATTTAAACGTGCTCGGTGAACTGTACCGTTTTATGTAAAGTGATGCATTGTAATTCGGCTCAATTTTAAGCCGATTTTGTCCTCAGCAAGTTTCTTCAGGCTACGAGATTGGCACAATGATTTAGTCGTAGCTTGTAAATTGGCCGTTTCTTCGGGCAGACAATTAATTTTCAGCACGTAAACCTGCCCTACGATATTTTTGTCGTTAGAAGTTTTTCCCATAGCTTAACAACTGATTGAGATTTCAAAGAAAACGAGTTACCTTTGGAGCGTCAACAGGTTAGTCAGTAGGAATCATTGATCAATCCGTGAATTTATTTTTCAATTTTCCTTGAAATGTGGATCGCTTAATTTTTCGTGAACGTGAGGAAACTTAAGGGATTATTCATGACGCGTGAAAAGTCTCAAATACTTTTGCTTGAAAGCATTTGCGAAGGGGAATAGGGGACCTTCTAGAATGTAACTTTTTTGTGAATTTTGTTATTGACAGAAGTCCAAAGATTGCCCTTAACCGTTCTAATTTCTTTCTTTTTTATTTCATAGTGGCTAGTGGATAAAATAAAAGAAGCCCGATCATAGAATCGCTCACAGTAGCACGACGAAAGTATGGATTGCAATTCTGAGGATGAGCTTACAGGCTCTTGAGGCGTTAACCATCATCGACTCATCATTGCCATGACTCACCATTGCCCACCTCATGGGTAACCTACTTTTTTGGCAGCAGAGCTGCCACGCGAAGCGAGTGGCGAAGCAGGCTACGCAGGGTATCTCATGGGGTAAAGAGAATTATCCGCAATAGACAGGATAAATTAGTAGGAAAAAGCTTCGCTGAAGGCCAATCCATGTGATGTGGAAGAGTACTCATTCTAATCTTTTTTTTAGTAATTAAAGGTAATTATTCCCAATATTTTAAATTATAAATAAAAGTTATGAATCACGGAATCTGGAAAAAAATCTTGCCTTTAGGAATATAATTAATTAAAAGGCAGGGAGAATATTCTGTCATTGTTATTTATGCGTTTCAGTTTGGTTTAAAATTTTGTAAATTGAAATAGAGGGGTGTCTGTCGTAACACTAAAAGAGACGTCAAGATTCTACGACGCGACGGCAACGAAAACGTCTAAAAACCAATAGGTTTAATAAGCAAAGGTTCATCACGCTATTTTGTACATTCCTTTGCTGTTTTTACACGACTACGACGTGATAATGGCTAACTTCGTGTTTTATGGAGAACGTAAACAAGCAACGACGGAAGTTTATTTCGCTTTCTGATCTTGAATATGGTCCCTTGCATTCAAATTCAAGAGGGTTACACGTACATGTGACAAAGTAAGTAAATGGACTAATCGCGTTAAAGACTGAGAGAACGCAAATTCATTTTTAAGTGACATTTTCGTTGCTGTCGCGTCGTTGGGTCTTAAAGTCCCTAAAGCTAGCAAGTCACTGCAACCACAGCCTTTTCCAGGCTTTCAGATAGTGAAGACATTACTAAGAGAAATTAGCAGGAAAAACAGCGAGGGGTGGGGTAGGGAGTGTCTCCCTCTCCCTCACTTCGCCTTTGTTTTTTTTCCCCCGTTCTCTCTGACCTTTCGCCGTACTACACTATCTGAACACCTGGAACAGGCTATAGCAACCACAGGGATACCAACTAAACATAACCCGAGGCAAACGCATGTTGGCGTTTCAAGCTTTGGTTTACTCTACTTGTGTCCTGATGTTTGTAATCTAGTGTTTGAAAAACAGATATATGTTTGTATGGCTTGCTATTAAGGAAGAAATCTAAAAAAATATATTTTAAGTATAACTCACTTTAAGAATTAAAGTAAATATAATTATTAAAACCTCTTGAAAATGGATAATAAAATGGACACTTTGATGTCTGTCGTTTCATTCTGTTGATCGTCATGTGACACCATTTTTCGATAGCACACGCTCAATGCAGCTAGCCGTGGCTTAGAAGATCACGGTCAGACAAAACTGGCGAGTGTAGGAGATCCTATCACCATGTTAATTTTTCGATAGCACACGCCCTATGCAGCTATCCGCGGCTAAGAAGATCATGGTCAGACAAATTTGGCGATGACGGGATCCTATCACCATGTTTTCCGAAAGCACACGCTCTATGCAGCTAGCTGCAGCTTATAAGATCATGGTCAGACAAGACTGGTGCGACGCAGGCTATAGCATCCCCTCCTATCAGACACCCTGTACCCTACTGAAATCGTCTAGACGCTGCGTGGGCCAGCTGCGACGCAGGTTAGGGGTCCTATTGCATGATAGGTTTCTGGTGTGACGATGGTCAAGTTTATAACCGCCTATGTGACTCAACTTTGCTCCAGGCCCATAGCCTGATCCAATAAAAAATAGTCTGATCGAAGTTACTGAGAATTGATATCAAAATGAATAATTTATAGATTTAGCCAGGGCTAAAAGCTTAGCCGTCGATAATATTAATAGTTTGCTCAAACAAAATATATAATCGTGTAATGCTAAGCGGCGAAGGAAAAGAGAACGATGAAAAAAACAATAGGTCTAATTGGCAAAAAAGCAACTTTGCACGTGCAGCACACTTTTTGTACATTTCTTTGCCTTTGTTTTGCACGACTACAACGTGAAACTTCCAGAAACTTCCCGGTTACTCGTTTTATGGAGGAAAGGCCACTCACTCTGCCGCTCATTTTCACCTTGGTGGCCGCTAGCATTTCTCATTTTCCCACCGCCGCTACAAAATTTTATGTTTTTCTTCCAACGAAAAAATGTCTCCTTTGTCTTTTATCTCTCCCTCTAGCTGTCTGTCGCTCTTTTTCTCGTTGAGTTTCGCTGGCCTGTCGCCTACTTTCTCTTTTTGTCTTTCACACCCTTTCTGTGCATTCCAAATTTGTGGACATAACAATAAATCTAAGCTTAATACTTTAGACAACGCGGATACAGAAACAATTTCCGCTTTCCGTTTTCGTCTTTATCGACTTTTTAGTCTGCCTCACAAGACGCGGGTGGCTATGCGATTTCCCTCCAAAATAACCTCTAGTTGCCATACCTGTATGTTGATTGAGTTATTTTACATTGGTATGTCTGTGGTCCGGACGGACGGGCGGGCGTTTGGTCATTTGACTACCAAAATTTATCGGATGCATAGGTTACCAAATAATATTACGCTTGGTACTCCGCTGCGCCCGCCTCGCGCGCGCGGGAGCTGCGCTTTGAAAATCGGCTACAAAAGGCGTTATCGTAACTCTCCAAAGAAGAACAATAGTCAAAACAAGGATGCAAATACCAACGCAGTTTTATTGCACGTGCAATTAGAGACTGAAACTCTGTACGAACAAGAAGCTGTGGGAGCGTATATTTGGGCGTCGTTGTACTAGGCTTTTGTGAAGTTTTTAAGTACATTAGGGATGTGTGAGTAGTGCAGTATCGTTGTATCAATTTTATTAGGGGTTGGTTGAGATCTGTGAAGTGGAAGGCGTGGAGTTATATTGGACGTGGATTGGTAAGATAATGACTATAGTTTGTTAGTCACTGAAACTGGTTTCTCACATAATTTATTATGAAGTAACAAAAATATTATTTTTGGAAGGTAAAGGTGATTTTACTAGTGTTGCAGTGAGGTACGTAGTTGTGGGAGTGCTAATTTGGTTATGAAGGGATAGTGTAGTTACAGTGGGCGTAGGTGTAGTTACAGGGGTCGGAGCCGGGGACGGGTTCGGGGTCTATCTTTTTTTTGAAAGAAGGGCTGTTTTAGGGTTAATATAAGGTCTAGGGCTAGGGTTGTCACTAACCCTAACCCTGACCCTAAAACGGAATTCTCTAAGACCCCGACCTCGCGTTTTACTGACACCCAGTTACATTCTGTTGAAATGAAGTGATGGTTGTGAAAGATCTTATCAATAGTCGAAAAAATACTTGTACATATTTTACATGCTGTTAGGCTTTTTGTTTAGGATTGTCTTTCGGCTATTTTTGATAATATCTGCATGGAGAGAAATAAAGGAAAGATCATTTAATTTGGAGAAGGGGGTATGAAGATGTTTGGGAACTGTGTCGGGACGGGGCTAAAATTTTGAGTGTGAGGGTTTGGAAGCTTTGAAAAATCGGTGAGGTCAAAGGGAAGGCGTGAAATATGAGAATAAAACTAACGGCCTGATTACATAAGCCGGGCTGGCTCGCTTTGCAGAGTTCCCGGCACCTCGCCTAGACTGCGAACTGCAGCCGTATTTCCGTTCGTCGCTTCTCTGCAGTTCGCATGCTACAACTCGCCTAGTTAAACGCAACAAACATCATCTTTGCCATTATATGACAATCGAGCCAGCCGGGTTAGCTAGGTTCCCTGTATTGTGATGCCCGGATCCCGGCTGGAAATTTTCCACGTAATCACGCTTTCCGGGCAGTAAAGGCGGATGAACCAAGCGAGAAACATGCACACTGCTTCCAATCTCTATATGAAAAGTGCGGGTTGACCCGGCTCATGTAATGCCGGGATAAAAGCCACCTCAGTAGAGCTAGCCAGTCCGGTAAACCGGGCCAGCCCGTGGGGTCATGTAATCAGGCCCTTTAATACTATGAGTTGATTGTCAAGCAGTATGCACGTGAAACATTTGGAATTTGCCGCTTTCGTGGTTCGTGTATGAGAGAAATCGACCTGATCTAATTAACCAAGGGTTTTAAAAATAACTCTCTCTCTCTCTGTCACGCAGTTTGCAGGTGAAGATGTTGGACTTTGCCCCTTTTACGGTTCGAACGTGAAAGAATGCAACTTGTTTACGAGTTCATTTTGTCAATACGATTTTAAGAAATCCCCTCCTTTCCGAGCATATGCAACGAAATTATGCATCATTCAGTGTTAAGAGTAATAGGCTAACATCAATTAGCTCCAATAAAAATATCAAACTGCTGAAATATTTTATACGATGGCCACTCATCGGATGTCATTCCCCTCACTGAAACAATGCCGGGCCGTACTTATCTCATGCACGATCACGGAATTTTGCGTTATTGGGTGACATTGTCTTTGGCTCTCGACAACTCAGGGCAAAAATATTGTCAAACTATTGGTTATATAAGCCAAACCCGTCAATTCCACACATAAACTCTTGGGTGTGATCCAAAGCTGTTTTAAATACCAAATATTTTTGACATATTTAGTCCCTGGATTTAATACTTCCAAATTTCGGAAAAAACCGGAGGCTTTTACGAGTGGTAAAAAATACTGTAAGCTTCAGCTTATCTTTTCCTCCAAATTGAAAATTATCCCTGCGTTGCTTTAACGTGTTTATCGCTTTTAATTCCTTCGTCCCCGCACTGTTGGGAATTGTGTTTCTTTGTTGCAAGGTTTTATGAGGTCGTAAAATGGGATCAACTACTATAGTAGAGGTTTCTTTCCGGCATGCTTTTTACCTTGTACGAGACGTTCGCGTGGCGGACATCATCCTCGGAGACCCAGGGGCAGTCAGTCGGGCCGGGAGAAAAGGCGCGACGAAAGTTTTCAAGCACAGGCGGAAGAGCCCCTGGGTACCGACTCTCTTCGGACCATTTCCAAACGGTCAAGTGAATGCTGGCTCCTGATTGGGCACAAAAAATGCTTTGTATTATTGTGTCCAATCGGCGAACAGTTTCTCGTGAGTTCTTTTCGTGAGTTCGTACACGATGGGTATTATGTCGCCACAGTTGCCCGGTTCGTTCACCAAGCTTGTGCGTACAAGGGAAACTTCCATTTTCTACTTTCCTAACCAGAAACGAAGGACCTACCGATGAGTCGAAAAACGTTTCGGATGCTATCAGCAGGAACAATTCATTTTGCACAGAGAAAATTCTGTTTCTGACGGATCACAATGTATCGTAAATAATCAGATAATAGGAAGTTTAAGATGCGGCGGCGAAGAGATAATAAAAAAGCAATAGCTTGACAAGGCAAAACAACAACTTTGCACGTGCATCACGCATTTTGCAGATTTCTTTGCCGTCACTGCACGACTACCACGTGAAGATGCCTAATTTCAGGTTTTGTGAAGGAGGTAAACAAACAATGACAAAATTTTCTTTCTCTTTATGAACTTGGATATGGTTGATAGAAAATCAGCTCCAGAAGAGTTTTGCATTTGACAAAGTAAGCGAGTTGGGATAATCACGATAGAGACTGGAAAAATGTGAATTCACTTTTCATGCGACGTTTTCGTGGCTGTCAGCTGTCGTGGAATCTTAAACTCTTTAAGATTTACGAAGGCATGATCGATGCAAGTGTGAATACCTGTTGTAAGCTCAAGCTTGTATTTTTGGAAAAGCATCTTTAGTTTTCGGGTAGACAGTGGTAGTCTTTACACTAGAGCCTAAATAAGCTAAGAAATATTTCAAGATAAGTAAATTTTAATTACTTCAAGTAAAATAAAGCTTCACACACAACCGATTCTTTTTTACTTCAGGTTATTTTCCCACGCAACAAAATTAAGATTGATTGACATGTCTCGCCTTTCTCAAAGCTCAAGAAACCGCAAAACCGCAAGTCAGCTAAGTAGGTCATAAGGATGGTTTTCAAGTCGCTTGAAACTTTCTTGAATCGTCTCAACTTTCCGACTTTAATGAGATGCAAAGCAAAGTTACTTGAGATTTTACTTAGGCCTTCACACACGAATTTTTGGTTAATTAAAACTTAGCGGCTCTTAAGTCTTACTTAACAGCCTAGTGTAAAGACAACCGACCAGTATTTTGAAATAAAGTGTTTATATCAAACTGAAAGTTTCCTGACTGCGTGCATTTGTTTGGTGCATGAGCCAGACAAGCCGTGATCGAGTCAATAGCTGTCGCGTCGTGTACGAACCCACGAAAAGAACTCAGGAGATGCTGTTTCCCGTTTGGGCACAATAATACAAAGCATTTTTTGTGCCCAATCAGGAGCCAGCATTCACTTGACCGTTTGGAAATGGTCCGGTGAGAGTCGGTACCCAGGGGCTCTTCCGCCTGTGCTTGAAAACTGACTGACTGCCCCTGGGTCTCCGAGGATGGGCGGACATTCGCGTCGCTTGGCTTGTATACTTGGCTTGTTTACGTTCGCACATATTGCGTGCCTATTGCAACTTAGAATCAAAACAGGCGAGCTCGATTTCTCTATTTGGGCGACGCCCAAATAAATATTGTCATGGAAAGGCAGTCAGTAGAGGCACAGGGAGCCCACACAATTTGCCGGTGTGTAACCGATTGTTATTTTATAGTAAATGTACTGTACTTGCCGTTTGCTTCATCTATAGCGATATATCACCAAGTATGTATTGAAATCACTGTCAGATAACCGTTGAATTACCTTACATGTGATTTTTTTGTCGTCCTTTTGCCTCAAAGCGATTTTTGAAAGCGATTTTGAAGGAATTTGTGTATGGTGAGTAACACCGTTTTTTTCGCATACTTAGCGATATATCGTTATAGCAGGAAAACCAAACGGTAAATCCTGTACATTTGCAAAAAAGTAACAATCGGTTACACACAGATGTGTGGGCTCCCTGTGGTGAAGGCTTTCAAAATGGCTGTGGTGTGCCATCTTTAGGAATGCTGACCCAGAACATTCTACATAGTTTATTTTGGGATATATAGGGGTATATAGGGTATACAGTATTACTAGGGTAAACATGTGTACACAGGATATATAGGGGTATACAGGGTATACAGTATTACTAGGGTAAGCATGTGTACACAGGATATATAGGGGTATAAAGGGTATACAGTATTACTAGGGTAAACATGGGTACACAGGATATACCAGGGTATACAAGGTATACAGTATTAGCTAGTATTACTAGGGTAAACATGTGTACACAGGATATGTAGGTGTATACAGGGTATACAGTATTACTAGGGTAAACATGTGTACACAGGATATATAGGGGTATACAGGGTATACAGTATTACTAGGGTAAGCATGGGTACACAGGATATATAAGGGTATAGAGGGTATACAGTATTACTAGGGTAAACATGGGTACACAGGATATATAGGGGTATACAAGGTATACAGTATTACTAGGGTAAACATGGGTACACAAGATATATAGGGGTATACAGGGTATACAGTATTACTAGGGTATTCATGGGTACACAGGATATACATGGGTACACAGGGTATATAGGGGTATACAAGGTATACAGTATTACTTGGGTAAACATGGGTACACAAGATATATAGGGGTATACAGGCTATACAGTACTACTAGGGTAAAAATGGGTACACAGGATATATAGGGGTATACAAGGGTATACTTGCTATAGGGAGTCTATATGGTGACTGCCATGAATTACTTGCCGATATTTACAAACGTCGTTCCTAGTACTCCTCGGCTGGTCCTTCGCCAAAATGGCGGCACCCAGTGAAAAGCCGTTTAAAGATTTGACCATGGAAGAAATTGCCGATTTACTTAAAGGTGAACCTAGTGAGAGCACCCAAAGATCAACAAAAAGAAGTCGCTTGATGTTTGATGCCTATCTTCAGGAGAAAGGCGTTCAAAATCCAACGACAGCCGAGGAATTGGCGAGTATTTTGAGAACATTTTACGCCGAGGCGAGGAGGAGAGATGGAAATTTATATACTAAAGCTTCGCTTGCTGACATCAGATGTGGACTGATGAGACACTTTAAGCAAGAACTTAATGTCGACATTACAAAGGACGTGGAATTTAGCGAAGCCAACCGAGTTTATGAAACAAAATGCGCAGAATTGAAGAAATACTTTGGATTTGAGAGAGGACCTTCCAGACCTCCTTCAATTGCCGACGAAGACATAAAGAAGTTATACCTTAGCGGTATCTTCAGCACAAAAAATCCTACAACTCTACAAAACAAGGTATTCTTTGAAATAATGCTGTTTTTTTTCTGTCCTCGTGGCTCGCAACTTAATCTGCGCCGACTAAAAAAGAATGACTTTGAAGTTAAAATCAACTCGCATGGCAAACGTTGTGTAGTGAAAACAACTGATCACAGAACAGACAACCTTCAAGCTGGAGAGGAAGGGATAATGATAGCAATCGATGGTCCCTTTTGCCCCGTTTTTTCCTTTGAAAAATATTTGAGTCACTTGAATCCATTCAATGAGTTCCTTTTTCAGCGACCAAAGTCATGTGGTGACGGGCTAGTTTGGTATGACAACATCGCTGTCGGTGAGAACACTCTGAAAAAGAAGATGCAAGTTATCTCACAACAAGCGGATTTGTCAACAATATACTCAAATTATTCAATAAAGTTGATGACTAGTACTATGCTTGACCTGCCAGTGAGCGACCAAAGAAATGAGAGCAGCAACAGCAAAACAGATTTCACATTCACACGAACATCTAGGCGATCACGTTTCACGAAATCGAATGATCATTGAACATCTAGGTTTTCATGGCCCTCTTAACCTGCTTTGGACTCCTTCACAGTATTTCTTTGCGTCATCTTGCAATGCTCCTGGTCAATGTGGTTAGATT
Organism: Porites rus; assembly: GCA_964035705.1. NCBI lineage: Eukaryota > Metazoa > Cnidaria > Anthozoa > Scleractinia > Poritidae > Porites > Porites rus. Next base: position 19,269,157 of record OZ037994.1, read on the forward strand.
CTTAGCAGCTGTTTGTGGAAAAAGACATTGTTTGGTAACCCAAAAAAGTGGCTGCACAGGAGACTAAACCTTCTTGGAACATTTGTATTATTGACTGCTAGGCTGACTACAGAATTGGTGCTTGCAGTTTATCTCCACTTCCAAACTGTCATTATCAAGGGAAACCAGTCGTTTCGATACAAATTTGTTTTGACACAAGTCATTTCTATACGAACTCAAGCAGTGAAATTGCTCAAAAAATCTAATCACTTCAAGTACAGTTTGCGCCTGAACAAGAAAAACATTTCGGGAAATTATTCTTCATTCTTTGAGTCAAGTGCGCGAAACTATTTACAACTCGATTGAACAAATTTTTATCAAATAAATTGTACCGAAACAACTCTGTATTGCAACCACTGTATACCTTATCAAGTCAACAATGTTTGTACTCATGGAGCCTTTGGCTTGTCAGGCTTTCCACTTGACCTGTCTGGGAGGAATGTGTCACATGCTGAAGGGATGTGTTTTTAGGTTGCAACAAGCTCTTGGGTTCCGCATAATGAGAAATTTTGCCAGATACTGTGCTGTGAATAGATATGTAAAATAATGTTCAATAATAACATGTTGTTACTGTTACTGTGGTTTCAGAAATACTTGTCTCGCAGAACATCACAAAAGCTTGGGGAATGGAATGGCCAACAGTGTAAGATGAAAGGGGAAAACAACAAGCGAAAAAAAGAACCAAAAAATAATAAAAAAAGGGGAAGAAAAAATGTTACTTCACCTGGAAATCAGGGATGAAATGCACTATTTGGTGGTAAAAAACCAAACCTGTCCACAACATTGTCTCAAGTTGAGCACTTGGCTTGCTTTTGATGCCAATGGCAAATAAAAGCTCCCAATGTTTGAATATTTGGTTATTTTCTTAGCATGAGTACATTCCTCCTCTCAAAAAAAAGGTACGCATGCTACATCTTTCAAATACATGCCGGTTCTTATTTTCTGAAGAAAAAAAAACATGATAGCTAAGAGTATTTATTTTCAAAACATTTCACTGTTCCTTGGCAGTTTCTAGGCTGTTTCAGGCATTAAGTAGACTGCTCCGGGCATTCAGATAGTAAAGAAATGGTGAGGCAAAGTTTGTTGTCAGTGCAGAAGCTATTCACATGACTGAAAAGCTCCCTTCACTTATCATTGTTATTGCAGTTGCGAAAGGGGGTAAATCTACAGCACTCAACTTTATTTTACACAGCATAAGCTACGATGGGATCGCTGACACTGAACAGGTTGAAGAAATATTCGAAATGGGAAATACTATGGGTGCAACAAAGCGTGGAGTATGGATCTCAGACGTGCAAATCAATGGTGGAAATGACAGATGGCAAAGTCTAATCATATTGGACATGGAAGGTACAGATCTCAGGCCTACTCTGGGACCTTAAGTCGCATAAAATTGGCAGGTTGCCTGTAGTTGTCTTAAGTCACTTTAAATCATTATAATCTTTATGAGGTTCAAATTGCCTCTTAGTTATTACTTTCCTAACTAGTTTTCTATTTCCAGAATGCATGACTTCTCAATAATATTAGTGACAGACCCACCCCACCCCCGCCCCCACAAAAAACTCCCACAGTGACTTAAGACCATATTATTCATTCAAAATATTTCTCCGTTTCTGATTGGCTAAAAGCACATGTATAATTCACCATAACCACCTATTGATGACCAAATTTGGAAGAATTTTGCAGGTAATCAACCAATGATCTCAAAAGTGCAGCACAGCTGCAGGTTAATGCACTGTTAACCGAGAAGACCTGGGGACGAGGTTGAGTTGTTTTGGTTGTGAAAACTAAAATGGCGGATATTTCACTCGTTTTAGGGACCAGGCGAAATAATGGCCAAAAACATGGCAAGAACAGCAAGAAGACAACTCGAAGAGCGAGATCTGCTATTTGGGGAACATTGGTGGAGCTAAACAACCCTTAACGTGCACTATCGAAGATGAACTTAACGTCAATGGAGGTAAGCATGTTTTAGCTATGTTTTTAAACTAGGAATTATTTTGAACAAATAATAAAAAAATTATTGAATTCGGCTTTCATATATGAAGAATTATGGAGATCTTGGGGGGTGTTATCTAGCCTGCTTGATCTCCATAATTCGTCTTATGATACTCAGCCTCATTCATTAATTGTTCATTAATTTCTTCTACAGCCCTCTAATTTATGCATTGAATTACTTTAGGCAATTTAATACACCTAATAAATTGCTGTAAGCAATACAAGAATAATCATTCCTGTATTGTTTATGTAAATTTTAAATGACAATATATGGTACACAACTTCATCTGGTGACTTGTACGGGTATTTTATTTATTTCATTGGGGAGGTTTGTCTTGTATTTCCAAGTAAAAGTGTTGTTAAAAAGGCATTCAACGGTTCAAGATCTAGCTAAATTATATTAAACAGCGTGCAAAGAGAGTTGACAGAGTAGTGTCCAGGCAATAGCCCTGGGGTACTGGATTTTATGATTGGTCCATCGAACTGTGTCTTTAACTTGCCTGGCTGGCAAGTAAAGTTTTTTTAGGGAATGCAGATTACAGAAGGACTGTAATCAATCCCATTCATAAAAAATAATAATAATAATAATAATAATAATAATAATAATAATAATAATAATAATAATAATTGGGGTAGTCAAAATGGCTTTCAGGCTAGTGCATGCTAGGTACATGTACAGCTTGCCTGAATAGCAAGCTGTAACAAAGCTGACTTTCTTTGCACCTTGAACAAAATATTATAATTAAAAAAAGTGAAAGTCTCTTTTCTACTGCTTTGTGAGAGTTCATCAAAACCATTCCAAAAACATCAGAGAAAGACATTCCAGGTAACTAAGATCAAAACAGGTAGGTTGCACGGAGATAACGAAAAAAAAACAATAGAGAGGAGAGGTCGTTACGTCACGTTGCCACGGTAGCAAAATTTTGGATGACAACAAACTGAAAAAGTCACTTAAAAGTCTATTCGCACTATTTCAAACTTCACCGATCTTATTCAATTTCATTTAATTTGGCAAATCTTGGCGAAATTTTCTCTGGGACCATATCTATTGTTATCTAAGTTTAGAAAAAGAAAGCGACAATTTTTTTGTTGTGTTTACCTACTCCATAAAGTGGGCTCGTGAAGTTAGGAAGTTCCATGTCGTAGTGGTGCAACGACGGCAAAGAAATGTACAAAACAGCGTGATACACGTGATAAATTGTTGTTTGTTATTATAAATATATTATTTTTTGCCGTTCTCCTTGCCGTCGCCATCGTTGTTGGTTTTGTTGTCATCCAGAAATAGTGCTACCATGATAACGTGACGTCACACTTCTCCTCTCTATTATTGCCACCACAAGATTAATCTTTTCTGGTAAGGAGGGCAAACAAGTTAAAGCCCAAATGTCTATCGAAAAAAGTGTCCATGTAAATTACCGAACTTAAGCTTAATCGTTAGCCAGATTTTAAGAGCAACCAATAATAAGTCATTTCTCCAGCACACAACCTCTGATCTGTATTTACTGTCGAATTATATCCATCTATCAGTGACAGAAGTACAATAACTCTTATAAACTTGAACACTTAGCTTAGCTTGTACAGTCGTCTCTTTGGGTCTTCCCTTCCAGATGGATATAAATTCAAGCTTTGTACATCGAAGGTGCGTAAAACTGCGCTTTGTTTATGTTGTCGTGTCCCTGCCAAGCGATTTGATGTAATTGACCATTATGCACCTCTCTCCTTCACTATATGGCCTACTCAAAGCAGTGTGTTTTGGTCACGTGACTAGCTGGTCCGGAGAAGGGGAGGGGGCGGGGCCGAGAAACAATGGAAATTAGCTTTCGAAAAATGGCGGATACAAATGCGCTTTTGTTAGTCTCGCTTGCGTAATCAGCGAGACTCATAATCTGCGACGCGTTTTTCGCCCCAGGGGGAGTGGACTACCCCCTTATATAGGCTATATAGGTATGTGCGGCGCTAAAGGGTATGGTTTTTTAGCCGTTTTGGTCTGAAATAGGGTATCAATTTCGACCATTTTCCTCTGAAATAGGGTACGGTTTAGCACTCTAGGTCTTGAATTGGGTATGTTTTTAGAAGAAGCTACTTCTTCATCATTTGGCGATAAGACCATTTCCCTTTTAGTGTTTACGCCAACCGTGTATTTGCCGTAACAGCTTGTCACGCGCCGGGCTCCAGGGCTTCAGGTCTGAAACAGAGTAGAGAAAATCACAAATTTTGTCTGAAATAGGCAAAGGGTTTCAGGAAACGTGCCGCACAACCCCACCCAATTTTTCTGGAAGTACCCCCGGGGGTTTTCGTCGTATTTTATTCACAAATGGGGGGTCATTGTGCCAGGCGTTCCTTGCGGAGACCGTGGAAACTGGGACTTAGAATCGTTGCGCGATCGAAGCCACGCATTTTTTGCGAAGAAAGCTTAGGAAAGAATAATTTAGAACTTTTCCGAAACGTGTCGGTCCACGAATTCTAACAGCGATGGTTGGGTCTTCTAAACGTTCATTGCATGCAAATTGGGTCTTGTGATGAGCATGCGATTATTTTCGGCGATGATTGAAATGACGTGCCATGTAAATCACTTTTTTGTTCTCTGGAAATGACGTAATTTCTCTGGAATCGAGGCCTTGAATTTTTGTTGTATTTATATACGCATATAGCCTGCGACCGCAGGCGTGTTTCCGGTCGTCGCTAACGCGCGTACGAAATCAATTCAAAAACAAGTAAAAAGTATCGACGTCGATAAAGTAGGAAGTAAAAAAACCTTTAGCGAGTAAATCCTGTTTCGTGTAGAATAAATCGCCTCCTCGTTTCTCGATCTAATCACCAAGCAAGCGAGTCTGACCCGCTATAAGTGCGTTCTTGTTGTTGTCAATTGTACGTTGCGTTTTCGTTTGAAGGTCTCCTTTTAAATGGAAATTTCCGAGATAATAATGGAAACGTTTACACTTGGTACTGCCATCGGTTTAAACACGACGCATAATGCTTCACTTTATGCATCAGTCAATTCCAGCTGCGCCCAGACCCCCCCCCCCCCTCCCCCGGCTACTGCGGGGCATTTTCCCGCCTTGTCAGTCCCCGGGTGGGGCATTTGCAAATTTTGTGCTGCCCGGGGGCCGGGCATTTGCCAACCCCGGGGCCAATCCCGAGGTATTGACATGCAAGCGGTTTCCTATCAGAATATAACTACACACAGAGGATTTCACTGGGAGAGAAAGAGGATTGGCTCGTCTGTCAAGGACAGGAAAAATTTGAAGAAGGTTGTAAAGGCATGTTCTTGATTTTATGTATGCATTTCTTCATTGCTTATCGAGCGAGAATTACAGGGCGAAATCGGGAGCTACCGACGTAAATCGACGTGTTTTGGTTATTGAATCAAATTTCTGTTGATATTATTTAAAAACCATTCTTTCCTCTTCATAAACCTATTCATAACATAAAACTTTACAGCGCTCTATAATTTTAATGTCAATAATTTTACATCAATACTAAAATTATAAACTGGTGCATGTCGTCGCGGCATGAAGTCTTAATTAGAATCCTAGCGCTATTACAAAGCAAGACGTCAATTGAAACAAAAAATCGCACATTGAAATGCTTAAAACGGCAATATTCGACTGTGCGATCAATGAAAAATGTTGCAGTGCTTGCGGAGGACGGGGCATTTGCCCTCTTTTCTCGTCCCCACCCTGGGGGATTTGACAGCTCAAGAGTACTACTGCCACGTGGAACAGAGCGAGGTTTGTTGAAGCTAAACTTAGTTGTTTCTGCTGGTATATATGTACTCATGAAATGAACCCGGCTGGAAAGTTTCCAAAGCGACCATGGGAAGAGAGTACGGTTCACTAGCGAAGCAAGTAGTTGAAAGTATTTGAGTGTTTTGTTTGACTGAGACAGGAAGGAGCAATATATACGGCGAGAACGACCAACTATATTTTGAATGCAATTGGAAAATCACCCTCTTTCCCAAACGTGTGAGGACAAACATTGGCAGAGCAACTGCCAAGACATACAATGGGGATCGTCATTTCCATAATGTGCAATATCGATAAGTGATTTTAAATGTTTTAAATTAATTACTTTAATGTTTGTTGTGAAATTTTGAAAAAAAGACACTTGTCAATATAAAGTTTTTGCTACAAACCATCTTACAGTATTTTACAGAGATGCATTGAAATACTGTCTTTTAGGGTTTTATTTTTTGGAAAAAGAAATGCAGGAAACATTGATTTTTTATATTGGAAAATAATGCATTTAAAGGCTAAGAGTAAATTTACCCGTTTGGTCTTCGTGGAGTGGAATGGGTTTGGAATCAAGGTGCTCGAGAGGCTGGGACTGAGTGGTAAAGGATCAGGCGTGACTGCACAGGAAGTAGAGTTGCTGTATCCATAGGCTTTGACCGAAGGGTATGATAAGTACAAAAGGGTCGACTACTCTGCTTTGGGGTTGTTTATCTGGGCGAACAAACTGATCTATTAACATGTTAATATAACACTGTCTTAGAATTGAACACTCTACAGCCGGTACAGCCGATAGTCAGGCGAGTTGAGCAAATGCTGAATTACTCGTAGATCTACTTCATTAGTAAAGCGGTTATATGTAACTAGTAAAGTAGTTATCCCGAGCGAAGCTCGGCGCGAAGCGCCGAGAGCGCAGCGACTTTATAATCTCGTCGCGCGCGCAGTCTGCTAACCGCGCGTGGTCTTAGGTAGCTGCAAAATTGGATGCGTTATCAATCTTTTCATGGATATATATTCTTGGTGTCCGCCAATGACGTCATGGAGCATTTTGCGTTTCCAGGAAACATAAACTTTGCCGCCGATGACCAAGGCGCATTCATGTATTATTCATGAAAGGCTGTTGTGTTTACTCATCGTCTGTGAAACAATGTTTGCCATCAGTGAATCACGAACAATTTCCCATCCAAATGGCCAAATGACACAGAACTGCAATGCCAAATGTACCCAGTTTTTTTTCCACAACCTTTGGGTGGCCTTATACTCACTCATATAATTAATACTACTGTTTTGAGTTCTCCACTGCTCTTTGTTAGCCTCAAATGTGAGAGCAAAACCGGTGGGATTTTAAGACAATTGCATCGTTCATTTGTATACATTCCTCACTAATGTCGTTATTCGTCATTAGCACGGGTTGTCACTTATTCTAAAGAATATATTACATCATACATGCTATTGAGGCTAACACATGCAGAGCAACAGACAACTTGAAACTGGAGTATTACTGAGACAATGTAATTATGAGGCCAATACATGCACATAAATTGAATATTGCATGTTGTATTCTAGTGTTTTTTAATCATGATGATCACTACTTTTGCCAGCTAGGATCAGGAATTGATGCATGTAAAACTAAAAAGGTTAGAGAGCGTTTTAGGATCAAATATTAAAGTTTATTTCCTTGGTTCTTTTGAAAAAACTGATTAGGTTTAGTCACACCTCTATCGTAGAAGCCCAAGGGTATAGAAGCCTTAAGTATGTGAAGCGAAACATATAATATAATCAGCCGTAGTGTAAGAATGTTACACTATTTTAATTGAGTTTACGAATTACATGTTGAAAAAATAGCTCATATGTCAGTGGTGTGAGCGTATGTATCTTTGTGGCTTTGTGGCTTTGTCTGTTCAGATGTGTGTTGCACGGGCCAATAAGCTTAAAGGAACTATGAGTTGATTCTTAGGAACCAATGAGATCTTGGCATCTTAACATGACATTGCTAAAGGTCAAAAAAGGGAAATTTGAGACTGCCATCTTGATTCTTCACAATGTATCCGTCTTTTATTACGGCTACAAGGGTTTAGAAGCATTACATTTACATATCCTCATGATTCAAACGCTGTATATGTTTAAGGGTTCATATTTTAGTGTGGGTGCTGCTTCAAGACATTTCTGACCTAATCCGGCTATGGCGGACAGTGCAACGCACGTATAGATCGTTTTCACTGTCATGCACCAAAAATATGAATTGGAAACCGTCCAGTGGAAGAAGTCAAGAAAATGAAATGTTATAAAAGGCTAATATATAAACAATTCGTCCAAGTCGGAGGTCTTTGCGGCCCACAGTTTCTGAGTTATTTGCCGAAACGTTTCACGCACCTTTGCAGAGCTTTGTATGGAGACGCCATATTGGTGTACGGTTTTGGTGCACCAATATGGCTTCCGGAATTCAACAAAACTTCTGGAGTTCACGTTTTCAGAAAATCAAGAGGAGAGACATTTTATTCCACGAGACAGCATTCCTATTTTGATGTCACGCACTGTGAAAACTCGGAAGTTCAAATGGCTGTATTTTCGAAATGAAACATGCTACGGAAATGGAGACTTGTACAAAGATTTACTTTTTGTCTATCTTCAACCTAGTGTGAATAAGAATTCGTAAAACCTCGTTATTTTGACTTTACAATCTGATGACGTCACTGTGAAAACCATCTATTTCATAATTCAGGAGTTCTGTTTCACCTACTTCAAGGCAGTGTATGAAAGATCATATATTTTCAAAGTTCTTCAAATGAAACAATAATTGGTATTTAGATATGGACTTTCATTCGAAAGTATGTGGTCTGTAAATTGTGGTTTCAGAAGTTTGAAAGACAGCTTGTTTTTGTTTTTTTTTGAAAGCTGTACCGAGATGCGAGGAAATGCGTGTACGTTAGGTTTACGCCGTCAAAACGGCCGTTATTCTTCTGAAAAGTATCTGTGAATTCGTGTTTAATAGGGCTCGATCAACTTTACACAGGTCGTGCTGGCGGAAGTTCTAGGGAAAAGCCTTTGCATAAAATATTATCGAGGCTTTCGTAATGTTTTTCCCGTGGCGTAGTGGTAACCAAACCTGGCGCGTTGAAGGTCCCGAGTTCTTTTCCGGCTAGAACATATTTTTTCTTTTCCTCTTCTTCTTTTTTTCTTTCTATTTCTTTCCCTGCGATTCACGTATTTCTAGTTTTAACCAAATTTTTGTTAAGCCCGGGCTTAATGGCTTAAAGGCAGCTGCGCAACTGGTGTTAAAATGAAATGAAACATTTTTTCTAAATTTGGTCAACACCAGAAGCCGCTAACTGGCTTTAAAGAATAACCGGTGGGTTTAAAGACCAATCAGAGAAAGAGAAATATTTGAAAGCCTTATGATAGGAGATCATTTTGAATTTCGGCCAATACAGTTGAACTCTGTTAATACGGTCACCAATGGGTCAAAAAAAAATTGGCCGTATTAACGAGGGTTTTTGTTTCAAGAAAATGAATGGCGGTTTTGCCAGGCGGCCAAAAAAAGTGGCCGTAATAACGAGGTGGCCGTAAGGCGGGGTTTCGCTGTATCTATTTCCAGCTTTTGACAGGTCCTGAAAGCACCACATTATATTAAAAAAGACGCTATGGGAGCGTGCACTTCGGCGTTGTGGTTGTGGATTAATTGTGAATGCGGAGGAATAATAAGAAATGATATTTTTCCGGATACCCTTCCATACAAATACCCCCTACTTTTGTCCTTGTGTGTAACAGACATCTTAAGTTCTTCACCGGAAGTCTGCTAGGTGAATGACCGCGTAGCTGTAACCCAATTCGATTATAATTTCTGTAATGAATAAATTGCGCACGACGAGATCTGTACAGTACCGCAAATGAACCCTGGCGACAATTGATCCCCAGATAGAAAATGATCCCTAGAATGGACCGCAAATGATCCTCGACCGCAAGTGATCCCGAGAAGAAAATTTGGAATAGCTTGAACTCAAGTTAATGGATCATCGCGTCAAGTTTATTATCATTACAAATAGAATATTCAACAGAACAAATTTTGTTTCACATGCAAATGAATGTATAATAAAAAAAAGGAAAGTGACTGAAAAAAATCCATTTAAAGCTTTTTCAATCAAAGAAACACAAATACACCTTTCAGTAAACTGAATAAGACTTCAAGATGCCTTAGTGAAAGAGATAATAATAATAATAATAATAATAATAAAGTAATAATTAAGTCTTTATTCATCAAAAGATAAAAACACCTACCTTTTGTTACAAGTAAGCGTAAGAAATTTTAAGAACGTAAAAGGTAAGAATTAAAAAAAATCTAGTATATTACATAGCTAATTTTAAGAAGATTTTTCTCAAATTCGATCTACAGGATACTGCCGAAGAACTTGAAAAAATAATATTTTTTAATATCGCGAAAGTCCTTGGAACCGAAATTTAGTCCTATGGACCGACCCAAGATAATTACTTACTCTATTGCGACCCCTCTTACAATAATTTCCGCTTACCCGTGCCATCGTTCATCCCCTGATTTTGTGTCTTTGTCACTGTCTCTCCAACAACAAAAGTACAAAAAATGAATACACAAGTTAGTCAGGCTAGTATCGACGGCGACCTTATAACTAGCCTCGACATGTTGATGAGTTTTAGTTTTTAGTTGCTAGTCAGTTGTTTTTCGAATTAAACCGAAAACCTGTTCAGAGCGATAAACATGTTTCCATGTTCCCGCATTTTGACATTTGTTTATATTACTTGTTGTTCCGGGTTCCGTATGTATGAATGTCAGACTGTTAATCACATTCTGTAGACTCAAAAGAAACTACAGGTGTCCCAAATTTCAGGCGTTATAACTTTTGATCAAAACTTTATTCTTGCATGAAATTTTTAGAAGGTGTTTATTGCTCTATCGAGTGCATGGTGTTCAGAATTTCAGTAACCGGCATTCCCCCTTGGTTATTTTATCACATTCTGTAGCCGTTGCAGCATGGAGTGGGATACAGCATGTAGAGCCACAGATGACTCTATTTTAAGCTTTTTTATCACCTGGTACGCAGGAGCCACTTCTCCACTTTGACCCCCCCGGAACAACATTCTTTTTCCCCTCAAAGCGTTTAGGCAACTGGAAAATATATACTTTAAGCATTCATCCAAAAAAGATAATCATCCCAGCCCCTATTCACAGTAACGCTTTTGTACCTCTTTACAAATTTGAGACGAGCTGATCGTTGTTTTGCAGACTAAGCAGAGGTTTTGTTGCCATCTCACGGGCCTCTAACCTTCGCTTTTCATGAAACTGCTCTAGACATGGCTTGCAAACTATTGTGAGAGCTATCTCGTCTAGTTGTCTCTTTTGTATCTAACCTTCCTCAAAACTATTTTAGCCGATTTATTGAGGACTATCAGTCTTCCCCTTCTTTTTTTATCTTCAAAACCTTCATTTCTCCATGACTATTTCACCACCGAAAATTCGGATTTTTCCATTTTTTTATCTGTTATTTCTACTGATAAGCCGGTAAATCGAAGCAAACATGCTTATGCTCTCACGCAGCTGAACGTTTTTGCGTTTAGAGGTTTTTTTCTTTCATGATATTCCCAAAAAACAAGGAAGGAGTTTGAGCAAATGGGGCTACAAAATACAAAAAATATGTGGCGGGAAAATGTACTCGCGCACGCGCACCTTGGAGCGGAAGTACACAAATATCGAATATTAGAGTCACAAGATGGCACAACAAGTATAAAATATTAAATTTTATTGAAAGACACAACTTTTGCTTAAGCGATTTGCTTACCAATTCCAATCTTACTACATTACAGTCTTATAAAGTAGAGGAACGAACTTTTGGGACACCCTGTAAAATGTTTTGAAAATAAATACTTGAGAACACGAAATTTACTAGTCCTTAAATTTCCTGTTATGTAGAAGGTGCCAGACTTTCTATTTCCAGACAATTTCAGCTCTTCGGCGTTAAAATAAGAGCCGGACAAGTTATTAATACTGCTACTCTGTTTCCTGCCTAACGTCCTTTCACAGCAGCAAAACATGGGAACTTACTAGAAAAAATTGTCAAAAGAAGCAGAATGGTTTAAATTATGGTTTTATTCATTTCACCGTTTTACGCTTTGTTCTAGTACTCAGCACCTTTCATCATCCAAGTCTAAAATCCATTCCATTCCTCCACTTTTCACGGGATCTTTTTCGGTGGACAGTGGGGATCATTCAGCTGATCATTTGCGGTACAGTACAGATCGATCTCAGTTCCACTTCTTTTATTTCCTCTACAACTAGGAGTAATCGGAGCTTAGACAGTTAACTCGTCTGCGAAGTGAGACGCACTGAAAATTGCTTTAACTTGCATCTCGATTTCGCTCGAATTTTGAAGGTACTAGCCCAATTGGCTTCAATGTTTTCCGTAAAATACTTTTGCAGTCAATATTTCCAGCCAGAATAATAATAAGAACAAGAATAAATCAAAGAACTCGAAGATATCTCGAACTAATTTCGAAGCAACTTCAGGACATCCGAATGCAACTTTGAAACATTCCTGAGCCGCGCGAATCCTTTACTTCGCGATCCGCCGAAGTAACTAGCTTTCGGATTCCACAAGCAAAAATTTCCCGGAATTCGGATGACCTCTCATGAGGCGATCACGCGACTTTTAAGACTATCAAATAACCTCGTTTGTGAGACAGTGAATCTTCTTCCTTCTGCTTAAGGCAGTAATCCCGTGAAGGTGCTGTTTAAAGGGTAAGTACTACTCCTTATATGATTGGGTGTGTTCGCTATATTTTGTATCGATATGAAATTAAGTACAATTCTACGGTCAGTTCTAGTGAACAGTTTAGTAGAAGCGAGTTGATTAACGGACCTTTTTCAGGCTTAATGTATATGAAGGGGTCTTTGGTGTAGAGACTTGCAGCTTCGTGGAAGTTTAATTTGTTTACATTCAGCAAAGTTTACTGAAAGATGCATTATCTGTCATTGCATGTACTGCAGCTTTCTATTCTTTGTATAAACTTTTAAATTTGTTCTGATAGTAATCAAGTCAGGAAACTGAGTTCCGTGTTTGTGCGTAATTCTCTTAGCTTAGAATTGATAAGTAAAAATCCAAGAAAAGCATATTCTCGGTTTTCACATAACGTCACCAAAATTCAAACTTAGGGAATTATTGATTCTCCTGATTTTCTACTTTCATAAGGTATTACAGCAGCTCAACACCTTTTTTCATTCTAATTTTTGGTTCCAAAGGGTTCTTCGTTTTGCGACTCAGGACGCTTGAATTTCCATACTTTTGCGTGACGCGGCATTTAGCTGGCGGCCGGGAAAGCTCTTATTTAGGTTAAAAATGTTAGCGATTTTTGGCGTTTTTGGTATCTAAACATTCCTTGTTTCGTTTAATAAAATCACTTTGAGATCCTCAAGCAATGAATTCACGCATTTGTAGAAAAGCCCAAAGACAGATGTTTCCGCTGATTTCCGGGGCGATGTTTGTGCCCCTCAAAGGGACATACAAACCTTATAAATTTGGGTAAAACGTTTTTCCTAATATCCCACATATGAAATATCGCACACTCAGACTTGATTTTTGGCGAGGCCTTTTTTACACTCATCTTCTTTCATTTTCCAGATTCTGATTTGCATTTCATTTTTAATGGCGTGACAGTGAAAAGTCTGAAAAAGCGGTTATTTTAAGATAGTATTAGTGCTTGAAAATCGCAAACTTATGACTCAGTGGACTCTGCCAAAATAACTCGTTTCCCAGAGATCAAAGACTGCCCTTCTTGTTAACGAAACTGAGGATGAAACGCTGAATACCTAATTCTATTTTATACAGTGCTTACTATAAGGCTAGGATCACGCTATACCGGATACCGGATAGCTTTTGGGCCGACACGGAAATCACTCCGGATAGGGTTTCTGTTCACATATAAGAACGGTAATTTCGGCGCGATTTCCGTAACGGAGCGATTTTCGGACCGTGGCGGAAATAATTTGAAGCGAGGACAGGAATCCACTGAACTAGGGTTTAGTTCGGCCAAACGCTCCGGCACGATGTTCGATGTGTGTGAACGCATTCTTCCAGTTCTGTGCCGTTCATACTGTTTTGATTAGGTGTATATAAGAATATGATGACCTCAATACTTATATCGATGTGAATGACGCGACAGCTTAAATGGTACTTGACCTTTTCTTTCTTTGGCTTTTTCTCCTTGCCAAAATCCAAGAAGAACATTTACTTTCGTTTTCTTTGTGTTTTTGAATCATAGTAGCCCTAAGAGGGCCTTTCCCTTGAGACGGAAAAGGGTTTGTTTCACACGAAGCTGTCACTAACGTTTAAGTTTCGATAGCTAACAAGTAGCAAAACTAAACAAAATTACAGTACAACCTTGATAACTCGAACTTAATTTCCTTTTCCTTGATCAAAATTCCTCTGAAATTTACCTTGATAAGTCGAATTACCTGCTAACTGTTTTTCGTTTCCCTTTAGAGTCCGAGTTAGCGGGGTTCTTCTGCAATTAAAAGGCCGTGATAAAGTTTCCTTAATTCCACCCTCCGCACAAAACGTTTTTGTTGAGTCCGAAGAGGTACAGAGACGACAGCATCAACAAAACATACTTTAATACGATAGATTCCTACAGCTCTCTCGAATGACAGCTCTACCGCCGGTCAGCGGTCAGTTAGTACTTCATGTTACTACATCTTCCTTTTTTTTTTAAGTTAACTAAATGTCAATAAGGACAACGCAGTTCTCCAGTGTCCTAAAGTGAAACTAATCTTAGCATTGTTCGATAAGTCTGTCCGGTCTTCTTAGAGCTCCTCTAGGTCTAAGGCGTGTCAGCATCGGTTCAAGCTGCAAGGGCTTGTCCACTGCTGGTTGGTCCCCAGGGACAGGTAGTTCTACATAATCTTCTTGGCTGGCTCCAGGAGCTGAGGATACGTCTGGGTTCCTCTCTCTTGTTGGTATCGGCTCATGATTCTCATAGTCTTCATTCTGGGGTGGGACCGGAGAACTTCCCACCAGAACTCTTCTTGTCATCCGGCGGTTTCTTCTCACTTGTCCGTTTTGGGTCTGTATGATTACAGATCTTGGACTCTCGTGTGGCTTAATCACTGTTCCTTCCTCTTTTAAATCAGGGATCCAAATGCGGTCACCGGGTGACAGTTCCTTTCCCTCTACTACTTTGTGTCTATGGTCATAATCGAATTTCATCTTAGCTCGGTACTCCTTCTCTTTCCTTCTGATGTGATCACGGTCTGGGGTCTCTGGCTTTAGCTCCTCCGGGTGACAGGGGACTCTTGTACGAAGTTTCCGACCCATGCTCAATTGTGCTGGAGAGTAACCGTGGTGCAATGGAGTATCTCTGTAATTCAGAAGAGCCAAGTATTCGTCATTACTCTTATTCAAGACCGCCTTCATAGTTTGGACCGCCCTTTCCACTTCACCGTTGGACTGGGGGTATCTTGGAGACGATGTTATGTGTTGAAACTGCCAGTCTGTGGAAAAGTTAGTGAACTCGTGTGAATCAAACTGGGGGCCATTGTCGCTAAATAAGATGTCTGGAATCCCATGTCGACTGAAGATCTTCTTAAGTTGCAGGATAGTCTGGGCAGAGTTTACATTCTTGGACACTTGACTTATCTCTACATCTCTTGAAAAGTAATCTACGGTTAGGAGGTAATGTTTATCCTTGTGCTGAAAGAAGTCTACGCCAACTCTGCTCCACGGTCGTTCTGGAAACTCAGTACCTTTCATTGGCTCAATGCGTTCTCTGCGATATTTCTCGCACATGGCGCAGTTCTGCACGACTCTTGTGATGTCTTGGGAGATTCCAGGCCACCACACTGAGGAGGCCGCATTTGCACGTGTTTTGGTAATTCCTTGATGACCATCATGAAGACGCCTTAATACATCTGCCCGCAGCCTCGGAGGAATAATGATTCGTCGTCCTCTCAGGAGCAGGCCGTCGTGGAGGGAGATGTTGCCACGTTCACTCCAGTATTTAGCTATTGGCCCGTGGACTCTTCGTTTCTCTTCAGGCCATCCATTCTGCACATACTGCATCACAGTTTTAAGTGTGTCATCACTCTTCAACTCAGAACGTATCTCATCTAACCGCTGGTCGGAGGCAGGTAGGGTTACCAATACAGCATTCACATAGCACTCGACTTCGTCATGTAGGTCGTCCCATGACTTAGGCTCCTGGGCTTTACCCTCCTGGGGGGATCGAGACAATGAATCAGCTGTGTACAAGAGTTTACCAGGAACATGTGCGATGGCAAAGTCAAATCTCATGAGTCTCATCCTGAAGCATTGTATGCGTACTGGTAGCTCGTCAATCAGCTTTGTGGAAAACAATGGAATCAATGGCTTGTGATCGGTTTCTACTTTAAATCTCATTCCGATCAAGAATTCAGCCCAGTGTTTTAAGTGCCCATGTGATAGCCAAGGCCTCTTTTTCGATCTGGGCATAACGACGCTCTGTCTCGGTCATTGATCTGCTAGCATAAGCCACTGGCCTCATTTCACCGCACGGCTGCTTCTGCACGAGGACCGCACCAAGTCCAAAACTGCTGGCATCAGATGAGACCACGGTCTCCTTCTCTGGATCGTACAGTGCAAGAACTTGGTCGGATGCCATGTCTACTTTCAGCTGTCGGAAGGCTTCTTGTTGGACTGTGCCCCACACCCACGCGTTCTCCTTCTTGAGCAAGTCTCTTAAGGGTTTCGTCGTCTCAGCCAGATTTGGGCAGAACTTCATAAGGTGGTTGACCAAACCCAGGAAACGTCTCAGGTCTGCAATGTTCTGGGGTTCTGCCATGTCGGTGATGGCTTTGATCTTGGAGGGGTCTTTCCTGATTCCATCACTGTCAATGATTTGGCCCAAGTATTGCAACCTGGAT
>OZ037994.1:19290842-19295842 GCA_964035705.1 Porites rus
GACTAGAAATTTAATTCATTCGGCGGCTTCGAGTTCCGTACGTGAATCGAATAATTTTTTTGCGGGCCAAACTGCACAAAGGAGTTCTTTTGGGCCATCATCTCTGAATTGTCCGGCGTGACACCAATAACATTCCAGCTATTTCATTCCAGTTAAGCCCAGTGTCCTCAGCTCGATTAGAGTTTTCTCATTTATATCAAACTTGGATCTTCCTGGTTGCCCTGTTTTAATAGTTTCTGGTAAACCTAATGACAAAACGACCACTTGAGAACATCTCGAACGACAAGGAAAATCACTGTGACAAATATAGTCCCAGTACACAAGCCGGGGATTGTGTGCAATTTCGGACAATGTAACAAATGAATGTGAATGTTGGATATGAGGAAGCACATTTCGTAAAGCTTGAACAGCATTTTCAAACCTTTCCAGAAGAGTTTCGTCTAAGGGAACGTTTGTAGTAAAGTTTGGCGCTTTCAATTGCTCATAATCTAAGACTAACTGTTCCAAATCTGTAAAAAAGAAGTTCCACACAATACTTTGCATTTGGTTGGTAGCTCCGGCCGCCATGTTTGTTTCCTCGTGCCTCTATTTCCCAGCATGCCCTGTGATTAGAATTTCTGGGTCCCAACCTCCCTCGACCATAGCCAGTCGTTCGTTCCCAAATTGTTGACTGTGTTTTGTTGTTGAAGTCGATCTTCGATGTTGGTTGTGAGGCAAATCGTTTTAAAAGAAAAGAGGATTTTTTTTTGCTGTTGATTTTCTTTTGTTGTTGACAGTAGGCATACTTCGAATGTTGATTATTGTATTAATCATTGAAGTTGGACGGTTTTTGTTGTTGATGTAGAAAAAAATGTTGAACTGCAGATTGGTTGTTGATGTTGGTAGTGATTTTGATTCGTTGAATTTTGCACCATTCCGCCTACCATAGTATGCTGACCATTTGGAGAGCTCCAAACGGTCATGTGAGTTAATCGATCAATTCAAAATGAGATCGACCTTTTTTTTTTCTTTAAGGAAACAGCTCAGCTTAACTTCGTCATCATGGTAGAAGGAGCTCGGCAACTATCCCCAAAGGAGCTCCTCGTCTATGAAGCCTTGAAGAATGCAGCTACAATAAAAGACATTAACTCTCTAATGTCAGAAGACGAAGTAAATTATAAGTTGGTGGATGATTACCTGTTTAGAGAAAACACGTCGAAGACATTGGCTGGACTGACAATACAAAAGGCATTGGGTGGATGGCCACGAAATCGGAAGAAAGTGGTTCAGTTACTGAAGATTCAGATTCAGAAAGGAGCAGATTTTCTCAGAACGTTGGCCGTCGAAAGCAAAAGCCAAGCGCCTCGTGATCGCCTAAAAATTTTACTGGAACTTTTCAGAAAGTATTCTTCCTTTGGAACCGGAACCAGACGCTGGGAACAACAATAACCTCAATTTGGAAGAAATTGCCGCTAAAGCTACGGAAAACACAGGTTTTCTCTGGGCTATCGATGGCGTGTATCATTACTATTGCCACAAAAAGAATCAGAATTCGGTGCCAGCTGCCCCAAGTGGTCAATACAAGACCCTCGAAATCAAAAGAAAAGAACTGCAGCTCCACAAAATCGAAGCTGATCCATATTTCCGTAGCTTGACATGGCTTCTGGAAACAAGCTTTCTTCCTAAAGGTGACAAGGATGCCCCGAATCCCAAGAGCAGATATCAATATCAATCGCTTCCAGGGAGTGAAGAATTGAATGATGATGACATCATCCTGGGAACACTACGGCTTGTTTCTGACATTAGAGATGAAATACCAGCCACTGATTCTTACCTCAAGAGAGAATATCAACATCTTTCCGACCAGGCAGAAGAATTCGCTGTGGCACTAATTGATGAGGTCCAAGACGAAAAAGATCTTTCTGCAGTCATTATGATGGATGATAAATTCAGTGGAGAAGATGCCTTCAAAGATTCGTTGACATGGACGAGAGAAGAAAACGTTTCATTGATCCAACATGCCATCAATCTACGATGCAAGGCTGTAAGTATTAATTCATGAACTTGGATAGGGGGTCTTACTTTACTACCCCTTTCCGCCTTCCCAACATTTTGAAAATGCACCAAAAAAACATATCAGTCCTTTTTTTTAAGGAGAGGAGGGGAGAGGAGAGGAGAATTTTACATTGAACCATGATTATAACCAAAATTTACTTTCCTGTTTTCCAAATCAAGTTTGTAGTGAGCAAGAACTGCCAGCATCTGCTTAAGAAAGTGGTATTTGGCCAATCGTTATACAGACTTTGGGATAATGCAGGAGTCATGACCGACACAGGGATGCTGTCACTTTTGACTCTTTTGGGGAAGGTTATTCTAAGTTTCTTTTGTGCTACGTTTATGACTTTCCTCGCGGTTCCAGTATACGTTGTTCTCTCACTTGTCAGTTGGTGCCTGAATATTAAGTGGTCTGCCTGTAGATGTTTTGAGTTGTTGGAGCGCCCATGCCAGAGATTTCTCCTTGAACTATGGTGGTTCATAGGCTTCCTCAGTCTGATCATTATTACATCAAGTGAAAAGAATTTCCGCAGTCAAAGATTGCCGTCTGGTTTGAGCTTGCCAGGTAAACACATCTTATTCTCAATATCTTACCCTCAGTAGCATTGTGATAGTTCGAGAGTTGGGTCAAAGGGCGCGCCCGTTGTGGCTGAAAATCTCCTACCAAATCTCCGGAGAGATCGATAGTCATTTCACACAGGGCTTTTACTGCCATTCGGCCTACATGTATCATATTTTTCGGAGTATTATATTTTTTTTTTATGCGATACTTACTTTGCTTTAAAACAAAACATCATCATCATCCTCTATCGTCTATCATCCTCATTCGTTCTGATTGTTCTACTATTAGTAAAAATGCTGTGTGGATTAGGTTCTCTTTTTTATTTACTGGGGGTTGGCGGATAAACTAATCTCGGACTTCGCCTTTTATTGTTGTTCCGCCATGTATTCTTCCTTGTATGATAAATCTGTTAACAACGTAATAAACAAACAAATCAATCCGTCAATCAATCAATCACCATTATCATCATTACCACCACCGTCATCATTATCGTCACCACCACCACCACCAACAACAACATCATCACCATCACTACAATCATCACCATTACCATTACCATTACCATAACCATCATCATGACCGCCATCATCACCATTATTATCACTGTCACCATCATCATCATCATCGTCATTAACATTACCATCAGCTGCTTCACCATCATCATCACAACTGTTAATTTTTATTTTCTCTTGTCAGATATTTTGGTGTTTGTTTTCGTGGTAACATTTTCGCTTCGACGCCTCATTTGTTTTTGGCGTTATCTTTTTACGATTCCACGTTACCGGCGAAACTGGCGCCTTATTCTTCCAGAGTTCCTCACTTTTGTGGAATGTGCCAGCTTGTTGTGTTTTACTACAGCGTTTTCGCTGTGGATAACACGATGGAATGATCTAGATGGATGGCGACCATCAGATGAAGACTATCAATTGGATGACGTTTTTTATTCCTTGGCATCGTTACTTAGTTTCTTCAGGCTGGCCCATTATCTAAAGGTGAGGGAAATTATTAACTCAGATTTAAAATAAAGTCGAGAAAGAAATGGATGGGTGGATGAATAGGGGGGCGATAACAAAATAAACTGTTGTTACTTTTTTCCTTAGGCTCATCATACTTTGGGCACCTTAAATCTGTCTCTCTACATGATGATCACGAAAGATGTCTTATATTTTGCAATCATCTTTGTGATGCTCCTTTACATTACTTTTGCGACCGCACTGGAGAAAATGTATTCATACTTCGTCGTGGACAGTGGCAAGAATGCAACTCACCCACTAGCCAGGTAGGCGGCTAATATAGAGCAGTCTTCGTGTGACTGTGAAAAGCTCGCGGCACGAACACGGTCGTGAATTGATACAGGGTAATACTAATCCTGAAAATAGCACGGTTACGACAAGGCACCCAATCTTCATCCAATCAAATGTATAAAGAATGCGACCCACCAACTAGCCAGGTAAGGTAATTATTATACCCTGCTAAAATTAAGGCCAACATGCAACTTAAACCAAAATTGATGGATGACGAGACTTACGTTCGTAATTCTCAGTTCTTAACCCCAATAGGCAGTTTCCTTGACGTTCGAGGAAATTTAGAATTTGACTGATTTTTTGAAGGGAGGAAAATTGGAGAACCCATGAAAAAACTCTCGAAGCACAGAAGAGAATCAAAAAATGCAAAACCATACAGTCTTTACAGGTTTTGTCGTAACGTTTGTCTTTTTTTCTTTCAGCTACACGAGAACCTACGATAACTTGCTTTGGGCAATGCTGGGATCAGACGAGAGGGAAGAGAGTGAAATCAAAGATACTCGCTATGCCTACATTAAGAAATGGGAGGAGATATATATCGTCATGTTTATTGTTGCTGCTGTTATTGTTGCGTTTAACATGTTAGTCGCCACAATGAATCACACTTACGAGAACATCATGGTAAGTATATATAAGTCATTTGAAGTGTTTCCGCGCGCGAAACAAACGGTTCTGACTTACATGTAAAGCAACATGTACTGCCGTAACATTGAAATGTGGCTTCTCGTAAGAATGGTTCTCGTATGAGTGGGAAACATATGGTTCTGACTTACAGAACGTACGCGGTACGACATACCGTAATATTGAAGTGGCTTTCAGTGTCTTTCAGTGTCTTTCAGTTATTCACTGAGAACATGTAGTTGTATTTATGGCACATGAATAAGGCTGCAGTACGACTACACCTATTTATCGTATCGTTTCCCACTTATTTGAAAACCACACTCTAAAGCAAAACCTTTACTCGCTACATCATTCCCATTATAATCTGTGTGTAGTTGGCTTTTTCTGTATTTTGTATTTTCTGCATTCCTTGTCGCCTGGCACGTCTTCCAAAATAATCTTCCTTTAAAGACTTGACGCGAAGTTCACATTTTATAATT
>OZ037994.1:19300842-19485842 GCA_964035705.1 Porites rus
AGCCCAGGAGCTGACAGTTTCTAATGTAGACTGAATGGACGCACCACCGTTCTAAGTAAGACATTCCGAAATAGAAACATCGTCTACAAACTTCCAGAGATTCTTCTCAGGAGTGGGTATAGATAAGTCATTGATCATGATGAGAAATAGGATAGGGCCCAGAATAGTTCCCTGGGGTACACCGGCATTGACTGGCAGCAAGTCCGAAAACGCTTCTCCAATTTTTACGCGTTGTCTTCGGTCTGAAAGGAAACTAATGATCCATGGTATAAGACACCGTCGAACACCTAAATCTACCAGTTTTCTAATCAGTACGTTGACTAGTCCAAGAAGCAAAAGCGGAGGTGTTTATTAGGTGAATCTAGATAGGACAACCAGGTGTGCATCATGTCGAGGAGGCAAAACGCGGTGGATGTACCTTTTAAGCAACCAAACTGGTTAGGGGCAATCCTATTCCGGATATCGTCAATCATCCACGTGACCACAAAGTCCTCTAAAACCTTAGACAAACAGGGCGTTAGGGATATAGGTTTGAAAACACCTTCATTTGTAGGAGACTGGATCTTTGGGATTGGTGTGATGTTTGAATCGTTTCGAATAGCAGGAACAATTCCAGAGTGCCCCTGATGAGTGCCCCTGATGTTAGCTCTTACTCTTGCAGAAGCAATTGAGGAGCATCGCTCGTTCTTTCTTAAAACGCAACTTGATAAACAGAAGAACACTTCAACCTCGACGTCATAGGTTCTATATTCGAGGAAGAGAAAGATGTTGTAGTTAATAAGATGAAAAAGAATTTCATAGATAGTCCTACCCTTGAAGATTTTTATAACACCCAGTTTCTCGCTTTGAAAAATACTATTAAACGCGATGTTGATGAGAAGAAATCCGACAATGGAGGACCTTTGGTTGATGACTACAAATTACCACTGGAAAGAGTGTGTTCGCGCCTACCACCCCGTAGTTACCCAAAACTGGTGGTAAAAGACGTTTGTCCCAAGCTACACGAGTGCGCAACCTCACCCCACGGGAGCAAAGCGAATGCATGTACTGATATAAATAACAAATGTAATGTCAAAAAAGCCCTGCTAATGATGCTTGGAGTTATAATCTATAAAGTCTATTTCTTGGTTGTTGATAAATTCTGCAGTGAGCGGTGTCCGGGAGGGGCATGCGACATTGAAGGCGAATTCAAAGACATTTTTAAACAAATTGATTTGATGAATGCCTTTATCGGCATGCGAGCGGATAAACCATACAATAAATTTTACACCCACGCGGTGAGTCATAATGCATACTCGAACGTCATTGCTGCTCTGAAGATTGTCAGTGAACATGAAGACGAATTCCGTGTTGCGCCATACGCATACAAATTAAAAGCCATCAACGCCATTCCTGCTTGCCAGATCGCGAACTTTTACCCGCAGTATCTACTCCTCAATAAAATGAAGAACGACAGACTCAAGGTAGAGGGCACTCGAGATCTTAGGCCGTATAAGAACACAGATAACGCCAAAATAATTGAATTGAAGAAAAGCGCAATCAAGCATTTTGAATTGCTAAGTGCCATAGATCGACTGGATGAGAATCTACGAGCTGAGGTCAAGGGGATTTCGGAATACTTTAAAGGCGTCGCTAAGTTCGACGAAGGAATAGCTGACCCAGATCAAGCCTTCATAACCACCAAACTTGACGAATTTAAAGATTCGTATGGAAAGATTGAAAAAAAATTGAATGAAGATATGAAAGGTATATTAGATGTCACGAATACCATTTTAGGAATCGAAGTTGCCGATAAAGTAGCGTCACTCGTCGCTAAGATCTTGTTGGAATCGAATCCTGTTAAGATGATCTTTGCTGGTGCTGACGCCGCTGGAATAAAGGAAGCTACAGATGAGCTAGGCCAAGCTTCTGCGAACTTGGCAAAAGGTATTACACTGGCTGTGAAGTTAGTAGACCTTGGAAACGACGCCCGTGATATAACAACTGCTTTGGAGGACAATCAAGAACAAATCAAAACCCGCATTGAATTAGTCGAGAAGATCAAGAAAAACGAGGCAATCACGATAGACGATGATGCATACCAGTTCATTGAAGAGTATAATAATTATACACCTAAGGTAGATCGAAGCCGTTTAGCCAAGAACATTGAGATGTGGGGAGCTTTCCAAGAGTCCACGTGCGACTTGCTAAATGGAGTCGAGGGAATGCCCGCAAACATCGCAAAGGGTGTAGCCGGTGGATTTCTGTTATGCGAAAAGTTGAGGGGAACAATAGCGGAGTTTAGTGCCTTGAGAGAGGATATTTTTGATTTTCAATTCGATCTCATGGATGTTCTTGCAAGAGTCATACGAGGAAACGTCGCTAAAAAATTGTCCATCTCCATCCAGAAAGAAGACGGTGATTTCTTACAGGCTGACCAGCTTTTAGGAGGCTTTTTCATGACGCAGATTTTTCTTCAGTCTCAAGCCTGGCTCTACTGTGATAAACTTCAGTACGGAAATAATGGGAAACCGGTCGAGGCGTGTAATACAGAGAATGGGGTCTTCACCAACAAGGAGTTGGACAACATCGTCGCATACACGGACCATGACACCTATGAATCAATCGAACGCACAGTCTACATTCCTTCAATACCTCAATTTGATGGAGACTTGGGTTACATTAGCATATCGTCAATTGCAGAACATAAAACAACAACATTCAGACTTCCATTAAACTCGACCTGGCTACAATACCACGAATGGAGCTTGAATGGTGAGTCGAGCGCGCCTTTTGTGGAAGATTTCCAGCTTTTTCTTCCCAGAAGGGGTGACGCACCAAATACAAAGAAGGTGGCGACTCGTATTGTGATTTCAGCGGACACTGATGCTGGTAGCTATTCCTCTGCCGAGTCAGAAATGCTGTTTAAGTTACCAGAAGAGCATATTTCTTACGTAACAGTCTACCAAGAGGGACATAGAAAAGCTACTTGTCCTGATGAAATCCCAAACCCTTACAGCCTCTGTGGAAATCTTCCAAAGATATGCCACAGTTCTGCGAGTGTACCGGGAAAAAGCCTGCTCCCAACAACGCTATCCAGATGGAGGATACACTATACCATGCAGTCGGGGATAGAGGAGAAGAAATGGAAAGCTCCAAGATCCAAAACCAATCTATACTTCATTGCCAAGTTGAAACTGCGCATGCTCCCGTCTGGTTGATAAGGGAAAGAAGAGCAAAGGCTTCAAAGACGAAGGAGAAGTGTTGTCGAGGCAACACATATCGTTTCTCATTGGTTAGCCAAGAGTGCAAGGATTGTCCCACGGATTCTACGTCACGTTTGGGAGGGTACTACTGTCAAAAAGAAGAAGAAGAAGAAAAGCCGGGAACAAACACAGCACAAAATAGCACCTGCAAGCCAAGGAAAAGATTAACTGCATGAAAATTCATGAATTGTATTGAATTGTTGTTAATAATTAGAAGCAGATAAATAAACGGTTCTAAAACATACACAATTATTGCCTATGGTTTTTAACTAAAATGAGTTTGTTCCAATCCATCTCAGTCACATCCAACCCATCTAACTCTCATCCAATCCATCTCAGTCACATGAAGAAGCCATCTGGTTTATAACTAAATCTAGTTTGTTTTATTGTTCTTTATTTATTCAATTAATTTATTCACTTGGGTATCCATTTGTTAGCTTATTCGTTTATTCAATTGTTCGTTTATCCGTTTGTTCGTTGCTTTTTTTTGGAAGGAAGAAAAACCCTCAAAGCATAGGAGAGAACCAACAAGCAACGCTATGTTAAGGGACTAGAAGTACCGGTTCTGGCAATGCTTTTAATCAACTCTACTGTTCTGATTACATGAGCTATATTTATAATAGTTCCATGACAGGTGTTAATCTCTTACTAATTACGTCTATTGGTCAAATTGTAATTGGCTAAGAGAATAAGTAAATTCCTAAGTCCGATATTCCAATGGCGAATACACGAGTGGAAATCTAAGAATTAAGCAAAGGTAGAACTAAAGCTTATATATGAAAATATCTTAAATGCATAGAAAAGATTATAAGGTATATTTCTATCATAAGACTTTTAAACAAGTATTCTTTTCTCCCTTTAGAAATTTTTAGATTCAATGTCTGTAATCATGTGTAATGTGCCAAAGTTTTATAATTTATACTTCCTGGTTCATTTTCGGGTACTTTTTGATAAGCAGCTAATCATTTTCTTTTGAATATTATGTGCTTTTACTTACTCTAGATTGGTATTAAGTGCATTTTTAAAGGGCTTATCTCTCCTTAAAGTTTTTTGGGGAAATTGGGGTACGGTAGCAGTGGCGGATCCAGACCTTCAGATAAGGGGGGGGGGGGGGGGGTGGCGGTCATCCTTAACCCTGAGAAAAGAGGAGGCAGTCTCCAAAAGAAAAAATATCGGCGGTCCTTCGGGCCTCAGCTTGGTCGAAAAATAAGGAGGGGGACCGGGCCCCCCGGGCCCCTCTCCTGGATCTGCCACTGGGTAGTACAGCTGTGTAGCAACATTTTTGGAAGCGGACTCCGACTTTGAGGCGTTGCGTGGTATGAGAAATTTACATAATTGTGCTTCACCAAAGTAAGCTGCCTGTATACCTCTGCTCGATTCAGGTAATTTACTTAACCTTTCATGAGGAAAAGAAGTGGAAATATAAATATGACGATGGATTTTCGAGTTTGGTTTCCTTCCATTTTTATTTTTTACTTTACAATCCATCACCAAGGAAAAAGACTGAAAACCTTCTTGATAGAATAATTTCTCTCGACCTACAAAATTATGACCTCCTTCAAAGGCAGATTGTTTTTTTTTTTGAAATTATGCTGGTATCAATGTTTGGCTGAAAAAGGGGGGGGGGGGGTACAGGCGTACAGCTGTAGGTGCGACATTTTTGGGGTCGAATTCCTAAGCCTTGCGACTGGAAAATAGTTCAAATTTGATAAATATCCCTTTCTTAGGTTAGCAAAACTACAGTTTGAGGCAACATTTGTGGTCAAAATCCCCAGAGAGGGGGCAAAGGAGGTGTTCAAACCTGGGCCTCTTTCCGTTCAGCCAAAAATTTCGGAAATCTTTCTTAGAAATCAACAAATAGAACGGACCATTTCGGTTTGGTCCGACCGGGATATTTGGGCACAACTTTGAAGGTGGTCCACGTTGACCGGTCTGGTCATTTCTGTCGGTCAGACCAACATGTCCCTTTGCACTTGGCAAAATTGTTGTCCCCAGTACCGCTCTTTTGGATTTTACCTACAAGAACAATGACCAAACGCGTGGTGGCTTGGGTCGGGTCAGTGCAACCGGAATGTGCCATTCCATTCACTGCGGGGCATGTGGAATTTCCAAAACTTCAAACTGAAATTTTTGTCGATGGAAAGCATCCCTGCATTATCAAGACCTACACTCCTCAAAGCCAGAGGAGCCAACGAACAACCATTGTCTATCTTGCATCGCCCGCCACCTTTGTTTTCATAAGCTTGATACTGATTGATCAGTTTTAACAATAGAGAGTTTTTACTCCTATGGCCAGCATCTATGCAAATTTATTGGAACAAAAGAAAGCATTTGCGTAAGAAAAGAGTTCAACTCCCATAGTATTGTTTCCATTTGGGACACTAACTTGGCCGCCGTTTCTTTTTCTGGGAGACCAATATGGCCGCCGTGACGTCATGTGAAAAAGCCAGTGCACCCAGCCATTGGGAGTGCCTTGAGACACGCACGGCTGAAGACTCAATCCCAGTCATTACCCTACTGGAGACCACCCTCTAACCAAAGGGCCTGAGAAGTCTAGATATGAGATTAAAGGAGACTGCAATATAACGAAAATTTTGCAAGACACTACTATCCCAGACTGACCGAGGTACCTTCCACGATGTCCCACCTCTTTTAAAAGCCCACAAAGCGTCTTATAAAGAGCCACTCCAATTGAACGTACAGTGGAACCTTGATTTAACGAATCAAGGGCTAAGGGACTGTGTGAATGTATTCGCTAAAACGAGGTTTCGTTATATCGAGGTTCTTTTCCATACACTTTACTAAGTGGGACAGAAAATATCGTTCGTGTTGGACGCCCTCCTTCAGTTCAAAAGAGTCGTTCCTAGTACTCCTCGGCTGGTCCTTCACCACAATGGCGGCGCTCAGTGAAAAGTCGTTCAAAGATTTGACCGTGGAAGAAATTGCCGAATTACTTAAAGGTGAACCTAACAAGAATACCCAAAAATCGACAAGAGGAAGTCGCTTAATTTTTGATGCGTACCTTCAGGAGAAAGGCATTCGAAATCCCACGACAGCTGAGGAATTGGCGACTATTTTGAGAAAATTCTACGCCGAGGCGAGGAGAAAAGATGGAAATTTTTACACAAAAACCTCGCTTTGTGCCATCAAATTTGGTCTAAGTAGACACTTCAAGCAAGTACTTAATGTCGACATAACAAAAGACGTGGAATTTAATGAAGCCAACCGAGTTTATGCAGCACAATGCGCAGAATTGAAGAGACAAGGACTTGAAAAAACTGGTACGAAAGCTCTATATGAACACATACCTCCAATTGACGACGAAGACATAAAGAAATTATACCTAAGCGGTATCTTCAGCACAAAAAACCCAACAACTCTACAAAACAAGGTATTCTTTGAAATAATATTGTTTTTTGGTCGCCGTGGCTCACAACTAAGTCTGCGCCAACTTAAAAAGAATGACTTTGAAGTAAAAATTAACTCACAAGGCAAACGCTGCGTAGTGAAAGTACCTGATCACAGAGCAGACAACGTTCAAGCTGGAGAAAGAGGAATAATGATAGCAATCGATAGTCCCTTCTGCCCCGTTTTTTCCTTTGAAAAATATTTGAGTCATTTGAATCCATTCAGTGAGTTCCTTTTTCAGCGTCCAAAGTCATGCGGTGATGGGCTAGTTTGGTATGACAACATGGTTATCGGTGAGAACACTCTCGGGAAGAAGATGAAAGTTATCTCACAACAAGCGGAGTTGTCAATAATATACTCAAATTATTCAATAAGGTTAACGACAAGTGCTATACTCGACATGTTGGTGAGTGACCTCAGAAATGAGAGCAGCAATAGTGAAACAGATTTCATATTCACACGAACATCAAGGCGATCACGTTTCACAAATGATCATTGACGTTTTTATAGCCTCTTAACCGTCTTTAGGCCTGGTTCAGACACCGAACTTTTCATGAGCCGAAGCTAATTTGAATTAAGGGAGACCCAAATTATTTAGACCGGCTGAATTGAATCAGATGCCGATCTTAATTGTAGCTGAACCAAGTTCAAAAGGCAAAAATGCTCATTTTGGTCAATTTGCTTACAAAATATGTCATAATAATTTATGCGTTCGGTTTCGTACATGAAAAGTTCGGTGTCTGAGTCAAAGCTGTTCCAAACTCGCTCCAAAGGCTCAGCCCTTCCAAACTGAAACAGATGTTCCTAATTGATTCAGATGCCCAACTTTTCATGTACTTAATTCAATGTATTAGGTTCGGCTTATGAAAAGTTTGGTGTTTGAACCAGGCCTTAGTCTGCTTCACAGCCTTTCTTTGGGTCAACACGCAAAGCTGATCCTCCCCATAATGGGGTATGTGGTTTGATTCTTAGCAGCTGTTTATGGAGAGTAGTATTGCGTGACTGCCCAAGCAATGGCTTTGAAAGAGACTGAACCTGGTTGGAATATTACTGACTGCTGAACTGGTTACTCAGTTGACTCTTGCAGTTTATTTGTACATCCAAACCATCATAACCAAGTCAATAGTATTTATATTCCTGGAGCCCTTTGCTAGTCCTGCAATCTTTAATTAGCTTCCTCAACTGTTTGGGACAAATGTGTTACACGTTAAAGTGATGTTTTTATAGGAGGTGACAAGCTCTTGGGTTGCACTTGATAAGAAACTTTTTTTGCATATTGTGCTCTGAATAGATACTTGTAAGCATTCAATAAAAAATAAATAAATAAAATAATAGCAATAAAATAAAAAAAAACAGTAGTACTAGAAATACTTGTCAAGCGGGATATTACAAAACTGGGGGACAGTGTGAAGTAAAAGGGAAAAGAGCCAAGAAAGAAAAGAAGGGAAAAAAGAACAATTACTGTAATTTCGCCAGGAAATCAGGGATCAAATGAACTATATGGCTATAAAGAATAAAAAGTACCCACAACATTGTTTCAAGTTTACTGCTCCGCTCGCTTTTGATGCCAATGGTAAATGAAAGCTCCCACTGTGTGGCTTATTTGGTTATACTCCCAGCTGGTGTACACTCGCCCCCTCCTCTCAA
Source organism: Porites rus (assembly GCA_964035705.1). NCBI lineage: Eukaryota > Metazoa > Cnidaria > Anthozoa > Scleractinia > Poritidae > Porites > Porites rus. Next base: position 19,309,143 of record OZ037994.1, read on the forward strand.
AAAAAAAGGTACACAGGCAACATATCCTTCTTGATCTTCATCCAGGGGAGGTTGACTACTCCCTTATTTGGCCAAGAAGGGGATGTGCCGCCGAACAGGGTGTGGTGTTTTGGGTCTTGAGACTTACACAGGATAATTGCCATATTGTAAGTTTAAAATTACTTAATTCTGTTTGTGAAACTAAGTGAATCAGGGTCATGAAATGAGGTCTATTGTCTTAAACAGGGTAGTGAAATGAATGATTTTTGTCTCAATAGAGGATCAAGGTTTGAAGGGCTCGACAGCCAACTCTACCTAAGCTTCTCTTTGGTGCTTTCCCTCCCCCACTCCCCTGGGATCTGCTTATTGCCTAAGTCATACGAAAGCCAAGTTAAATAATGTTGGTTATATTATTCAGTTTCAAAATATTATCAAGCCTATATCATTTTTAAAACATTAACCTTTTCCATATCAGTTTTTATGCTTTTCCAGGTAGTGAGATAGTGGAGAGTTGTCTTTCTCTACCCTTGACCACTGCCCTCGCTACATTTTTCCTGTTCACTTTAACTTTTGCACTGTCTCCACTACCCAAATGCCCTGAACAGGCCAGGCAATTCAGGATATAGTCTGCATTACATTTTCTTTATAAAGTACCCATCATAGAGGTAACAGAGTATGAAGAGATGTTCTTATCTGGCAGATACTCTCCACAAAGAAGTTGCCATCCCTATTGTGGTATTTTTTTTGCTAAGTATTTATGACATTGATTAGGCTATTTTGCAAACAAATGAAATCTGCCATGTTTTCACCAAAACAGCTGAGTCGCTCCACTGTTCTCTTTATGTGACGACAGTCAGTTTCTGTTTCAGTCTACTATGTTATGATATTTTTTGTCACAAAACTATAATATCACAAAATTATAAGTCAACATTATCCAGGTGCTAAGTGGTTATGAAGAAACAGGTGGGGGATTTAAGCTAATCAGAAACAGAAAAATATTTTGAATGAATGATAAATGTCTTGATTTATCACAAGGTAAAAGGGCACATCTCTTTTTACAATTAAAAATCTTCAATATTTTTTGCAACACTTATTATCATATTCTCAGTATAAAAGTCCAGTAAAAGAGAAACTTCTTTTCAAAAGACTCTCCATGCATTTTTGCCTGAAAATAAAAATACATGTTATTGTAAACAGGTCAAAGAATTCATAAATTGTTGAATATTTTGAGGTTAATAATTCTTTTTACATTTGCATAAAAAAATTCTCGAAAATAAGAGGCCGGCTTCCGATAAACACAAAATAACTATTTGATTGGTCAAATTGTAAGAACTAGAATGGCATTGTTTAAGAACCAATTAGGTTCAAGATTCCTTTGTGTTCACGTGGTCAAATCAAAATCTATTTTTGGCACTTGTTTGAAACTGAAGAATCGTCTGTAACGAAAGCACAGATCTTCTCCGTTATTTCTCGAATTACGGTTCCTTGGGACAGATCAGTAGAGGATTGTCAAGTTCCGATGCTTTTGGTGTGCTATAATCCTTCAGATTTGTTCTAACGCGTTCTTTCTTCGCTCTAACATTTCCGAAAAATCGCGATTGGAATTCCCGCGTTACCACGATACCAACACATATTTTTGCTCTGGGGACGGTTGTTTGGAGCTGAAAAGTTCGCAAGTCAACGACAAAGATCGCAAGTGAGGAAGGATACAAAGCCAAAAGCTCGAAATTTTTTAAGATAGAGATTTGGCTATGACGTCGTGTTGGTCGGCTAAATATGGTTGTGTCACTCCTGAATTTATGAACCACTAGTCGGCGTCCGCTTGGCTTGGAACGCTCTGAAGTTTGTATACTGTATTCATTTTGGGGTTGGCGTAATCGGTCGTTTAAAGCTTCACTGAACTCCTCAAAATGGCTCTTTTATCCTGGGCTTGGCTTTTAGCGAGCTAGTGAATTCTTAAAACCTGTAAAATGGATGAAGACGAACAAGATGTTTACGTGGCACAACTTCACGAAGTATTCGACAGTTGTGATCATTCCGGGAAAGGTTTCCTCAATAGAAGCGAACTTGTTGAGTTGTGCAAAAAATTACAGCTCGATGACCAAGTTCCGCAACTGCTACAACAGCTTTTGGGGAGTGTGGAAGCAGAAGGACAGGTAAGTTATGTTAACGTAACTTCAGAAGGTTTAGATAAGCCCCGATACCGTGGTAACGACGACCTGTTTTAGTTTGGCGTCGCTTCAAATTTTGTTGTTACATAGATTGAGGGTTTAATCTAATTTACAACCTTTAATTTCCGATCTTCCATTAAAGCTGGTAATGTTTTTCGATCTGTTATGTTTACGTATACCTATCATAATATTCTCTTCTCCCTATCCGCTACCGGGGAAAATTAGATTGGTTCAAAATTATTCGAGTCTTTGTTTATTTCAGTTCCAAGTGGGAGTCTACAGTACAATAGTTTTGTTTACAGAATGATACATTCGAGAAACTGATACCTTAGGTTTTCTTCATGTGATGTCGATTTCTTTATCGATTTTAAATTGATAAGATTGGAAAATTCCGTTGGTTCATTTGTGTTGGCAAGTGAAAACCTCATTTACAGCTGTACTTTCATCACGCGAACCGGATTAAGATATCTTTTGAAAGTTTCTTTTAGTTATATTGGCATTCACAACGCACATGTTTAGTGATCAGTGAAATTGAGAAATTTGAAAAAAAGCGGCCTTGTTTTTTTCATCATTATTTCGATGTAAAAATCCTATTCATCTCATAAACAAACCACGGTTTAATCGCAGAACAATAACCCCGTCACTACATTTTATTTGCATTTCTTTTATCTCAAAACCATGGCCTTTCTTCCAACAGCAGGCTGACGAGTCCCATGCGGGAGATAATTTCATCAGCTCATTTTGTAATTATTCCGAGCAATTTGCTGTAGATTTTAAATTTATTTGCATGCTGTTTGTTTGATATTAGAAATTCATCTAATTGTCAATTAGTTTAATGAGGGTTCACTCTTTATTAGTATTTTATGATCTTGCCCCAGGCATTTAATTTTAACTAAGTTGTGTGGATTTTGTTTTGCGCACCAGAAAGTTACCACATCTGTTAGATATGTGAGGAAACTTCTCAGTGTTGAAGAAAAAATGTTTTAGAACTCTTAGAGATTAACTTTAGGCAAGTTAAGCTCTTTTTCCAGCTTTTAATTAACACATAACCCTAAACTCTTTGTTTACTGATCATGTCAACACTTAGACGGATTAACAAAAAGCTTACCACTTTGCAAACCCTCTCATTTAATACACTCATTCATCATCTCTCTTGGGCAGAAAATTAACTTCTTTGGCTATAGTCATGAAGCTGGTGTATTTCTCGCATATTAATAAACTCATTCCTGTTGTTTATGTTTTGAATGAGATCACCCGAGGCCTGGCTCTTTTAGTCTTTTCTTGTTTATGGGGAGTTCTCAGGGGATAATGTTCTTCATAACCTAATTGTAGCTTAACTAAAGCTAGGTCAGCTATAGAGAATTGTGCTGCAAGTCAGTCAAGATCATTCTTTGGGCGCCGATTTGTTTTTTTTTTCCTGAGATTCAATGTAACCGAATCTTTGTCCTATAGTGGGTTGTCCTGTTTTGCATCCGTTGGTAATTACTTTTGTTTTAGCTGTTTAAAATAGGCTTCCAGTGTATGCAACGTTCTGTTATAAGTTCTAAAGCATGAATGCAGTTTTGGAAGTAAAGCATTCCTCGGCAATGAATAGAGGCTTTGAGCATTGCTTCTCTTTGCTCTGTATCTAATCTTTCTATTTTCGGAATCCGTGACAAAGATTCTGCAGTGCTTCAGCGGTCATCAACTTGTTAATGGTTTTGATTATTGACAATTTTGTTGTCAACGCTTCATGCATCAGCCAATCGTATTTGCGTTGTGAGGCCAATGCGTATTTCATTTACTCTAGCTGTGTGAGCAGTCTCTGTTTTTTCTTCTTGGGCTGCCACCCTCATTCCTCGTGGCTTCGCCACTTGACGCTCGCGTGCGCGTGCACTCCCCTCACTAAATCTGAAGAAAAAGAGAGACTGCTCGCAGTCTAGCACAGGACAGGCAATGTTAGCAAGATGATATGAACTCAACAATGGCATTGTAAAATCATGAATGCCTTGCAAAAGCCCTGAGACCTTCCACATACGATAAGGGAAAGAGACCATTGGCCAGCACTGTCTCATGTTCAGCTTAGCCTATATTGCATTTAATGACATAATTTAATCCCTGGCACTCTCTCATCAACAACTCTCCAACCCCTTAAAGGAAATACTTGCCGCATACACTGTGTGTACAGTCCAGATACACTTACATGCAAAGAATATAAACTGTCAAATAGTATTGGAACCCCAGTCCACAGACTAATGCCTGTGGACCTACACTGTATTTACGTGGATCAGTAAAATGGACGCGGTCCATAGGCCGCCCTTGACTGGAAAACCCCTAATCTTTTAAAAAACAATTTTACTAGAGGTCTTACAGAATTCTAAGAACCATAAATTGACTATACTGCTGTCATTTAATTTCACCAGAATCTCTTAAGAGGTTGAAACGTGTAACTCGCGAAGCTTTCTTATGCGTAACAGCAAGGCTTTTATAGCTTGTAGATGAAAAGTCTAGGTAGTATATTATTTTTAGCTATTCATGACTTCCCTATGTTAACATATACACATGTAGATAGAAGTTACATTAATTAACACAACAAGCTAATACCTAGTGCAGGGTGCAAAGAAAATCATTTTTACAGCTTGCCTTTTGGGCAACCTGAAGCTAGCATTTACTAGCCCAGTCGTCATTTCAACTAGCCCCAAAAGTTTTTTGATGACCAGAATTAATTTCACAGTTCTTCTGTTGTTCGAATTTCTCAAAAAACATCCCTTTGCCATCGGGCAAGTTAAAAACAGAATTCACTAGTCCTATAGCAAAACCCACTAGCCCCTAGCTATTGGACACATACTTTCTTTGTACACTACTAGTGATACCTATTTTGCAGCTGTACAATCATGTAGCATCACCAGTTAAGAAGGAATTGCTTCACAACTTGAACTTACAAAAGTCAAGTAACATATGATCTGTTGCTTTATAACTTCTGTTGTGTATCTTGTGGAAACGATTTACATGTATGTTGTCTCATCTCGGCAGAGAACCTCAAGAAGAGTTTTAAAAAACAACAGTTATTATTTATCAAGACCTGAAGGCCTGTCAAAAGGCCAAAAATGTTTTGTGACTTGTAAAAAATATGTGCTTGCTCTGGCAACCAAATAGTGTATGAAGACAGCTAGGATGCTCACCCCTGGCCCCAGGCTGAATGTTGAGACCAGGACTTTTCATTAATGTTATTACTGTTTTTGGAGAAAAAGGCTTAAGGCTCTGTTTTACATGTAAGAGAAAGACTTCTGCAAGTGCAACAGGTGGTCATAGTGTGCAGTGTGCTATATGCTTGTGTCTACAGCTTGTGGGATTATAGAGGCAGGATTTTGGCCCTCTTTTAAAACCGGTACTTTATTTTAGCTGCGTGAAAAAAAAAGTCAGGTTTACTGGATGCTTCAAAAATTTTATGGAAAAATTTGAAGAATATTTTAAGGTTAAGTCATCAAATTTCTTGCTACCTGACCAAACATAGTTTCAAGCCTGGGTTAAATTACACTGTATTGATGAATATTAAATGAACTCCGAGTATAACCTGCTTTCTGACATCATTGTGTGTCCTGCTCTGTTGTCTTGTTTTAGGAGGAAAGACTGATAACCGATTCCCTGTGTGAAATAAGTCTTGGCTGTTCATCTCTGGTTATTTTTCTTTACAATAGTTTCTAACTGACAGTGTTAAAAATTTAGTTATCACCATGAAAGAATTTGTATGTGATTATCTCTCAAAGGAAGTGACAGTCAATGGAAGGAAACTAAATGTAAGTTTGAAAATTGTTCAAGTGGATGGAAAGTTTTCTTTTTTCGACCACAACATACATGGAACTTATTTCATTCTTTTTTCCTCTGGAAATAATTAATAATCATGATGCTTTTCTCCATTTAAACCTTTTGAGTCATAAAATAATACATTTAGCCACTATGTTACTGCTTTGTCCTTATTGCGAATGTTATCCAGTGCTTTGCTCTGACAGAGCCTAGTGGTCCCTGGTGCCTACCTTTTGCTCTCGCACGACCAGAAAATCTTAGTTTTTTCATACAAGTTAGATGCTGGGCACCCTAGATTTTACAGTTTTAGGAATCCTAAAACTGTAAAATCTAGGTTACTGGCTCCCCTCAATTTTCCTTAGAGCACAACCTTGTAATCAGTTTTATACACTGTGGTTAAATTATGACTACATGATAGAAATTTAAAAGGAAAAAGTTACTTTTAAATTATGTACAAGGATTTTAAAAAGTGGGTAAAAGGGAAATTACATATCACCATAATTTTTTTAAGATCAAGAAAAATAATAGAGCTATCAAAGTTAGCCCAGGAAGCTCATTAGAGATTTTACAGTATCCTATTTGCACAATCAAGGAAACTATGTAGGTTTGGAATTCAGAATCCAGCAGTAATAAATTTCAAAAAGAAAGTTATTATCAGGGTGCAAAGAAAATCATTTTTATAGCTTGCCATTTGCGCAACCTGAAGCTAGCATTTACTAGCCCAGACGTCATTTCAACTAGCCCCAAAAGCTTTTAGTCGAGCAGAATTGATTTCACACTTCTTCTGTTATTCAAATTCCTCAAAGGACATCACTTGCCTGGTGGGCAAGTTAAAAACAGATTTCACTAGCCCGATAGGAAAATCCACTAGCCCTGGGCTATCGGCCAGTCTACTTTCTTTGCACGCTGATTATGTAAAGTCAGTAGAAAATGTATTTTCGTTACGTCACATTACCACGGTAGCAAAATTTTTGGATGACAACAAACCAATAAGGTCACTTAAAAGTCTATTTGCACTATTTTAAATTTCACCGATCTTATTCAATTTTATTTAATTTGGCAAATCTTGGTGAAATTTTCTTTGGGACTGTATCTATCGTTATCTAATTTTTAAAAAAGCGACAATTTTTGTGTTTTGTTCAACTACTCCATAAAGCGGGCTCGTGAAATTAGGAAGTTTCTTGTCGTTGTGATGCAACAACGGCAAAGAAATGTACAAAATAGCATGATGCATGTGCAAAGTTGCTGTTTGTTAATATAAGTTACATATATTTTTTGCCGTTCTCTTTGCCGTTGTTGGGTTTTTTGTCATCCAGAAATAGTGCTACCATGGTAACGTGATGTCACACTTCTCTTTGTTGTATTGTACTGTATATGTAGTCTTGTCTGTTAACCGCTTTCAGGTGACATTTGATGACTTCAAAGAAGGATTTGTAGCTGTGCTTTCTCAAGCAATTGAACAGTTGTCCTCCAGTGAGGATGAAGATCAACCCTCTGATAGTACTGCAGGTAAATTAGTAAGCTCTTAGACTAGTCTTGGGAATCAGTCGTGAATATTTTCTTAATCAATCATCAGAAATAATTGGATTGACCCAACAGATCAATCATCGATTATTATCAGAAAAATTTCTTTGCAAGAATTTGAGACAACACCTTGAGTGTTTGTGAATTTGCCCAACCGGTCCTAAGTGTTTATAAGAAAAGAAGTAACTCTCTTCTCTAAGCAATGTGGCTGGCACATGTTGTCAGACCATCCCGCACTTTTTTCTTACTAAAAGTAGTGTTTAAGGAACTCAAGTGTAGTCAGGTAGAGTAGTATTTGCTGTTTGCCTTTTGATCTTTCTAATAATGAAAACTGGCTTAAAGAGTCGGAGACAATGGTTTGCAGTAACTTTCATTTACTGAAAATAATTATCACATTATACATTTTAAACTCTTTTAAAATGCAACTGGCACTTTAACCGGGGCTGTCATTAAGGGGTGGGGCTTGAGATTTTCCCCAGCTACTATGAAGTCGACGCCCTTTTACTTTTTTAGGAGTAGAAGAAAAATTAAACCAAAGGTGAGAATCACTAGCTCTTTGATTCCCTGCCTACTTGTTGTATTTATAATTACTAGCTTACTTGAAATCTTAGTGACAGCCCTAGCCACAGGCTGACCTAAACAAATAAATGCTGAACACCTTCTGTTTAACAAAGATTCTTAATCAGGTACATGTATGTACAGTGCATACCTACTATAATGGTAAATACTGCAGTGTTGTCGTGTACATTAATCAATTTATGTAAGTTTAACAATGTTTATCAACATTGATCACTTTCAGAACCACCAAAGGCTGTGGTAAATGAGAAGAGGTATGGAAGAAGGTCACGACCAGAGACTTCATACTCAGAAGACCTGTACTCTGCTGATGATGAGAGTCTGATTGACAGTCGGCCAGAGAGTCGCTTGAGTGACTCACATTTCACAATGGAGGCTGATCGTGTTGAGAGCCCTGTCAGAGAGGTATGTAATGAAAAATTGTATGAAGTTGTCGTGGATGAGAGGACAACATTATAACTTACTGTCTTTATGTCACATCTTAACAGCATATTAGCTCAGACCTGAGTACACAAAGCAGAGTGCAAAGAAAGTCATTTTTACAGCTTGCCATTTGGGCAAGTTGAGGCTAGTATATACTAGCCCAAATGCCATTTTAACAAGCCCCCCAAAATTTTGATGAGCAGAATTGATTTCACAGTTCTTCTGTAATTTGAATTCCCCAACAAACTTCAGTTGCCTGTTGGGCAAGTTAAGAACAGATTTCACTAGTAGCCTGATAGCAAAATCCACTCCGCAGACTCGCACTCTTCCAACTTGCAGCAGTATGTACATGTACATCCATTTTGTTCCACCCCTGGGCCATGTCAGAGTTAGTATAGCGTGAGAAAACAGCCAACATTTCGTGACACCACCACTAGTTTTCCCTCAGAGTGACGTCTGAGAAACGAGGTCATCAGACATTCGATACTGATGACGGATCAGTGCCCAGATCTGGGTAGTGCTTCTGATTGGTGGAAAGTTTGTTTCAACCAATCAGAAGCAGTACCCAGATTTGGGTTGTGATGTGTCATCAGCGTGGAATTTCAGTGCTCGTTTCTCAGATGTAATTTCATTGGGAAACCAGTGGTTTCTAATGTCAGAGGGGACTTGAGTTAGTTTAACCATTCACCCCTGAACTGCCCGTGATTGCCTGTGTGTAGCCATGCCCCTTCTACAGCTTGTGATTTCAACAGTCATAAAGAACTCTATCTAGGAGCTGGCTGTGCCAAAAGTGGACATTCCTGGACATTCCAGGCACTCAACCTTCATTAAGCTACACAGAAATTAATACAGGGTTCTTCTGAATTGCTAGAGGGGTGGAATTTCCTGCAAATTGAGCCAACGGGCGCATAATGGGTTACAGGTAGCTGGGACTGTAAGTGTATGGTGTTCTTCTGTATACATGTTATATTATTACTCACTCATTTTCTTTCCCTTAAGGAAAAAACAAAGTTGAAAAGAAGACTGTCTAGCAGGAAGAGTAGCCTGAGAAACAGCATACGTCGTCACAACTCTAAGCAGAGGAAGTCACGTGAAGATTCTGTCATTGTGAATGACTCCGATGCAGTGGATAGTGGTGGCTATTTAAGTGTTTCTCCACATCCAAATGATGGCAACTCAGGTATTTGAGATTTGCAATGTTCTCCATGCAGTTATTAAGGAACTATTGTAACTGTATGGATCTCAAGCTAGGCCAAATCAGCAACCGGTGTATCAAATAACCCTTGAGCCCCATGTCCACATACAAATTCACCAGACCAGAGGTGGACCTAGAGGGAGGTTGCAGGGGGTGCCCACTCTCCCCCCTTTCTAATTATTACTGTGCAGTCACTTTACGGTTTTTCAAAATCTGCTGTGTCGCTTGATATGTATTATCAGCAGTTCTCATTAATTGCCTAGTCAAAAGCCTTCTTCTTCATATTCGCTTTTAAAATTTGTTTATGTCAACAGTCAGTTACGCCATCTGCTAGTGGGATATCCCCTCCTAAGAAAAATCCTGGATCCACCCCTGCAGACTGAACTACATACATTCCATTTGAGGATCAGTCAACAGAGATTTGTGAAAAAATCAAAGAATTTTCCTGTTAGTGATCATTACTTTAATTCTCTTAACTCATTCTCTGTCTCTCTCTGTCTTAATTATGTATTGATATTGTTAGCGGAAAGTTGATGCTTGTCACTCGTGGGATTTACTGAAAGGTTTAAACAAGTCCTTGAATGTTTTACATACATGTATTGGTGTATGTCTAATTTTCTACCAGGCTATGAATCTCCTACTGAAGAAGAACAACTGAGGGCAATCTGGAATGAAGTCAATGTTGGTGCAACAGGTTTCCTGGACAGACACGAACTGTCAGTTGTGTGTGATCACATCGGCATGGACTCCATGAATGAACAGGTTTGACAGACACTGATTTTTTTCTCATTAAAATTAGCGAGCTTATATAAATACGGGAAGAAATTTTTGTGTGATGAACTGATTTTTGCATTCTTTTGCAGTGGTTGCATGTTATGGCAAAATTGTCTTGCAAATCCTTTCTGTAAGAGTTAAGATACTAAGCAGTACAAATTTGGTAGCATCAAGGCGTGCACTGCCGGTTGTTGGCGTCACTCAAAAACACCTTTCCTAAAGCTCTCTGTTATTACATGTATATTGAGTACTGTAGGTCTGCAAATTAGTTTTTTTTTTAGAAAGGACATATTTCCCACCATTTTAGCTTGATAAACCAGAGCAATTGTCAATCATACAACATGGTGACATTTAAATTTTTTTATTCAGTATTAGGCAAATTTTTCAGCTCCAAATTTTTTGCTTTTGGTATTTGATCATCCCAGTTATCTTGTCTGACAGGTAAGACATTGTCAGACATGGGCAAAATATAGTCATACATTTGAATAGCATAAAGAAAAATATTAAAAAGTAAAGAAGATAAAATCTCTAAATAAATATTTAAATTTAATTTAACTAAAGAAATAAAATATTTAGAAATTAAGAGAGAGAGAAATGTGGAAAGATGGTATCAGAAAATGGTAAATTTTTTTCTTTTTTTTAGATTTGTTATGAGCTAATGAGCTAGAAAAAAAAACATACTTTAAGTAGTAGGAAATTTTCCATAATTATTTGGTTAGATAAATTAATGCAAACAACTACTTGTGATCAGTATCAAATGCCTGCTTCTATTCTGAGTATTTTTTGTGCCAGATGTTGAAGTGTGGGTAACCTGTGACATGTATTCACCCTCCCTTTACACGTTGGTTTAAATTAATGATGATTGACAGTTTCCATAGTGAGGTTAATAGCTTATTAATTTTAATCACAGTTGTAATCATTAATTTATTCATCATTATAATGTTTTTAGGAGCTGGCTCTCCTGTTTGAGGAGCTAGATGAAGATGGTGATGGTAAAGTGAGCTTCGAGGAGTTCCTTCATGGCTTATTTGTGGCCAAAGACATTCAGCAGTCTGATGTGGAACCAGAGTGGGAACAGCATCATTCAACCCCCTATAACCACGCCCCTCCACCCACTTCACCAAACTACACTTCGAAAGTAAGAGCCTTGATAAATGCACTTTCAGTAACTGGGAACTTTAAAATGAAAGTGCTACAAATGTATTTGCTTATAGTTCTATTTATTTACATATTTATTGGTCCTTATACATAATTACAAAGTTAGATATTCTTTACTCTCATATAACCGAGCTAATCAAGGCGAGCAGAGCAAAAAAATAAAGAAATAAAAGCTACATTAACTAGGCACTATATATTGAAAGTAATTTTCGAACTCTTTCGTCACAGGGTCAGAGAAGATCAGTCGTCCATGACGATTCTTCATTTTTTCTGTCAACAAGAACTGCTGGTAGTAGTTCAGCGTTCGGTAAGACAAATCCTTTAGAGTAATAAACTTATTCTTTCGCAAGTGGCTTAACTGCATACATCTAGGGCAGGTTACTTAAACTTAGTTAGTAGAGGTGACTGGTTATGAAAGCAAAGATCAAGAAAACGGTGCTGGGGATTATCTTGGAAGCTACCTGACAGACTCAATCCTTTGTTTTTTGTTCACTACCATGACGTTGTTATTAGTTAATAAGAACAAAATGACAGCGTGCAAAGAAACTGGTGTCTGCTATTCCGGGGTAGTGGATTTTGCTATTGGGCTGTCAAATTGTGTTCTTAACTTGCCCGATGGGCAAGTAAAGTTCTTGGAAGAATTCAAATTACAGAAGAACTGTACACCAAAATCTTTTTGCAGGCTAGTTGGAATGACTTCTCGGCTAGTATAATGCTAGCTACAGCTTGCCAAATGGGAAGCTGTAAAACTGACTTTCTTTGCACCCTGAAATGATAGGAATGCTATTAAACTTTGTGCATAGTAAAGACCCAAAAACGCATAACAAAAGAGTCTGACGAACCTCGTAACCATTCCACTCTATTAACTATGATTTAAATGAATTCTAACGTATAGAGTGTGGCTTTACCATGAAGTTTGTTTACAAGTTTAGTGGGCTATTTTAAAGTCCTGGTCTCAGTAAAACACTGTTTTGACTGCTTTGGTCTTCCAGGTTGAAAATAACGTAGAATGTTTGACAAGATCACTGTTGCAAAGTAAAACTTTTTACGGGTCATTACAAGAAAATACCACTCGCTCAGCAGCCATTCAGAGCGCGCGTACTATCCTTGTCATATTTATAATAAACGTGCCTAACTATACTGTTCTTAAGTGAAAATTATAGCTTTGAAAGGTAATCAGGATTTATTCTAGGAATTGGCCAATTTGTAAACTTGTCAGTAGAGTATCTGGACATTATTGTACCATTTGGTTTGAAATTAATTTTCTTTCTTGGCCAACTTGCTTTCTCATTGTCGTAACGGCCGTTTTCACAAGTTGGAAAAGGCGATCACACTTCACTCTTGATTTGCTGCATTTACGCGGCATTATTTTTCAAATCGCAGAATGCCGCAATGCCGTGTTCTAGAGTCAACCTTGCGTAATAGGAAACTTTCAATCTACATCATTTTTCTTAAATGTCATCTGTGATCCACGAGTCGGTCCACTGGACTAATTTGTTATTAAAGGGATTTGGAGTGACGTCTACGGCAAACGACAACGTGAATTTGTACCACGTGACTAAGTCTTCTTTTATGACTGTAATAATTGTTTGGTGCAGTTTTTATCAGCTTATTTTCTATTTTGAGAAATTCTGAACTTGATTCTGGCGTCTGGCGTTTGCCTTTAGCATGACTCTAAATCTCTCTATTATCACCAACATTACCTTATTCTAACATCACTTTACTTTATTTTTTGCAGATCTTATGACTCTATTAGATACCGATAATACTGGGTGAGTGCAAACCTGAAGCCCTACTCAAACGGCCTTGACAAACGATGATTCAGGTTTTGGGCCGAAAACTACCAATTCTTAAAGAATTAATGAATTATTATTTCGACTGTCTAGTACATATATACTAGTCTCATCTTTTTCTTCTTTTCTCGGTAAGGTTCGCTAAAAAGGAAGACATCAAAGATTTCTGGCTGGCCCAGGGATTAAACGAAGCTATTCCACTTCTAGAGGCAAGTTATCATTTGTTTGGTATTTACGACAGCATAATATACATCTGCTTAATTATTTTGAGAGAGACCCACGTGTATTCTGAACACTTAACTTTTCTCCATCTTCCTTATACTATTAACAGAGGAACCTCAGCCAAATCAGCACAATAAATAGAGCGTTTTCACTCATGTGGCCAGCATCTATGCTAATTTATTGGAACAAAAAATAGTATTTACATAAGAAAAGAGATCAACTCCCAGAGGATTTTCTTGGTACACCAACATGGCCGCCCTTTCATACGCCACTTCCACATTTCCCATAGTGCACCTTATTTAACCCCCAAATTTTGCATACGTATTGTTTTTATAATACCCAGGAGAAATGAAAAACACAGGTTTTTTTAAGAAAAATTTTTTTTTGGGGGAGGGGGGGTAAATAAGGTGCATTATGGGAAAATGTGGAAGTGGCGCATTGTTTTGGAACACAGGTATGGGCGCCGTGACGTCATGTGAAAACGCTCTACACTAGTGATGATAATTTTGGCATTTTTTTAATTCTCCACTTACCCGATAAGCACCCAATTACGTATATTAAACGAGTATATTAGTGAAGAGGAGACGTTAAAGTGGCTAGAAAGAAGCAGTGATAATCAATTGGCTTATTTCCCTTTACTTAACAAGATCCAAGCGAATTCTCCCTACATTGTTGAAAACGGAATAGCAAAGAGACTGCTAACCAAATTATATTATTTCAACTTAAGTAATATATTTTTCTTGTTTTATTCGCAGCATCTGGAAGTAGACGTGGAAGGTAAATTAAGTCTTCATCAGCTTACCAACTTATTGGAGTCTGTCATTGAAGAGCAGAATAGCGGCGTGCCAAAAGCTGTTGTAAACATATACAAGCATGAGGTCGTGCATTTAAGGTAAGTGTACTTAATGCCACTAAAGACTCCCTAGGCTGTATAAGTGCTTACAAAAGCATGTTAAATGTCAGTGTATTTAGTGCGAAGTACGGAACTAAATGACCGGGCTGTTTCAAGTACCTCATTCCGGTGCCATCTTGGTTCAATGCACGAAGAGGGCAGGCGTCGGGTTTTATAGCCCACCCCCGCCCCGGCCCCCGCCCCAGGGTAGATTTGATATTCTCTCCCAAGTTGCACTCGGTGCTTTTTGAAATTAAGATGGCCGCTTACAGTAAGCGCTCGATCTCGACGATCTTATGTATAAATGGGAAACTGCTAATAGTCTAATGCGGTCGTATCCTGCGAATTCAGCTTACTCATCCTCGCTCCCCCCCGCATGGGACGTTTGGCAGTCGGCGAGGTGTGAGTAGAGACAGCTGTATTCACAGGCTAACGAGGCCAAGGATCCGGCAAACCCTAAACCTCCTTTTCTGCAGATCAACTCTCTTCCAATTGAGCTTATCAAGTAGTCACAAAAACACGAAATTACTTTAATGTGTCGTGAAACCTTATCTGGTGCTTCGTTTTGTTTCGTTTCTTTGTGCTGATGAATATTTTTCGGTTCGTTTACTGCGTTATAGGCGTCATTTGAATGGTCACACTAATGGTTTACTGACTCAGATGTGTAGCGGGATTTAAGCAGAACCACTGCTAACAGTCTTTTCACACCGCGCTCTCTGGGGTCGAAGGCGAAAGTGATGCCCTTGCGTTTTTCCCTTTTTTTAGGACAAAGTGCAAAACTCTTGGAAATTGTATTGTAATAAACTGATGCAGACAGAATTTTACTTCATGGGAGATGAAGATTAAGTCTTGGTGAAACTTTGAAATAAACGTATGACTCAAAACAGGTGCTGCGCCTAGCAAATAAACTTGGAATGTTTTGAATACAGTCGCTCTCAAAAGATAAAATTAAAGTTCGCTTGAAAATGTTGCAAACAGCAGTTCACTTTAGGGCAGCTTCATAGTCAGCTATCATTCTTTGTGATATCAGCTCGTGATGTAACTCAAAGAACAGTACCTACCTCTTCTTTACTTATCCCTCACTCTCGGATGAAGGCTGCAACTACCTTAACTTACAACTCTCCCTATGACATGAAAGGAAGAATAAAAATATTCTCGGGGTTCATATTTCCTGCTTTTTCTACCGCTTCTTCTTTCTACATTCTTTTTGCCTTTTCTATGGTTTTGCAGGCTATTAGCAGCTGCTTTAAGGCGAAAATATGTTGGCATTTCATCTCGGGGCGTAGCGTTATGTCATTTTTATTTTCGCACGTGCTTTTGTAGTTTACATGTGGCACCCACACGGGCGCGACACCCTGTCAATTTCCAACGCGTTGATTGGTTGAATTTCACGTTGACGCCTCTTTTTTGGCGGGGTTTTCAAGGGCAGAGTGTTAAGGAATTAAGTGATCTCAACATGGAACACTGTCCACCCCTTTGCATTGTGACTATGAGCGTTAAGATTGTGCGCATTATTTCAGTTTAGTTTCCTCCGCCACGAGGTACACATTCGTCGTTATAGCTTCCATTGGCGATGTGTGATCCGTAGGTGTAGATAAATTCGCTCATCCAAATGGCTACGTCGCCAAGACAAATCGAAGGTAAAGAATCGGTACTGAGGTATGACTGCGATTCGGAATCGTTTGTTGGGGAAAAAGACGCGAACAAACTTCTGTCCGATTTCATGACACGCCGTTCAAGGTAGCTATATTGAGTTCTGGTTTACTAAATTCCGCATTTCTTGACAAGTCGCTTATGTACTTCTAAACACACCACTGATTTTCCAAAGAATCAATTTATCTCGCTTCAGAATCAGTTGCTGCATCTAATGCATTGAAATTCATTCCTGAGTAGCTTTTTCTGTTTTCTTTGTTATACTCGTTAATTATTAACAGACACCACGGGGTGTTGTTTACTCCTCGAAAGTTGCACTCTTTGTCAGTGTGCTTTCAATTTATTTAGATTTTTACAAATAGAAGAATAAAAATGGCTTTTCATGTGTAGGATTTAATTGCAAAATGAGGGTTATCGCTTCTCTTTTTATCCACACACCCAGCAGTTAGGACCACCTTTTACAACATTGAGAACAGCACCACAAGTAAATGCTGCTAAATAAGCTTTCGTTTGAGTTGCCATAAAATGACGGTTTCAGCCAAAATTTGTAAAGCCAAATATATACACATGTAACCCTTTCTCAAACGCAGCCGGTAAAGGGAACTCGTGGAATTTATGGTGCAATAAATTTCACCTGAATGGCCACTCTAGGATTTCTTGCATCAGCTAAAAGGAAGAATTAAATGGTTTCATTTTAATGGTGAATTGCTTGTGCTTTGTAGGTTGTTTAAAAAAATAGGACCACTTCTCACACCAGTCAAGTCAATTTGAGAAACCAAATTAATAATCATCATTTAAATACATTTCAAAGTAATGTATTTCTCTGTATGAGGGCAACTGAATGGTCTTTTCTTTAGAAGCTTGCACCCTAACCGTTGCTTTTGTCTTCCAGGTCGCAAGTGGAAACAGTTTCCGCAGAGCGGGATGCCCTCAAGGAAAATATGGTTAAATTAACAGAAGAAAAACAGATGCTTATAGTAGAAAGCGAGGATACGGCACAGAAATTAGAAAAACAACACGAGACAAAACTGAGGTATGACTGAGAGCAAATTGGCTTTCGTTTCCTTGCCCTACGTTCTTGCATTATGCTACTGGTTTTGGTTTTTCTTTTTCGACATTACATTTTTGTACATATGAGGAGACTTGAAATACTCTCTTGACAAACGTTTGATCGATTCCTCCCTTTTTGTTATGCAAATTCACTGCGGTAAGAAGTGAAAAACGCTAGAATATAAATTTTTCTGGCCGGTTTACGGAAATTTTGATAATTGTTGATAATTGTTGGGAGTATTTGAAGTGTTTTTATTCGGGAACAACTTTCAAAGAACCGCTTAATGGTTCAGTGGCTCTCGATTGAGACAATGACCTGCTTGTTTGTCAGTTCAAAAATTCAGGTTGTTCACTTGTCATCACAAACTTTCTGGTAGTACCTGTTAGTAGAGTAACACTTGTATTGTCTTCGGTAACGTCGGCGGCAAATATAGGGAGGATTAATGTTCTCTAGTTTTAAACAAAAGGAGAATCTTCTCCGTTTACTTGAACACACAAAACTGAATTTGCTGGTAATCTGTCCTTAACACACTAGCAAGCTACAGATATATCTGGTTGAAAGTTGTTTTACTATTGGCTGATTCTGCGAGCGGGCAAGATAATAGCGAATCCTATATTCTGATCGGCTGCCCAAGTGGGCAAGGTGAGGGTTAGATACCTTGCCCCCGCGGGATATCCCGCTTTGGGTCGCGCAAGAATACAGTTCTCTTGGCAATGTAATAAATAGTTTACTGACTTAACTTGTTCGGTCAAGAGGGCTTGGTATTGGCCTAGTTCTTTTTTTGGGGTTTTATCGATCTCGACGAACTTTGCCAATATCAAACCATCTTGACCTTATATGCTTGGTCAATAACGCCTATATAGAGCATCGCCTCAAATAACAGAACGATCAGGGAATAAAATTATAGTTACTTAAATTGTAGTTACTTCAGTTAGGTAACGTAGAATGAAGTCAATGAACTATTTCCACGAACTGTCTTTGATAATAAGTTAGAACTGCAAAGAGATGAAACAGTGGCTGGAACCCTTCACCCGTTTCTCCAAATTTTGGAATAAATGTCGGGTCCGATTGTTGCAGATGGATCAGTTTTGTTTTATCTTAAGACTCGCATAGGTGACAAAAAAAGTTGACAGGATTTTCATGCGGCAAAAACAGAATCATTGAATTGTGCAAACCGAATCCCAATTTTATGGATTTAGGTCCTTGTGTGATTGGTCGGAAGTTGTCAGACATTTACGCTAACTTTCGTACAGTACTGGGTGGGATACTTGTCCATCGCGAGTTTCCCCGACCCCCCCCCCCCCCCCCCTGGAGTCAGACGGTTTCGTGTTTGTAACCGCCACGCTGTCTTTCCTCACGCTGAAAGAAGTAGTGATACGTCTAGCCGATTCGCGTTAACAGATCCTGCTTTGCATGCCCTGTGGCATGCGAACTTTTTAACTGACCCATTCCACTCAGATTAGGGTAGGCTGGCTGATACAGTTCTACAGTCAGACCGCAGTCACTTTGTATTATCAGGTCACTTGCCAAAACTGAAAACGTGATATCGTACATAGCTTCTTCAGCAAACCAACAGGGTTCCAACTATTATGGACGCAACTTAGATGGTTTGTCTTTGTTTCCACAGGGATCAGGAATCGATGTACACGGAAAAAATGCAGAACTTGCATCAAACACTGACCGAGGAGCGGGACAAAGTTTTACACAATGCCAACCAACAGAGATCCGTGTTGGAAGAATCACTCCACAGCACTAAAACAGAGGAACAGCGGCTCAGAACCAAGCTAGCTGAGGCCGAGGAGGTGGGCATTTTATCTCTTTTGTGGTTGGTGGTTTAGTATGCTAATATTTGTGACTTTTCCGGCTGCAAGTGCCAGAGTTCATCAGTTTTTTTTTCTCGTGTAAATAAGGTTGTTGGCTTTTGCGACAAGACCTCAAGTTAGCAGGGTTAAAGGTATTAGGGACCTTTAGACTGGGCTACGAGTACAAACCTAATTCTTCATAATTTTTTTTTATCACACTTATCTTATCCGTTACGTTTATTTATTGCTGGTAAGTAACAGGAAATAGTTCTAGTTTGTTGGTTACAATAAGCTCGTACGCGTTCTCGGTTTGGCACTCGTAGTCAAATCTACAGAAGGCTACTTTTGTAGTTCCCAGTGCAGGGTGGAGCGGAAATGTCATAATAGGCCAGAGCCGTCACTAAGGGACGGGCACTGGGGACCGGGGATCTCCCCCATCTGCAATGACGATGATCCCCGCCTACTAGCGTGGGAAACAAAAGGGTATTAGAAGCTAAAAATCTTCCTAGATGTTCACTTCCCCACCTAGGGACGAGTACCAGGGACCGGGGATTTCCCCCAGCTACTATGAGGATGATCCCATCCTACTTGCCAGCATGCGAGACAAAAGGATAAAAGAAGCAAAAAATCATCCTAGATGTTCAATTCCCCATCTTGGACGGGTACCGGGGACCGCGGATTTCCCCCAGCTACTATGAGGATGATCCCATCGTACTTGCTAGCATGGGAGACGAAAGGATAAAAGAAGCAAAAAATCTTCCTAGATGTTAAATTCCCCACCTACTACTTTACACCCGCCAACTTGAAAGCTTGTAGTGAGAGCCCCTGGTGATCGGTAAATGACGCTGTTCGGAAAATAGACCGGTTTGTCACACACTTGCACAAACTCAGATTAAGTTTTCGTTGCGGGGCGGGGTGCAGGGGGCAAGGCTAAGGACTTTCCGAGGCACATCTTTGTTAATTCACAGCTACGTACACAGGTTATGTTGGCATATGCTCTTTACCATCCTTTCTAGTTTTGGGAAAACTTGTTAGAATGAATTTTACTTTGGTATGATGTCGTCGAAAAATCATGGGATTGATGACATGATTCTCTGGTCTCTCGCACTTTCTTTGGTTAATAGGAGATCTTGCGGCTTGAGAAGGCGCTCTCTGATTCCCAAGAGAAACTCACAGATGCTGAAAACACCCGGGAGAGACTTGAAAAGGAATTGGAATCCATGTCAGACCTGTCACATAGGGTAAGTAGGTTATAAGTCACGTGGTATCCCCAATGAACTGTTGGATTTCATTAGTGTGTTATACGATGCTACTATTACACAAGAGACAAGTGAAACTTGTTTATTCGGATTACGAATGAAGTACGTTCCCTTATAAAATGTTAACTTGAAATACGTTTATTCTGTCTGAGCAATTACAAAGCAAGCAAGCTAGGCATTTATCTACTTGACTCTCAACTGATTCAATTTAGGTACCCTATCTAAAGATCGCATTAGGAACGCAATGTTAAAAAGGGCAAAAACAATGCGCAATACAAGGATCGAGACCCTCAAAGACCGTACCCTGTTAGGGCGGTACTTACCTTTTTAACCCATATAAAGGAGAACCCTTAATCAAACAGAGCTTTGTTAGTACCAGTGCAAGAGAAATGTGTTCTTATCGGTAGAGACGATGAGGTTTTAGCTGATGTATTGCCTGTCCCTTCTGCAGCTGGCTGAAGTTGAAAAACAGCAAATCCTAAAACAGCAACAGAACCAGAAAAACAGCAAAAGCATCCGCGAACTGGAGAGAATAAATCGGGTGAGTTTTATAATAGTCGTGTGTCTTCCACTACGTTGCTTTAAGCTCAATGTCTTCCTCTTGTGATTTAAGTCAAAGGGCGATACTAGGGCGGGGAAATAAACGACGAACACTTAAAACTGTTTTCTAAATGCCTTGCAGTTGGTCTGCAAATTGCAAATTGTCTAGCAGTTGACGTGATTCGGACCTACTGCGCCAGTCTTAGAAGGACTCTGCCGCTCATTTAGCGATTTGAACACCTTGAGTGACTGCCTGAAAAAGGTCTCAGCTGGCTCACAGGCTAAACTTAGGACTTGAAACTTTTAGGCAATGCTAATAAAGAACTTTCATTATTAAACTTAAACTCGCTCTTAGATTCCTTTTTTGCATTGCATGGTTCAACACAAGGAGGTCTTATTAAGAGCTTCTAGAAAGCGCCGCGTGCACGTTGCGAGGTGCGATGCATATAATATTCGAATGTGCCCTTGTTTTGACGCGTTACCTTTTTGAATTAAGTAAGGGTGCCATTTAATAAATCGCCGTTTTAGAAACTTGAATGTTAAATCCTTTCAACTTCCCGTTTTGTCTATCAGGAACTTCGAGACGAAAATGACGAACTACGTCTCCAGTGCGAGGCCCTGACGCAGCAAGTGAACAACTCGGTCAAGCGACGACCAAGCCATCGAAAACGACAGGACAGTCAGAAGGTCCATCGGCATGGTTCGGTTCTTTCCGACTACACGAAGCCTGTTGTGATTAAGCGGAATAAGGAAGGTGTGACGTCATCGGATGAGTCCGATACCGCTGACCATCCAGACGGTACGCGTGTTCCTTCTGTGCGAGTCAGCGGTGATGGCGGGTCAAATGAGGACGCGGGTAAGCTGCACAATTCATGCACGCGCAAAGTTTTAATCTCATACTCTGCTCTATATTTCGGTGTGAACTGTTGTTTCAAGTGATGTGTGACTTCAGTCATTATAAAGTGTGTCCACCGATTAGATTCTACAGAGCACCCTGCTTCGTTAGTCTCTTTCCTTGCTAGCCTTAAGGTAAGGTGAGTTACAATAAGCGCACTTGCCATATTTCGCAGTTGCCGGGCCGCGTTGAATTTCCGTCCTGTAATAGTTTCTACCTCTTTGTAGAAAATATCAGGAAAACAAACTCTTCCTCTGTATATTCCTCCCCTTTCTCAGGAAAGGATCCCTTTACCAGAAGAGGGCATCGACTGTAGTCCTCAAAGATTACCTCAATTTATTTGAACTCAATTTATTCTCTAAGTACTTCGAATGCTTCTGAGTTTGAATCTGAGACCTCCAAAGAATACCGGAATTGTCCATTGCCAGTGTTTGTGAACACCTAACTTGCGATCAGGCGTTCTTTTTCACAAAAAGGGAAGAAGAAACGCCTGATCGCAGGTTATTGAACACCGTGTTCTGTAACCCACCGAAATATAACTCATTGGTAACACACTGAAACCGCTTTCACTTTCTTCTTTGCCGCTGACCATTAGTGCTGAATTGTTTGACCTGCCAACCGCACATTGTTAATGAGCAACTCACGTTTACTTTTAACATGGCTAATTATTGTTAATCTGTGTAAGTTTTAGTTGTGACTCGCTAATGGTAGTATTTTATAACAAACTAAGCGCACCTCACGGCGAGAGAACTGATGAGCAGCATCACCGACCACGTAGCTTTTGTAGGAGTCACTGAGAGGTTTTGTGTTTTCACATACGTAATCAACCTTTGCCCTATGCTAACGGAGTAAACTGTATCTCTATAAATTATTGTCGTCTTTCTTTTTTTCCTTGCTTACAAGCTGTATTTCCCATTGTGTTCTTAAATGCCTTTTAGTTTGCCTTTCACGAAGAGCACTTTCCACACGCCGTATCATTTCAAAACATGGATCTTTCTCTCAAAACATTTTTTCTTTCTCTTGACGCATTTTTTGTTTTCCACATTTCCAATGTGAATTAGGAGTCCTAGTTTACCTTGAATTCTTGACGGCCATGGACTGGATATCCTAAGGGAGCGGAAGGCCCGGGTTCTATTCTCGGCCGAAATAATACTCAACTCGGGGTCATGTAATTACTGCGGAGGGGTTTCCTCTCGCGGCACCTCTCTGATCTAATTCTTGTGGGACGTAAACCAGCCACTAGAGAGGCACTGTCGTCTGGTAGTGACCTCCCCTAGAATCTCTCTCGAGGCAACACTTAAATCGGAACCTAGCGCTGTTTTATTATCCTTGTCATGCCAGTGTGGTTAAATTGCTTTAAATCAACATCTAAACTTCCTTCTCATTTCCATCATAGTTGTTTTCACTGTGTTCGCCTTTATCTTCTGTTCTTATCTTTACGAATCGACAGGTCAATTTACAGATGATGACGCTCCTCCTCTCCCGTGGTCCGTGGAATGCGATGAACAAATCTTGTTCATAAAAACGGAAGGTTTTCTTCTCACTTCTATATTCATTTCTGTCCCGCTTATGATTTCCTCTCTTTGATAAGGATTGTTTACTTACACTTGTTTCACGCGATGAGTAGATACGCTAGCTCTGGTATACTCTTGTTCTTTCATCAGGCGCTGTTTTGATGAAATATCCTCTGGAATGTTTCTGGTCTGTCCTTTTCTTCCCTTTGCTCGCTTGATTTGCCAACTAGAAGGACGTCTTAAGATCTTATTTTAAAAATGCGCATTTGCTCTAAAATCATGTCCGAAACTTGGATCTAATAAAGTTCGGCAAAGGCTCTGAACGGGATAATAGTGCATTGGCATGAGTTGTGCCTGATAATAAGCATGCCGGGTTTCTATAACCTACAGAACCGACTTTGTCTTCGTTATCTTCTCTCCCTTTGCGCTTGATCTAAGTTCTATGCTTCCCTCGAGTCTACAATCGCCTCTGAAACGTAAGAAACGTAGGCCGTCTCTGTTGGCAAAATTAGATCGAATGTAATTTTTAACGTCCTGCAATGGTTGTATTCTTGTGTATTTTGCAGATGACTCGCATGAATTGGCAGAACAAAAGAGTAAGTTTCTTGATACAAATCTTTACATCACTTCTAACGGTTATAATTTATACCTAATGTCAGACCAAGAGGGATTATAAACCATACCCTTTTGTACCGCACATACCTATATAGCTTATATGTGAGTAATCCCCGGGTTACGTGAGAAACTCGGCAGTCCCGGCTATTACACCTCGTTAACCCTACACTTTAACACTCTCATACTCTCGTACGCGTTCTCCCTCAGAAGCTAAGAATTAATTCAACCCTAAAACAAATTATGAATAAAGTGCATCACGAAAAGTCATTTGTTCGAACAAAAAACGAATTGTGACAAGTTTTTGGTATAGTTTATTAAAGGGGATTTGTCATGTCATTTGCTGTCTACGGACAGTAAGTATGTAGTAGTGTAAAAGGAAACCAGTTTTTTAATCACAATGCTATACCTGCAAAAATCATCAAAAAATTGAATTTGCTGCCCCAAGTTTTGTTTATAGCAGATACGTAAATGATGTTGGAGCCATTTTAAGCTGAACTGGCTCCCAGTGGAATAGAGAAGGGACTTAAATTTGCTTAAGTTGACTTTTAATCACTTCACGCTAAGCAGTAGCCTTCATATTTCTCTATATGTAGACGTTTGCGCTCTTCGGGCTCTGTCAGATTACAAGTTCCTCTGAAAAAAAAACCTTCCAGCACACTGCGGCTACCCTTTTTAATAACCTTCCTTATAAACTTAAGAAGTTTGACTATTTTAATGTATTTAGTTCGCGCATTTTTAAATTCTTAAAGAACCAGGCACAGGCCGGCTTATCTTAATTGTACTTTAAGTTTTATTCATACGACCATTGTAAATACTTTCTCTTTTAATCGTTATTTGTTCTATTATTTTTTTTTATAAGTAACAGTTGAAGAGCCGTAATGTGGAAACCCTGTTATTAAACTGATTACTTACTTACTTTACTTCTATTCGGGCCTCATTTTTTTTCTCACCTCCTGTGGATGGACATCTCACCTTGCACTGAGATGGCCAATAGGCCACTTCCGAGTTCCAAAAACCCTCACTTTCAAATGAGGCCAAGTGCACAATCTTTCTTGTGAAAATGAGTTTTATTTGCATGAGAATGAAAAATAATTTCCATATCAAAGGCTGAGGACTTAACCTCGTTTTGATACAGAGGCCCGGGCAAACTCGGAAATGGCTTATTAGGAGAAAAATCAGTATGACCTCAAGTTTACCTGTGACGGAAATGAATTTGCAATCTAAAAATATAAACTGAATGATCGTAGATACAAACACTCACGGTGAATTAATAGATCCTAAAGAAAATATTGATTCACCTCTAACACGGAGCATATAACTCAGTCCATACTTTGATAACTACTTTTCTAGCTTATTAAACCCTTTCGCTTCTTTTTTCTTTTAATTCAGAAGTCATTGAGAAGCTCGAGAGTGAATTGAAGGAAAAAGAGGAGCAGATTAAGACTCACATAGCCAAAGTTGAAGAACAAGAATCATCGATCAGCGAACAAGAAAAACTATTGTCTGAGCAGAAACAGTCCTTAACAGAATTCCAGGAAAAGGTGCAGCAACTGGGTGACACGATCAGACAGCAAGAAGGACAACTGAAGGAGCGAGAGGCAACTATCCACGAGCTCAAGGACGAGATCGAGTCACTCACAGGTTCTCTTGCGTCTGATAGCCAAGAAACACGGAAGAGATTCGACACCGAGTTAGCGAATCTCACTGCGCAGTTTACAGGCGAAATGGAGGGTCTTCAGAAGAGCTTTAACATAGAAAAAGAACAGTTGGAGAAGGAGTATCAAGCAAAGATGAAAGACTTGGAGAGTTCGCTGAAGAGCGAACGGGAGAACCTCAGGAATGAGCTGGAGGATGGATTTAGACAGGAGAGGGAATTGTTGATCACCGAGTACGAGAGCGAGAAATCCGAAATGGAGGAGGAACACAGGGGCGAAAAAGAGATGTTGGAGAAACTATTCAAGGGCGAGCTGGACAAAGAAAAAGAAAAGATGGAAATGGAGCAGAGCCGCTTAATGGAGAAGCTGCAAGTGGTGGAAAATGACAAGACAGAAGTGGAGTTGAAGCTGTTAAACGAGAAAGCGGAGCTGGAACAACAGTTCAGGATCGATAAAGCCGAGTGGGAACTGCAGAACACAACAAAGGTAGCCGCTATGGAGAAGGACAAACACGAATGGACGAACCTGAGGTCGGAGCTTGAGATCGCACATAAAGAACAGGTCAGCGTACTAGAGAACAAGTTAAGGAAAGAAAAATCTAAAATGGAGGAGGAATACGGAAACCAGACTTGGGAACTTAAGCAATCTCACGCCAAGGAGGTTGCAAGCCTCAAGCAGAGTTTTGTGGAGCAAAAGGCCGAAATGGAGCAGAGGTTTACCAGAGAAAAAGCCCAACTGCGTGAATCGTTCACTCGCGAGAGGAACGAAATCGAGCAGAGGTTTGCTAGAGAAAAAGTAGAACTCACAGAAAACCTGGAAAACGAGCACAGTCACACGCTTGCTTTGCGAGAGGCTGAGCTGAAAAACGGTTTCTTGAAGGAGAAGTCGGCTTTAGAGAAACAGTTCGACAAGGAACGAGCAAAAATCGAGGAAGGTTTTCACGAAAATTCCACTCACAGCGAATTGGCTTTTCAGAAATGGAAAGCAGAACTGGAAGAACATTACACTGAAGAAAAAGCCAAGCTTTTACAGAACGCTTCTCGCGAGAAAGCTGAGTTGGAACAGCGCTATAAACATCAAATAACGGAGCTGCAGCAAGCTTTTACTGAAGGAGAGGCCGGACTGAAGGGACAGTTGAAAAACGACTTCTTGCGTTTGCTGGAAAAACATAAGGCTGAGTTAGAGGAAAGCTTTTCAAAGCAAAAAGTACAGTTGGAAGAAAGTTACTCGCGCGAAAAGGCCGAATTTGAGAAAAGTGGCACTGTAGGTTTGCAGGAAATCCGGGAAACTTACTCCCGTGAAAGAAATGAACTTGAGGAGAGTTACCAGAGGAAGATCAAGGATCTTCAGAGAAATTTCACTCGGGAGAAACAAGAGCTAGAAGAAGAGTACGTTCAGGAGAAGATAGAACTTCGATCTCAACTTGAAAAGGAATACGCCACTAAACTCAAAACCGAAACTGAACTTCTTGAACAGACGGTAAAACATCTACAAGATGAAATTACTTTTCTTAAGGAGCAAAAGCGAGAGCTCGAGGCGAAAGTCCAAACGCTGGAGTTAAAAACTTTAACTCGCAGTGATAAGGAAGCCGTAGAGTTGAAACTAACTCGTGAAAAGGTGGTTCAGCTGGAGAGCAAAGTGGATGCTTTGGAGAAAGAAAAAGGACGTATTCTGGAAAACAGCGTTAAAGAAATTACGGAGCAGAAAGTTTATTTGGACGAGCTACAAAGAGAGAAGGCGGCTTTGGAAAGGGAAACTCTAGAAAAAGAAAGGCAACTTTTAGAAGCGGAGAAGGTAGGTGCCTTTGTAATAATTTACACTGACTGTTTTAGGTTTAACTTGACCTCAGTCAAGTTATATTTTGTATCTGTATTTTGTGTGACCGGATGTCGATAGAAGTCTTCGGTTAACAGGCAGATCATACGAGCAAGTTTTGTTCCCTGAATTGGCTTGTTTTTACGTGTTTGTTTTGTACTAAATCGGTTTCGTTTCAATAACAGCAACCGCATTGTTGTGCCCGCTGGTAGAGTGTATTACAAGAATTTGATACAAACATCAGTCTTATCAACTGCGTTGATAAATTAAATTTTCCACTTTATTAACCCTTTAACTTTAAGCCCCAATATCCACACACAAATTCTCCAGACTGATGCCCATATATTTTCCTAAAGAATAAGTTGAGAGAATTTGATAAACGATCAAGGCATTTTGGCTTTGGTGATCATTTTGTTAGTTCTCGTGACTCCTTGAGTCCTTAATGATGTTTCGATCTTGTTAAGAGAAAATTTGTGTTGGTCACTCTTGGGTTAAAGAGATCAAACAGGTGTCGTTTCGACGCTAGCAATTCGATAGTGGGTTGTGTGAGGTGCTTGGTTTCCAGTGATCGAATTTTCAGGTTTTAAATTTCTTTGCCGTCGGGAATTTACTTCGTTTGTACTGAGCCGAGGATACG
Source organism: Porites rus (assembly GCA_964035705.1). Taxonomy (NCBI): domain Eukaryota; kingdom Metazoa; phylum Cnidaria; class Anthozoa; order Scleractinia; family Poritidae; genus Porites; species Porites rus. The sequence continues at coordinate 19,337,069 of OZ037994.1, forward strand.
TTGTGTAAATAGTTGGAGATTTTTATGCGGTTGGGTTACGAAGCATGGTTCGCTCATGTAACTCATATTCCGTGAAACAAGTCTCCTGTTCAACGTGTACCATATTAGGTGGCTAGCTATTAAGTAATGATTCCGATAAGAAGGAAAGAACCAAACGCAGTGAACACGTCTGAATGCGAAAAGATGCTAACTTTACTATTGTCTCTACTACACTTCTGATTGGTTTAACATCAAATTTTACGAAATCTTCGCAAAGCACCATGTATATTAGTCCCTTGTTTTCTAACCAACTTCGTTATAACAAAATCTCGTGAGTATAAGTAACACAGAAATCCTATGTGAGGAACATTTCAAATTGTAAAATTTTCTTGGCTATTGTTTTCAACTCTTATGATTTATCGAAATCTTTTAATGAAGTTAAAATGCATTTTATTTGGTAAACTGCCTTTTTTTGGGTTTATGCCTTCTCTGTGTGAAAATGAAAACATTCCTATGTGAGGAAAGCGTATTGCGCCATAACAAAAGAAATTGCTCCCCGTCTTACCCGGATCATTACTTAAACAAGAGAGCAGTCAAAAGATGTTAGGGCAGGCTGGGGGAAAATAAAGGTTGATTACAACCACGTTCTTACCACTCGTTTGAGCGATTATCCTGTCTGGTTCCTCTTTCTGTCGCCTTGGGCTATTGAAGCAGTTTTGTACAATTCTGCCATTCGTATTTTATCCCACGATTTCGATCTTGTATTTGTTTGTTTGTTTCTATTGTCCCCTTTTTTATTTCTCAGTGTTGCAGATGGATGCGTGTAAATATCAAGTTACTTAATGAGTCCACTTCTCTCATTTTCAGAGTTTTCTAGCACGTTTTATTTTAGTTTCGTCAACGTTAGGTGTAGAGTCTTTTAGTAAGCTATTGACACTTTGTTGTGAAAGGTGAAGAGTGAAGGAATGGGAAGACAGGTCAAAGAACTTCAGCTTAAATCTGAAGAGATGGATTTGCTTTTAAATCTACGAGCCTCCGAAGCGGAGGACTTGGGATTGAAACTTCGTAACAGCAGCTCTGAGAAGGAAAGATTAGAAGAGACTTGTAGAAACATCGAATCGGAACTCCAAGAAGCCAAACTAAGAGTTAACGAGCTGGAAGTAAGTTTAAATTTGAGCAGTTCTGAAAAAGGGCAGTTGGAGGAGAAATTGAAGGAGCGAGATTCCCAGCTGAATGGTTTGGCTTCAACGGAAGCTGAACTTAAAGATATCATGAACAAAAGCCAAGAGATTGAGGACATGCTACGCACCCGTGATCTAGAAAACCAAGAATTGAATAGAAGATTGCTAGAGAACAATGCAGAGTTAGAGAGTGAAATGGCGGAGCTGCAGACCGACTTAAAGAATGCTGTAGAAAAGTCAAGGGAGCTGGATGCGTTGTTAACGGTCAAAGAAACTGAAAACCGTGAATTACAGAAAAAGGTTAACGAGTACAACAAACAGAGGACCGAGCTGGAGGAAAAGGCTGCTCAGCTTACCAATCAGCTCGCGGACGCGGAGACTGTGCGACTCCAAGAGCTTAAAACACGGGTGACCGTTTGGGAAACTGAGAACAAAGATCTGGAGCAGCGGCTGAACGAGCGCAACAAGCACAACATGGAGCTGGAACAGAAGCTGAAATTGCTGACCAAAAGGATTGCTGACAAAGATGACGTCAGAGTAAGGGAACTTGAGCGCATGCTTGGTGTGCGGGAAAGTGCCTACAAGGCTCTTGAACAGAGGTTTGAGCAGCGCGGAGATGAAACAAGGCAGTTGGAAAAACAAGTGACGCAGCTGACACAGAAGCTGGCGGATATGGATCACGTTAGACAGAAGGAGTTTGAAATTGAGAAGGTCCCGTCAACTATTGGTGTTTATTATTACTATTTTGCTGTTAATTGCTTTTGACCCACTGCGTTTAACTGTAACAATAGCAGCTATCTCCTAATGTTCTTATGTGTGGCGACTAAGCAACTTATACAACTAATGTGTGGCCTATAGAGGAACTCCTAGCTCCTTGATTGTCAAAGGCTTTTATCAATTAATACAGCTAATGTGTCGCGTATAGAGGGGCCCTTACAGCTCCTTAGCTGGTAAAGGTTTTTTAAAGTTCTTTCTTTGCTCTATAACTGCATTCATCGTTGTAACACTCTTATTGTCTGGCAGTTCTATAACGTTCTTTATTGCAATAATGACCACTAATGTGTGTGAAAACAAAAAAACGTAACATAATAACCATAATTCCGCTAACTAAAAAACATTTTAAATCGGCATTTCAGAAGCAGCCTTTCTCACCAGACAGAAGACTGGAATACATCCGGGACATGACCCCGGGAATTGACGTGACATGCGTCTCCTCGCTCTGAACACATAAACATTAGTCACCGACACGAACCATAACGCTCCGTCGTTTACTCTAAATAGTAGAAAAAATATAGTCAACAACGACATAATGCCTGACCTTGTCGATGACTTTAAAGACGATGTTAATGCTGTTTCGACAATTAGAACAAGTAAAACTGTATTAAAGCTTGACGAACAGATTTAAACTCCAGATTGTTTAAATATAATAAAATGTTAAACGAACTATTTTAGAATGAAAATGATTAAGGATGATTAATTATTTATGTCACGGTAATTTGTTTTTTCTTTCTTTGTATATACGAACAAGGGTGTACCATATATAAACCAAGGGCGCAGAAACGCGAGTAATTTAAAAACCTGTTTTTTTCATTAAAGCAAACTGTTGTTAAAAATTTAGCAAATCAGTTTTAACTCAACATTGTTTTTATTGGAAAATCAGCACTCTACATGAATGTAAAAATGCTTTGTTGTAGCCATTAATTTGATAAAAAGTAATGACCGAAAAGCCCGACTTAACCCTAATATTAAACTGTGTTTTTCCCAAGAAGATATATTCCAATCAACGACTTTTCAATCGTAAAGTAAAAAAATTAATTGAAACACGCCGTTTTCATTCTTACCCGTACAACAAGTAGCGCAAAAAATAATCACAGCAAACAAAAACGTGACTTGTAAATTCCGCTTATAACATAATAGCGCTTGGTGTCTTTTTGTGGCCAAGTTAAAAGGGTGCTTCCATAGGCAGTGGTTTAAGTTCGATGTCGTAGCTTTGATATGTTCAATTTTGCTCTAATTTAATGGCTTGAAGCGTTCAGGCTCCTGCCTGCTGCCCACAGGCTTGTATGCTCATGGTTAATATCTGTGTTCGTGTGTACAGTGTTTTTATTGATAATAGTGATGTGGAGCTTTTGTTCCTTGTATCCTTCTATTTCTGCCGTATCTGATGTTATGTGAACTAAGTGTTGACGCTTGTTTGTCACCTTCAGCTTTAATGTACGCTTTTAATGTTTAGAACTTATTTAATACTATCTTTCTCAGGTTATTTTTCATAAATTGCCGTTAAGGTCGGAACACATCAAGCGACAAGTTCCTGCAACACGTTGCGGCGACACGTCGCTGCGACAAATCGCTCTTTGTATACTGGAGAAGTTTTGTCAAAATCTTTGTCTCCGCAACAGAATTTTGTCAGGGCAACAAGTCGCAAAAAATCAACAATCAGACTGAATTTGTGAGACTTGTTGAGGCGACAAAATTGTGTTGCTGAGACAACGATTTGCACATGAATTCACCAGACGGAGTACGCACCGAGCGATTTGTCACCGGGACCTGTCGCGCAACTTGTTGCAGCAACTTATCGCCCGACCTGTACACACGGAGTGATTTATCGCCGCGAAGTGTTGCAGCGACACACCTTCCTTGAGGGGCTCTCTTTATAGATGTATCCACTCTTTGTTAAAACTCTTTAGGAGAGAGTCGTTATCAACAATGCACCTCCGTAAATGGTATCATTCAAACTTTTAACAGGCCAGAAATGATCTCATCACGATGGAGAAGAGACTGGAAGAGATCCAAGGAAAGAAGCAGGTGTTGGAAAAAGTTCTAAACGAAAAAAACTCAAAAGCTAATACTCTTCAAGAGGAGGTTTATGTGCTAAAAGAAAGACTGGCCAACGCACAGGGAACGTACAAGAGAGAAATGGAAACTGAAAAGCAGAAGGTATGTGTTAAAGGATTTACTCAAAGCAGAAAATGTTTGTCACCGTCAGGGTTTATTCCAGAGCGCGGCCTTGGGGGACTTCCACAATTTGGAAAAAAATGCCGCATAAGATTTACGTTGTCACGTCTAATGGGGCGCAAAAAAAGAGACCCAAGAATAAGTACTCTTTTTTTTATATAAAGTAGTCGAAAACATCTCTGACCATAACACTGATTAGACGGCCGCTGTATAAACTTACTTTGAACTTTTATAGCGTCTAACTGCCTCAATTGCCTTTCTCTTTTTCGTTTGAGTCATTCTTTCACCAGACAAACATCCGGGGTTCTGCAGTAATTCAAGCCCAGGCTTTATCAGTTGCCCTAGGGTAGTCTGTACCAATAAGTTCAAATACCTTTTGGGCGACCCCCTTTCTTGAAAAAGGGCCCCCTAAAATTACAGAAGGGGGCCCATTTGACCCTCGTTGGCCAGTTTCTAGAATAAACCCTGGTCACCACCCGTCTTCGAACAACCTAAATAAGTTGAATTGTCCTTCTGCGACGTTTTGCCAGTTCACATTATACCTTGACGTTGTCAACTAATTTGTGTAAAAAAAAACATCTGAATTCTAAAATTGAAGTACCAGCCATATTCACATATAGGATCATTTTACTACGACCACTTGGGTACTTTTCATACTTTGAACCGAAAATTCGGGTTCATGAACAGCCAAAATTCGTTTTTGAGAAATTATTTGTGGTTGGATTGTGTTCTCACTAATACCACTCCTGCACAATACGTGTTCACTGTGTCAATTTAAAGCAGGTGAGGGCAAACCTGGGTTAATTGTAGCTTACGACCTACAGCAGTCGAAAGTCAGATTGTAGGTCGCAGCAAAATTACCTTAATGTGCTTCGAAAATTCTTACTTCTTGGATTTTCTAACGTCTACGCATAATGTAGAATTTATGAAACCCCTCTTTTCACCGTAACTCTTTTGTGTTCTGTGTTTCTTTGTTATGTCCTCCTTGTTTATTATCTTATAATGCGTGCTTTGCATCGAAGCAGTTTGTTTGTATGTGTTGTAAAGTTTGGTTTGCAGCTTGCGTTACGTTAATTGTGTGACAGTGTGTGACATTGCGTGACGTAACTTGACGTGTGGTAAGATGTGTCCTTACATGTTGGTAAGTCATTTCGTTACTCTGCAATTCTTTTTTGTTGTTACCATTGTGTTTGTAGAAGAACAAATTAATTCTTCGTTCGGATGTTCTTTTCTTGTAGGCCGCACTTGCAAATACTGAGCTGATGACAATGAGATCGCGTCATCAGCGTGAAGTTAGCGATTTGAAAGAACAGCTTCATCGTGCAAACTTGGCGAGCGATCGGGATCAAGCGCTCAGAGAAAAAGTCTTCAACGAAGCAAAAGCGGAGGTTATGGCACTGAGCAAGAAGGTGAGAGTGAAGTTTCATTCCTTCAAAGCGGGGCCAAATAGTCACGATAGATGAAGAACACGTTGAAATGTATAACGATAGTCGATAAAAGTTTTCCCCATTGATCACGTTCGCGATAGTCGATGGAAGTTTGGTCAGCGTTTCTCGTCTAAATCGACGGTCCCACCCTTTTTCATCCATTCAAAATGGCGGACCCTCTGTACCCAAGGCAAAACACAATGAAAAAAAAAACTTTAGGTATTTACATGTAGGATATGATGCTAGTGTGTTGGTGAGAAAGAAGATGAAAAAACGGCTAGTTTGGTGTCCTGACGATTTTCTTTATAGTCCATGCTTTGTAAACATTAGTTTCGACTATCGAGGTTAATCACGCGCTATCATGATCTGTTTGGCTTGAAGCCAAGGTAGTGAATGGTAGTTAATAATAATTGAAACTATCATCAATCATCATGCCCGTTTGGCCCATAATCGAAGACCTAGCTGATTAAAGAGTAAACGGTGGGTTTAGTCATTAAATTCAATCAAGGTATGTAGCACTGAGAGCCCCCATTTGCGAGTGTTTCCAAGGTGAAAACCTCTCAGTGTCACTGACTCACGTTCATACTTCACATGTAGAATGACAAAAAGAAATCAAAGGAAATTCAATTTTCCCGCGCATTATCGACTTGGTTAAATGTTTTCTTGTTGGGTTGTTGCGTCCATTTTCGTTCCATAACCCCTGCGGTATTGACTGAAATTTAAAAGGGAAACTAAGATCTTTTCTTTGACTAAATAGCGTCTATTTCGACAAAAAATATATAAAAAGTAGATCAATTGTTAATAGTTTTGCACGTTGTAAACCCTGTTAGTACGTTTTTTCTTACTTGCGCCAACAAAAAGAGAATACAACTTTTGAAGGCCTAGGTCTAAAATCCTTTGATAGGCATTTATTTCTTGTTCTACGGAACGAAAGCCGTATGATATTTATCTTATTAGCGACGGATCCTTGTCTTTTCGGGCCATAAATCGTAGAAAAACCTTCGTTTTAAATTTACAGTACGGACCTCAAATCTGCAAAAAAAAAAGTATGTTCAAGTTATCAAAAACTTTGGTGTTTTGGGGGTGTAGGTCTTATTGATTATTCAAACAGTGCTGCCGAAAACGCTGTCCATTGGATTTTCGGCTTCAAAATTCCTGTTTCGTTGTTGAAAATTTTTCCATAACAATGTTAATGTTATTGCACCCGTTGTTAAAAGATAGGTATTCTCATCACTTAGCTCGAAGAAAAGACTCGAAGATTACGAGAACTTGAAAGTGCTAGTAATCTATGGGAAGGACGGATCAGGTCACTGGAAAAAGAAAAAATGGAGTTGCAAAATCAAGTGAAACAGACTAGAGAAGCCTTGGACGAACACGTGGCGAGACTCAGTAAACAGGTAGACACGGATTGCGTTATTATTCATTCACAAAACCTTTTCATCTGCCTGGAACTTCCTCTAAACATCTGCTAAATCATCGCAGTTATACCTTTTAGCTGTTACCTATATGCTTTGCGCCTTGTAGAGCGTAAGGAGTAGTTACAGGATATGAACATTTTTTTTCCTTCTTGATATTCATAATGAATTGGTGTGATAATATTAGGCAGTACAGTGTCGTGACACCCTGTATTGAGCGAACGAATGGTTCAGTTTACTTCAAACGTTTCTTCACTTATTTCTTGTTGAACGAACCTGTATTAAGAGGACACCTCAATGAAGCGGTCACCAGCGAAGGTCCCCTGCTTAATACAATACAGGGTTCACTGTAATTAGGGGAGTTCGTCCTCGAGAAGCGTTTGAAATGTTGCAGCCGTTTTGATAAGCTTTGAAATTGTACATGAATGGAACGGTCATCTAGAAATTTTTAGCCGTCCTCAAGAAATAGAAAATTCTAGGCAATATTTGCTTTTCTGAACAGATATTTTACAGAAAGCAGTCGTTGGGTGCCCCTGTATTATGCCTCCTAGCTACATTAGCGTTTCAAGTATTTTGTAGGTGGCTTTATGTCTTACTTAAGTAGTATTGTCTTTTTCTCGCTCTTCTTTTCTGTGTGCTGTATACAAATAAAGTTCTCGTCTTGTTTTGTCGAACACTGGTGTTGGTCTAGCACTTGTACTAGCTGTGTTTAGAACTTCTGTGAATTAGTGAATTGATAAGAATGATTCCTTTTTTGTGTTTTCTTGGCAGCTCCAACAAACAGAGATCAGTGCAACGCGTTCAGGCAATCTCGTTCAGGAACTTTACATTGAAAATTCCAAACTGACCAAAGCCCTGCAACAAACGGAGGCCAATGAGAAGAGAGCTGAGAAGGCAAACAGGCAACTAACAGAGCAGAAGAAAGCTTTGCAAAGGGTCATCTCTAAACTATGTGGAGCCAACGCCATTGCCTGAAAACAAGTAGCTGTCTTTTTTGTTACATCGTGAGAAATAACTTCGTGTACGTGTATGGACAGCATGAACTGTCAACAGCCATTCTGGTCCTTATTACGTCATCCTTCACGACCTCATACGACTCATACGTAAAGACATCGCTCATGTTATGACGTCATCAGAGCCAATTCCTGAAACGCATTCCTATCCCTTTATTGGGTGCATGCTTTGCGAACCTCTTTAAAGCTTCTAACACGAATGCGTGGTCTGGCTCCAAAATGAAATATTTGGACTTATCTTTCAAGTATTTATACAGCATTTACTGTATGTGCGAGAAAACGAACAAACGACCTAATTTTACAAAGAGGTTTCCAACTTTTTGATATATACTAAAACTTTCCAGGCGGACGTGGCAAATCACAATTAACGTCGAGTGAATTGATCATCAAGACTAACCTATAGACCTAATTAACATCCGTAGTTTAAAATATTTTTGTAATGTGAATTTCAATTGTATTTCGTACTAATCCTGTAGAACTGCTAAAGCAAAAAGATTGTCAGAACATAATTTTATATATTTTATAGTTTTTGTCTAATGGAACGACATGTAAGGTCACTTTTCCTGAAACGCTTCAGCAATTGCAGAAAGCTACTTTTGGCCTTTCGAATATTGCTGTTTTCGAACCATTTTCAGCATGCAAGCTGATAAAATTTTAACAAAATTGTGACCACAGCTGTGACAGCTTTTGTACAGCTAACGTATATTAACATTTATAAGGCCATTAAGGAGAATTCGTCTATCAGTCCATCAACTTCCCAAGCTCTTCAAATCTCATTCTGGAATTAAAATTTTGTTTCAGACTGAGTCCAACCAAAGTTAATAGAGTGGAATGGTTATGAAGCCCGTCAGACTCTTTTGTTGATATGTTTTTATGGACCCGACGGTACGCAACGTTCAATAGCATTCCTGTCATTGATCTTATTGGCCGCTAAAAATGTTGTATTAATTTATTCAGTAAATTTGTGAACAGAAAACAAAGGATTTTGCACCATCAGGGAGCTTTCAACATAACACTGCAGCACTGCTGGTTTTTTCTTTGATGTTTGCTGCCTATCATAACCAGTCCTCTACTAACTATGGTCCAGCGAATTCAAAATCAATAATTGCCACCATGAACGTATTCATAAGTACATATTAATCAAGCTCAGTAACACCATTTGTATAATTATGTAGCCAATGCCCTTTCTTTCATACATAGTAAATAAAACCCGCCATATATTATCTCCAGGCGTGTTTCTTTTAGGGTTATTTAGTGAATTTTTAGTAGACTGTAACTTGTTAGGCTTTACCTGGTCAATATCGAGCGTGGTTCAATTTGGCGGTCACCCAGTCGCCAGTGGCGATTTCAAACGAACTTTGCAATGAAAACGCTAATTTTAATGTTAATGCGCCCTTTTTCGAAGTCGACAGTGTTCTATCATGTTAGACGTTGGAAAATTGAAAATCACTTAAAGTTTGCCCATGGGGAACTAACAATTCTAGCAAACTTTCCGAAGTAGGTAGTAACTTATTTTAACTTTACAGCTACTGTAACGTTTTGTTTCTATTTCGTCAGATTTCAGTAGTGACGAAATAAAAACGTGAAAAGAAAATTAGAAAACAACACCAATTCTGAGTTTTTTCGATATAAATTCTCGATATTTATTTTTTCTGTTCAAACTCTTTTTCCGCGTGGTTACATGTGGCTCGACTCAAATGGACTGTTCTTTTCACTACACAGTCGGCGTTGCTATTTATTTCAAAAATATATCTAATTGCGAGCTACAAGAGGAGCCCGCAATCCTAATCTCCAGGTTGTTACTACGCATTCGTCGACTGTATGTAGCCAGCTTTCGTTTGGAATTCCACTAAGAATGAATGGAATGCACAACGCAATTTGGTCACACGCGTTTGGGCCGTCTATCACTGTTAATCTGATCACGCGTGTTTTGACCATCTATCACGTGAGACTTGTGCAAAGCAAGCAAAAGCAAAAAGCGTTTTGACCTTCGATCGTTGTCGCCCGCTCTTCGTAACACTTGACTATTACCAGTCTAATAGTTTAGTAACCATGGTTACATATTATCAAAAGATTGTAAAATGTTAAGGTAGCACCACCCTCAGCGATAACTGGAACTTATTTTAACAACAAGTTACTGTGGTCTCTTGATATAACGACATACAATTACAACCACTTGCTGGGTATCGATAAGAATGGATCAAAGGATAAAATTTAAGGAAGAACAACCTTTTTGTTGCCTAATGTAAACCCCCGCCGGAAGCGAGGAATTTTCCATTATTTGATGGGCAAGAGAGCCGCAGTGTCGAGGAGTGGATCGGGGCAGTTTCCACCGAGGTGGAATGGGTCAAGAATCTCAAATCGAGCAACATAGCGGCTCCTGACTATGAAAAGAAGGTAGGCATCCTTTGAATTTACAATACGCTGTCTTTTGAAATCTAGGAATGTTGAAGTTCCATTTTAATAAGTTAGAAGCATTTACATTGTGCTGTGTAATCAGAGCCAAGTTGTTCAAAAGGTGGATAACACTATCCACTGGATAGATCTCTAGCCAACAGACCCTTCCACGGTTTAGACGTGGACCAGTTGGGGAAAATCCGTCAAAACCACAGAAAAGTGCGCCTTAAATTAGTAAAATTGCCAAGTTTGAAAGTGATACGTCTCAAGCGTGCGAAGATAGAGCTCTGCAAAGATGCGAAAATTTACAGACGTTTGCCCCCCACCACACAACCTCCAGAAAAATTTCGCTATTTTGAGGAGCTATATGTTAGTTTTAAAGGCGCTTTTTCCAGCAGAGTTGACGAATTTTTCCTACCTTGTCCATGTCAAAAGTTGAAAAAACAAAAAAAAACAAAAACGTGGAAAGGTCTATTGATCTCTCTCATATACAAGGGATAGTAATTCATTCCGTGGATACACTATCCAACATTTGAACAAACAAGGCCAGACTGTCAAATCACGACACCATTTCTTTAGAATGGTTAGTGGATGTTGTTATAGTTAATACAGAGCAATAGTTATAAAGCCAACCAGACTTCTTTGTTATATGTCATTCTTCGCTTTTTTAGGCGTGACTGTGCACAACGTACAATAGCATTTCTATTGTTTTGAACTTACTGAGCAATAGATACATCGCATTAATTTCGGCTTTCGCAACCAGTCTCCTTTACTAACTATGGTCCCATAGACTATCAAACCCATATTTTAAAGTGGAGTTACAGTAGCTAGGCAAAGTATAATGACGTTTATCTCTTGATTACAGTAAATATTACTTGAAATTACCGGGGTATCAGCTTAATAAGGTTTGTCTGTAAGAAAATTTGACTGTGCGAAAATCAGCGACTGGCAAACCAGTTGAAGTTTAAAATAGTTTAAAGAGGCCGTGTCACGGCTGTTTAATTCATTTTGCTTAATATTGCCAAGTACACGTTCTTATTGTATTTGCCGTGTTATTTATACCGTCTTTTAACGTGTTGATCTAGCCCCAGTTGTTCAAAAGGTGGATAGCGCTATCCAACAGATAAATCTCTATCCACTAGATAGCGCAATTGGTTTTCCTAATACTTATCCACTGGATAGTGACTTATTGGGTGGATAGCGCTATCTTGCTTTTGAATAACCGGGGCCTGTTTTTTTTTGTTTGTTTTTTTTAATTTGGTTGCAGTTCCTACTACCTGAATTTTGATAAATTTCGTGAAACATGTACAGCTTTGTTAAACCAGGCATTTACATCAGAGGCATATAACCAGAAGCATATATGCTGCTGTTTACACATATAGCCTGTCTACCACCTGGTACAGTAGTTTACGATTGGCCGGGTGCATTATTCAGAATAGAGCCGAAACTTGTAAGAGCTCAAACATACCCTGATGGAACTTTCCTGGTGTGGCAAGAGACTATCCCTAGAATACTGGATATACCTTTATGTAAGTATCCCTTAGGTAATAAAATCCCTCATATCGAGGAACAAAGCGACATTTATATAAAACTAATTACTGCGCGACAAAAAAAATTTCATTCGATTGCAAGCACTTTCCTACAAGGAATATATGTATATTTTTTTTTTGGCTGGGCAATCTTCTATTTTCTGGGTGTCCTGAGCAGCATTTAGCTACAATTCAGTTATCAGGCCTTCCTCAAAGGTCAGGGGAGGGGAGATTTGAAAAAAAATAAAAGGGGAAGAGAAAGAGAGGGGGTGGTTAGTGTATCCGTCCCTTCACGCTCTCCCCCGTTTCGCTTCGCTCCTCCCCTAGTTCCCCAGAAGCACCTGTTGCTCAGGCCACTAGCGGATAGAGTTGCCCGTGGTAATTTATTATAATTTCCAATATGGAATTGATACCACAGAGGAACTGTCATGTTCTAATGACGTCTAATTGAAAGGAGTGGATATTGTGCTCTGAAACACTTAATAGGCTCTTTGCAGCTAGCCATTCACGTGGTACAAAACCGCCACGCTGGAGAGCAAAAATCGCACTGGGACAGGACAAACAAAAGACATATTACATAATTTTAAATGGTAATTTCCTTTGTTTGTCTTGTCCCAGTGCGACTTTTGCTCTCCAGCACGGCGGTTTTGTACCACGTGAATGGCTAGCTGCAAAGGGCCTATTAGGCCTTGTTCACACCAGTGCGACGCATGTGCAAGCGCAAGTGCAAATGCACATGCAAACGAGGTTCACACGTCGTGCCATACGCAGGCACCTCAGCCCAGGTCTTTACCACTGAACCGTGTTAGCATGGAACCGATGAAACCTGTCTTTTCGTACTTTACGTTTCCTTTGCCTTCGTTCGCGGTTTGAAATCCGAACGCAAGTGCAAGGAATGGAAATTTTTAAATTTCGTGCGTCGTTTGCCTTAGCATTATGGTGAGTTTAAACGTGTACTGTATTTCTTTCCGTTGTGCCGGTTTGCGTTTTCATGTGCGTCGCACGTTTAACACATTTTTTTTCTTATTTTGAACAACTTTTTATCAAATTTAAGGAATTTACTTGCACAATCTCCATAGGCCTAGTCATAAAATGACTATAGAAAAGGTTGTCGTATTTTTCTTTTTGTTGTATCATATTACTGATTTAAAACGTAATGTTTTTAGCGCGCATGTGGTTCTCAATACAGACCGCCAACTCGTCCGAAAGCTTTATACTCATAGTTGGAATATCTGCTTGGATATTCCTCAAATACCGTGGAAAATTGATCCACTCTAGAACACCGGCTACATGTTTCATTTTTGGGCTCTTGGAATTCTTTATATGCCAGCTTACTTTCGCTCTCACTGTCATCGTTCGCACGGTGTCTGTCATCAAAGCCTATGCTATACTTGTTGTCATATCTGTAGTCTTGGTAACTGGGTGAAGTACTTCCAGCCACGTGACTTCTTCCGTCATGCTTGGTATCCAGGAGTCTTGATGACGAGTTATATGAGGTACCAGGTATTTTCTCGTCTCTGCACAAGTCGCCTATGAGGTCTTGAAGAGCTGATTTCTGATGTTGAAGTTGTTCATTCTGCAGGTGAGAGACTTTCTGCCCTTCCTCGAGGGCTTGTAGACTCTTATTTAAGCTGTTATTCCTGGAGTGTAACTCCTGGACTATTTCTTCGGATATTCCAGTCATACTCCTCACATCCTGCATCTATGCAAGCAAAACCAAATTATAAATAATTCCAAATTCTTACTTGGCTTCGAAGCTGATGAGTGAAGACAAAAGAAAGGGCGTCGAGATGCAGGGTTTCATATCGGAGAAACCCTCGGAGCCAAGTTTGAATTTTGTTTAATTCATAAATTGGTGTATTACAATGGTATTAGCACAAATGACCGAAGCACAACGCGCGCTTCAGAAAACTGGGTACTAAAAAGCTTTAAAAATTAAGCAAAGGAGTGATATACTGATAAACCTAGCCGAGATTCGCGATTTCTTTTTCTTTCTTTTTTCTTTTTTAATCCAGAAATATCGACCAATCACTTTATGAGTACAAGTAAATTTTGAAAGTGTCATCGAAACTTGGCGGTGTTTATTTCTGTTAATTCCTGCTAGGTTTATCAATACAAACTCCATGGTTCAACGGCCAAAAGCCAGATTTCCGACTTGCATAATGCTAGCCTGCCCAGCAAGCTTTCCGGATATCCACCCAACACATCCGCATCTCCTGGTGTGCCATTCGCCTATGACTCTTGCCGATATACCCCAAATGGAAAGTTTGCTCGTGGGCCAATCGGAGAAACAACGCACGTTTGGCTCACCCGTGCAATAAGGGTTTTATGAAAGGCCATCATCTTAAGGATATATGTATGAGAATGTTTGGTTTCAAAAATCACTTAATATAACTGTTTCACTGACTTCCAGCAATTCAACAGAAGTGTGATTTGGGTGTGACTTGAAGGCGTCTTCGCGTCTCCGCTCTGTTGCTCGTGTATTTTTGCGTACGTCATGAGTGTAAACTGGGCGAAAAGTATGGAGAGTTGACGAGTTAATCTATGAGCTGCACCTTCCTGTGTACCGTTTATGGTAGCTCGATGGGACGTTAAAAGCATTTATCATAATTTCTTCAACATGTTCTTTATGTGGTATCACTCATTGCAACTTATTGTTAAGTAAGAGAAAAAAATCTCTTGTTTTTAGTTTATGAAAAAGCGGAAGCTAGAACATCACTTCACCCAAATTTCTACTTTTGTTTCCAAAAACAAAACTGCTTTTCTTTACTAAAAGAAACTGGTTTACAAACTGCAACTTTACAAACCTTTACGAGTAAAAAAAAAAGTAACTAAGGACAACGTTTTCTAGATTGAAACAATTTTGTTCGTGGATTCTTTGTTTCAGGTGGTTTACTTATGAGAAGCCCCTGCAGCAATATAAATCAACGAATGAATCGAGGATGAAGGTATGATTTATAATGATTTCTGTAACTTCTCACTGTTCAGATTTATAGCGTATTCAAAGGTAGCATACATAACAATCGATCGAAACCAAGCACGAAGCGAGCGAGGAGCGCCACACACGAGACACGCGCGACGGGTAATGACCTTCCCCCTCTAAATACAGCAACCCATTAAAAATCATGTCTAAACTGCTTGCAATTCCACAATTGGTCTCGGCTTCGTTTAAACCTACACAAATTTCAGAACATTTTAGGAGGAGCCATGCATCCCAATGTGAGCAGGATGTATTCGTATCAGGGGATTAACATAAAACAATATGCTTATTAATTGCACCCTGTGTTACACTTGCATTAAAGCATATCATATGGTAAGAAAGCCCAGTCTTTTTACCATCCATGATTAAAACTTGATAGAGATCTAATGTTACATTTCTCACCATGCACTTACCTTTTCATTTAAACGTTTGACGTATTCACTCATTGCTTCTCGTGCTATTTGTAGCTTCATCTCCAATTCTTTCTTCTCGACTTTCAGCTGGGTGGCACGTGCTTCGACCTCATTGATTGATCTATAGTACACGTGACCAAAACTTCTGTCTCCATACTGGGTTTTCACAATATCACTAATGGTGAGAATTTCTTTTTCGATCCTCCTCAGTGTAGCAGAGTCCAGGTTTTCTTGAGTTCCCGAAAGCTCTCGACCAGTTCTTCTGAGTCGTTTCTCCATTTCCTCTATATTGTAAAAATTTTTGCTCTCGTGGGAAGGTAACTTGGTTTCAAGAGAGGCAGCCTGCAATCAATGAAAAGTGGATAAATTAAATTTTGTGACAGTTACCTTTCACATTACGCTAAAGGCCGACTAACGGAAATACACATTTACCGGGTTGCTAATAGAATTCATAGAATGGCTAAATGACCGACTGAAAAGACCTCCTTTCAAAAATGTCCTATTCTGCGACTACAAAATTGAAATGGAAGGGCCTTTGTATGGCAGTTCTTTCTATTAACTGATTGTAGATGCATATAAGGTGGTTTCAACCTTTGTTGCAATCCTTCAGTGTGAAACCTTTTCAATGAATTGACAGCATTCTTAGGAGTATTTTTTCGTTCCTCCTATAACATGTTAGTGTTAGTAGCATTTAAGTTTTTCCATTAGATGGGATATCATTGGTAAAAACACACCAAAAGAAAACAAACCAAAGATGTAAAAACCAAAAATCTCACTTTTTCTTTCTCAGATTTTAGTTTTTCCAGAAGACGAGTAAGCTGATTTTGAAGCTCTGATGTTCTTTCTTTAAGGGATGAATTCTCTGTTACCAACTGTTTGAGTCTTTCAGTTTCACCATTCTTCTCTTGTGCCTTTTCTACAGGCTGAAAAAGGTAAAAAAGCGGAAAAACTGATTAGCCACGTATAACGCCAAATATCTGTAAGAAAAAAATTTGATGCACCTAAAACTTTTAGGAACGAGAGTCGAAGCTTTTTACCCAGCTGTTACGAAGTTCTGAGGCCTGCTTTTCCTGCAGATCATTGATCTTCACTTTCAAGTCTTTGACGACTTGAAGAAGTTGATCCTTCTCCCGCAAAGTAGCTTCGTATTTAGCCTGCGACATAAATGGTTATAAGAAAAATTGGAGTAAAAAAGAAAAATATATAACAAAAGGTTAAAAAAAAAACAGCAACACAAAAAAGAATTTTTTAACGAAGGGAGGGTGTCCAGGGTTCTTAGTAGTTTGTCATGTCGACATTCAGATGAGGACTTTTCCGGTAGGAAGTGAGCGTGTTTAGATGATTCACTGGGCTAGAATGTCCAAACTCGTTCTCTATTGGTCCATACAAGTACCGCACAAGAAATTAATTGATAAAAAATTCCCAACAAAGGGAACTTTCCAGTAAAAATTTGAATATAAGCCGGCCGAAATTGCGTCATGATTCGACCACAGTGAATTTTGGGATTCAGTTTGCGTGAATTTGGTTCATCAAATTTCTAGCGTGTTTGCCGGTTTCACAAAGGAGGTCGAGCGCTCCATGGCCCCCCTTAGATCCTGTGAAGATAAAGACTTAACGGTTTGTTTTTTTGGAGCCTTAACACGTCGCATTTTCAAAGTATTTTCACTCAACGCAGATTATATGGATCCTTTTAATTGAATTCGATATCTGATGACAGAATAAAGATCTGTCTCATTGTGCCATCTATAAGATGTGCCTACCTGGGCATGAAGAATTCCTAACGCTTCCTCATCAAAATTATTTTTACCTTTTGTAACTACTTTTGCAAACCAGGAATGGTAAAACTCACCTTATAATAGGAATCTTGTGAACCATTTGTAGACACAGAATCGTCGCGTAGTTTGTCCTAAAATGAAAAAGGCTGTAAGTTATTTGCCTTACACAGTCATGCCGTTTCTGGTAATTACAGCTGTAAAAACGCCGGAAATTGAGGAAAAGTACCTTTTAGGTGCAACTCTTATTATACTTCATTTATTGTTTGAATTGTGTTCAGATGAAGCCTCCCATTTGATTTCATCTATCTTAAAGGCTCCTCTATTCTACCCTCAGAAAAGGCCCTCACTCCGGTCAATCACACTTCAGAATGTCATTTATGCATCCTCCCATCTTACATGGCGCTGACAGCGGA
This sequence comes from Porites rus, assembly GCA_964035705.1. Taxonomy (NCBI): domain Eukaryota; kingdom Metazoa; phylum Cnidaria; class Anthozoa; order Scleractinia; family Poritidae; genus Porites; species Porites rus. Next base: position 19,354,546 of record OZ037994.1, read on the forward strand.
TAACATTGAAACGCTTCTCTTCCCTCCCATTTTCTAAAGGGAAAGGGCTTTTCTTTTAGAAATTTAACCCTCGGACGTACACGCAAATTCATACCCCCACCGTGGTACAAGGGGGGGCGGATGGAGCCCCTCCCCTGAGTTTTTGATACGTTGCAGTATTTTGAAACGATTTTACCCTTCGTGGAAAGCTTTTGATCTTCTTAAAAAGATGAGGTATATTTTAGGGATGGTGGAGCTGCTGGGGGCCTGTGACGTCACCAACAATGGTGGCCATCTTGGATTTTACCAAGAATTAGAAATCAGGTTAAAAGTGAGAGAAATGGTAATTTTTTGTGTTTTACATGACAAATAACACATAAATAAGCACTTTGAATGATTTTAGCCACAAGATTTACTTTGATTGTTGAAAGAAGTTGAAAAAACTTATATTTTCACCCAAAATTGGCTTGACCACCTGCTACTTATGACGTCATAAGTAACCATAGCAACTGATCATCACGAAGCGTGTCTTAAAATGTGCGCGAGGGATGAACGAACAGCTACTGAAAACGTCAGGCACTGATGTTTTATCCTCTAGGAAAAAAACTCAGAAATATTTTATGGGGCGGGGTGGCATCAACCCCCCCCCCCCAGCTTGTACGTCCGAGGGTTAAGTGATATTTATCTTTACCTTCTGTCGACTCGATGAATTCCATTCATCTTGTAAATCATTTTCCTTTCTTTTATCCTTGCTCTGTTTCTCGGTGTCTGTAATGCTTACGTCATACTCTTTTGCTCTCTTATCAGCTCTTACTGCATGTACCTCCAATACTTTAAGTCTCCCCTCCATTTCCCTGGTCTCTGTGTGAGCCAATGTTTCCCCGTCGTGACGAGTGTGTAATTTTAACCCTGACCCATCATATTGGATATCTGCTTTTACTTCGCTGGCCTTTTTTTCTGTCATTTTTTTAATCTCCTGAGTTAAATACTGTATTTTGAGATCTTTTTCTTCGTTCTCTTTTAGAAGCCTTTCCATTTCGGCCTTTGCCTCCTTCTTATATTTTTTATGCAGTTCTATATTCTCCTCCAAAGCTGCCATCTTCGCTTTCAAACCTTCGTTCTCGCTTTTTAATGTTCTCAATTCGGCTATCAGTTCACGTTCTTCTGAAACTGCCCGGGGACGTGAACTGGCTCCCGACCCTAATTGATAGTTAACTTCAGTCTCAGGCTTTTCTTCAGAGGGCTGGGTTTTTGGGAGCCCTGTTTTCTCGTGGCAGTCAAATGTGATGTGATATTGCGACTTTCCAGTGGGATATTCCTTTAGGAAACCATTTGAGGAAGAATCACCAAGACTGTATTGACCGCATGGTTCCCGTTGCTGTTGCGGGGACGGTGATCCCTTATATGGATGACCAAAATCAGTAGACAGTTTGTAGGGTGAAACAAAATCTTTTGCTCCACTTGTTGATTCAAGTGGATGGTCACCAAAAGGCTCTTCATCCAATGTACTGACATCTAGGTTTTGACGCTGTTTTTCGCTATATAATGTTCCGTGCGCGAGACCAATCTCTACAATGCCAGATGGTACCGCCCATTGGCTAACACTGCTCGGTTTGGTTTTTCTATCGTGCTGGCCATGACCACTTGCCCGATAGCCGCCTAGGGAATCCATCATTGATTCATTCTCAGGCCTGTACAGCTGTTCTCTCTTTGGATAGGACTTTTCATCAGCTTGAAGTTTTTCCCTTTTAATTCTTATTTTTTCTTGCTCTGCCTTGATTTTCTCTTTCTCTTTATCGTTCTCCTCCTTTATTTGTCGTCTTTCGGATTGTAAGGTTTCATCAAGCCTCTGTTTTTCTTTTTCATAACTCTTGTCCAGTTCTAACTTGTGCTCTGATAAGAGTCTCTCAAAATCACCTCTCAGCTTTCCTTCCATCCCTTCTCGTCCTCTTAGCTTCACCTTTTCTTCCATAGATTTAAGTTGCATATTTTCTCGGTTTTTGTCATCTACTTCTCGTCGAAGAGCATCGATGTCATTCCTAAGTCGTTCATTTTCTTTCTTGTTAAAGGAATCTTCGTTGGCATATATCTCTTTCTGTTGCTCCAACTCTTTTTCCTTATCGTATCTCAGCTGGCTCTCTTCCTTTAGCTTAGCGTCAATTTCTCTTATATTATCCTGCCTTTGTTTTTCAATTCGCATTCTTTCTTCTGCTAAGTTTGCCTCAAATTTTGCCTTAAGTTTTTGCAGACTTGCTTCAGCTTCGGTCAACTTAAGGGTATAGCAATTTTCAAGCTCTAATTTTTCACGGTAAAAACGTGCTTCCAATTCGGATCTTTCTTGGACTGCTTCTTTCTTTTCATGAGCGACTTCTTTCCTGACCATCGCCTGATATTCAGCTTCGAGATTTTCCTTAAGCTCAATTTTCTCTTTTGAGAGTTTCTCATCCATATTCTTTTTTTCGATTTCAATATTTTCCCTTAAGTCTTTCACCTTCTCTTTGTAATACACTTCCAACCGTTGTCTCTCCTCGTTAAAGGTATGCGTCAGTTTGGCGACCTCTTTTGCAAACGTATTCTGCATTTCCATTTTCTCTATTGAAACATTATGCTCAAGCTCTATCTTTTCCGCGCGTGTTGTTTCCTCGTACTCTAGCTGTCTTCTTCTAAATACTCGCAAACGTTCCTCCATTTTGTTCTTGAAATACATCTCTATAGCCGTTCTTTCTCTTTCAAAAATATGCATCAACTCCTCCTTTAAGGCCTCGTCGTCATTTTCGCTCAGATCTAGCTGAAACTCCTCGTATGTTTGGGAAGAATGTCCTGCTACATTATGGTAACCCACAGAAGAGACAAGTGCAGATTCGGGGTAGCTTTCAGACCCATTGCTTCCTTGGCTTAAGTTGTCATTCTCTAGGAAACCATTGTCTTTGTCACCAGACATAACATCAACCGCTTCAAAGTCCTGTTTCTCAAATTCATTCATATCACTTGCAATATTTGATTGTTCGCCCTTGGTGACATTGGTAATCTCCTGTTCTATTGTTTTGAGCGAATGCCCTGAGTTGTTCTTGCTTTGATTTTCTTCAATTCTAATGCAATCATTTTTACAGATAGATGTTCTATCGTTGCTATTATTGACAGACATAAAAGTGGAGTAGCTAGTCAGCTCATGTCCAGTGGATATGTGTTCCTGTTCTGCAAAACCGCTGTCTTTACTGCCCTGTAAGTCACCTTCAATAATACCCCCTTGTTTGCAGGTTCCTCTTCTAAGATTGCTCCTATCTTCAGTTCTTGATGAGGGATTCATTTTTTTTCTGCCATATTTACTCTGATGACTGCTCGATTTAGTTGTGACCTTGCTTCCTCTATTTGAAATCATAATGCACAGCTGCTAAAACATATCAAGATGAAGTAAACTAGTCTCCTTAAATGAACGGGTTTTGTCCTACTGTGTGGACAGTCCAGGCTGGAAACACAAAGCCAACTGAAATGCATAAGCACTCGGAGATTGAATACAGAGTAGGCGAAGATTCATAATGGTAATTCAAGATTAATTAGTTAGATTGAGGTTTTGCCACCAGCAGTGTTCGAACAAGTGGAAGGGAAATGGTATTGAGATTTATTCAGATTAACACTTGTGAACCCAGCAAATAAATGTCAAATCAGACGAAGTGTTATTTTTTTCGTAATAAATATTTTACGCTTATTTACCAAAATCAAAGTCAAATATGAAGATAAGGTAGAAAGACAGCTTTTGCAATAACACTGCCCTTTTTTGAAGCGGGACACCACGATTTTCAGTTAGGGTACTGTGGCCAGGTGAGGATAAAGCTGATTAGCCAGGATAAAGAAAACAATAATTAAGGTTTTATTACTATTATAAAAATATAATGAGTATTAACCAAGTTGCATTAATAGCAATTTCCACTATGGTGTACTTCTCGATCTAAATCTCGGAAAATATAGTCTGTCCAAAATGACGAAAACATAATTTTGAATAAACATATATTGCAATTCCCAGCTAGGTAAAAAAAAGGAACAGAGAACATTTTCGCATAAAACAAAAATATTTTTTTGGCGCACAATACCACATTCCTCAGCTGGAAATATGCGGTCAAGATAGAATAAAATCGATTAGTCGGGAAAAAGAAAATACTTTTTATTTTTTACTTTTGTCACTACAAGAGTCAATAGAAAACAAGTAACCTTAATAGCGGAGCTCTCGCGCGCGGGAATCGCGCGTAGCGGAGCACCATGGGTAAGAAAATTGAGTTATATATGCATCCAATAAATTTTGGTTCTAAAGCCTGGTTTTCACTAGCGCTTAAGCATAAGCATAAGGACATACGCACGCGCAGAATGGCATATTTGACTCAATTCTCGATACTAGCTCTCCTAAACCAGAAACTCATAATAATAATAATAATAATAACTTTAATAGTGACATCCTCGTGAGGTTTTTCAGGAACTATTTACAAACTATTTACAATTTATAAAAGCAAAAATGACAATAAAAACTCGAAATCACAATTTATGATGGTATTCTACTAAATTCTAGAGCTTATGAAGGAAATGACCGCCTCAATAGTGTGTCTTTCAGGGCGCGCTTGAAAGATGCCAATGAGGCACTTTGCCTAAGTTCATTATGCAAGTTATTCCATGTGTAGGCCCCTCTGTAGGAAAATGTGCCCCGGGCTATAGCCGTTCTGTATAGCGGAATCTGCAAAGAGTTCCGTGTACGAGTGTTACGAGTATGTATATTTGAGCGCTTGGTAAACTTGCTCGTTAAGTATTGAGGCGCAAGATCGTTCTGACATTTAAAGGTCAAAACGGAGTCTCTATAGAATAATTGTTCTTTAACAGGGAGCCAGTTTAGCTCTGGAAGCAAAGGTGTTACGTGGTCAAACTTCCTAGAGTTTGTTACGATCTTGCTGGCAAAATTCTGAATAGATTGTAATCTGTTTATATTCTGGAGTGTAGTATTTGACCATACAGATGAGCAGTAAAGCATCTTACTAAAGACTAATGACGTTATTAACAACTCTAGTGTTTCCTTGTCGAAGCTCCTTTTAACTCTATTTATTTGGCAAAGCTTTGCGAAACAAGATGACATTACACATGAAATATGGTGATCGTAGGTCAGATGGGGGTCAAGAAAGACTCCCAAGTCCTTAGCAGAGTCTGTTGGCTTCAGTGTTTTACCTAAAAATACCACTCTAGGGTCTTCTGATAACCTGCTTAACATCTGTCTGGTACCGAGGAAAAGGAGTTTAGTTTTATCGGGATTGATAAGTAGATGGTTCTCACAGCACCATTGAGCTACACTGTGAAGGTCTTGTTCGAGCTTTTCAATGGCAGCATCAAGCTCAACGAGGGGAAATGACATGAATAGCTTTGATTCATCCACATACGATTCTAGGTTGCAAAACGTCGGTGCCGTGGGTAAATCGTTAAGATAAATGTAGAACAACAATGGTGATAGGATTGCGCCTTGAGAAACTCCGTGAGTTATAGGTAGAGCGTCAGAGTAGGCGGAGCCAATTCTCACGTATTGCCTGCGACCAGTTAAATAGCTCTTGAACCATTTGACAGTAGAGGGTGAGGCTCCTAAGATGGAGAGTTTGTGGAGCAACCTTGCATGGTCTATACTGTCGAAGGCTTTGGATAGATCTAATAGTACTAGTGCTGTTATCTGCTTTTTATCCATTGCTGATAAGGGGTTGAAACGTGTAACTCTCATATGTTTGCTTTGTCCGATGCTCGTGATTATTCATTTTCAAAAGTACCATATTTGGAAGTAAAAGAAGAGATCGTAAACAACGAGACGTAATTTTACTTCAGGTTCCCGCGCCCGCTTGAAAAAAATGGCCGACAAACGGGGGAAAACTCCCGAAAGCCGAGAAAGCTTTCAAAGGTTGAAACCAGGAATCTTACCGAAACACTGAGCAGGATATTGTTGCCTTACCACCCGGGCCAAACATAACATTATGAAACCCATTGACGACGTCCTCGCAACTTCTTGAAGTTGTCACTTCAAAAAACAATGCCTCGTTGACCCTCTGCACGGTAAACTTATACTGCAAATAGGCTTTTAAAATTCGTTTATTAAAAGTCTAAAATAAACAGTAAAAAATATTTTCGAATAAAATTCATTAGCTGCGTATCAAAAAGTGTCCAAAACCTGAAACTGACATCTTCGCAAAAAGTGATGCGTGTAATGAATCAGAACGAATGTGAGAAGCATTTAAGCTTAAATTCAGCCTGGATGTTGTAGTCACGATCGTGTTTTGAGCTAATTTTATGTATGAACAAACTCAAAACAATAGACAGAGAAGCCGTTTCTTGAAAATTTTTATTCAAAATCCAAAAAGTTAATCCCTTAAAGCAATTTGGAAAACACTATCTGGATCGTGGATCCGTTTACGCAAGTGAAATCGGCTGAGCACATGTCAAAATTCAACACAAAATCCATCTCAAATCGGGGCACATTTTGTAATTTTCCTTTAGCGCCGAAGAGAAAAATTTTTAAAACGTCTATGAAACATTTAAAAATACATAAATTCCCTTTGAAAAACGTAATTGTCTTGGCCGTAGAGTGCAAAATGTACCTGAAAATTCAGCAAAAACTTCACTACCTTGGTTGCATTTCAAAACAGACCATGCGCTCTGTCGAGAAGAAAACAAGGTTGAATTCCTCGAAGGACGATTTCTTGATAAAAAGCTTCCCTTCCTCCACAAAAAGAAAGCTGAGCATTCTTTTGAACCTTTTCTTTCCATTTTTTGTCTTTTAACGGTGTATTTTTAACCTTGAAATGCAGAACTCTTGTCTTAAAACTTCTGCATGGTGATCGCGCGGTAGCCATTTGTTGAACATGGATATCTGTCACTGAGGTTTCCAAATATGGTAAAAGTGAATATTCACGAGCATTGAACGCGAGTTACACGTTTCAACCCCTCATGAGTTTCTGCCTAAACCCAATGATAAACAAGATGGCGGACGAAGCGTCCGCCGTACTGCTTTTCATATGTTCGCATGAGGTCTGGGTCAAAGTGATCTATGATTAATCCACGGCCTTGTGCTTGTGCTTGAGCTTATGTCGACCCCATTTTCATTAATCAAAGCTACGACATAAGCATAAGCACAAGCACAAGAGGAACGAACTTGTCCGTTTTTCTTATGCTTATGCTTATGCTTATGTCGACCCAGTTTTGACTTGCTTACACATGTGCTTGTGCTTATGCTTTTGCTTATGCTTATGCGCTGGTGAAAACCAGGCTTAAGAAAATCGTCTGTCACGCCGTAGGTACGTGTACCCTTCATGTAAGCTGGGGTGAAATTTTGCATTTCAAGCACCTGCGCGTTTCGATAGTAAATTGCATAGCCGCCCGGACTTTTGGAGATAAACAACAACAAAGCCAGTTCTTTCTTTGGACTTAATTTTAATGTCTTCATTGACGTGGAAAACAGAGAAAAGTTAGAGAAAGTGATGAAAAACAAAAGAGATCAATTTTGTTGAAAGAAAAACATGAAAATTTTATAGCGGCGGTGAAAAAATGAGAAATACCAAGGTGAAAATGGGCGGCAGCGAAAAAAAAGTGGATAGGAGCACATACAACATTCCCCCCATAAAAAGTGTAATTAGGAAGTTTTTGGAAATTTCCCGTTATAGTCGTGCAAAACAATGGCAAAGAAATGTACATAAAAAGTGTGCTGCAGGTGCAAATTTGTTTCTTTACTAATTACTGATTTTTTTTTGCATTACACGATTTTATATTTTGTTTGAGTACCTATAGACATTAACGAGAGCTTCGCTTTTAGCCCTGGCTAAATCTATATAATAGTTATTACCGTTGCGGGTTTGATAGGTAACATTGTAACGTCATGTGAATTTGATTGAGGATATACAGTACAGAGACACCAAATGCAACGACCGAACGGTTCCAAATACGTCAGGAGTATCTTATCGGAAGTTTGGTCGTCTCGAAAGTTTTTGGAGGTTTTTTCGTCTCATCCGAATCTTGTAGCTACCACGATGGGTCGACTAGTTGAAAGTTGAAAGGAGTAGTCTTACTTTATACGGAAATTCTCAGGAGACCTTTTTAATTTAATAATGATTGCAATATCTTGGTAAAAAAAAAAAATGTGAAAATCGTTGTAAACTCCGAATACCTTATACGGATAGGACTGGCAGTTGTCCAGAATTTTTAGCCTTTCTTGAGCTCAACAAATTTCTAGACAATATTGCTCCTTCGAACAGTTATTTTACAGAAAAAAGTCGTTGGGCGCCCGTAAGAGTAGCCTGCGAGGAAGCTCATTGTGAGAAGTCGCGCGCGAGTGGGACACAAAAGGAGATGTGCAAGTGAAGAACAGCCAGCCTTGTTGTGCGACAGTCGTACTCGAAATAGAGTCGAGCTTGCTCGCAGGCTAAACATACAAGTTCGAATTCTCCTGAAAGTTGAAACTGTTCATATGCACCATCTTGTAACCATTGGGAATCTCTGATGATAACCTATCGAACGACGGGTAATTGCTGTTTCGAGCCTTAAAATGACTCATTAATTTTAAAAAAAAATTTTTCTTACTTTATTTATTTATTTATTTATTTATTTATCAGCATAATATTCATAACGAATTAAAGGTTTGATTTTAGTCGTTTTCCTTTTAATAAGCGAGGCAGGAAAAATCATGATAGGGAAAAGAAAGGCGCAAGGAAAGGTTACATGTAATAACATCAAAGGATTATGAGCCCGCAAAACTCATCACCACTGGGCACCGAGGCTATTAGTAGTTAGGTATTGTATGGGGACGAAAATTTACCGACACATATCATGCATATATACCGTAAAATTTCGAAATAAGCCCCGGGGCTTATATTCTTCGAAGGCCGTTTTTCAGGGGCTTATATTCGGAGGGGCTTATCTGCGGATGGAAATTTGCGCTTCAAAATCAATTGGGCTAGCCTTATAGTTGGAAGGAAATTTACCGTTTTTGCTTTGTTTTACTTTGTATTTTAGGGCTATCTCCAAGTACGGGGCGGGGGCTTATATTTGGAGGGGCGATTTAACGGAGGGTTTTTTGCGTTACGAGTTTAGGGGGCTTATATTTGGAGGGGCTTATACATGAAGGGGCTTATTTACGGTACCCTTCAAACGCTTTAGTTGCCTTCATAGACATCCCCATACACCTCGTACCTGCCATGTTTTCACTCAAAACCGCTGGATACTAAAACTGGTGTCGATAGATGTCATTTAGAGCTTTCCATTCTGGGACGGAACTAGACTTGACGGGGCGGGATTGGCTCTCTTGTTCCTCTTTATATCAACTATGCTTGCAATGATTTCGCCCGCGATTATCCCGTGTCCACTAGCTTTCCACGGTGGAAGACGTTCCTCCATCATTTACAATCCCGCCGTCCTTTGCTCCTATTTTATTTAGAAACCGTTGCAATCAGTGGCAATCTAGACAGCACAATTTGGAAGCGTATAGGCCGAAACATTCTACCTTGTCTTCATTCGGTTGTAATTTAGAAGCCACGATCCCGTCCAAAAACTGTTGCATTCCGATAAAATGTTTACTTAATACGTTTAAAGCCAAATTCTACATCTTACGTGTGGTACGGTACAAGTTGAAGGGCGCTTTTTGCTAGGTTGCGACAAATATGATTAAAATATTGGACATTGGCCAATTTTGGGGGTTTTTAAACGACCTCAACTGACGTAAAAGCGAGCTGAAATGCAACTAATGTAGCCCAAAACAGTGTTTCGATGTAGGACAAGATCAAAAAACAAGAGTTTCTGTTCACTCTTGACTGATTGCACCAATCGATGTCTTTTTCATCAAAAAGCTGACTAAACAAAATAATTGAGCAAAAATTCAAATGAGGGTGATACGTTTGCGAAGTAAAACTTCATGAAATTTTTATTAGCGAGATTGTCTTAGACCACCAGGGGTCGGGGGTTTCGATCTGTATTACGCAAATTACTTTGCATAATATACAGGTAGTTTTAGTTTTCAAACAAAAGTCTTGGAATACAAACTATAAACAAACTAATCTCGCACCTGTCGTTTATAATTACTGGCACAACATCCTTAAAGTAAGCACTGCTAAAATCAGTGAACTCCAATGGGACTTCTCTTGCTGGCGAAAGGAAAATGAATTATAAACACAGCTTATTCTAAACTGCATTTTGCTGGTAGCATAATCTCGATACAAATTTTTTCTCGGCCATTTATAGCCTCCCAGGGAGAAAGAGAAAGAAAAACTCAATGGAAAACAAAAGCGAACGTTTCAAATCCAGCGAGTATGAGACAGAGAGTAAACGAGAAAAGTTTTCCCGTTTTAAAGAAGAGGTTGATAATTCTGATAAAAATACCAGCAATGGAAAAAAGATTATAGACACCAAAGAATCTTCGTGTCAAACAGAACTTGACGAAATCTTGCGGCGACAAATGGAGGAATTTGAAGACGAACTGGAACAAGTGCGAGAGACAATGGAGAAAGAATTTGCTGAAGAGAAAGAGGACTTTGAAATGAGAGTGAGGAATGAGTATAATGAGATCATTAAAACTAAAGACGAGCTTATTAGGGTTCTTACAGAGGAAAAAGACTTCTTTCGGAACGAACTTTGAGATCTGAGGAGATCATTCGACCTTTTCACTAGACACGTTCATCGCGATGCATTCTATCACCTGGGCTTGCGAAACGAGAACGAAATCCCTGACACCATTACAAAGTCAACGGCGAATGGAACTGCAGGCAGTTGCTGTGACAAGGTCTTTAATATAGCGGAAAACAGGGAACTTTTGACTCTCCTGCGGAAACAAGAAGAAATCATGTTAGGATCGTTTGAGAGAGAAAAAGCTGCGATGTCAGAAAGGTTTCAGCAGGAGAAAGCCTCTTTGCGCAAAGTCGTGGAAGACGAATGTGAATCGAAGTACTCTTTTGAGCGAGCTTATCTGCTGCAGAGCATTGAAGTCCTCAAAGAAGGTCTTGATAGTTTGAGAATTCAAAAACATGAACTTGCCAAAATTTTCGAAGGGGAAAAGAATGCCATGGAGCTCAGCTTTAAACGAAAGGAAGATGAACTGCGGCAGCAATTGAAACTAGAACTTCAGCGGAAAATGATTCTTGCTCAAAAACAATGGGCCCGCACTAAAATTTAACAAGACCAAACGTTAGTTCTTTAATGAATTCATATTTCATGTTCTGGAATTTAATTGGCCGAGAGCAATGCAGTTTTTAGTTAACAGAGCAAAACACGAGGAAGCATAATGCAAAGGAAGGAAATAAAATAAAAACATCTCGAGGAATGCAGAGCTAAAGTTTGGCTAATAAACAGTAAAAGAAAGACTTAAGAACCACTTTAAGGTCGCGCGTGACACTGGGATGTGTTTTGGCCACGAATTGTGATCCAGTAAATTTTTTCGTGTATTTTATTTCACCGCATGTAAGGGAATCAAGGACAGTCTTGGATTCTGGTTTCCACGCCGTGGATTCCGGATTCCAGGTACTAGATTCCAGTCTTTGTCAGTGGAGCTTGGCCCAGGATTCTGGATTCTACAAGCAAATCTCCCGGACTCAGGATTCCTTAAGGAAAAATTCCCCGGATCCTGGAATCCGGATTCCCTCAAATTGGGTGAATTATTAAAGGGTAATCATACGACTTTTCTCGGTTAGTTTGTTACCACACACAATTATTATTGCCTTGACAGCCTTTTATACATTCTCTTTGATTTAAACGTAAAAATTTGAAATATAATTTCATTAACTAAAAAACTTTAGGAAGTTTAATTCCTAAATGACCGACTATCGTGTTTATACGACATTGCTTTATCTTAAATGTAATATTCTACAAAGCACTAGCAACATGTAGTCATTGATTTCCTTTTAATGAAAACTTCTACTGATACTTCTAGTGCTGACCTGGAAAGCTGTAAGTTGGTTACCCTCCCCTTACCATACAAAAGTCTGTACAATTCTGTGTGGACTTGATGGAGCAATATTGTCGCTTTCTTTGGACTTATCACCCTCAAAATTGATAGGTTACCTTATTTTAAGGCCCCTTTCCCGGCAGCGCCGATGGATATTAGTTTACTGCTTTTTCGAGCTCTTAATTAGAGAGATTAAGCATCGCGTTTAAGGCAAACGGCAAACATGATATCCTAGCCTGCGAGCAAGCTCTCCTATTTGGGCGAGCAAAGTTTACGATATCTCCCAAGTGGAGAGCTTGCTCGCAGGTTACCCTCTCTAATAAGCCCCTCCTTTTCAGGGGAAGAAAGTGAAAACTCCTCCCTCCCTATCTCTTTTAAATTACCCTCCCCCTATTATTATTATTTACTAATAACTGATAAATCAATCACAACTGTAGCTATCCAGCTATATAGTGTGAATATAGCCTAAAACATAGCCTGAGGCTTATCACACGCAGAAGAAAGGTTAAACGCCTCTAGCGTAACTACGATTTCTTTCTGTTTCTTATCCGATGCTATGCCGGCGTCACTTTCTTTAATTGTTTAACAACTTTCTTTCGAAGGGTAAGGAAGATGTTCCTGGAGAACTTGAGAAGTTCCCGCTCTTGGTGGAGCATTATAAATGGGTGTTAAATGTGCACGAAATAATGGAGTGGGTAAAGAAACGCCCTGTAACTGAATTCTAAACTTGTGGTAGCTATTGTAGCAGCTGTTAAGCGAGAGAAAGGCCCAGAGAAGCGATTTTAAGGCTGGTTTTACACTAGCGACGGAGTCGGACTCGGAGTCGTAATCAGAAGCGTAGAACTTTACGATCTAGTGAAAAAAGCGTTCTGATTCGTGTTACGACTCTGTCGTTACGATTAAGTGAAAACTGGGTCGTCGGAGACGCAAGCAGAAGCGGGAAGAACTAAACAAATCACAAAGCGTGGGAACGTGCATTGTGATTGGTTTATCCTTCCGCTTCTCTTTCCGACTCCAAAAATCTGGTTTTCACTTGATCATACGCGGAACATAAGCGACGGAGTCGGAAGAAAATGGAATTGTTCTGATTCCGTCGCGCTTATTATTTTTTTGATATTCACTAGGTCATAAGCGCTCTTATGTCTGTGCTTACACTGCTTACGACTCCGACTCCGACTCGCAGTAGTTGCCGTAGCTGAACAACTCCATGAGTCACCGTTGTTTTTTCCGTGCAAACAAATGAAGAAAACTTTAAAAGGTTTTTCTTTGTATTGGTCTTATGTGTCCAATGTGCCGATATACCGGGCCTCTGGGGGCACTGCAGGGAAACATGAGTGAGGGTGTGTATGAAGTAGCAAATATGAAAGCTAAGAATGCTACCATTGCCTTTTCTCTCCACTCCCTTTCTTCCTCCTCGCTTTTTCTATTTTTCCTCTCCTTTTCCTTCGCTGGTGTGATTTTCCAGCTTATCGGGCGCAAAAAACTTGTTTTTTGGCCCTTTTCTACTGCAAGTTTCGTTAGGTTCGTTTTCAAAAAATCGGTTAGATGTACTATCTGTAAAAGATTGACTGCGTTACACCCTCCCAAGGCTTGTGGTCCTGACGAGATACCAAACTGTATGCTCAAGGAGTATTCTGAATGTTTGTCCCTTCCAATCAACAGAATCATCAACCTCTCTTTGAGTGAGCATTCTCTTCCGAAGATCTGGAAGTTCGCGGATGTGTCTCCTCTACCAAAAGTGAAGCCAGTTGAAGACCTGAAGAAGCAGCTCAGGCCTATTTCCCTTACTCCATGTCTATCGAAAGTTGCAGAGGAGTGCGTAATTCTCGATTACGTAAAGCCTGCAGTTCTGGATGTGCTCGACCCAAGCCAATATGGAGCTGTTCCCAATTCCTCAACAACCCAGGCGCTGATACACATGCTTCACAACTGGTCCAAGGAAACCGATGGCAACGGGGCTACAGTTTGAGCTATTCTCTTTGACTATAAAAAAGCGTTTGACCTTATAGATCATAGAATACTCGTAGAGAAATTATGCAGGTTGAATCTGCCTACAAGAATTGTCAATTGGATCATAGATTTCCTTTCTAATCGTTCCCAGAGAATCAAACTACGTGAGGGCTGTTACTCAGAGTGGGGCTCAGTGCCCTCCAGAGTCCCTCAGGGAACATAATTAGGCCCATGGCTGTTTCTTGTACTTATAAATGACTTAGATGTTGATGATTTAGCTAATGTATGGAAGTACGTTGACGATACGACGGCATCAGAAGTCGTTGCCAAGGGCAACCGCAGTTGTGCCCAGGATATCGCAGATAAGGTTGCGAAGTGGTCTATGCAGAATAGAGTCAAACTCAATAGCGAAAAGTGTAAGGAACTCAGAATATCTTTTGTAAGAATGAGCCCCAGTTTGCGCCTATTGTAGTATACGGTAAAGAACTAGAGAGAGTGACTAGTGCGAAACTACTAGGTCTGACCATATCGAACAACCTTACGTGGAACGAACATATTAGTGACGTAATCAAGAAAGCGTCAAAGCGTCTGTATTTTTTAGTGCAGTTAAAAAGATCAAGAGTTCCTTGGCATGATATGTCCACCTTTTACACTGCTTGTATACGCTCTGTTCTTACTTACGCAGCACCTGCCTTTTTTATGCCTTGCCAAAGTACCTAAAAGACGAGTTCCTGCCAATAACTTTTCTTTGCAAGGTAATTTATGAGTCTGACTTATGCCCGGGTTATAGAGTATTTTCACATGACATCAAGGCGGCCATATTGGTGTCCCAAAACAATGAAACGGCGGCCATGTTGGTGTCCCAAACCACTCCTGTGGAAGTTGAACTCCTTTCTTATGCAAAAGCTTTCTTTTGTTTCAATTAACTTGCGTAGATGCTGGCAACGTGTGTGAAAACACTCTATAATGCCTCACCAAAAAGTTTCATGCACTTGCGGTGCTTGCTTATGATTGGCTAGAGTGAAATAACCAATCAGAAAAAACTTTAGAACCAAAACCAGAAAGCACAGGGCACACGCTCGCTAGGCTTTTGTACATTATTGCTAGCATTTTTTCGAGCATTGAGCATTATTCGAGCATTTTAGTGGCATTTTCCCCGGAAAATTAATTTTTCCGAGAAAATAAAATAGAAATTAACTTTTTTCAGGAGCCCATGCCCCATGAGCTCCTGCTTGTTTAAACAAAATGAAGACTAAAACTCAAAATTCACAAAAAACCTAATACAGCTGTTTTTTGTTTGGCTGTATTTATGAACTTGTACACGTTGTCGTTGTTACTTGCAACACTTGCACGTTTTTGTAAGTGTAAACTTTGAAATTAATTTAAAAAAACCGTTTGTATAATGAGCATTATCCGAGCATTTTAGTGACTTTTTTGGGGAGACCGAGCATTTTAGTGGGAAAAATGGTGCAAGAAGGCGGAGCATTTTAGTAGGGAAGCAAAAGCATAATGTACAAAAGCCTAACGCTCGCGGGGATCAATAAATTATCCGTAGGAAAGACGTTTTTCAAACGGAACAAAATTCTGAATGGTTTGCTTGTCGTACAGTACATGAACTTTAAAATACTTTATGCGATATTCGTGATTTTTAACTAACTATTTTGGTTTAAATAGGTGGTAAGTTTCAACTGAAGACAAATTTTGGAAAAAATAATTGATGGAAGTTCAAATGAACTTTTTTAAAATGCCTTAAAGGACTAGTCGTTATTATTTTTCCTAAATGACCTAGCCTGCTAGAGTAGACGCCTTTGTCGGCTCTTGTGTGTCTCACCCGCCAAGAAAATATCGTCTGCGATCCCGAGCTGGGAAACGACTTCCGTGACGTCTGCATTTTTCAACCAATCAGCTCTTATTTTTGTGAAGCTAACACGCGTGGGGATGTCGGGTGCAATGGCAGACAGTGATAATGAGCAAATTTTCAAATTGGCAGAAATGATATATTATGTAGATCCAAAAGCTGTAGGAACCATGAGTTTTCTTGCAAATAACGAACGAATTCAAATACCCATTAACAGTAAGCATTCATCCCTTGAAGCTCTTAAAGGTACTTAATAAGGATCATTGAAGCTCATTGAGAACTCTGGTTTGAAAGCTGAGTCGGAAAAGCGTTGTCTAGGATCCTCGATTGAAATAAAACTCTGTCGGTTAGAGAAGTCCACCGCAGAAGGGAGCAAAGCTTATTCAATAAAAAATGATCACAACGACAACTCTGCAGACAGTGGCATTATGAACAGGTCCAGCCATGCACTGTCCTTTTACTTCGGAAATTTCCGTGAAACGTAAACAAAATTATTTCAATCACTGTACATGTGATGCGTTATTTCTACTTTTTGATGTCCGCGATAACGTGGGTAGGACCAGCGCCCCCCTCCCCCACGCCCCTCCCTTTACCCATCTTACGGAATTAACGCAAGAAAGATCCGCTCGAAAAAAGGATTAAACTTCCCAAGTGTTCCGGTTGAGGCTTGACACAAGCGAATTTTTCAGCCTTCCAAGCTTGAATCCACTTGTTGATTATGTCCTGTGCGCCGTAGTGGCTTAGGAGGCGTTGGTGTATCAAAAGCTTTAGCAAAATGAAACAAAATAATATCGCTTTGCTTGCCATGATCAAGGTTTTTAGCAAGATCTTCTAGGGTGATGCGCAGTTGGTGATGCCGCAGCTCTTGATTCCACCCATACTGCAATTTTTCTCAGTCCTTCAATTAATTGAAGGCCTCTGACAACACTTCTTTTCGATGAGAAAATGCTTTATGAAACTTTTTTGACACTTTGTCTTTTCAGATTGTTGTTTTGCCGAACCTGCAATCAGGCAGTTCTTTTTCTCTATTGTTTGGGAGTCTACCGAACTGCGACACTGATGCCGGCAGTTAGAGACTTCTCCGGAAGTGATGAGCAACGATTTGGTTTTCGCGCCCACATTTCAATCAACGGGGACTGTGAGCGTGTCATGGATTTCTAGTCCATTTTCTTAATATTTGCTAATTACAAGTCCTTTTCTACAAAGGAACTTATCATTGGCAAAGAAATTACTTAGCTTTTTTGCAATTGACTAAATCCCTGCTTCATGTCAAACAAATATCTCTTTCTAGCCTTATATCAAAAGTTGAAGACAAAAAGAATAATGGGAACTTGAAAAAAACTGTTAGGCTATTAAGACAAGTTTTAAAACAGCAGGAACCAATCACATTAATATGTTCTAACGTCAGAGAATTAAGACGTGTTTTACTACCAAAAGAATGCCAAATTCACAAATTTCATCCCTTTGGTGATACAGTCTGTATTTTCAAACGGAAAAAAATTTAAGTGAGCCTGTACACTCTCAAAATCACCTCTGGTCATTCATACTAGCCTGCGTAGCAGGCGCTTGGAAGTAGTTGGCGCAAGAGAGAACGGGCGCGCGCGAGGGAGGCACGCGTGTCTCCTTCTCGTGCGCCCTTTTTTTCTTGCGCCCACTACTTCCAAGCGCCTACTACTCAGGCTACACTCATATGCGCTTGCGAGATGAAAGTCGAAACTCAAAAGCATGCATCAGCGAGCGGGTTAGACTTGCTACAAGTCGGCCTCTCATAAGTTACGAATACTTTACATGAAGTCGTGTTTGATCCTAAATAAATTTCTGTTGTTTCGAGAATTTTTAAAAAAACTTTAGATCTTTGAGGAAACAGGTGTCATGACGTCACAGCAAAAAGCTGACGCCACACTTGATAAAAGTGGATCATTGCGGCGTTCTCTGCTTTCAAAACATTGATTTTGACTCTGACATGGCGCGCGCGAAATATCTTTTGATTTTGTCGAGTACCTGTGTTGCAAGGAAAAAACAGATTACACCAGTTCTATCAGTCAAAATTATTTGATGGGCGACGGAAAACACACTGAAAACAAAGAAATATATCCGTCCTTTAAAACAAGTGGAGATTCGGGTTTATGAAAGGACAACGTAATCTGTCATTAATAACGTCTCAGCCTATTCGACTGACTCGATTACAACCGATTTCAGATTGAGAAAAGGTTATCGCTTTCTGATTCGATGTCACCGTAGGTTGCAAACGTTCTCAAAACAAAGGTGTTTGTTATTGGGCCATTCTTCACCGACAGTAATATTTTAAAAGGCTCATCAGGTATCAACGGCGCTTTTCGAATTAGCCTAAAAAAATATTACGTGCGGGTAAAGGGGGGAATTTCATATATCCCATGATGCATCGCTTCATACTATATTATCAAGCTTCAGAACGCACGTGATCCCATCAGTTGAACAGGAACGCGACAGTTGAACAACGGTGGAAAGCGACTTGTTTTGCCGATAAAACCGATAAAACCTTCTTCTCTCTAAACACACACAAAAAAACCTTCTGTACCTTTGCTTTGTCGACCTATTTACGATTTTCGGTTTCACTATTCCAATTCTATCTCAGAGTTAAGTCAGAGAGAGTGTTTTTGGCCACGGACTATTAGTTAACTAGCCTTACGATCGCAAGGCATGTATAGGAACGATAATAAGGAGTGGCGGATCCAGGGGATGGGCCCCGGGGTGCCCACGTCTCCTTTATTTTTAGCGGAGCTCTGGCACGCGAAGCTCGCTTCCGAAGCACTATGGGTAGGTAAATCTACCCATCCCAGAAAATTTGGTAATCACGTGACCGTACACCGCCCGCAGCCCGCTCGTCCGTCCGCACCACAGGGAAACCAATGTTCAATCTCAGACTTTCCAGCTAGTTTGGTAGCACAGGAAGACTGATATTGCACACATATTGTACATCAATGTTGTGATCAATTGACAGCTGTCAAAACAGGGTATCCGCTGACCAGTATCACCTGACGTATCGTAGGCTCAGGTGCCGACCCATCGAGGTCGACGTAGGAGCGTGGAACTAGGTGTCAAGCACCCCTTGTCCGCCAATATAAATAATTTAATAGAGAAAACCTTGCTAGAATAAAGACAGTTTTTGATAATTGAAAGTCATCAGATAAATATTCACTTGCGAGTTACAACAGAATGGCTTAATTCAACAGGGTTGTAAACGAGAGCAATAATGTGTGAAATGACCATGGAAACATGTTAGATTATCAATTGGAAATCGTTGACATGAAACAGAGGTTCAAACAGCAAAAGCACGATTTGATGAACATTTTTAGAAGGGAAAAATCGGACATGGAAGAGGGCTTTATTAAAGAAAGGGAAGACATCAGACGTAAATTAGAGGTGAAATTTTGCAGAATACTTCAGCAACAGAGGTTGAAATTCAAGTCGGAAATACAAGGTTACGACTCGAGCATGACATCTCTGTTTTGAAATATAAAAAAGAACAGCTGGAAAAGTGTTTTTCCTTAGAAATGCAAAAATTGAAATTAAAATTCGACCACGACAAGCTCGAAACTGGGAACAGGTTTAAAAACGAGAAGGACCTTAAGAGGGTTTTGAAAGGGCAATACGAGAGAAAGCTGAGTGGGGATAAACTCCGGCTTGAATGGCTATACTAGATCAGTTTCAGCTTGGAAGAAGAGCAAGCACTGACCAATTGGACTCTAATGATTTGGCCCTCAGCACAAGTTCTATTTATTCCGATTTAATCTTTACAGAACATGCTGATGAAGTGCCGGGAAAACTGAACAGGGTTTGAGTTAAATGTCACTTCTCCAGTACCTCAAAACAAATAGCAGTTGATAAAGTGAACATGAATTTGTCGATTTCTACTCGCGAGCGACTAATATACTCGGTCTTTCACAAAAAGTCGCTTAATTTAGGTAAAACAAGCTTCTCCCTGAACAAGGCGATTGACTTTAATTTAGTGAGAAGCTTTTTGGCTAATTATCAAGAAAAGGCAACACAAATCTAAAATGTTGTGTCACTCGAACAAATACAGGTATTTTCATTTATTTATTATTTTAAAAGTAGATATTAATGTATTATATAATTGTTCTAATGCATTAGTAATATTTTGCTTTTTCGTTTGCTGTATGATTCTAGAAACACTGGCATACGGCAGCGTGAAGAGAATATCTCGCGCTGTTTGAAATCAAAGGAAGAATTATTCCTGTTATATTATCAGGATGAGTGACATTAATAATTGATGATATTCGTATGGAATATAACTCTAGACTCTCCGACCAGCCGCAAAATATCAGGAGATTGGCTGAATAGAAGTAGATTTCAGATGCTAAAACGAAAACATAGTTGCCAGAGAAATTATCTTAACTGTATACCTTTTTGCAGAAAATCTTAAATAAACTGTATGCTGCGAATAGTATTCAAAGAATATGAATTTTAGTGCAGATGTTGGTAAATACTACTAATTTAGAATATATGTCACTACACTGAATTAACATTTGGTCGATCGGGGTGATTTATGATACCCACTTCGTTTAATGTAAGCTGGTCAAACTCTTCAGGTATAAACTTCATCTTTTTATGAGGTAGACAAGTTCAGTTATTATCTAACTCACGAGTTGAATCAGAATCGACCACCGTTAGTAACCAAAGCTACAAATAGAAGACAAAAGCAACAAACTTTTCAACCACAAAATTTCAATGAATAACATTTTGAGAGAGTAAGTGAGTGACAGGCCTGCACGGACTCCTCGTGTGGTTTTGGCGGTCGCCTCGCATGATAGCCTTACAGTTAGATTTTTGATCTAACAAGCGTATCCTTTAGGGATTTACCTCTTTTGTACGATATTATCGGAGGTTTCAAATAAATGGTTTTCAGCAAAGGCTGATTTTGTATTAGACTCCATTGTTCCATCAGTGTCTGTTTGAGGTTGTTAACTGCTGGGTGGTACGTAGTAACAAAAGGCAATATCCTCTCATTAGCCTTTTTCTTTTGTGTTAAAGCCGATGGTCTCATTGTACTGTGAGGGAAATTTGGATTCTGTCCAAAATTCAACAATTGTAGCCTGAAAAACCAGCGACGTAAATATACCAAGTAAAAATGGACCTAAGAGCAGAGAGGGGCTTTAAGAAGCTATGGCATAGGTCACACCACGTGCTTTGGAAATGGAATTGCGAATTTAACTCCGGGGAATCTAGAAGTGTTAAACTCGCACCAGTCTACTCCCTTATTTAGGCCAAAACGGGTATGCAGTGCTGCAAAAATTTGGGGTTCGAGTTTCAAGTCTCTTATCCTAAAAGGGATAACGAATAGTGTTCTATTATCAATGCTGCGTTCTGATTGGTTGAGCTACTACTAGGCTATATGTAATAGCCCGCTGTTATCGAAAAGTGCCGGCTTTGAAAACCAAAACAATGGCTACTGAATCGCTTTTGCTCGCTAAAGTTGTTTTGTCTCGATGTTTTTGACCAACTAGTTGAATTTTACTAAAACAATTATTCCTCTCGCCCTCATGGCCTCTGAGTAATAGCCCATTCGGCCTTCGGCCTCGTGGGCTATTGACTCAGAGCCCATTCGGGGTCGGGGAATAATTGCTAAAAACAGGGCTCGGCTGCATGGCACCAATCAACCTTCCACTACTCAGTACTCCTCCGAGGAGATAAAACAGAGAAAAGATTAAAAAAAAATGAAATTTCCTTCTCCTCTTATCTGTTTTCCAATTGCTTTTGAATTCTTGTCTGTCTTTTTCGTTCTTTTCCCTATCTGTGTTGTCTTTTTATTATACTGCCGAATGATTTTTCTCTCGCTTAGGGGAAGCTATTACGCCGAGAAGTCATTATTTTTTTCTGCCCATTTTTCCACTTATCAGACAGTGTTTATTAGTGTATATTATAAATAAGCTCTGAGTCAATAGCCCATGAGGCCGACTAATAAATGTCATTTCTTGCTCAGAAGTCATTTTCTTTTTTGCCCATTTTCCATTTATTAGTATATTTTTACTATATATATTTTTTATTTTCTTTTTTAAATGTCACTGGTTAAGTGTTTTGGTAATTTATTATTATTATGATAAGTAATTTTTTTAAAGAATTGTGCAAACACTTGATGACCGTTTTTGATCCCACATAATAGTCGTTTAGTAAAAAATTGAAATTCTGAACTCATAGGGCCACTACTGAGTTATTTAAATGGAGTTTTGCCGGTATGTAACAAAACCGCGTTCTAAGCCATTTTCAGTGACAAACGGTTTATAATTAAACGCACTATTGTGAACAGTTTTATGAAAGCATACAAAGAAGACTAGAAGAGCATTTATCTTCTTAAAATAACCCACTGAGGACTGAAGAGATCTGAAGGTCCATAGATTTGTAAATACCGCAGCTTAAGTTAGACTTCGTTTCATTTAAATAATCAACCCACTTGAGAAAAATTGATTGACTTTCCAGGCCGTTGACATCTCAGCGGGCCGGGGCAACTCCGTATCCTGGAAAATGACACGCCAGGTGATTTTGTGCTGTGTCCTGCTTAAAACAGATCAGCGGTATCGAACGGAGAAGCAAAACAAGTGCAGTAATGACGTGTCAAACTTACAACTGTTTTGATAATCCACCCTCAAGAGCTCAGTCTTTTCAAAAATAGGGTGCGATGAACAAGTCCCAATATGAACGACCCTCATTCTTTCAACTGATACCCGGCAATACTAGAAGAAATGATGACAGAAGATACCCCTTACTATGATCGATTTCGAACAATTAGATGAGAGCCAGGCATTCTGACGGGAATATTACTTTGAATGGCGCTTTTTGCTGCTAACAGCAACAAAACCGTCAAGCACTCGATACTACAAATGAAATAGCTCAAGTGTCGCCTTTTTGTGTTGTTGTTGTACTGTTTTGAGACTCTTCATATGACTAAACTCAATGTTGAGTAGTATCCATTTAGTAAATCAAGATTACAGGAACTTTCGCAGCAGTGACATGTTACTCTCTCTAAATAGGTAACTGAGGTTTGTATCTTTTTCTTTGAAAAAAAAAAAAATACTGGAATTACTGGAACTTTTACGGGGATAGCAGAAGTTTCGGAAACTTTCGTCTGAGGCAGACAACGACGAACAAGGTGCAGTTTCAATGTTGGTTTATACAACATACCAGTACTGTGCAAATCCAGAGGATTGGCCCCCGGGGCCGGCCGCCTCCCCCTTATTTTTAGACCAAACCGAGGCCCGACGGCACGTATGAAAAACGGGCATTAAATTTTGCGATTTAAGCGCTCTCAATTTGATTTTATTTTTCATACGTCTGAATTTCTTACAATATCGAGATAAACTGGAAGAACGTCACTCATAGCAGCCACGACTGATCAAGATACAGTCAGAATGTCAGTGAGCGGAACTCACCAGTAAATTCGGTTGGTTATTTGCCAAAATTTGTCGATACATCTACTTTGCTCAGTATATATTGTTGTTATTAAATGTCAATCATTTTTTTTCTGATTTGAATTTTCTATATGGGTATTAAATTTCGCGGGGACTTTTATTCCGACCCAGGGTCTTTCATTTAGCGATTTTTACACAATCGCAAAAAGCGCAAATTAAAGACAGGGAAACTAAGTACTAATAAGGCATATAGTTGGAAATTTCTTCAGACATGTGCGTAAAACAGAAGAATGTCAATGAAAGGAGAAATGCAACTGAAAAGGAAAGGTTATCATTTGCAAAAAAGAAGATCGATTAGTAACTTGTTATACATATTTTTCACAGTTTCTCCGTGACATTTAAATTGCTTCTTTTTAGTTGCCTCAACCCTCAAAAGTTAATGGAAAAGCTAATGGAGCTGTCATAAATTCGATCTCAAATAAATGATGATTAAAACGTAACGGCATATTTAGACAGACTTGTACCCAGTCGCTTCCCTGTGTGCGCGCTGTTATTAATGAGATGGATTTAGTGACTTCGCGGTGCATTTAGGGAAGGAAAAACGCGCGAAGCGATGTCACTTTTCTCCTTCCCAAGGACCTTTGCGCACAACAATTTTCCTTATTACATTCCTTTGCGAGAATAAATAAGTGGCGACTAGCTACAAGTCTGACAAGAAGACCTTTCTGAAAAATAATTTGTTATCTTCCCTAGCCTTTCAAAAGATTTGAGTTACAAGACTCCCGTAAAATCCCTTTGCAAGTTGAGGGTCAAGGGGTTAATTACAATTCAAATAAGAAAATGAGGTTTTAAAAAAACAGTGAAAGCAAAACACTGAAGCATTTAGCCTGTTGCAGGCGTTCAGATCGTGAGGACAGCTCAAAGACAAGTGAGCAGAAAAAAACAAAACAAAACAAAACAAAAAAAACGAGGGGGTGGGGTAGGGGTGAGAGCGAGGGAACAAAATGGGCCGAATGACCTTTTGAAAGCAAATCTCACTGGAGTGCCCTCGTCTCTCCCTCTTTTCCTCGTTATTTTTTTTTTCACGCTCTTTTTCTTCGCGCCGCACTCTACTATCCAAACGCCTGTAACAGGCTATGAAGCATTCTGGTAACCTGATGTCGTTGCGAATTGGCCCATTAACAATAGAAATAGGCCACATGCATAACGACTATTCACGTGACCAATGCTTCCTTTAAACAATGAGTTGGAATCTTGCTGATGCCAAAATTTGACATCATCTTACCCCCAGTTTTTTAGATTTAGGGAAATATTTTATGGCACTTTGATTTTTCAAGAAAGTAGTATGATTTGAATTGGCCTGTAATTGTATGATTATATTCTTGCCTTCCAACATGGCGGCCAAAACAGTTTTTGCTTCTATCTCGCTAAACGTTTGATAGGTACTCTCAGATGAGCTGTTAATGGTACCACGTGACCTCATCAACATTTCCTTGAAGTTTAAGTGCAAAATTCATATTCAGAAAGAGGTAATTTTAAAAAATCACATTTTGGTCACGTGAGCAGCTACGAACTTTCTCACTTAAGAAAATGGTGCCGGTTTGAAAAACTAAATCACTATTATTTTGTTTAAGATATGACCAAATAATCGTTTCTCACATAACTTTCTGTATAAAAATGATGTTACAGATGGCCTGTTCATCTTGTGATGGGCCGGGCAGAAGCGTATTGCTCTTGACAAATCTTAGTATCGAACGGAAAAGGTAACGTCTGGTGTTCGACCATGTCAAACTCTTTATTCTAAGTCAAGAGAGGATAAAGCTATTCTCTGTTGTCTAAATAAAAACGGTAGTGAGGTATGAAATGATGAATGTATGAATTTTATTATTTTACCGGCGGAATGAAAGTACAAAGGAAACATCGGAGTTCAAGACGTAGCTTATGCAGTTGCGAAGGAAAGCATGAAAATTTAAAGCCTGCATTCCCTTTGCATTTATTTCTCAACACTTGGTTCAAATATTTATCATTTTATCTCCATCTTTCCCAGGCAGTATATCACGAACCACTGTAATGACCAGCTCCCGGTTGGCTTAATAAGCTCAATTGATTAGAGTGCTGCAACGGTCAGTGGTTAGGGTTCGAATACCGGCAAGTTGAATTTTGCAGGCAGTCTTTTCGCACCTGCATAATAGTTTCGTCTCTGCGTTGATCTTCTTTCCATTTTTTTGATAAGTTACTCTCGCCTCACCCCGCCTGCCGCCCATAACTACACCATGGTCGTCATAGATTTAGCAAGGGCTGAAAGCGAAGCTCTCGATAATATATTATTATATATACTTCGTTCAAACAAAATATAAAATCGTGCAATGCTAAGCGGCAAGGGCAACCCCGTAGAACGGGGAAAAACAGCAATAGGTCTAATTAGCAAAAAAGCAACTTTGCACGCGCAGCACACTTTTTTTTGTACATTTATTTGCCTTTGTTTTGCACGACTACAACGTGAAACTTCCGGAAACTTCTTAGTTACACGTTTTATGGAGGAAATTTCGTACGTGTTCTCGTTCACTTTTTTTCACTGCCGCTCATTTTCACCTTGCATTTGTGGCCGCTTGCATTTCTTATTTTGTCACCGCTGCTACAAAATTTTTTTGTTGTTCTTTCAACAAAAAAATGCCTCCTTTGTTTTTTTTCTCCGCCCTAGATCTCTGTCGCCCTTTTTTCTCGTTGAGCTTCGCTTGCCTGCCGCCTACTTCTCTTTTTTCCTGTATTTCTCTGTCTCTATATTCCAAATTTGTGGACATGACAATTAATCTAAGCTTAATACTTTAGACAACACGGACACAGAAACAATTTCCGCTTTCTGTTTTCGTCTTTATTGACTCTTTAACTGTCTCTGCTTTACAAGACGCGGGTGGCTATGCGATTTCCCGCCAAAATAACCTCGACTTGCATTTGGGCTGCCATACCTGTTGATTGAGTTACTTTACATTAGTATGCCTGTGGTGCGGACGGACGGCGGGCGGTCAGTGTACGGTCACGTGATTACCAAATTTTCTGGGATGGGTAGATTTACTTACCCATGGTGCTTCGCTGGCGCGCTTCGCGCGCGAGAACTCCGCTATAATTTTTGCGTCTCACTTCGCACACTTGTTGCCCTGTGCGGCGTTTTGCCAGTCCCTCTCGGTCAATTAACTTCAATGACGTATCGGA
Source organism: Porites rus (assembly GCA_964035705.1). Lineage (NCBI taxonomy): Eukaryota > Metazoa > Cnidaria > Anthozoa > Scleractinia > Poritidae > Porites > Porites rus. Next base: position 19,380,878 of record OZ037994.1, read on the forward strand.
GGCGAACTAGCATGAAACGCCCAGACAAGGGCATGTTGTCGATGTTGTAAACAGCAGGAAATTATGTTAACCCTTGTGGATACTTGCGGGATCGACTTTTGCCATCAGAATGTTATTCGTAGTCCTGTGAAGATTTATTCTGCTCCTTCAATCGCATCATTCCAACTGAGCTATCGGAGTTTGCAGCTCTTAACCCATTTAAACAGATTTAAACGACCGCGAATTTTCAAAGTAAAAACAATACTTTAGTGACCCTCTATGTAGTTGTGCAGTAAACTTATCTCGAATGATAAGAAAAACATACTTTCAAATAAAATTCATCAGCTGCGCATCGAAAGGTGCCGCCTAAAAGCTGGACCTAAAAGTAAAAATCTTATAAAATTCGCTGACATTTACAGAAGTGATGAGTGTATTATCAATGATAACATAAATTTCCATTTAAAAACGTAATTTTCTTGACTATAGAGTACAAAGTGTACATGAAAATTCTTCAAAAACTTCGCTGCTTGGTTGCGTTTCAAAACAGGCCAAGTGCTCCGATCGGCCGTGATGAAAATTTCGTGAATTTCGAATTCCCGAAGGACAATTTTGTGAAGAAAAGCCTTGCTTTGTCCGCTAAAAGAAAACTAAGAATTACTTTGTCAATTGAACTTTGCCTTCCCATCTGTGTCTCTTAGCGGTGTATTTTCAGCCTTGAAATGCGAAACACTGGTCTCAGTTGTAAACCAACCGGCATGAGCTGTCTCACTTCTGTCTCACTTTTGAGGATTTTTGTCTAGGCCTCACGTTTTCGCTTCGACTACGTGACCCGAAACGCTTTGGCAGCGCGGAATAATGAGGCCTAGGGGCTAGGTAAGCACACGCGCTCATCGTTGTCGGTCACACGTTTTAAAATGCGTTAGAGCTATAGTAAGTAAATATTGGGAATTAAACCGCAAATTGAGGATAAAGTTTTCAAATTAATCTGAATCGAAGCTAGTGGCTAAATTATGCATCTTGTTCATTATTTGAGGCACATTGACGGTCTCTGACATCATAGGAAATTAAATCAATGCTCAAATATATTTACGTGTATATTAAAATGCTTACTTAACTTATGCGTAATTCATCTGTAGGAAATTTTTTGGTGAAATTTCATGCTTTTCTATACAGGGTAAAATGGTAATTTTTTTTTTCGGTTCAAAAATGGTATTTTTTTGCCCTTTTAAAAGAGATACAATAAAAATTAATGGCTTCAGTTGATATCGCTGTGAAAACCTGCTGAGATATTATCGATCCATGTCAATATGGTGAATTTTCCCTACAATTAATAGATTAACTCGACGCCTTACTTACTGCTTGTTTAAACGGTTTTACCTTCCAAAGTTTTTTAAACAGCACCTGCACATAAGGCTAAAATGGTCAACGGTTTAAGAAAAACTCAGGATCAACATCCCTAATGGATGCTGCTTGACCTTTCAGGTATTTTAGAACTTAAAAGTACTATTTTCGTCCGACCAAAAGAATATCGTTTCATTTACTTTGTTTTCCTTTTTTTTCCCCCATTTTCTGATTTTCCGTGAATAATGATTTGTAAGACGGAGAAGAAAGGAAAAGTTGCCGCCTAATGAGTGTCGAGAGTGTCGAGTAAGGTAGTTTTTTTAAGAATGCTAAACTTTAAAAAGAAAAAAAAAAAAAAAACGAGGAAAAGCGAAAACAATGTTATATCCAGAGGAAGCTTTTTATTACGGTCAAAGCAATCATTCAAAATTGAGGAGAACTTCCAAGCGACAATCAACAGTACGTTGTTATGCCGTATTTTTAGTTTGGTCTTGTTTCTTTAGAATTCATTCCACGTCGTTCTTTTCAGTCATATGTATTTTCTTTGAGCGTCTGCAATCTAATAGTGAGCAAACCACTGAAGGACGTCAGCTGTTTCAGTGCTGACTGGGTTGTTGTTTTTTAAATGGGTACTTACTACATGAAAATATGACATTTTCACTGACACTTGGTTAAAATGTGAAATGAGAGTTGTACTATAAGTAAGCGAACCTTATATCAAGAATGTTTTTAGGGCACGAGCGTCAGGGCCCATATTTACTTTTAAGCGGTCACTAATTGAATTGCTTCATAAAGGTTTCGCTGTAACTAAAGTTTCTTCTACAAAACACAGTATTAGGCACCTGGATATCCACGGGACCTTCCATGGTGTCCGCCAAATACGTACTGCTTTGTTTCAAAGAAAGTACTGGGATATCAGTACCGTTTGAAACAAACTGAACCATTCTTCTTTTTAATGCAGGGTGTCACGGCATATATTTGAATCTGCCACATTAATTTTACTACTGGTTCGATGCTGATTCTGTATGACCAGTAAAGTGTGCTAGCCTTTTTTAAATTTATGAAAACATATTTCTTTTCGCAACTGCAAAAGTTGCGTCTATAACTGCGATGATCATCTTTCATATAATTCTTCACCCCGTAGTTCATATATATGATTTTCATATATTCATAACTTCATCATCATCCTTTCACGGGTTTATAACGAACCAATTCAACCACATGCTCGCAGCTGGCTTGTTGACTCAACTTGTAGTAAGAGCGCTTTTGTTTTCTTATAAGGAGTAGACCTAATGAACCTCAATGCTGTGTCATTGGCGTGTTCGACAGTGCTGCCAGCTGATAAAATGCAACAGACTGAAGCACATATAGGATAGGAAAGAGTCTCACAACACTGATTATAAACTTCTCCGGAAAGTGCAATTGTAAGATATCTACAGTTTCTGAGCTTTTTTGTCTTGCAACATTCAGACAGCTTGTGCGTTCATTTACTTTGATTTAAATTTCCGCCGAGCACGAGCATGAACAGAAATTCTATAACCTTTTGAATACTCAAACTAAGGTGAATGCCGTCTACATTGCAAAACCGACGATTTCTGTGTGAACGGATTATATAAGGGATGCTGCTAGCTCAATTGCCGGTAGAGCGCTGCAACAGTCAGCAGTCACGGTTCGGATCCCGGCAAGTTGGACTTTTCCCAACTGCATGAGTTGCCTCCTTAACTGCGACGATTTTCTTTGCATCTACTATGTTTATGCAACTGGCCTTAAATCAGCACCTACTAGTACCAGAAGAGGCGAAATTTGTTTGTATGAAGATGGGTATACAAAAATTTGATAAGTTACTCTCAATCCCCCCCCCCCCCCCAAACCCCCCTGCCTCTGAAGGTCGTCAAAAGATCGTCATCAGTCAAATTCTTGCGGCTTACTTCGCGCAAGTACTCATCGTATCATTGTCGGCAACACGTTTTTATATGCGTTAGAACCAAGTAAATATTGGGAGTTGAACCACAAATTGAGGATAAATTTTTGAAAATAATGTGAATTAATCTATCTAGCTGGTAGCGTTGGAAAATAATTTTTTAGTGAATTATGCATCGTCCATTATTTGAGAGATATTGACGGTCTTTGATATCAGAAAAAAACTGCTTTTATTAAATTTTCCCTCAAGCCAGACAATGCAATGCTTGCATAAAGTATGCCAAATCTATCAACATGTATAATTTTTTGGTGAAATGCCATGCTTTTCTACAGAGTGTAATTTTTTTTTGTTGTCAAAAGAGTGGTATTTTTTTCTATTTCAAAAGCGGTGTTCATGGCTTCAATCTATATCGCTGTAAATACCTGCTGGGATATTATCGCGGATCCATGTCAATGTGGCAAATTTACCCTACAATTTATAGATTTATCTTACACCTAACTTTAAGCTTAATGTTTAAAAGGTTTCAGTAGCTTTCAAAGTTGTTCTAAACAAATGCAACAGCAGCTGGGAGTAGTTTAAAGTTCCTGTTGTTAAAATAGGAATTTGCTTTAGCTTCAAACTTTTTCTATACAGCTCTAAAGAAGGTCAAGTGATTACAAAAACTCCGGATCAACATTGCTAATGCCACATGACCTTTCGGGTATTTTAGACTCAGGTTACTTCTATGAAACGAAAGGAATATCCTTATCTTACTTTCTTTCATTTTTTAAATTTCATGAATGCCCGGTAGACATTTATTGTAAGACTGAGAAGAAACGAAGACTTGCTGCCTGTAAAAATTGATCATGAGCTTCGGCATGAGTATATTAAGGCCAGTAGTTAATGCTAAACTTTAAAATCAATGTACAATAGGCATATAGCCTTTATATAAAAAGAAAAATAAAACCAAACAAAGCAAAACCAAGAAAAGCGAAAAAATGTTACATCTGAGATAGTACGGGTCAAAGCAATCATTCAAAATTAGGGAGAACTTCCAAACGACGGTCAACAGTACGTTATTATACCGCATTTTAGTCAGTTTGGTCCTGTTTTTTAGAATTCATTTCACTTCGTTATTACTTATTTAGTTATTTTAGTCATATGTACTTTCTTTGAGCCTCTGCGATCTAATAGTGAGCGAACCACTGAAGGAGGTCATCCGTTTTAGCGCTGACCAGACTGTCGTTCTTCACAATGTGTCTATAAATGGGTTCTTTCTAATTATGACTTTTTCAACTGGAGGGCATTTTGCATGCGCATGCGTGCATCCGCTGAACGACAATAGCGTGAGCGCATCAAATCTGATGGCGGGAGATCGAAAACTCGCGTAAAGGTACGGTCCTTTTAAAAGCCATCTCGTTGGTGCTTTGAATACTGTACTTTCCTACAAAAAATATTCTCCATGACAAAAATCGGACGTTTTCTTCGCGGGTTTTCACTTGCAGATTTTTCAGCAGTAGGTTTTCTTGGCCCTTTAAAGACTTTCAAGACTCAACGGCAAAAAGTCATGTTCCTGTATAAGTTGGATTTTCACTGGCAAAGCAATGCATTTCTATGGTTTGATTTCCAAACTCGTGGTTTTACTTATCAAGGGGGAAATGCATCGTAGCAATGTTCAGCTGTTTTAAGACTAAAAGCGAAAAAAGTTACCACGCGAGGTTTATTTATTAGCGCGATGTCGTGAATTATATATGCCACAAAAACATGAAATCTATCAGATCTTTTACAGTTTTGCGAAAGTTTTTCCGGAAAATTTTATAAAAAAATATTTTACTGGAAATGAAGAATGAATTGAGTTTGAGACAGCAACAGTTACAAGTGATTATGTCAGTTTCAGACAAAATCAATGCACATACCCCTCAAAAACGAACAATACTTTTATTTTTCTTTAACTCTAAAAGATACAGGGATTTCCCAAGCTACTACTTTGAAGCGACTCTTGAGTAACAGCTCCTGTGTTCCACAATCGATTTCCTCTTATTTATTTATATTTGATGACAGTAGTGATCCATTAAAAACAGCGAATGACCATCACTCCATAAATCTAACTGACGATGTTGTTCACCTTCAAAGCCTGTTTAAACATAAGACAGGAAGTTTGTTAAAGGGGTGCATGTAATGCTGTTTCCTCAAAAATAAATACTACTGCTAGACGACCCAAATGAGCTGGGATTAGGGCTGTCCACAAGTTGCTCCAATTCTCTCAAAAAGTTGCTCAAAAGTTGCTCAAAAACTCTAAAAGTTGCCCCAAAACTCTAAAAGTTGCTCAAAAGTTGCTTTCAATTTTTTAGTGTAAGAGATTGATTAACAACTTAAATAAAGATTTAATGAAGAGATTTAACTTTGCAGAGATATTATATACATAATTATATCATACTGATTCATCAATATTGTGAGACTGAGTCTCTCTCAACCCAAATCATAAAAATCTGATTCTCAGTATTTGCTTTCTATTACGATAACCACGTGATTGTATTCGAACAAAACAAACTTTGCTAATATGCTTATTAAATATATAAAGTTTCTCTGACATACACGAGTACACTAGCTGCTACTTCTAAAGGATCTGAATATTCATCATCTTCACTCGAGCTCGAGCATGAATAATCACTCGGCTCCGCCATTTTGAATTTTTCAGCATATCCGCTGACCACCTTCGGCTGCTACCACAGGCAGACCACCAGGGGAATAGTGTTTTTTGTTTACAAACGGTCATTTTACGCAAAATCATACATAAAAGCAACTGATGCTTTAAATTAGAACTTGAATGGGCGGTTTTTAGTTACAAATTGCCTTAAAAAAGCAAGAAAGTTATTCAAAAAAGAAAAAAGTTGCACGAAACCCGAAAAGTTGCTCGAAGGACTAAAAGTTGCTCCAAATCTGAAAAGTTGCTCAAAATTAAAAGTTGCCGAGCAACTTATGGACAGCCCTAGCTGGGATGAGACAACAAACATGACACAAATGGATGGATGAATTTGTCTGTTATTAATTTTTCCGTTGGGAGCTTTTTACTGTATCCAGATGAAACCCTTATGTAAGTTGTACATCATGGAAGAATTATCAAGAACAAACTGATGCATTAAACAAGAATGTGGTTCAATACAGAGCAGAAGCTGGTCTCATTGAACATCATTTGTGAAGGAAATGTCTCACAAATTAGCATATCAACAAATGTGATCCACAAAATGGTATCATTTAGGAATACATGCAATTTTTTTGCAACAGAAGCCAGGACTTATTTAAAAGGTGTATTGATAACGTTTCATTTCGTGCTATTTTGGGGTTGGGGAGTTAGGCTAGATTTTCTTTAAAACGCCAAAATGTTACATTTATTTGTATAATGAAATGTAAGCAAACAGTGTACCATCAAAATAAGGTGGAAAAAATCAAAATTCAAACCGATTGCTGTAATTTTTTTCGTTTGTATAACTAAATAATAGAATATTCTTATTTTCAAAACACAATCTTACTACTGGCATCATTATATTGATTGAAATTTATAGTTGAAGTGCGTGTATTTTATTTCTCAACGAAGACGTACCGGTGAAGAAAGCTAAAATTCCTACAGAAGGCGATTTTTCACAGCCTTCATCAAAGCGCCATTCATTCGCGGAAGTATTCTTAGTTTCATTAATCATTAACTTAATTTGGGGAGAAAGGCAAGATTTCGAGATAAACAAGCCAGCGAAAGGGTGAAAAACAGTTTCACGGCAGAATGGACACTTAATTAACCACTGTATTCCTGAAACGATTACGTTCAATTTTAGAGTTATACTATTGAGAAGAATTAAGCATCTATAGGATAATTGTTTAACGAAAAATTATCATACTGACCTTTTCTTCCTGCTCAAAAAATAAGCACGAAATGTTAGGTTGGGTTGCTATACCTGTTGATTGAATTATTTTACATTGGTATGCCTGTGGTGCGGACGGACGGCGGGCGGTCAGTGTACGGTCACGTGATTACCAAATTTTCTGGGATGGGTAAATTTGCTTACCCATGGTGCTTCGCTGGCGCTCGCTTCGCGCGCGAGAGCTCCGCTATAATTTTTGCGTCTCACTTCGCACACGTGTTGTCCTGTGCGGCGTTTTGCCAGTCCCTCTCGGTCAATTGACTTCGGTGACGTATCCGAGGCGAACGAGCGGGAAACGCCCAGACAAGGGTACGTTGTCGATGTCGTAAACAGCAGGAAATTATGTTTTTTAAAAACAAAACCCTTGTGCATACTTGCGGGATCGACTTTTGCCATCAGGATGTTATTCGTAATCCTGTGAAGATTTATTCTGCTCCTTCAATCTCATCATTCCAGCTGAGCTATCGGAGTTTGGAGCTCTTAACCCATTTAAACAGATTTAAACGACCGCGAATTTTCAAAGTAACAACAATACTTTAGTGACCCTTTGTGCAGTAAACTTATCTTGAATGATCAGAAAAACATACTTTCAAATAAAATTCATCAGCTGCGTATCGAAAGGTGCCGCCAAAAGCTGAACCTAAAAGTAAAAATCCTATAAAATTCGCTGACATTTACAGAAGTGATGAGAGTATTTTTACGTGAGAAGAATTCAACTTGGATGTTGTTGTCTCAAGATCGTGTTAATGTGGCTAATGTAATCAATGATAACATAAATTTCCATTTAAAAACGTAATTTTCTTGACTATAGAGTACAAAATGTACGTGAAAATTCTTCAGAAACTTCGCTGCTTGGTTGCGTTTCAAAACAGGCCAAGCGCTCCGATCGGCCGTGATGAAAACTTCGTGAATTTCGAATTCCCGAAGGACAATTTTGTAAAGAAAAGCCTTGCTTTGTCCGCTAAAAGAAAACTAAGAATTACTTTGTCAATTGAACTTTGCCTTCCCATCTGTGTCTCTTATTTAGCGGTGTATTTTCAGCCTTGAAATGCGAAACACTGGTCTCAGTTGTAAACCAACCGGCATGAGCTGTCTCACTTCTGTTTCACTTTTGAGGATTTTTGTCTAGGCCTCACGTTTTCGCTTCGACTAGGTGACCCGAAACGCTTTGGCAGCGCGGAATAATGAGGCCTAGGGACTAGGTGAGCACACGCGTCTTATCATTGTCGGTCATACGTTTTAAAATGCATTAGCGCTATAGTATGTAAATATTGGGAGTTAAACCGCAAATTGAGGATAAAGTTTTCAAATTAATCTGAATCGAAGCTAGTGGCTAAATTGTGCATCTTGTTCATTATTTGAGGCACATTGACGGTCTCTGACATCAGAGGAAATTAAATTAATGCTCAAATATATTAAAATGCTTGCTTAACTTATGCGTAATTCATCTGTAGGAAATTTTTTGGTGAAATTTAGTGCTTTTCTATACAGGGTAAAATGGTAATTTTTTTCCAGTTCAAAAATGGTATTTTTTTGCCCTTTTAAAAGAGATACAATAAAAATTAATGGCTTCAGTTGATATCGCTGTGAAAACCTGCTGAGATATTATCGATCCATGTCAATATGGTGAATTTTCCCTACAATTAATAGATTGACTCGACGCCTTATTATTACTTACTGCTTGTTTAAATGGTTTTACCTTCCAAAGCTGTTTTAAACAGCACCTGTGCATACGGCTAAAATGGTCAACGGTTTAAGAAAAACTCAGGATCAACATCCCTAATGGATGCTGCTTGATCTTCCAGGTATTTTAGAACTTAAACGTACTATTTTCGTCCGACGAAAGGAATATCGTTTCATTTACTTTGTTTTCCTTTTTCCCCCCCATTTTCTGATTTTCCGTGAATAATGATTTGTAAGACGGAGAAGAAAGGAAAAGTTGCCGCCTAATGAGTGTCGAGAGTGTCGAGTAAGGTAGTTTTTTTAAGAATGCTAAACTTTAAAAAGAAAAAAAAAAAAAACGAGGAAAAGCGAAAACAATGTTATATCCAGAGGAAGCTTTTTATTACGGTCAAAGCAATCATTCAAAATTGAGGAGAACTTCCAAACGACAATCAACGGTACGTTGTTGTTATGCCGTATTTTTAGTTTGGTCTTGTTTCTTTAGAATTCATTGCACGTCGTTCTTTTCAGTCATATGTATTTTCTTTGAGCGTCTGCAATCTAATAGTGAGCGAACGACTGAAGGACGTCAGCTGTTTCAGTGCTGACTGGGTTGTTGTTTTTCAAATGGGTACTTACTACATGTAAATATGACATTTTCACTGACACTTGGTTAAAATGTGAAATGAGAGTTGTACTATAAGTAAGCGATCCTTATATCAAGAATGTTTTTAGGGCACGAGCGTCAGGGCCCATATTTACTTTTAAGCGGTCACTAATTGAATCGCTTCAGACAGGTTTCGCTGTAACTAAAGTTTCTTCTACAAAACACAGTATTAGGACCTTCCATGGTGTCCGCCAAATACGTACTGCTTTGTTTCAAAGAAAGTATGGGATATCAGTACCGTTTGAAACAAACTGAACCATTCTTCTTTTTAATGCAGGATGTCACGGCATATATTTGAATCTGCCACATTAATTTTACATCTGGTTCGATGCTGGTTCTGCATGACCAGTAAAGTGTGCTAGCTTTTCTTAAATTTATGAAAACATATTTCTTTTCGCAACTGCAAAAGTTGCGTCTATAACTGCGATGATCATCTTTCATATAATTCTTCACCCCGTAGTTCATATATATGATTTTCATATATTCATAACTTCATCATCATCCTTTCACGGGTTTATAACGAGCCAATTCAACCACAGGCTCGCAGTTGGCTTGTTGACTCAACTTGTAGTAAGAGCGCTTTTGTTTTCTCATAAACAGTAGACCTAATGAACCTCAATGCTGTGTCACTGGCGTGTTCGACAGTGGTGCCATCTGATAAAATGTAACAGACTGAAGCACATATAGGATCTAGGAAAGAGTCTCGCAACATAATTATAAACTTCTCCGGAACGTCCAGTGGTAAGATATCTACATTTCTGAGCTTTTCTGTCGTGCAACATTCAGTCAGCTTGGCGTTCATTTACTCTTAAATTTCCGCCGTGCAAGAGCATGAACAGGAATTCTATAACCTTTTGAATACTCAAACTAAGGTGAATGCCGTCTACATTGCAAAACCGACGATTTCAGTGAGAACGATTATATAAGGGATGCTACTAGCTCAATTGCCGGTAGAGCGCTGCAACAGTCAGCAGTCGGGGTTCGGATCCCTGCAAGTTGAATTTTTCCCAACTGCATGAGTTGCCTCCTTAACTGCGACGATTCTCTTTGCATTTACTATGTTTATGCAACATGCCTTAAATCAACGCCTACTAGTACCAGGAGAGGCGAAATTTCTTTCTATGAAGATGGGTATACAAAAATTTGATAAGTTACTCTCAATCCCCCCCCCCCCAAACCCCCCTGCCTCTGAAGGTCGTCAAAAGATCGTCATCAGTCAAATTCTTGCGTCTCACTTTGCGCAAGTGCTCATCGTGTCATTGTCGGCAACTCGTTTTTATATGTTTTAGAATTAAGTAAATATTGGGAGTTGAACCACAAATTGAGGATAAATTTTTGAAATTAATGTGATTTAATCTATCCAGTTGGTAGCGTTGGAAAATGATCTTTTAGTCAATAATGCATCGTTCATTATTTGAGAGATATTGACGGTCTTTGATGTCAGAAAAAAACTGCTTTTATTAAATTTTCGCTCAAGCCAGACAATGCAATGCTTGCATAAAGTATGCCAAATCTATCAACATGTATAATTTTTTGGTGAAATGCCATGCTTTTCTAGAGAGGGTAAATTTTTTTTTTTCTCAAAAGAATAGTATTTTTCTGCTATTTCAAAAGGGGTTTGATGGCTTCAATCTATATCCCTGTAAATACCTGCTGGGATATTATCGCGAATCCATGTCAACGTGGAAAATTTTCCCTACGATTTATAGATTTATCTTACACCTAACTTTAAGCTTAATGTTTAAAAGGTTTCAGAAGCTTTCAAAGTTGTTCTAAACAACAGCAGCTGGGAGTAGTTTAAAGTTCCTGGTGTTAAAATAGGAATTTGCTTTAGCTTCAAACTTTTTCTATACAGCTCTAAAGAAGGTCAAGTGATTACAAAAACTCCGGATCAACATTGCTAATGCCGCATGACCTTTCGGGTATTTTAGACTCAGGTTACTTCTATGAAACGAAAGGAATATCCTTATCTTACTTTCTTTCATTTTTTAAATTTCATGAATGCCCGGTAGACATTTATTGTAAGACTGAGAAGAAACGAAGACTTGCTGCCTGTAAAAATTGATCATGAGCTTCGGCAGGAGTATAGTAAGGCCAGTAGTTAATGCTAAACTTTAAAGTCAATGTACAATAGGCATATAGCCTTTATATAAAAAGAAAAATAAAACCAAACAAAGCAAAACCAAGAAAAGCGAAAAAATGTTACATCTGAGATAGCACGGGTCAAAGCAATCATTCAAAATTAGGGAGAACTTCCAAACGACGGTCACAGTACGTTATTATACCGTACTTTAGTCAGTTTGGTCCTGTATTTTAGAATTCATTTCACTTCGTTATTTCTTATTTAGTCATTTTAGTCATATGTACTTTCTTTGAGCCTCTGCGATCTTATAGTGAGCGAACCACTGAAGGCAGGGGCGGATCCAGGATTTTTTTTAGGAGGGGGTGCACTCGCCCCTCTCGCTCGGGGGGGGGGGGGGGGGGCGGGGATTGCGCACCCCCTACACCCTCCCCCTAGATCCGCCCCTGGAAGGAGGTCATCTGTTTTAGCGCTGACCAGGCTGTCGTTCTTCACAATGTGTCTATAAATGGGTTCTTTCTAATTATAACTATTTCACTGTCGCTTGGTTAAAATGTAAAAAAAAAGATGTACTATAAGGAAGCGAAACTCATATCAAGAGTGTAAGGAGCACGAACGTCCCATATTTTCAGCCGCGAAAAGCATTTGATGACATATTTTGACGTTTAAATAGCAGCATAAGCAAAACTGAATATTAAGCTTTCAAATGAATGCTGAATCACATTTTAAATTAACATAATTATAGTTAAAATTAATCTGACCGTATTATTCTGAACGTAAAACAACAGAGAAATATATGCGTCGAGCGTAGCTGGAGCCGGAGAAAAGATCTCATCAATGCGTGGAAATCGTGCGTTACACGCCATGAAAACAGTGTGACTAGCCAATTAGTTGTCAGAATCTTACTCAGAATTATAAGGCAATGAATTGCAAGGAAAGGGACAAATAATCCTACTATGGGTAAAAGGAACATCATGCATTTCAAGTGGAAAAGTTTTGCAACGTTTTTGTTTGAAAAGAACAGGTGTAAACACAGCGAAACCCAGCACAATTTAAGGGAAGGAGAACACGCGACAGTACAGGTGACCCGAAATAGATGCTGATTAGGAGGGTTTTGAAAGGGCAATTCGAGAGAAAGCTGAGTGGGGATAAACTCCGGCTTGAATCGCTACTAGATCAGTTTCGCCTTGGAAGAAGAGCAAGCACTGATCAATTGCACTCTAATGATTCGGCGCTCAGCACAAGTTCTATTTATTCCGATTAATCTTTACAGAACATGCTGATGAAGTGCCGGGAAAACTGAACAGGTTTTGAGTCAAATGTAACTTCTCAAGTACCTCAGAACAAATATAACAGTTGATACAGTGAACATGCCTCTGTCGATTTCTTCTCGCCCGACTAATATACTCGGTCTTTCACTCAGTCGCTTAATTTAAGTATAACGAGCTTCTCCCTGAACAAGGCGATTGATTGTAGTGAGAAGCTTTTTGGCTAATTATCAAGAACAGGCAACACAAATCTAAAATCTTGTGTCACATGAACAAATACAAATGTACAGGTTTTTAAATTTATTTATTTATTTTTATTTTTGCTGTTCAGTTTTTCATTAATTGTTTTTTTTTCCGTTTGCAAAAGACATTAAGCGCCTTACCTTGCCAAATGAGACTGAAACAAGAAATCTGAAGTAAAATAAATTACTATAGAAACTAGAAAAAGCCACCGTAAAATAGGATAATGTATTATATAATTATTCTAATGTATTAGTAAAATATTGCTTTTTCGTTTGCTGTATGATCCTTGAAACACTGGCATACGGCAGCGTGAAGAGAATATCTCGCGCTGTATTAAAACAAAGGAAGAATTATTCCTGTTATATTATCAGCATGAGTGACATTAATAATTGATGATATTCGTATGGAATATAACTCAGACTCTCATACTAGCCGCAAAATAACAGGAGATTGGCTGAATAGAATTGAAGACTGATTTCAGATGATAAAAATAAAACGTGGTTGCCAGGGATGTAACTTTATACCTTTTTGCAGAAGATCTTAAATAAACTGTATACTGCGAATATATATTCAGTGAATTTAATTTTAGTGCAGATGTTAGTAAATACTACTAATTTAGAATATACGTGCACTGGATTGAATTTTGGTCAAGGTGATTTATGATACCCACCTCGTTTAATGCAAGCCGATCACACTCTTCAGGTAGACACTTCATCTTTTTATGAGATGGACAAGTTCATTTGTTTTCTTACTCACGAATCGAATCAGAATCGACCACGACGTTAGTAACCAAAGCTACAAAAAATACATGGTAGGTGCATATGGGCAATGTGAGAATGGTGAATCAAACAAAAACAATCTCCTAATCTCCACTGATCTAAAGAATCTTATATCTGCAACGCCAAGTTTGTTCACATTGGAGTTTTTGTGTGCATGAATCTGCTGGTTGGGGAGTGAGGTGAAGTGGGGCGATAGGCACGCTTGGAAGGAGCCTTCATCTCCCATATAAGCCCTTGGAGTCAACCCTTTCCGACGAAAAGTTGTTTATAGTGGAGCTCTCGCAAGCGAAGCGGAGCACCATGGGTAAGAAAATGTGGTAATTTACCCATCCCAGAAAATTTGGTAATCACGTGACGTACGCCCGACCGTCCGTCCGCACCACAGGCATACCAATGTTAAATAACTCAATCAGCAAGTATGGCAACTCAAATGCAACTCGAGGTTATTTTGGCGGGAAATCGCATAGCCACCCGTGTCTTGTAAAGCAGAGTCAGCTAAAGAGTCAATAAAGACGAAACCGAAAAGCGGAAGAAAGCGGAAATTGTTTCCGCTGTATCCGCGTTTTCTAAAAGTATTAAGCTTGGATTAATTGTCATGTCCAAAAAATTTGAACTAAAGAGCAAGAGAAAGACAGAGAAAAAGCGATAGGCCAGCGAAACTCAACGCGAAACAGGGGGACAGAAATCTAGAGCGAGAAATAAAAAACAAAGGAGACATTTTTTTGTTGGAGGAACAACATCAACATGAAAATTTTGTAGCGGCGGTGACAATGCTAACGGCCATCAATGCAAGGAGAAAATGACCGGGCAGCAGTGAAAAAAACTTAACAAGAACACTTACGACATTGCCTCCATAAAAAAGTTTCTGGAAGTTTCACGTTGTAGTTGTGCAAAACAACGACAAAGAAATGTACAAAAAACGTGTGTTGCATGTGCAAAGTTGCTTTTTTGCTAATTAGACCTATTACTGTTTTTTCACCGTTCTATGGCGATGCCCTCGCCGCTTAGCCATACACGATTTTATATTTTGTTTGAACAAACTATAAATATTATCGAGAGCTTCGCTTTTAGCCCTTGCTAAATCTATATATTAAAAATAGCTTTCGCGGAATATTTTTCACGCGTTCTTAGTGATATCCAATCAGAGCAGAGCTATGATCATACGTCACACGCTGAGTCACAGAAGCGCGATTTGAATATTGCTGCCAACAATGGCGGTAGCCAGCGTGAAAGAGTTATCTGATGATAGTTCTGCTCTTCCATCGGGTTAAAAATACCCGCTTAAAGCCTAATAACAAAAAGAAAAAGGTGATACACTCATGCAACGTCTTCAAGTTTGCTTGTAATCTTGACAGTTGGCTGCATATCATAAGTTTTATCACTAACAACCCCAGAGATGCCACCCTCTGGAGACCTCAAATCGGGAGACTGTCTTTTTTTCACTACCCTCCCGGAATTTCAACGGACCCCCCCCCCCCCCCGAAAAATTGACTCAGCCTCCAATGGGAATGACTTAGGACATTATATGACTTCTTACATGGTGTACATACTATCAAAATTCGAAAGCTAGAAATAATCTTTGTCAATGACCAAATACGTGCAAAAATGCCCCAGAAACCATACTGCGAATAAGAATCATTCAACTTTTGAGCTAAAAATGAGCTAAATCTCAAACTGAGTCTGTTTTATTTTTTACTAAGTATTCAATATTTATAGTGGACGTAAAAAGCGGGAGATTTATGTACCAAAGCGGAAGAGCGGGAGACGAGGCAAAAAAGCGTAAGTCTCCCGCCAAAAGGGGGAGAGTTGGCATCACTGCAACTCAGTTCCGGCCCTCGACTCGACAGCGGGTAAATAAATACAGTATTGAAAATAAAGCTCTTTAGTTACTTTACTTTACTTTACTGGTTAACTCACTTGTGCAATGCTTCGAATTTTTTTACAAATTCCACAAAGGACCACACTGCATCAACCCACAGTTAATTTTGAAGTAAAAAGTATGTTGTTCCAACTGTGTTAGATCGAACACGGACTGCATCTTTCGCTTGCGCGGTGGCTGTAATTGTGCGAGATCTGAGGTCGCGAATTATGAACGGAGTTTTATAAGCCAAATTAATGTGGCTGTGGATGAAAACGGCTTTTGATAACGTACAATCTCAACGGCAAATATTTCAAGACGACATATCAAACAAAACAAACGAGATGTTCAACAGGAATGAAATCGAATTAAAAGCGAAATTTACTATTGTGTGCCTAACAACATACTGAGGGTTTCATTCACACAATAAAACAACTGTCGATACAGAATCTTCTGAGCCTGGTATTTTTCTCTTGTTACTAAGAAACTAAGTAACATGTAAACAAGGAAAATAACAGGCAGTCATAAAATTAAAAAAGGAGCGAGCCGATGGGGTTAGCGAATTCAAAAGATTGAAATCCTTGAATGAAAGAAAGGTTCCCAGCGGTTTGACTGCGGAAGTTAGATGTTTCGGCATGTCACGTCCTCCTGCATATTACTTTTGCGGTTATTTGAGGTCTACAAGTTTTTGCTGCGGCCACGAAATCTTGTAGCATCTTGAGCCCGATCTTGAGAAATAGTGTGATTGCCAAACAGTGTTTAATTTCTTCCTGAGTTTGATAATTCTGCACTCAAAGGGTTTTTGTAGCTTTCATGTCTTGTGACAACTTACCGTAAACTGCCGCTTATAAGCCCATCCGCTTCTAAGCCCCCCCGGTTATAGGCCCACCTACATGCAAACAAAAAAACAAATCCGATTATAAGCCTATCCGGATATAAGCCCCAGTTACAGTTTTGATTTTGTTTTGAAATTTAACAGAATTCGATTTATTGCTGCCTTTTTAAGGCTTCAATTGTAAGAATCATACGTCGATCAACAGTGCTGTTGCTCATTTCGAAACGTTTTTCTTTTCGCCGAGGGTAAAGGGTCTTTAATACACGGGGATTTTCCTGTCTGTGCATGCCCCCCCCCCCCAAAAAAAAAAGCCAAAAAGGACGGATGGATAACTCAAAAGGTATTGCGTGTCCTACCGCCAATGGGACCTCTCATTTGACTTTTGACAGGAAGAGATGGGCCATTTCTTAGGATCTAAAAGCTTGTTTGATATGCGATTCTGGACAGATGTATTACTCTGAAAGGACTGATACGCAATTAAATTTACGTTACAGCTTTTAATTGAAATCAAATATACAGAAACTGACAAAACTGGCTACTCTCGATTTATATCCAGATTAGGTGAAAGCAAGATGATGTCCAGAGAACATAATGACTCAGAGGGGTGAATAGAAAAAAAAAAATACAGTCACTTTATTTCAGTGTCAATGTATTTAGCACGAAAGTATACTTGGTAGGGGACACTATTTTTGAGTCTCCTACTCACTGGAAAAGGGACTGCATTTTATACGTGTTCATCCGAGGGCAAGCGTAGGTCTAGCCGTTTGCAGCTAGGACAAAGGCATGACCTTTTTCAAGACCCTTGGTATTGGTCCGGCCCCAGGAATCGAACCCAAACGGTCTCCCGCTCTGCCGTCAAACTTTTTTCTACCGACTGAGTTAATCCTGACGCAGTTTATTCTCATCCTCTGCACTCAGTGTTCTCCAGTCTTACAATAGCGCTTTTTGCTGCTGACACCAACACAACCGTTACACTTGATATTTAACTGAAATACCTCTTCGAGTCTTGGATTTGTTGTTGTTGTTGTTGTTATTTTTCTTTGTGCCTGAATTAACATTGAATTAAATTGTTGAGTATCAGTAAATCAAGAAAGTTCAGGAACTCTTCCCGCAGCAGCAACAAATAAACATGCATGTCACTCACTACAAATAGGCAATTTGGTAATTGTGGTTTCATTAATTGTGGTAATTCTTTTGTTTTGTTCGAAAAAGTATTACTGGAATAGCTTTTTCGAGGATGGTAGAGGTTTTAGATACTTTCGTTTGCTGCAATTCGAACAATGACCTCTACGATACAGGTGCAGAGCTTTTCGCTGGCATACGTTGCGTCTTTAACAGGAACAATCTTGCATTTTTTTCCTCATTCCGGGATTCCAATATAGGAAATTCATGTATTTGTCATTTTATCTTCATCTTTCCTGGGTATAATACGAACAAATTTAATGATCAGCTCCGGCCCCAGTTACGTGGCTTGCCGACGCAAATTGGTTAGAGCCCTGCCTCGGTATCGCATTCAGGGTTAATCCGGGAAAGCCCCCGATTTTTTCAGGCTTTTTTTTTTTCGCAACTACATAAGTTGAGACTGTAACTGTGCATTTGTTATATCTAGGCAACTTGCCTTAGATCAGCACCTAGTAGTACCGGAAGAGGCGTCATTTTTTGTGTACATGGGTCCAGTGTAAATATTTGATAAACTAAAACTCACCTCACCCGCTGCCCCTGAATAAGTTTGAATACATCCTGGTCGTCATCAATTCTTGCGTCTCACCAGGAGCCCATCAATGCGTTAGAATTAAGTAAATATTGGGAGTTGAACCACACATTGATGATAAAGTTTTTAAAAGTTTTGCGTCGTTCATCATTTGAGGCATATTGTCGGTCTCTGCGGTGTCAGAGGAAACTGCTTTTATTAGTTTTTTCCTTCAAAAAACACAATATTATTGCAAAAATATACATAAATTGTTATTTTATCAAAATGCATGTATAAGTTATACGAAATTTATCTGCATGAAATCCTTTTGAAAAATTTCATGCTTTTCTACAGGGGGTAAAACGGTATTTTCTTCTTTTTCAAAACGTTATTTTATATTTTTGCCTTTCAAAAGGGATACAACAGTAATTAATAGCTTCAGTCTATACCGCTGTAAAAGCCTGCTGAGGAATTATCGATCCATTTCAATATGGTGAATTTCCTACAATTTCCAAATTTACTTGACGCTTTACTTAATGCTCGTTTCAGTCAAACGCTTTTAGCTTTCAAAGTTGTTATAAACAGCAGCTGGAAGCGTTTTAAAGTTCCTGTTGATAAAACATAATTTTTGCTTCAGCTTCAAGCTTTCCCTACGGCTAAAACTCAGGATCAACATTTCTAATGCTGTATGATCTTTCAGGTATTTGAGCCTTAAAAACTATTTTCCATGAAACGAAAGGAATATCCTTAACTTACTTTACTTTTCTTTGTTTGTTTTTTTCCTTTTTTTATTTCATAAATGTCCGTCTGACATTAATTATAAGACTGAAAAGAAAGGAAGAGTTGCTGTCGGTAAAAGTTGATCAGAGCTCAAGATTGTAGTACAGTTTAAGGCCAATGGTTTATGCTAAACTTTAAAAGCAAAGTACAATAGGCATATAGCCTTTATATAAAAAAGAAAATACAAAAAAAATTAGGGGAAAAAATGTAAGTTATATCGAGTTATGTTACTTATAAACAGTAGACCTCAACCTGATTGTAGTGTCAATGCCGTGTTCTTCAGTGCTGCGCGCCAGCCCGGGTAAATATCCTACACGAGCAAATATACAGAAGAGTCTCGCGCGCGAACTTCTCCGGAAAGTGGGAATAGGCACATGTAGTTGTTCAATTCTATATCCTCGGTTTCAATTTATTTTATTCTCTGTTTTTGAATGTTGTACTGAAATAAGGGTTGAGACTGTCGCGAAATTTTTGCGTGCGAACGCACGTAAAATTTACATTATGACATAGAGGTAATGTATGAAAGACCACGCGTAAAACGTGAAAGTTGAGCGAGGTTCAGCTTTTACGTTTCGGCTTGACCTTTCATACTCTGTCTTTACGCCCTTAAAATTTAAGTCCGTACGCACGTAAAAATTATGCCACAGTGGAAATCCGCCTTTATCCGAGTCAGTGCCTTACCAGTAAAAACACGGACAGGCTGGCTGTAAAGAAAAGGAGAAGTTCAAATACCGAACTAGAGGCAGTATAACATAAGATTTCCGTCTTTGTACACTCATCTTGTGGGTTCATTCATTCGGCTTTATTTCCGCCGATCTCTCGTGTCTGGTCTTTTTCCATCCCGAGAAGAGAGCAAGAACAAGAAGTCTCTAAACCTTTGAATACTCAAACTAAGCTGAGTGCTCTGCATTGCAAAAGCGACGATTTCTATTTGAACAACAACGATCCCAGCTGCAAAAAGTTTAGAAATATATTTTATTTTCAAATAGCAACATAAGCGAAACTGAATATTAAGATTTCAAATGAAAGTTTGATCACATTGTAAATCAATGTAAAGTTAAAAAACGGTGACTATTTTTTATAGAACATCGCTGAAGAGAAAAGATGTCATCAATGCGTGAAAAAAACTGAAAATGGTGTGTTACACGCCATTAATACACTTCGGTTAGCCAGTCAGCTCTCAGAATCTTGCTCAGAATTATAAGACAATGAATTGCAAATAAAAGGACAAAAAAAAAAAAAAAAAAAATCAAACTAGGGGTAAAATTTCACCACATCAAGTCCTGATTATCAAAAAGGAAAAGCTGAAGACCGAGATGTTCGAAAAGAACGGGTGAAAACGCAGCGAAAACCGGCACAATTAAAACGGAAGTGAACACGCAACAAACAAGTCATGTGACCCGAAACAGATGCTTATGTTTATTTCTAGCGGACTGACTGTTATTTCATAATTGGTCTTTTTGCCACCTTTTGTATGTCATTTTAAGAATACACGTTGCCGGGGATACCATTAGTAAATTAAAAAAGTTGTAATTTTATTCATCGCCAATTTCATGTTTTCTTTAAAATTAATAATCATTGACCGAAGCAATTCCTTTTCGTGTTACTTTTTCTATTCCAATAGCATGTTTCCTTTTAAACCAAATAAAGTGACTTCGTGTATAGTGCAACTGATGGCATATGCCGTGATCTTCGCGCCAATTAGAGGTGTCATTAAATGTAGCCTGGGGATCATTTGAAAAGAAAATTATCTAAATTCATAAATATTTTCTGTCCGCCTTTCAGACGTTAAATGACTTGAGGGAGTGAATAGTGATGTCTATAAAATGCAAAAATTAAAGAGCGACGGTCAGGAAATATCGACCATCGAGTGGCAAGAGTTGAAAAATCAATGGTCTTCATTTTTTGTCCATAAATAGCGTTTAGGTAGATAAGTAATCTGATGTAAGTTGTTCTCGCACAAAGCCTTTTATTTTCGAGAAAAGTAAGAATATCAGTTTTCGTGGTCGGAGTCTCAAAATGGCAGTATTTTCAACCCGAAATTTGCTAACATCAACTCTCCTCGCGTTCGGAAATAAAGCCGCAAGGAGAAATTTGGACACTTTCCATCAATAGAACAACTCTTCTTCTTTCACTAGAAGATACTTTCAAAGCAATATCAAGGCTTGTTGAACTAACATAATTCAGAAACGAAGAACAGGTTTTTACGGTGACAAAAGCTTTAATTTAGTAGTCGTTTTCTACGGCATTTTTCTTCATGTGGTATAGCTCCAAATATTCCCGGTCCTCGTTTATTCACACATTTAGACATTCTTCTAAAGCATACCTGAGAATTGGCTTGGGTTCCTTTAGGCAGCCTCCAAACGAAAGCATCAAAGTCCGGTAAAATTAGTGAAGCGTAACCAAAATAACTTATTTAAAGGCTCTAAGTTTCCTCGATCGTAAAGTAAGAAGACGAAATATCTTCCTGTTCCGTCATCCTTAGCGAATTACCATTGTTAAATTCCATATATTTCGATAAAAAGTGAGTACCAGAAAAAGCGCGTTTGACTTTTTCTTCTTCAAAATTTTGTCAGGATCGAAAATATTACTCTTTCAAGAATTGCGTTGCGTTACTACCGTGATTCCGTGACTGTCATTTTAACGGCTTCGTCTCTTCAAATGTACGTTATGTGCAGTCACGGAACAGATTGTCACGCAGAGTCGCCGTCTGGTAGGGTTCAGCGTTTCAAAATGGCTAAAATTGACCCAGTTTTACCCTTTTCACCCCACTCTTTGATTGCAAAAAGTACAACAAAACGAGCCTTTAGGCTTTAAATATCTACTTTTGTGTGTTTCGAAATTGGAAGTGTTTACACAAATACTGCTGGCCTACCATGAAAATTCCTGAACTTCGATGGTGTCTTACGGAGATTACATTCAATAACCCAAGCCAATTCCCAGATATGTTTTAAATGAATGTCTAAATGTTTGATTTAAATAGCATTAAGAGAATTTGGAGTTATACCGCATGTTAAGTATCGCCGTCGAAAATGAGTAACGAACTTAAGTTTTTGTTATCTTGAAAACCTATCCCTCATTTTTGAATTATTTCAGTACGACGAGCTTCGCTATTGCCCTGAAAGTATCTTTTAGTGGAAGAAAAAGAATTTTTCTGTTCATGGAAAGAGTCCAAATTTCTCCATGCGGCTTCGTTTGCGCACGCGAGGAAAGTTAATGTTAGCGAATTTCAAGTTAAAAATTAGGGCAGTATGAGACTCCAACATCGAAAACCGATGTTCTAATTTTTCTCACAAATAAAAAGCTTTCGGCAGGAACAATCTACTTTAGCTACCTAAAAGCTATCTATGAACAAAAAATGAAAGAAATTGATTTTTCAACTCTTGCCACGAAATTAAGATTTTGGTCGATTTTTCCTGACCGGCGCTCTTAAAAATTGTTCGAACATTATTTTTACCCACTTAGTCAAAAGGAAAACAGCGGTTGGCTAGAACGCATACGGAAATACGGAGATCTCGGTGAAAATTTTCCGTCAAACTCAAATGGTAGTTTTTTTTGGTACGAGAAAAAGTAACGGGATTGATTTGTACCAACCATAAAATGCCACTAAATTTTCCATTTTCTTCTTAGAGGGGAGCCTGGCACTGGTTATCCCACAAATGGTTCAGAAATTTTCGTTCGTTTCTGTAAAAGCGGTGGAAAGGGAATACCAAACGGAATGGTTCATCCAGGTGGAACGTGTGCTATGCCGGATATTTGCATACAAGTTTCGACAAGCAATTGTAGTGCGTCTGTGCTCACTGCTCGGCACTTTTGCCACTGCGTTTTGTTAAACTGAAATAATCAGTCACGTGTTAGTTTCCCGCCAACCAAGCGAAAGTAGCACGTAACAAAGCGAACGTTGACTTTGCCACTTGTGTTTTCTCTCCATTTGGGCTTACAGATTCTGATCAAAGTTATGATATAACCAGATTTTCCTCCTGTTGTTGAAAGCGGTAATTTTATCTTATTTATATCTTTATCACTCCATCGAAGAGTATTGTTCAGGGGCACCCAACGACTGTTTTCTGTAAAATATCTGTTCGGAGAAGCAAATATTGCCTAAAATTTTCTTTTGCTTAAGGACGGCTAAAAATTTCTAGATGAACGTTCCATTCATGTACTATTTTCCAAGCTTTTCTAATAAATCCCCTACGATTTCCAGAAGTTTAATTTTTAATATTTTACTACCCAGGTTACTCTATTTTTCTTAGAAAAACGAAACCTAAAATTTTCGGATTCTAAAATGTGATGGAGAGAGGAATCAGAAAAATTCTTACTTTCGTAAAACGTTAAATTACACCGAAAATTTTCGGAAAAAAATACTGAAGCCCTTGTAATTTCGAAAAGACCTAAGTTCCCCTAGGATGACCGAAAAGATAAAAATTTTGTAACGCCGCTTAGAATGCATTTCTAGAGATTTAAAAGTACTCTAGATAGCCTAAAAAGTGTTTTCAGCGTATTTTGAAGGAAACCGTCGTTGGGTGCCCCTGCTTGTTTTCCGCGAAGTTATTAAAAAAGGGAAAGAAGAGTTAATAATTATTTTATTCAACAATTGCAACAGGGAAATTCATTGATTCTGCTTACCCTCCCCCCCCCCCCCCCACGCGCCCTTCTGAACAACACTTTAACATCACGTTTTACTTAAACAGGAGGATGAAGTTTGTGTTTGTGCTATCGCTGATGCTGTGTTACAGTTCAGCTCAGAGTGCTGATTCAAGTGAGTATATTGTACAGTCCAACGTATGTGAGTGACTACCTTTCGTAAGCGACCATCTAACCAAAACACCAAAACGTTCCCAGTGAAAGCCTTACAGTTGGTACCTCTAGTAAACGACCACCTCCTGTAAGCGACTGCGACCACACTATTTGGGTCTGACGGTTTAATGATTTCCATTGGTTTTAACCTCTTGTAAGCGACCTCTTCATGGTCCTTCAAGCATTGTCTGATCTCTATTTTGGCAGTGTGTACTATGCTAATAGGAATATACGGAGAACTTTAGCAAAACATGGAACTACACACTTGCAATAACTTATCTTCCATGAAAAAAGTTGTGTTCGGACATCTCCTTAAGCGGCCATTAAGTCTGCATTTTTTGTGCTCTCTTATGGGGGCTCGCATGTTTTTTTGTCGTAAAGAATATACTATACGCCCCTATCTTCCTCCTGTCTGTCCACTCAATCAGCTTACATGGAGAAAACAGAAACCAAACAGCTGGCAACTTTTCTTGTTTAAGTTTTTTTTGGCAAGTTTCGTGATCCCGGCTATCGTGTTCAAAAACTCAATCACCCTAGCTCAGATTTGATTTCAGGTATAAATATTCTGTACTTTTGCGACATTGCATTTTTAAACCAGTGGGAAAATAGTGGGATTTAGGAAATTCGTTCAGTTTGTTATGTCATCTGAAAAAAGCAAAGAACGTAGAAAAAAGAACATTGAGGGCGAGACCCTTAAGTTCTCTATTGATTAAGAGAACACAAGTTTACGTGTAAAATTACAATCTAATTTTATAGGATGTGGTTCTGTGGTAAACAACGCCTTGACAAGTCCTGGATTTCCAACACAATACCCAAATAACATGCACTGTGTGTACAACGTTTCCATTCCATCCGGAAAGGCGCTGAAGATCAGTTTTTCAACTTTTATCCTGGAACATCATGCTCGATGCCGGTAAGTAATTTAACAATAGACAGCTTTAGAGTCACGTTTACGGCAAACGGCAAACGTCAGATTCAAGTTGGGTAAAAACAGCTCAAAGCAATTCTTATGGATAAAACTGGCGTGAAACAATTCACTTTTTTGTAGAAGTAATGAACAATAAACACCAAGAAAAGGGAAAACTTGCTCACGTGGTACAGATTCACTTTTGCCGTGTACAATAAAGTTAACCTGACTGATGACAAACAATTGAAAACCACTCAACTTACTCAGCTTTGGTAAGAGTAGACTAGGAACTTAGCTTAAAGTGATACTTGTTACTCTAAACGTAACATTTTTGCTGGTCAAAACATACTCACGAATTCCGACGTTCGGCTTGTACGCTGCAAGTTTGCGGATCTGTGATATTAGACCTAGAAACATGAGAAATAAGGCAAAATCAGACTTCTAAAAACCTAGGCTGGCGGTAGTAAAATAAAGATAGACCTAACTTTAGAAACTGATAACACGAAGAAGAATGTAAAACACACTGATACTCTTTAATTCTTAAAAGAATTAAAGAGTATCTGCCAGTAAATTAGCGGTCTGGTCGATATGGCGTGAAAAATAGATTTCGCTCATTTGTTGCGCGTTGAAAGACTTTCATGTACCTGCACTTAACGGCCCCAATCTGCTAGACTGTATTTTTAAAACTCTCGAATTTTTGAGACAATTTTGGTTCACCCCATCCAACGCTCGCGTTGCGCGGCTTAATTCAAGGCTGAAAATCAACAAAACTTTGAATGTTGATTTGGAAAGAAATAGTAATTATTAAGTAAAAGGAATAACACAAAAAGCCATCATAATTCCGTTGACATGACACAGCGTTTTCTGCCAACATTAAGCACAATTTAACACCATAGCAAGATTTTAACGATCCCCTTCCCGCACTGATAGATCAAGTGGAGCCAAACCACCCCCCAAATGGGGTCCCAAATGTGTCATTTGCTCTCGCATAAAAAATTGAAGTAGAGTAACATATACAGAAACCATGATATTTTGTGAAAGATTACTTCCAAAAAAAATATAATTTCTACGATTTCTTCGATTCTTTCTTCTCCTAAAAACTGCCTAAACAGTGCATTCATTAGTCATTGACCAGGTGGCAGCTTTTACTTCATCAGTATGGTATTTTTGTTGTTTTTGGCGCAGACGGCTCTCTCTCGAAATGTTCCTAGCAGCAGAGAGCGATGGAAGTCGGCTGTTTCGCAGCCTAATGAACAAAATTCAAACTATTATTTACAAAATCGAATGTTCGTTGCTGGTGCTCGTAGATAGGCTCAAAAGGTCTAGAGACTTCTCACTGGCTAAACCTAGATCTGACCAATGATATGGTTTTCGATCTGGAGAATGCCATAGCTTTTTTAAAATCCAAATTAAGACTTCACGCCTCAAGGTTTTTACGTGAGTTTAGATGAGTGAAATCCCTTTTACAGGCCTTTGTCATCTGTAAGTAGGTCGAAAGCAAGAGAACATAAAAACCTCTTATTGAACGTTAATTGGCTTTTGTAGACGAAGGCAATTCGACTGCTCGAGAGTGACTCAAGTGCAACATAAAATGAAGGAATTTGATCGGCGCACAGAAACGTTTGGAGCTTCCTTAACTCCACCATAAAGCACGACTCGCACATGATTAGTTGAGGCAGGAGAACGTAAACGGCTTTTATATTCTCTTGGCGGTTAGGGTTATTTCTAACAGTTTAACTGCCCTTGAAAAGTAAAAGACAACTTTTTTTTCCCTTGTAGGTATGATTATTTGAGGATTGTAGATGATGACAACAGAACACTTGGTACATATTGTGGGCGCGAACTTAGTGGAAAGGTAGTTTTGGTCAATGGAAACTACGCATTAATAACATTCCACTCTGATGTTTCTCAACAATACCCGGGATTCCAGCTCACGATATTATTTACTGAAAATCAAAATGGTATGTTGAAATAAGAAGGGATTCTTTCATAAAAAGTAAATAAAATGAAATAGAATAAAATAAAGAATATAAGTAAGTTGCCATTCAGGTAAGATGTTAAAGTTGATGTTTAAAGGTCAAGGTGAGGTGCGCGGCATTTTTGAGAAAACTAAGAAACAAACAATACAACAAATATTGATAAAATAGGCAAAATTAGAGGTAATTTCAGCCTTTTTTTTGCTGTTAAGCAAACTATAAGTCTGACTAGGAACACTGTACAAGCTTTCATTCGGGGTTATGTTGTAGTGTAGTATTTCTTAACGATTTCGAATTTTTTTTTTTAAACTGTGCTCTCAGTAAGATCCTGATATCGGGGATTGAACAAGATGGTACTGACATTTTACTGCATATACTGATGTTTGACCTTATTATACGTCTTTTTCCGAAAGAAAGTGAGAAAAATGTTCTTTCCAGTAGACTGCAAAACAATCGTTTTTTTTCTCAAAATCAGTAAAGAAATCGGTAAAGCGTGGCGTAAGAGTCTTTTAAAGCGCGAAGCGCGCGAGCCTCACACGCCCGTCAGGCGTGTGAGGCGAGAGAAAAAAACCTAGCATTAGCATTGCTTCTCTGTGAAATATAGTATATAAAGTTAGGATCAAAAATGAGTGGAAGCTAGTGGCAATACGCAAAAAAAGCCTGTGCCTGCTCCTCGAGGGGGGAGTAAGCCGAAAGAGCCGAGCGCTTCGGATAAATTGTAGAATTTCAAAACACAGTTCGGCAATTTTATGAGTGGATGGGTAAGCTCGGAAAATGTGTTTGTTGCCCCCACCAGAAAAGGAGAAACGTTACCAAAGTTAGCCGATCGATCTACTGAAAAACGAACTTTTCTTTGTCCTCGAGGAAGGAGAATCTTTCTCCACAAGAGTTTACTCTCCGGCGGAACAAAGGTTAGAAACTGGGCTGCGATGCTTTCCCAAATTAGAGAAAAACTGAACACGTCGACTGACAATGAACAATTATTTCGATTGAAAAGAATGGGTAAATCCCCTCATTCCAATCCACTTCTTCGTGATTTGGCTCTGTAAATCACTATCCGTGAGAATTTAAACACCCTGCTAGAAACGCTAACGAGCTGGGCTCAGCGTGACAAAACCTTGCAGGAAAAAGTCACATTCATGGACACAAAGAAAATGGCTTAGAATTATTCAAATCCAGGAGGCACTTTGGAGAAATTAAACAACCTAAAACCCTTAATAAGCCGCAATGAAGAACTTTACATTTCTAAAGAGGCCAAAAAAGAAAATGCTCTTGCATCAGTGGGCAAATCATGCCGACCAGAGAAAATCAATATGCGTGTCACGACCTCTCAGTATGAAGTACATTTAATAAGCGGCCAAAATTCACATTTGCCCAGTCAAAACGTTTTCCTCCAAAGCGAATCTACTCGACAAAGAAAACAATTATTTTGGCATGAGGTAAAAGTCGTGTGTTTTTTACCGATCCCCGTTTTTTAAACAGGCGTGACAGGTGATAACAACGACTGTCGGCCGTTGCACGGAACTTGAAGAGTCTATCTTTTTGTCGAGGGTCGAGGGTCGAGGGTCGAGGGTTCCATGTCGAGGGCCAGGTACCATGTCGAGGGTCGAGGGTAACATTTTTTTTTTTCCAATTTTTTTCTTTTTGGAAAAGGTAATAATCGATGCAATCAATGTCATTAAAACAAATAAGAAGAATTTCAAAAACAAATGGCGCGTGAACATCTTCTAGTTGTTGGGTGGGGGGTGGAATAGATAAAAGCTCCGGGACATCCATAAAGAAAATGTGATGTTGTTGTTGTTGTTGTTGTTTAGTTAAAATAGTACGTGGACATTTGAATTCGCTTAAAAGTAAAGAACCTTCTCCCTTCCTGTGAAGGAAGACAGGTTGTGCCTAAAAAAATGTCATTGAGCTTAGGCAGGGGCACCGAACGACTGTTTTCTGTAAAATATCTGTTCGGAGAAGCAAAAATTGCCTACAATTATCTGTTACTTGAGGAAGGCTACAAATTTCTAGATGATCATTGCACTCATGTACAGTTTTCGTAGCTTATCTAATTAATTCCCTACGATTTGCTAAAGTTTAGTTTTTCACATTTCAGTCCCCAACTTAGCCTATTTTTCGTAGAAAAAGGAAATCTAAAATTTTCGGATTAGAAAATGCGATGGAGAGAGGAATCAGAAAAATTCTCACTTTCGTAAAACCTAAAATTGCATCTAAAATTTTCGGGAAAATAATACTGAGGCCCTAAGTGATTTCGAAAAGATTCACTTGCCCTAGGACGACCGAACAGATACAACTTTTATAGCGCCGCTTAGAATGCATTTCTAGAGATTTGAAAGTACTCTGGATAAGCGAAAAAGTGTTTTCAATGCATTTAGGAGGTAACCGTGGTTGGGTGCCCCTGCTTCGCGGCTTATATTTCAGTCACGTCTGCCTCTTCTCTGCCTTGTTTGGCTGTTCAGTGGGGTAGTTTGAATATGGATATTTCACCGATTCTTGTTTTTTAAGCTATCCCACTGTATGCGATCGACCGAATTGTCGTGCTTTCAATGAAGTAGAAACTCGCCATGAAATTTTAAAATACAAGTCATCGATAATCACGGACACCGGAAATCGTGACCTTGTTGGTACGTTAAGGTGCGTAGCTAGAGTGATAATTTAGATGGTTGATGCTATCCCCCGAGTCGCGTCGCAATAATAAACTCCTTTAATTACCAACGTTATGTTCTGCAGCTTAAAAAGTGTATCACTGCAGAAATTTGAAACACCCTGAAACATAAGGAACGCAAAACCAACACTTTTCGGCGCAGTTGATGGCGGCACTGGGACAATAGGAAGTCATGTGGCGCAACTAATTTTGTACACATCTTTATCCCCAGTGTGCATGAAAAACAGAAATCAGAGGTGTCTGCGCTGCGCAGGCTACGGCTTCAGCGATTATTTCTTATTTTGCACGAAAAGGGGAGCTTTTATTCACGAACAGCGATCAGATCGAAGCAGACCGATTATGCGAACTTTCAAAAAAAGAAAAAAAGAGTGTACACTATATGAATATTTAAAGAAAAAAAAAATTCCGCAAAAGACAGACTTGGAATACACTGTCCAGTTTCTTGCATGATGTTAAAAGTAGTAAATTTACATCAGAAACCACGGAAAAATAGATCACACAGAAAGCTTGAATTGAAATACCAGGGAAAATATCCTCAAAACAGAACCAAAAATCACTCCACAAACCTAATGCAATTTTTTCTTGCCCGACCGACCGAAAAATTGTACAGGAATGGCCTTGTGTTTGTGTGACTTTGTAACATTTCAAACAGTTAAACAGAATTTGCAACACAGTCGATTTTTTTTCGGGAATAAAAAACTTGTATTTACGGTTCAAGATAAACGGCGGCATTATCGCAGTACTCCGTTTTTTCCTATTCATGTCCAACTTGGGTGAGGACAAAACATGGACCAGGGGTCCATGGACCCCCTCTTTGGACCGGGTCCATGGACCCGGTCCATGAAAGTGGTCCATGGACCCGGTCCAAAGTGGGGGTCCATGGACCCCTGGTCCATGTTTTGTCCTCACCCTGTCCAACTTGGCAAAACAACAGATCTTTAGTAGAAATGTGTCAAATGTAAAACAATTAATTGGATCAATGGGAGACATGGACCTTACGTCTGTTTTTTTCCTATTCACGTCCACCACGTCCACGTTCACAAATAAATATGACCGATTGTGGCCTAGAAAGATATATTGTATTTTAATGGCAAAGCGTCGGCAAATGCCGATGTTCACCTCACCGAAAGTCGCTGCAAGGCATTATTCTCTGTTAAACTTCTGAGTTAGTGGGTGGCGATTTCCATGCGAGTTCGCGCATTTTAATAGCTCTGCAAAAAGATAGATTCTAATGATTACATTGTTCGTTTATGACACATTTTATGACACATTTTACAACGCAATAAGAGTTTTTTCCTTCTTGTTGCTTGGACCAGAAATTCATAATTCAAGGCACTCATTCTTGTTTTACGACATTTTAAATTTTGTTTACAACATTTTTTTTAAAATCAGTGTTTTCAAGTTACGTGTTCTGTTCGTGGTATGGGTTTCCGGGGTGTTTTGAATGTAATTCTTCGAAAACCAATTGGGATGTCTCGGAGCTTTTCTCTATTCCACCCCCTCCCCCCCCCCCCCACCCAACAACTAGAAGATGTTCACGCGCCATTTGTTTTTGAAATTCTTCTTATTTGTTTTAATGACATTGATTGCATCGATTATTACTTTTTCCAAAAAAAAAAAAAAATTGGAAAAAAAGGTTACCCTCGACCCTCGACATGGTACCTGGCCCTCGACATGGAACCCTCGACCCTCGACCCTCGACAAAAAGATAGACTCGAACTTGAAGACTGTGAAGAACTCTTTGCATGGACAAACATCTGATAAATAAGGCTGTTGGTAGGACACAGAAAACATCCTTTCCCCTGAGCAGCATCTCCAAAGCTTCCTTCTGCTCCGATGTTAAAACAAATCCCAGTTCTTGCTCGAGCAAATCCAGGCAATCAACATCCGTCATTTTACAGCGAAAGCTTTAGAAATCTATTCATCACGCGCGGTACGAAATATCGCGAATGACTTGTTGAAAACATTACTTGACAGCTTGTTGACAGCTTACATCGAAATTTAGCCAATAGGAATTGCCCGTGGCTGGGAGAAGCGGGTAGTTCGAGCGAAATTAACAACAACAACAACAATAAGCTTTATTTGCATGACCATAACAAAGTATTACAGTATTGCAAAAGCTACATGAAATTACTTTTTTATTCCTTGTAAATTAAATATTTAAAATAATTTGAAACTTATCAATCATTGTTTATTTCTAACCATCAGTAGGATTAATTATTCCGGAGATAAGTTTGTCTCTCAATTCAAAGCAAGTTGATATAAATGAAATTAATTGGATGTTAATAAAATAGTCAGGAGAATTCATCAGATGTGATAATAAGGACTCATGTGAAATTAACGTATGCAAAACGGACAGTCCGTATTTTTAGCGTCTCTCCCCAGTCTCGCTCTCTGTTTTCAGCCTCGTTCCAGAGCTTTCGTTGGACTGCTCGCGCGTACTTGAATACGCAAAAATACGGACTGTTTTGCAGTCTATCTTTCCAGATGAGGTCGTTTCATGAGTACGTGACTACTTTCAACAATATGACTATGAAAATAATTCTCCAAGAGTAGAATAAAAAATACGTTATATTCTGTATTCTTTCAGTTGAACATCAGGTTTAAAGTTCGACATTATGACATGCATGCTGCTCAGCGTGAGTATATAGGATGGATATAACACTGGTGAAGAAATACGTAGCAAAACAGTACCCTGCCTCTGTAGACGACACTTTTGCCGTCCTATGATAACGACTGATCACATCTGCTTCCTCAACGATTAGAACTCTGTTTTCCCACACTCTTACGCTCCTACATTGATAAATATTCTTTCCTGTCCCGATATACACGTACTAATGTTTCACGAGATAATTTGTTAAAGAAGAAATAAATTCACGTCAGTCTTTAACCCTCGGACTTTTTCACCCGTGGTACAAGAAGGTGCAGTCGCAACCCCTCTGAGTTCTTGCTATGTTATACAGGTCAAGCTTACACCTGTAGATTTCGTTAATTAATGAATCGATTTGTTTGAAAAATGAATTCGTTGTACGATATATACGTAGAGTCGTTGCCGCAACCATGGGTCAATTTGATAAAACTTTTACAAGTGTAATTTTTATTTGTAGCTATTGTCTCAGGATCCGTAAACAATAGCTACACTTAAAATTACACTTGTAAAAGTTTTATTAAATTGACCCCAGTATTTCAAATCTGCCTTCTTTCACATATGCATAATGAGCAGTGATTTTTTTAACGATACCTCTCTGTATTCGGTCAGATTGAAAATTCTTTGAATGGATAAAATTGCTTTGAAGACATTTACATCAAATTCAAGAAATCTGAGTAGGTAGAAATTTCATTGCTCTCTCTCGAGTGTGAATTCACTGCTCATTATACATCCAGGAATGCAGATGAATCTAAAATCTACAAGAGGTGTCCTACAACTACCAACGGATTCAACATTCGAATAATAAATTCATTAATGAACATTATGCCATGCGGCCCCGTTAAAGAACAGTTGTGAATTTTAAAATAGCCGCCATTTCATTTATAAATAATCTAGATTTACTTAAATAGTTAAGAAAACTAAGCATTTCTTCATGCTTGAGGTGATATTGTTAAAATTTAAAACTGTTTGACTTTTCTCACGGGGGCAGGAACGCGTCACGAACCCCTAAGAATGTCTGCGTGGGAGGCTGCTGTTTTTGGTAATGGGCGAAATTACGATAAACTCGCATTTTACACAGAAAATTGATCAACATCAAATGCGCCACATTTTCCTAATAAAGTAGACAACATGCATGCGTGATTTTTTTTCTCAAAGCGAGCGACTTAAAAGGCGAAAGGTCAATACGTCTACCATTTTGACAACGCGTTCACTGAAATGAAGATGATATCACCTATCCACTATTATATCAGTCTTAAGCGTTACAATTAGCCTGCAAATAATATTTGCTCTTATAGCATTTTACGCTTATGGCTTATGCTTGCGAAATGACGTAACCATGTGATGTGTTAGCATTTCTTGTTTCTTTAAAATTGTGCGAAACGGATACCCTGTTTTGACAACATTTCCGTGGTGCGGAAGACAGATGGACAGGGGTACGGACAAGTGACTATCCAAATTTAAATTTCTCGGATGGATAAAGAACCAAATTTTGTTAGCTACGAGGCTAAGCTCGCGCCGCCTCGCGCACCCGTGGAGCTCCGCTGAGACATATTTAAACCTCCACAAGGTCGGGCGGCTCGAGAATAAGAAAGATTTTGAAATATTCTTCGCTCAAGAAATTCCAAGTAAGTAGAAAAAGGCGACAACTTTAGTTGACAATATTGTTTCACTGATGACCGAACAACTCCTTTAAGTGGCTGTTCGCTTTAGAATCCACCACTTGATTGGGTATAAAATTTCGCCGATTCTTTTTAAAATACTAAAGAGGCTTTGCCTTACTGTCAGGCATGCCGAGCAAGATGGCCTCTCAGTATTGTCGCAATTTGTAATGATTATTGCCCCCCCCCCCCCCCCCGGGGCGCACTTTGAAACATATGTCGCAATTTGCAATAAACGTTGTCGCACTTTGTAATAAACTTTAGTTATTTATGAGATTCGCTTTTATGACTTTGATCTTCTTCATAACATGAAACTTACTGTGACATGTCAGCTTATTTGTATCCAGTTACTGTTTTCATAGTCGGAATATAAGCCGTTGTAAATTATTATTTCTGCGTTGTTTATTGCAGCTGTTTTTCGAGAGACCATGACAGGCTTTAATAGAAATCTATTAAAAAAGCGGTGTGGAGGTTTCAGCAATTGCTTTAAAAAGATAAGCAACACAACTTCGAAAACGCATCAGCTAGCGGCGTTCATTAAATTATTTCAAATGATAAGAAACCATTAGGAAGTGAAGATGGCTAATGATGAGTAGCAGTGGTAATGCATTACAATATGGATTTGTTAACATAACAGCGTCACAGTGTTTTAAATAGTCAAGTTTTTAAACCTCGGACATACAAAGGGGGGAGGGGGTTGATGCCAATCCCCCTCTGAGGTCTTTCTGTGTTTTTCCCCCTCTTAGGTTTTTCCGTGTTTTTACCTAGACGATTAAAAATTAGCACCTAACGTTTTCAGTAGCCGTTTGTTTGTCCCTCTCGCACATTTTGAGACAAGTCTAGTGATGTTCAGTTTCTGTGGTTACGAGATATGACGTCATAAGTAGCAGGTGGTCAAGCCAGTTTTGAGTGAAAATGCATGTTTTTTCAACTTCTTTCAACAATAAAAGTAAATCTTGTAGATAAAATGGAACGAAGGTATTTAACAATTATTCCTCTTATTTCTCTTAGTATGTACGAGGAGATTAACTACTAAAAGGTTAGAACAACCAAAAAAAAGGTCCTACATAAAATATTTAAGCGAAAGAAAAATCATGCACAGGAAAGTACCTAAAAAAAAATTCAAGCATGTGTGCTCGTTGAATTTGTATATGAACAGGTATTGAAAAATACAAGAAAAGAATAGATCTCCTTAATCTGGCGAGTCAGGAGCAGACATTTATAATCATCCCCCCAAGATTGCTCAAATAAATCTGCAATGAAGACATTTTCAGGACCATTTTAATCAGGTCATATTGAAAACAATAACTGAATTTATCGTCTATATCATTGTGGCATAACACTAACATTTCTTTTATCGGTACAATCCATTTGCCACACGCAGACACAAGTTGTATAATAATAATTATTATAATTATTGTCAAGACTCTTTCGGAGGTGGTCTTTTGGCAGGAACAGGGTCAAGAACTAAAAAAAAGCTACGAGGATGCATTATTACCATGCAAAACACTTACAAAATGTTGCAGGTGTAATGAAAAGCCATCCTTTTAATGATGACCCTAAATAAAAGGTGCTTTGGCGGATATTAAAACACGTGAAGCAGAAAGATACCTTAATATTAGATATCCTAACATCCTGTGTTTGAGATATGCCCAGAAAGTGTCATTTTTACCCATGTAAAAATCAGCGAGTAGCATATGTTTTTCATGTGCTATAGTTTCTTGGCATCCAAAATGCCCCCTCTCTCAAAAGGTAATCCTACTGTTTACCAGCAGAATGGGTGCCAGACTGAAAAGTCCACTAAGTTTCCAGTAAAAAAGCAACACTAAATTTAAAAATATTGAATAAAAAAAGAAACACAAGAAAAACGTTTTCAAAACTGCCCATCCACCCCACCCCTAACCAATGTTTCTCACTGACGTGTGACTTAAGGGCAGAAACATGGGTTACTGGGGATGGTGTGGGTAGGCAGTTTCCCAGAAACCTAAACTGATCCAACATCGCTTCTGGCCATAAACACTACACAGCCATAAACAATACTTCTGGAATCATAAACTTCTCACTTAATAAATACCAAAATGAAATGCACAGTGTCAAAAATTCTGTGTTTCCATTTGGTGTGTTCAGATGAATACATTTTAATTAAGTTTTATTTTCAAAATAGAGTCGATCATCTCAAAGTAAATAAATTTACCGTAGTTGTCATTTTTATTAATAGTCTCTTTGATAAACACTATTGTGGCTGCCCTCATTCACATCCTTAACAAAAAAAACGTACTGTTGTTGTTTCGCAAGAAACACTTTATTCTTGAGATAACAACTTAGTACGGGTTACACGGCAAGATGGCTTGAGAATAACAAGGATTTACAACGATGAACGTGTTACTCATGTAACTTAGTCTAGCAAGACAAAATGGACGATCCAAGGCAAATCAAAGGGTGCCTATGGCCAACTAGTCGATTTATCTTTTTAGAAATGAAAGCTGACAATGAACTTGCAATTAGTCTACCGGTATAATTTCAGTTTGTCAAAAAATGAAAATATGTTTGAAATAAATAAATAAATAAAAACGGTAGGAAAACAAAAACAAAATGACCAAATAAAAAAGAAAAAAAGAAAAAACCGCGGAAGTCGAACCCTAGAACTATTATTAACGTGTATGTTCAACGCGTTATCTATTGCGCCACGACAACTAATGTTACTAAAAGCTCAACATTGCGCACCTAAGAAGGAACACATATATCCACTCCAGTCAGTTAGAGGGAGTGTAAGGAAACTCTGTGCGCGCGCAGAGAAGAGTCTCCGAACTCTCCCAGAAAAGAAAGTGCTAAAATTTTCACGAAATGCTTTCCAAAAAAACACACCTCTAGTTTCAAGCAGAAGAGGATCGAAATTCACACTCCGTATTTGGTTACGTTCAGTAGGCAGTAAGAAAACAAGAAATTCGATCCGCCACGAGGGTATTAATGTCAAGGTCAAAGCTTAGTAGGAAAAACGGCTGTACCGTTCTCGCCACGAGAAGAAAACAACTAAAGGTGCTCTTGTAAAAGCAACTAAGCACAAAGCCAACCCGGCAACTGACGAGGTTCGTGTGGATATCCGAAACCATGGTCTTGTCTGATTACAAAGTGGCAATAACAAAACAGTCCAAAGACTGTTAAGCTTATTCAAAAGCTATTACCAAGGGAGGAACCACGCGCTACAGTCAAAAGACTCACACTACCCTTTAGAAAAACACTAAGCTGGAGTTTACTGAGTCACAAAGCAATTCTCCATAGTTGATGTAGCTTCAGTTTAAGCTGCACTTGATTCTTATAATTTTGGGTCTGTAAATCACTATCCGTGATAATAATTTAACATTCTGCAAAGAAAACTAATGTTGAGCTGAGCCCAGCGTGATACAACATTGCAGAAAAACATCACATTCACGGACTAAAAAAATCGCTTAGTTATTCAGATCCAGAAGGCACTTTGGAGAAAATTAAAACCCTTTGAAGCTGGTAGAGCTTTATTTATGAAGAATTAAGAAATATATTCGAGAGCAATAAGCAGTTTTTTGACGGTAAAAGCCGCACTTTAACTGATTTCGTCGCAATTAAATTGAAGAACACATCTCCGACAATGAGCGATTTTAAATGTCTCGCAAAACGGTCGTGAACTCTCTTGCTGACGGCATTGTACAGCTTGCAGTTCTCTGCATTTACATGAGTAGAATTATCAATTACGATTGAGCAACAGTAAACATTTCCGCTTTGATTCAACAAAGAAACATTTCATTTCAGAATGATATTTCCTAACAACCATGAGATTGGGAGTCTTGTCGTGAGAAAAGTTAAAAAATTGTGAGAGTCACGACAGTATCGAAAGCTCGCCTGGACGAGTGAAAAACCTCCGTAACCTCTGGTGTCCCACAAGGTTCTTTGTTGGGACCATTATTCTTCATAGTCTACATCAACGATTAACCAGGGGTTAATTAGTAAGGACAGTTCAATTGCTCTGTATGCTGATGACAGTAAAATGTATAGGGTTATTAGTACTCAAGAAGATCTGTCTACTTTTCAAAGTGACATAGACAAAATTTCAGATTGGTGTAAGATGAATAAGATGAGAATTAATACCAAGAAATGTAAGATCATGCGAATAACCAGGAAAAAGTCACCATTAGTTGGGGAGTATAATATTGAAGGTCAACCTTTGGAAAGTGTTGATGTGTATAAAGATTTAGGATTATTTACTACTAGTAATCTTTCATGGAACCAACACGTAGATAAAATAACTGCTAAGGCTAATAGGGTTTTAGGGTTGGTTAAGAGGACTTGTAGGGACTTAAAGGATATTGATACCATGAACACACTTTATTGTAGTCTTGTGAGACCTTTATTAGAATATTCATACGAAACTTGGAACCCTCATACTAAACGTAACATTGATAAACTGGAGGCTGTTCAGCGAAGAGCCACCAGATGGATCAATAGGTCTGATGATGATTATGATACTAGACTATCTAAGCTAAAATTGTTTTCATTATCTAATAGGAGGTTCACTAGAGATGTTACATTTTTTTTAAATGTAATTAATGGACATTATGATATTGACATTTCAAATAAGCTCATATTTTGTAAGGACAGAAATACAGGTTATAATTTGAGGAAAAATGGCACACAGGACCTTGTTCCAAATTTTAGTAGAACTGATGGTTTTAAATATAGTTTTTTTTAACCGTGTTGTAGATGAATGGAATGGTTTACCCAATCATATTAGAGAATCAAACAGTATTGCAACTTTTAAAAGAAATGTGTGAAGCTCTATTAAGGATAACTAGATCATTTATATTTCTATTTGTATATATTTTTCTTATATGTTAATTAGTGGGGGCATCCCTAGTATGGCGCATTGGTGCTTTTGGTTGTCTCCTTCTCCACTACTTTTTTTTTTCTTTTATTGTTTGTTTGTTAAAGTAGTGTTAAAGTAGTGTTAGCTTATTTCATTTCATTATTTGCTTGTTATGCAGTGGAGTGAATCTGTAATAAATAAATAAATAAATAAATAAAAAGGTTCAAAAATTCATAAACTTCTGTCTCAAAGTTGGCCATAGTGCTAATCTGAAACATATCAAATTCCACATGAAGACAACTTATCGTCCTGTGAAAGGTACAAAATCATAACGTCAGAAGCTCTGGGCACAATGCAGGCTCAGCACTTCTTGATCGCGGAACGGGGACGATCGATCTACGACAATTGTTGTTTTGACATCGGAAGTTTTCGTGCGATCCGAGTAATTACGAAAGGTGTCACATCTGAGTGACACACTTGCATATCGCAGTGTCCACAATAACTCGTTCCTTACGGTACGCGTAATCCACGAGTTAAAAAGGGGATCGGGCTTCTTTTGTGCTTCTTCAAGGTTTTTATTCTAGGTACAGTGAAACCTGTATTTAGCGGACACCCTCGGGGAATGCTGTAGTGTCCGCTTAACACAGGGTGTCCGCCTAATACAGGTTTCGATAGATAACGTTATATGAGGTGTCAAATGCCATTCAAATGAACAGTGGAAACGTTCAGAATACTCCCAGAGACTATGACGATATACGTTTGCATTAATTTCTTTATTAAAGAGGACCAATTGATCATAGTACCATAAACATAGACTGCAACTCAAATTTGAAGAACTCAGATGAGTGAAACAAGCTCTATAGAAACTAAACGAAGTAGAATACAATAGTGTACTGTGAAACTAATCAAATAAGTTCGTCAAGTCACGTTTTCTGTTGTAAAAATCAAGAAATTTGTTGGTGGAAATCTTTCGCATTTCCGGTGTCTGGCGTGTTGGGTGGTGGAATTTAATCACAAGTGTCCGTTTAATACAGGTTGGTAACAATAGAAATGACCATTTCAAGTACTTTTTAGGTGTCCGCGTCCGCTTAATAGATTGTCCGCTTAATAAAGGTTTCATTTAAAGTAAATAAGCGAAATAAATTTGGGGACCTCGGCTACTGTCCGCTTAATAGAGGGTGTCCGCTTAATACGGTGTCCGCTTAATACAGGTTTCACTGTATAATAAAATAAAATAGCACTGTAAAAAAAAAAAAAAATCCCTGCAGAGACTTATTTTGGTGAAAAAAAAAAAATTCCTGCAAATAGTAATGCTGGAAAAAAAAAATACTCAGAAGAAATTGCCCACCCACCCCTTACCCTTTCCCACCCCCACAAAAATTGAATGGTCCGTCCCTAAATGAATTCAGAAACAAATCGTCGAATACGATATAAAAAGTGAATGTCCTGAAGAATACTCGACCGTCGATAAAGTAGGAAATGAGAAGCCTTTAGGAAGTAAATCCTGTTTCGCCAGTAGAGTAAATCACCTCCTCATTTCTTTTCTAATCTCTAAGCAAGCGAGACTTAACCGCGATATTAAGAGCGTCGTTGTTTGTATTAATTTCTTCGGCTCTAAAGATCGCTGGATGTTTACAAAGGGTTGAAGCGAGGAGACATGGGCATCTAGTCTATAGCAAGAATGAACAACGCAGGCAATAGGTAATCGGTTGGTGAAAATTTATGGCAAGTGACCGTTGTTAGCACTTTAAGCCAGTGGCCGACAGTGGAGCTCCTTTTCTCACGATCCTTTGGTATGTAACTGCATGTTGCTGGATTACTGTTTACTTGACGCTTTAAAGAGAAGAAAGAAACGCTCTCTGTACAATTTACGGACTGCGTTCGGTGTGTAAACAGTTGAAGCAGTCGGTAAAGGTAGCCTGATTTTCATCCGATTGCTTCGAGTCGTTTTCTCCTCTCAGCAACGTCTAAATCAACTGGTTGTTAATGCCGTCCAGTGACGCCATCATGATCACTACCCGAAAACCGGGTAGTGATTTTTATTGGTTGATTGTCTAAACATTCGCATAATTATGCATAATTAAGAGAAATTTTAGCGGGATTGTCGCTTGATATTCAGCGGATCACATCCCTGGTATGTTTGCGTGGAGTTCAAACATTTCGATAATCTTTATCGTAAACAGCAAATTTGCCCTCGTCTTCTAAACTGAAATGCTGAATTGAACAGCGAATGAAGAATCATTGCGGAGGAGTCGGTAGGTTTTTCATTTAGAGCCGTTTTGTGGTTTCGGCAGTGATTTTGTTTATACGAAGTTTCTGAGACCAATGTTGTAATACGACCTTCTAGCTATTTTCAAAGTCAAGTGTAATGATTCTGTGAAAGGTTTGAACCCAGGAGTCATTTCAAAAGTAGGTTGTTGAGTTTGATCGTCCTGGTGAACGTAGTCCTGAATAGGACTGTTGTTGACAGTGACTAGCGTTTCGATAACCTCTGGGGTAGTCATCTTCAGAGTCAA
Organism: Porites rus; assembly: GCA_964035705.1. Lineage (NCBI taxonomy): Eukaryota > Metazoa > Cnidaria > Anthozoa > Scleractinia > Poritidae > Porites > Porites rus. Next base: position 19,421,883 of record OZ037994.1, read on the forward strand.
AGTGAGTTGTATCATGTCAGTTGATGGTATTATACTCTGGTTATTGATCTGATTGGTAAATTACGTCGCGATGTTATTGGTCGTCTGTCAGTTAAGCCGTGATGTTATTGGCTATGAAGACTCTTAATCAGTAATTGGTGCGCCTTTGATATGGAAATGATTTTTCATTCTCGTGCAAATAAAAGTCATTTTCACAAGAAAGGTTGGGCACTTGGCCTCATTTTGAAAGTGAGGGTTTTTGGAACTCGGAAGTGGCCTATTACAACCGGTTCAGAGTACTGCATGCAGTTGATAGTTTGAACCTTAAACATGAATTAAGATCGAAAAAAGTAAAGCCATTCTTTATCATGCAGACATTTCCAAAAGATATTTCTTGGTTTGCCACTTGAAAATCGTGTTTAACTTTTTGCATGAATTAGAGTAAAGGATTAGTGACGTCACTGGATGGCATTAACGGCTGGTCGATTCAGACGATATCGAGAGAGTAATAACGACTCGAAGTAATCGGATGAAATTCAGGCCATCGGTAAAGGTTGTTATTGACTTTTCACCGCAGCACTTAGTCGAGCGCTTATATACAGCACGTTTACTATCAAAAAGCAAGAAGTATCGAGTCTGTATAACAAGTACTACTGATCAGGTTGTTTGTGCGCCTTTTGGGTGATGGTCTTGGACATAGCTGCAAAAGTATTCAAGGAGACTCTCATGGGAGAAAACAGCTGTGGCGAAAAGGCACGTTCTTCAAGCCCTCTTAGTTTGAAGTGTGACTATTGTAATAGGATGGGCCATTTTGTATATAACTTGCTCCCTTAGAAAGTCTGAGCAACACAAAACGTCCTCAAAACCTGACAAGTGAATTCAGTTAAACCTCTATGAAGCGGACCCCCAGTGAAAGGGACACCCTCTATTAAGCGAACACTAAGCCGGGTCCCGAAATTAACATCTTATATTTCCCTTTATAACGAACCCCTATTCAGCTGACACCTCTATTAAGCGGACGCGGACACTAAAATAAATTGTATTTGGCTAATTTCTGTTTAAAACCTCTATTAAGCGGACACCGGACTGAATTGAAAATGAAAATACGTACTGTAGTCGATTAATACATGTAAAGATAAATCAGTACATTTAGCTGTCAAAAGACCGATATCATCCGCGATCAGAGTTAACCTAAAAGTCTTGCGCAAAGTACGGCACAGCTTCCTTAGTTCCCTTAACAACATGGAACTTTATCACAGTACAGAGTAACCGTTGAATGTTAATGTTTAACAAACATTGCGCTATTTTTACAAACCTCAATTAAGCGGACACCCTCTATTAAGCGAACACTTGGGAAGGTCCACAATGTGTTCGCTTTGTAGAGGTTTCAATATATGTTATTTAACAAGTGAAAATTAATGGGTGTCAGGAATCACAAAAAATGAGAGGAGCGATGATATATGGAACACTAACGAACGAGCAATCGTATTTACTCAGCTTCATATACATGTATTGTGTACTGCATTTTGTCCCCTTAGTCAGCATAGTTATGGCAGCTTTGCATGAAAAGAATGTATCCTTAATTTAAGGGCCTTCCCGCCTCGAGGGTCTTAGTTGTTATCTGCTTTCTTTAACGGGGTGTTCAGTGCCCAGTGGTGTCCTTGCCTTCTTCTGAAAAACAAAATAAATAAAGAACGTGATGTAGGAAAGAGGGAACTTGATTTACAATTTCAAGAATAGCGAAGTTAAGGGGGCATTACAGTTGTTTTTTTGGGTGAAATGATGTTGATTTGGGAGGAAAACAAATTAGGGTTGAAAAGGTATACACATAAACCAGTGCAGTTAGTCGGCTGATGGGATCAGAGGCACCTTGTTGTGGTGGTGGACTATCTGGTAATTATCTTCAAATTATTCTCTTCATATTTCATACATATATATATATATATATATTTCATACTTCATATATCGGGGTGCAATGGCTTGGAACCAACTGTCAAATGAAACACATGAGATGGGGAATCTTACTAGCTTTAAACTCGCCATATCTTAGGATATAACTTTTATTCTGTTTTTATCTTATTTCTAATTCTCATTTCTTGCTGTTATATTGTATTGTTAGTTAATCACTAGTTTTAATTTTTATAAATTGTAGTTATCACACGGCATGTCTGAAAACCAGCTTGCTGAGCCATTTACCGTGTTTAAATAAAGTTGATTGATTGATTTGATTGATTAATTTTAATTTTAAACAACCCCCAAATCCAATAATTTATTCGCTGCTACACGGCGTAAGCCGGGAGAAATTTAAACGCCTCGTCCCCACTCAATTTTTTTGGACCACGGCTCCGCCGCCAAAACTTAAATGGTGCACCGAGACAATACCGCCAGCTACGCAGGCTACTCCCTCCCTAAATTTTATACATTAAAAACAAACGAAAATCATTGAAAAGTTGATAAATAATTATTGAATTAGGGACTGTATCTCAATTGAGTCATTTTTGGATTTAATGAAATCTTGGCTAGATATTTAACAGAAAGGGTCGAAATCAACGAAAAATAACGCTTTTATCCGTACTGCCCCCTTAAAGCCGTTGAAAACATGATAAGCTCGTCGATACCAGAACCTCGTTAGGGTCGGAGGAGAGATGACAGCCCGTGACCATGGCAGAATGACATTAAGGCGATAAAGGAAGGAGAGCTGACTGGCGATATTACAGGGTTGTTTCCGTGATTCAAGATGTTTACAATCTGGGGAGCTTCATAATGTTTCTTCGCGTTCGCAGGAATCCTCAAACGAACACCTGCCCACTCAAGGCCATGAAGCATGTGACACGGCAAGAGATTTATTTTTTTATTGTTTTGTTTGCCATAAGTCGTACAAAGCAAAAAAGAAAAATCTAATTATTTAAACTCTCATGGCGAGGAAGCCCAAGAGAAGCCACCGGGCTTATAAGGAATGGGCTCCCTCAGTTAAATAACTAGAACAAAATATTATCATAATTACACATGGGAAAATCAATGGCAGAGCTACAATAAATCTTAAAATATATTGGATAGTCGTATTTATCATAGTTCTAGGCTAATAAAAGCGAAATGACAAAACGGAAAAAGGGAAATGACAAAAGGAAAAAAAAAGGCATTGTTCTAACGAAAGAGACTTCCTTTTCGTCCTGTAAACACTAACAGGGTCTGCTATAAAGCAGTGGGTCTGCTATAAAGCGTGTTACTGAGCTTAAGTACCTGGGTGTCATCTCTGATGAACACCTCAGTTGGAACGAACATGTTAAAGCAATTGTGTCTAAAGCTGGCAGGCGGGTCGGTCTGTTAGCACGTGTTTGCCGTTATATCACAACACATAGTGCTAATGCCATTTTTTAATCTATGATTAGACCGCTTTTAGAGTACTTCGCTGGGGTCTGGGGGTGCTGTGGGGAAGTAAATAATGGAATTCTAGAAACGCTGCAGAAGCGCGTTGGAAGAATTGTAATTAAAACACCTAGTGGTGACACTGGGATGAAGGTTTTGAAATGGCCAAGTCTTAGGTCCAGACGCGATGAGCACATCCTAAAACTTGTAAGGAAATGTATACATGACCTGTGCCCTCAGAATATTAAGAACTACTTTTTAACAAGAACATTTGTGCTCGTTTAACCCACCAGAGTAGTCTCTTGCATCTGCCTGCCAGAAGAACAGAAGTGGCCAAGAGATCCTTTTATTACCATGGAAGTATGGTTTTTAATAGTTATTGTAAATGTCCTTAATCTTAAAAGATCTTGTTATTAGTTCATTTGTTATATTACCTTGTACATATTTCATTATTATTATTATTATTATTATTATTATTATTACTATTATTGTTATTATTATTTACAGTCTAGTTAGTGAAGTCAGGGTTCCTATTGATAGCAGGTATGTTTTGTAAGCTCCCCGAGTGGACTACCCTGGGTAATTACTTTTGATTTTAAATAAAGGCGTCTAATACCGGTGTTCAACGGATGACTTCAGCTCGGGTAAATGACAGGCGGTGATGATAGTGAGACGTTTACGTGGCTTTTGTTGTGGTTGAGCAATAACACTAGCCTTCACAGGGGTAGCAGACCTATCTGAAGTTATGGAGCATGTAAGTTGGACGACGAGTCACACCACCTTATATCTGTTGTATCAGTTGGTTAAGGTGTTCAACCCTGGCGGTGCCACATCTTCTGTGAGAATTAATAGTCGTGGTACCCTGACAGGATGTAGATCACTACGCCTTTCCAACCAGTGGGCAGGACTTCCATCAACGGCTGATATTCTCATTGAGAAAAATCTTAGATTGCTGGGTCACGTGCATAGGATGGATAATAACAGACTACCGAAGAAGCTGTTATACTTTCAACTCAATTTGGCAATGCGTAATCAGTAGAGGCCTAGATTAAGGTTCAAATATGTTGCTAAGAGAAACATGAATTGGAGAGACATCGATCTCAACCGATGGCAGGACAGGGCCAACGACAGACCTATCTGGAGGAGATTTTTTAAACTGTGTTGAGCCCTAGAACAGTCTTAGTCGAAACGACTGACTGTGATGATTATGGATGGAATGTTTGTTTAAATAAAAACTGTTGTGTGTTAAGGAAAGAGATAATATTCGTCAACGCTAAAGCATTTATTAGCAGCTCTCACAGGACAGCACGTGAGGCAGTCAAGGAGATACAAGGTATTAAGGAATGTAGCGCGTTAGTGTATTTTATGGGTGAGAGAAAACTGGTCTAAACATAGCTTAATAAGTTATGAGAGGGTTTTTGTTTTGAGAATTGCGGATTGGGAAAGGTTTATTGGAGTTATAATAGTAGTTTAGATTGCATTAGTAGACAAATAATGGAGCAGTAAAGGCGCTGGGGCGCTGATCAATCATTTTACCATACCTTAATACAACTGAGCATGAATATGAATGTTGATATACACCTAATTAACAGGTTTAACGTGGGTTGTCAATCGGTTTCACGTGCGATTACGTTAACTTCTGATAATGAATATTGATTTGGCGTGGAAATCGTTGATTCTTGCTCAGTTTTCAGCATAGCCACGCAGAGGCGAACGGCCCCCCTTCCCTCCCAGAAAATCGCGTGGGTCGTATTACTAACTACCCCTAAGCCAAGCTGTCCAACATCTACCTGCGGACAGCCTGGCTTGCAATGTGACTCGTCGGACGCCTGACACAAAAATCTGTCGCGGTAGAAGGTCCAAAAGAGTTTTTAAATCGCTCTGCCTTAACGTTAAGAACACGTATTTCTCTGAGTCACTCATCTCAATATGGTAAAACTGCTGTTTGACTACTCGCTACTCGATGTGAATTGACCAAAAACCATGTTTTAGAATTCAACCTCAAACAATACGAGGCTTTTGGGAATGAGCATCTCTAGAGAATTAAATTAAAGATTTTTCAAGCATATTGCTTTTGGAAAGCTCACACGTGAAATAATAAGTATGTTATTTACCTATTCATCTGGGGTATGTGAGATGTTCACCTGGTGTCGTACCAGGTGAATATATCGCATACCCCATTGTTCCAGTTAAACAACCCTTACGTAGTTGTTCTTCAACAGTTTTTTCATTTTTTTAGGTTTTGTCCTCATTCTTGTGAGACCCGATAGACGAGTTTTAATTTTAGTGCAGCGAGGTGTTTTTAAGAAGGAAAATTGGTCATAGAATCGAACCGCGGCAAACGAAAGTAAATATAGCAGCAAAAAAAGAACATGATTGCGAATAAATGCCAAGAGGATGAGGAATAAATCTTTAAAAGGAATATCGATGACATATTTAGGAATTGTTGGATGAGGCTTAGCATGATCTGTAGAATTATGCAGATCGAGGAGGCTGTGGTTAGCGTATTTATTAGTCACTTAAAGTAACTCTTAGTTTAAAACGTGCTTACTTCTTCTGGAGTCTTGAGTTCATTACAATTTTTCTGTTCTTTTGTAAATTTGGGGTACAAAGGATGTTAGGCATAGCAGGGATATTCTTTGCCAGCTGGACACAAACAGCTGAGCTAACGCAGCCTGACGTTCTCGATTAAGGCTTCTCGGTTTCCGTCACCTTTTTTTTTTTAGCGATTACCCGAATAATTGATGTCATTTTACTGAATATTCGCAAACGCCTTCCAAATTTGGTCAACTTCTAGATGGTTATGAAAAATTAGCCGATGAATTTGAGGCAATCAGTAACGGACTCAAACATGTACCAGCAACCTTTCTTGGAATATGCACGTGTCTGATCGGTGAGGTGGTAAAGAAAGCATCATTCTAAACGCCTGTATTTTCTTCATAAAAGCGCCATTATGTCGAGAAGGCCGAACTGCTTAGGTTTTACACAAACTGTGTAAGGTCTGTTTGCAATTACACGATTCTTGTGTTTCACGCTTTGTTACCTCAGTACCTAATCGACGATTTGGCTCTCGCCATCACTTTGCCCCACCTAGCCTTATCCTACGACAAAGCTCTAGCTTCGTTAGACCTAGAATTATCACTAGTGGTTCATCATCAGCGCCTGTGTCAGTCCCTTTTCGATGAATATCTTAGAGGACAGAGATCACCGTCTCGGTCACTTACTGCATACTCGACTCGCATACCCGTCTCGCATAGTTACACCCTCAGGCATGCCAGGAATTATCTTATTAATTCCCAATACCTCCGTGTAAACTTATTAGAATAGCCATCAGCTTTTTTAAATAAGACTTTGTTCGTAGTTTATGCATATGTATACTTTAAAATTACAACTTCTCTAAAATCGATTTTAATCTATGCGTTTTCTATAATTTAGTAGTTTTTATATTTTATATGTTGATACATAATTTAACCTCTGGCTGCGATGACTATGCCGATAAAGTATCCATCTATCTCCATCTGTCTATAGCTAGTGGATAAATATTCAAGCTTTATTCTTCTTAACGAACTTTAATAGCACGGTTTAAGCCCAAGGGACGTTCAGCCAACCCTCTTGTATAGTAGGAGGGGTTTGAATTTCGCCGTACGTTGGAGCACAGGCAAACCAAACTTTATACATACTTTTTTGGCTTTGAAGGGAAATTCACTACAATATAAAAATAAACTTTGATCATTCCAAGCAGTGGGTTTGCATGAGTGTCGATTTCCTGTGTGAGTTGGGCTAGTTGTTGTGTATATACGTGTATCTAGATTCTAGTTAAGAAACGACAGGGTCTTGAAATGCATCGCTTACTTTTCAGTTTCATGTGGGTCAGTAATGAACAATACCCTGAAAAGTCCTACATACTCAGACGGCTTCTATGCTGGCAACATGAACTGCATCTTCAATCTTTCGATTCCAGATGGTAAGGAGATGAGACTCAAGTTTCAAAATTTTGACCTGGCGTCAGATTCAGAATGCAGGTAGGAATAAATACGTTTAGCTTTTCTTATCTGAAGTTTAATATTGAGTTTGCTGGTCAAAAACTTAAAAGCATAGAAAAACGTTTTCAAATAGGTTCTTGTAATATAATTCAGTCGCACCGACTCTCACTTTCGTCTTCTCGTTTAAGTCAGGTACTGACCCTTGATCCCTGATCGGTGGATATTTTAACAATTACGAGAATCGGTATGATAAACTGTTATTTTGGCATCTAGCGAGGAGAATGTGTGGGGGTATATTTGTTACTGTACAGCAACTTGTATTGAAAGAGATTTTTTCTCGTAGGATCGATTATTTGAAAATAACGAATGGTATCAAAGAAGCTCGATACTGCGGTGACCAGCACAGTGTAAGAGGCCTTCTTGTATCAGGAAACTACGTTGTACTAACATTCCACTCGGACTGGCTGCTCGAGAACAAGAAAGGATTTGAAATACTCTTCGTTGAAGAAAAAGGTAACAACTTTACATTTAGGGCCATTTATACGAGGAAAAAGAAGACGCGCCCAAAGTAAGACGCGAACTTTACCGTTTAAACGGCACATTTTGTCTGAAATAAGATAAGACGCGTCTTATCTAAGGATAGCCCGTAACACCTGTTCTTAGATAAGACGCTCTTGGCTGAGTCGCGTCTTATTTCAGACGAAATTAAATGTGCTGTTTATACAGTGAAGTTCGCGTCTTATTGAGGACGATGAGGACGTGCCTTATGTAAGGCGGACTCTTCCCATTTTCCCTCGTATAAATGGCCCTAATTGCTCCACCTCTAAGATTGAACGAATCCCCTTCATCCCGGCCGGGAAATGGATAACGAGACACACCCGCCCAGAATTTTTTTATCCCCATACAAATTCCTACAGATCCGAGGATCTTTTTTTAAAAAAAGAATAATAGCACAGTGGAACAATCTCCCTTCCATAATTCTCTACTGAATACCTCTTTGCGGGCGACAACAGGAGCCCGCAGACTATTCTTGGTTAGCGGCCCTTTATGAACTGTACAGCAAGTGTTCTGAAATATTCATGAAATGTAATATATTCAGTTTACGTGACTTGTATAAGAACATGAGGTGTTAAGAACATTTAAATAAATCATTCAGTCCTCAACTGTGGAAGTACGAACATGGTCCTTCGAGCCCTTTTACAGGAAAGTTAATATAATAATGTCGGACGGTGTGAACAAGGTAAATAATATCGGACGGTGGAGAAACAGAAACGGTTGAAAAATTTCTATTATTGGAGAAGCTAAAGGAGAAAAAAAGATCGGTAAAGCGCAGAGTGACTCAAACAATTAAGGAAATCGATGAAGCAATTCAATGCAACAAGAGAAAGTCGCTAGAACTCTGGGTGTCGAATTCAGAAAGCTTTGATAAAGATCAGAGCTTAAGTCTTTACAAGACCATAAAAACGAGTACATAAGTGAAGAGGATTACGAAACTTTGATATATTGGCGGGGAATTAAACTAATGAATTTAGGTTTTCCCTAGTGTAAAACGAATTCAGGCGAAAAAGACAAGGTATCGACGGTAAAAAGCCAAACTGAAACGCACTTTGGAGAAACATATCGCACGACATAACAGGACAGAAACAAACTCGTTTGCGAGGTGAGACGCAATGAAAATTCTGAAAATTGCTCTTTTATCTGGAGTTTCCCTCGTATTTTGAAGCTACTAGTCCAAATTGCTTCAATGTTTTCTGTAAAATACTTTTGCAGTCAACAAATTGTTGTTGAAGAGGAAGTACAGGAAGTGAAACTGAGATTTCGTCGTGCGCAATTTACAGCCACGGTCATGCACCAGGCGGTCTGTTACACAATAGGAGAAAAGTAAGGGTATTTTTATGGAAGGGTATCCGGAAAATATCATTTCTTACTATTCCTCCGCATTCTCAATTAATCCACAACCACGACGCCGAAGTGTACGCTTCCATAAAAGCGTCTTTTTAATCCATGTTTCATCACTGCATGTTTTAGTAATCCATGTTTTATCATTCCAGTCCAATCCATATTTTATCACATGCCACATAATCGACGCGCAAGGAAGATGTAGGGCGTTTTGTCAACAACAAGAGACCACCGATTGGAAACAATCTCTTCATGACGGCGCTTCAGGATTCGAAACAAATTCTGCAAATATAAAGTCACCAAAAATTCCCCTACCGAAATTTACGGGTCAATCGCCGATTGAGTGGGTCAGTTTTTGGGACCAATTTACAGCAGCAGTAGATGAAAATCAGTCTCTTTATTTATTTTATTTTATTTATTTATTCCTCCAATTCCTAGCTGATACAGAGTTATGTAAATATAACTGAGAAAAATAATATAGTAACAGATAAAGATTTACAAAGGAAATAAACGCGTAAAATAGAAATTACAACACTTAAATTGAATTACATTGTATATTGGAAGGAGAGGAGAGGGGCACATCTAGATAAACTAATATCGTGTCCCTTAAAGTTATGTATAACAAAGGACTTAAGATTATTAATGAAAAAGTAAAAGAAAAATGACAAAATAGCTGCAGAAAGTTGTAAAAGGGATATTGATTCATTAGTATTGAGCCAGGTACCAGCGTAAAAGTGCTTTTTTAAATATTTTTTTAGATGGTTTGTCTCTAATGGCTTGCGGAATATCGTTCCAAAACAAACTTACAATAATGCTGGGGCAAAATCTCCTAAGATTAGTTCGAAATATAGGTATTGCAACTTGACTGGATGATGCACTGCGGGTACTGTAATTATGTAGTTCAGATACTAATGAAACAGGTATATTAGGAAACTTTTCATGGTGGAAATAATCATAAAAAAGCATACATGTGTTCAGTTTAACAATATCAGGAAATTTCAGAAGGCCTAAGGATGTGTAGTGTGGAGTTATTGTTCCATTAAAGGAACATCATTTATAACACGAACCGCTTTGTTTTGTAACTTTACGATTTGAGACAATGGAGCGTTATAATTATTTCCCCAAAGTGTACAAGCTTAAGTACGGTAAGGATAAATAAGAGAATAATACACACTAATAACTGTTGCTTTTGATACATAATGCTTCAACTTAACCATTATATTTATATTTTTTGCTAATTTTGCCACATATGTAATCAATATGGTCATGCCATGTAAGGTGACAATCAATATACACACCAAGATATTTTACACAAAAGGACTTCTCTAGATGAACATTTGCTACGGACTCAATCTCTTCGTGATGTGCAGAAGCTCGCGTATTTAAAATCATTTCTTTTGCGTCCAGCTACCAAATCAATACAAGGATATACGTTAACTGAAGATTACTATTCGTTGGTTGTGGAATTTCTAAAGAAAAGATTCGGCAAGAAGCGTCTTATAATTCAAGCCCATATGGACGCGATAGTCGATCTGTTGAAATTTGACACTATGGAAATTGGCGTGGAAAACGTTGATTCTTACTCAGTTTTCAGCGGGGCCACGCGGAGGTGAACGGTCCCTCTTCCCACCCAGAAAATTGCGTGGGTCGTATTACAAACTACCCCTAAGCCAAGCTGTCTAACGTCTACCTGAGAACAGCCTGGCTTGCAATTTGACTCGTTGGACGCCTGACACAAAAATCTGTCGCGGTAGAAGGTCCAAAAGAGTTTCCAAACTGCTCCGCCTTAACGTTAAGAATACGTATTTCTCTGAGTCACTCATCTCTTTATGGTAAAACTACTGTTTGACTATTCCATATGAATTGACCAATTTCCATATTTTAGAATTCAACCTCAAACAATTCAAGGCTTTTAGGAATGAGCATCTCTAGAGAAATAAATGAAAGATTTTTCAAAAGCGATTGCTTTTGGAAAGCTCACACGTGAAAAAAAAGCATGTTATTTACCTATCCCTCTGGGGTATGTGACATGTTCACCAGGTGTCGTACCAGGTGAATATATCACATACCCCATTGTTCCAGTTAAACAACCCTTACTTAATTGTTCTTTAACAGTTTTTTCATTGTTTTAGGTTTTGTCCTCATTTTTGTGAGACCCAAAAGACGAGTTTTACTTTTGGTGCAGCGAGGTGTTTTTAAGAAGGAAAATTGGTCGTAGAATCGAATCGCGGCAAACGAAAGTAAATATAGCAGCAAAAAAGAATATGATTGCAAATAAATGCCAAGAGGATGAGGAATAAATCTTTAAAAGGAATATCGATGACATATTTAGGAATTGTTGGATGAGGCTTAGCATGATCTGTTGAATTATGCAGATCGAGGAGGCTGTGGTTAGCGTATTTATTATTCACTTAAAGTAACTCTTAGTTTAAAACGTGCTTACTTCTTCTGGTGTCTTGAGTTCATTACAATTTTTCTGTTCTTTTGTAAATTTGGGGCACAAAGGATGTTAAGTCTGGCAGATATTCTTTGCCAGCTGGACGCGAACAGCTGAGCTAACGCAGCCGGACGTTCTCGATTATAGCTTCTCGGTTTCCATCAACTTTTTAGCGATTACCCGGATAATTGATGTCATTTTACTGGATATTCGCAAACGCCTTCCAGATTTGGTCAACTCTAGATGGTTATGAAAAATTAGCCAATGAATTTAAGGCAATCGGTAACGGACTCAAACATGTACCAGCAACCTTTCTTGGAATATGCACGTGTCTGATCGGTGAGTTGTTAAAGAATGCATCTAAACGCCTGTATTTTCTTAAAGGCAATAAAAGCGCCATTATGTCGAGAAGGCCGAACTGCTTAGGTTTTACACAAGCTGTATAAGGTCTGTTTGCAATTAAGCGATTCCTGTGTTTTACGCTTCGTTACCTCCGTACCTAATCGACGATTTGGCTCTCTCCATCATATGCTCCACGTAGCCTTAACCTACGACAACGCTCTAGCTTCGTTAGACCTAGAATTATCACTAGTGGTTCATCATCAGCGCCTGTGTCAGTCCCTTTTCAATGAATATCTTAGAGGACAGAGATCACCGTCTCAGTCACTTACTGCACACTCGACTCGCATACCCGTCTCGTATAGTCACACCCTCAGGCATGCCAGGAATTATCTTATTAATTCCCAATGTCTCCGGGTAAACTTATTAGAATAGCTATCAGCTTTTTTAAATAAAACTTTGTTCGTAGTTTATGCAAATGTATTCTTTAGAGTAATAACTTCTCTAAAATCGATTGTAATTTATGCGTTTTCTATAATTTAGCAGTTTTTATGTTTTTTATGTTTATTCGTAATTTAACCTCTGGCTGCGAGGACTATGCCGATAAAGTATCCCTCTATCTCCATCTGTGTAGTGGATAAATATTCAAGCTTTATTCTTCTTAACGAACTTTAATAGCACTGTATAAGGCCAAGAGACGTTCAGCCAACCCTCTTGTATAGTAGAAGGGGTTTGAATTTCCATGTAGGTCGAAGAACAGGAAAGCCAAACTTTATACATACTTTGTTTTGCTTTGAAGGGAAATTCACTACAATATAAAAATAAACTTCGATCATTCCAAGCAGTGGGTTTGCTTCAGTGTCCATTTCCTGTGTGAGTTGGGCTGGTAGTTGTGTATACACGTGTATCTAGAATCTAGTTAGGAAACGACAGGGTCTTGAAATGTATCGCTTACTTTTCAGTTTCATGTGGGTCAGTAATGAACAATACCCTGAAAAGTCCTACATACTCAGATGGCTTCTATGCTGGCAACATGAATTGCGTCTACAATCTTTCGATTCCAGATGGTAAGGAGATGAGACTCAAGTTTCAAAGTTTTGACCTGGCGTCAGATTCAGAATGCAGGTAGGAATAAATAAGTTTAGCTTTTTTTTTCTGAAGTTTAATTTTGTGTTTGCTGGTAAAAAACTTAAAAGCATAGAAAGACGTTTTCCAATAGCTTCTTGTAAATTCAGTCGTACCGACTCTCACTTTCATCATTACGTTTAGGTCAACTACTGACCCTTGAGCCCTGATTGGTGCAGGTGGAAATTTTAATAATCACGAGAATCAGTCTGATAAACTGTTATTTTGGCATCTAGCGAGGAGAATGTGTGGGGGGATATTTGTTACTGTACAGCAACCTGTATTGAAAGAGATTTTCTTGTAGGATCGATTATCTGAAAATAACGAATGGTATCACCGAAGTTCGATACTGCGGTGACCAGCTCAGTGGAACAGACCTTCTTGTATCAGGAAACTACGTTGTATTAACGTTCCGCACGGACTGGCTGCTCGAGAACAAGATAGGATTTGAAATATTCTTCGCTCAAGAAATTTCTAGTAAGTAGGAAAAGGTAACAACTTTACATTTAAGGCTATTTATACGGGGAGAAATAAGACTCGTCTTACATAAGACGCGCCCTAAATAAGACGCGAACTTTACCGTATAAACGACACATTTTGCCTGAAATAAGATAAGACCCGACTTATCTAAGAATAGCCCTTAACACCTGTTTTTCTCCTGGCTAAGTCGCGTCTTATTTTAGACGAATTGTGCCGTTGATACGGTGAAGTTCGCGTCTTATTGTGGACGCGTCTTTTTCTTCCTGGTATAAATGGCCCTAAGAGTTCCACCTCTATGATCGAACGAATCCGCATCATTCCGACCGAGCAATGGATAACGAGACACATTAGCCCAGAATGTTTCAATCCAGTTTGTACCGAGACACTGGAAGTAAAATCGCGCACGCACTAGTTTTGTAAGCTGTTTTCATCAATCACATCTCTAAGGGGTCGACCATTTGACTTGTGAATCTATTTTACAATTATTGCATTATAAAACTGTTGCTTAATTAGTTAATTATTTACTTAGCTTTTTTTTTTTTAATAATCCTTATAGTTGGGTTTGCAGCCCCCCTGCACCCCCCCCCCCCCCTCCACTCCAATTTTCCATCCCCTCCCCGATTCATAAGTTACACATAAGTCTAAACTGTAAGATTTCTATAGACTGTTCACAGTCCTCTATTTTTTACCATAAGATCGTCGAGATCGAGCGCTTTGCGTTACGGGCTGCCATCTTGTATGAGTCTCAAAACTACTTAGAGGGCGGGGCGGTTTGGTAGGAAGCGAGAAAAATGGAGGGACTGTAATAACATCACTGCAGCTCACGTTCAGGAGGCGTGACAGAAATTTCACGCCTTTTACAATTATATACCATTCATTAATTAGGAAACTCCGCTGGCGATGAAAAACATGCCAGAGACATCAATTTCGCGTGTTTACAAATATATCTCCTTTCGGAATAGTGATTTTAAACAGTTTCTGGGACATTCCTCCAATCAAAATGAGCAAACATGTTCGGGTGAAACATTTTCCTAATCCACAGATTTTCACCACAGATTCAAACGGTAAACCTCCCGATAAAAAGCCAGGCATTTCTGACAAGTCGTCTTTTATGCGTCGGCGTAGCGTTAAATGTGAATTCGTTTGGCAGAACTGTGTCACAACATTTCCCTGACCGGAATGCTTCAAAAGCATGTTGTCTTGCGTGATTCATCCGCAAAATACCAAAAAACCTCTGTGTGTTTGGCACTGTACTATAAAAGCGTACGTTTTATAAACACAACGACTTGTCAACAACTTGTCAGTGTCGGCAACTTAGGGCCTGTTTACATGGAGTGGGGGACCCCGGTCTAGTGGGGTTGGTTTGTTTTGTTTTTACGCTCTGGAGTGACACAAAACAAAAGAAACCTACCCCACTAGACCGGGGTCCCCCACTCCATGTAAACAGGGTCTTAAACTAAACCTGTTGTCAACGGGAATTAACTTCTATTGTCTAATGACCAATCAAACGCCTGAGTTGTTGGTACAACGCGCTCCGTGTACCGTGAACGCAGGCCGCAGTGATGTTATTACAGTCCCTCTGTTTTTCTCGCCCCCTCCCCCTAGAGCTATAACGCCCGACGCCCGCCCCCTAGGTAACGTACTTTTGAAAATCAAGATGTCCGCCATTAATGGTAAGACGCGCTATATCATGACGATCTCACGGAAAAATAGCCGAGGGACTGTGAACAGTCTAGATTTCTAAGGTGACTTCAATAATGCCAGTTTACTTGTAAGTAACCATGCTGAGTTGGCTAAAACAGATGCACTTATAACAAGTAATCAAGCTCAGTGTTCTAAATTATTTCCGCAACTTTGATTGTAGAACATCAAAATGCTCGGAAATAGACCAATTTCGATATTATATTGAAATTCATACTTGGCTTCGAGGCCTGTGAGAATAAAACAAAAGAAATGTCAGTATTATTCATTGCTTAGCCTCACGGTGATTTCTTTTGTTTTATTCCCTAAGCCTTGGAGCCAAGTATCAAATCAAACTTTATACATAAGTAAAATAAATAAATAATGATTTGGAGGTCGCACATCCACAAAGCGGTTCTTCGTCTACCTGATTCCTGTTCGAATGGGAATTTGGAAATGTTGGTTTTTTAGGAGAGGAGAAAACTGGAGTACCCGGAGAAAACCCTCTCGGAGCAAAGGAGAGAACCAACAACAAACCCAAGCCACATATGGCGTCGACTACGGTGGGAGGCGAGCGCTCTCACCACTGCGCCATCCCTTGCTCCCCTACATACATTTTTGGCTTTGAAGGGAAATTCAGTACAATATAGAAATAAACTTTGTTCATTCCAAGCAGTGGGTTTGCATGACTGCCCATTTCCTGTGTGTGGTGGGTTGCTTGTGTATATATGTGTACCTAGAATTTAGTTAGGAGAACAAAGAGTCTTGAAATCCATCGCTTGCATTTCAGTTTCATGTGGGTCAGTAGTGAACAATACATTGAAAAGTCCTGCATACTCAAATGGCTTCTATGCAGCCAGCATGAGTTGCGTCTACAATACTTCGATTCCGTATGGTAAAGCGATGAGACTCAAGTTTCAAAATTTTGACCTGGCGTCAGATTCAGAATGCAGGTAGGAATAAATACTTTTAATATAAATAACGACAGCCAAATCCTACTGTTTTATCCAAGACAAAAATATACACATAAATAACAAAACAGCAAAGAGAAAAGCAACTTGAATTTTCCCGATATTTCGGACGGACAAGCCGTCCTTCTTCAGGGGATTTAGCGAAGAATCGGAAAATCGACTTTCCGATTCTTCATTAAATCCCCTGAAGGAGGACTGCTTGTTCGTCCAAAGTATCTCTCAAAATATCTTCTCCTTGCTGTTTTGCTATTTAGAAATAAATACGTTTAGCTTGTCTTTTCTGAACTTTTAATTTTGAGTTTGCGGGTCAAAAACTTGAAGGCATATAAAAAAACTCTCAAATAGCTTTTTGTAAGTTTAGTCCAATCGAATATCACTTTCATCAAGTATACGTTTACGTCAGCTACCGTCCCTTTAGCCCTGATTGGTGGATTTTTATCAATCTCGAGAATCAGTCTGATAAACCGTTATTTTGGCATCTAGCGAGGAGAATGAGGGGAGAGATATTTGTTACTGTACAGCAACTTGTATTGATAGAGATTTTCTTGTAGGATCGACTATTTGAAAATAACGAATGGCATCACCGAACTTCGATACTGTGGTGACCAGCTCACTGGAACAAACCTTCTTGTATCAGGAAACTACGTTGTATTAACGTTCCAAACGGACTGGCTGCTCAAGAACAAAACAGGATTTGAAATATTCTTTGCTCAAGAAATTTCTAGTAAGTAGGAAAAGGTAACAACTTTACAGTTAAGGCTATCTATACGGGGAGAAATAAGACTCGTCTTTTATAAGACGCGCCCTAAATAAGACGCCAACTTTACCACATAAAAGACACATTTTGTCTGCAATAAGATTAGAACCGACTTCTCTAAGAATAGCCCTTAACACCTGTTTTTCTCCTGGCTAAGCCGCGTCTTATTTCAGACGAATTGTGTCGTTTATACGGTGAAGTTTGCTTCTCATTGAGGACGAGCCCTTTTTTTCCTGGTATAAATGGCCCTAACTGTTCCTCCTCTAAAATTGAACGAATCTAATTCACCTCGGCCGAGCAATGGATAACGAGACACCCCCGCCCAGAATGTTTCAATCCAGTTTGTACCGTGACACTAGAACTAAAATCACGTACGCAATTTTGAAAGCGGTTTTCATATATTACATCTCTAAGGGGTCGACCATTTGACTTTTGAATCTATTTTACAAATATTGCATTATAAAACTGTTGCTTAATTGGTTAATTACTTACTTACCTTTAGCTGTTTTTTTTTAATCTCATCCAATAATCCTCACAGTTGGGTTTGCAGCCCTCCTGCACCCCTCCCCCTCCAATTTCCCATCCCCTCCTCGATTCATTAGTTACACACAAAACTAAACTGTAAGATAATGTTCTAAGGTGACTTAAATAATGCCAGTTTACTTGTAAGTAACCATGCTGAGTTGGCTAAAACAGATGCACTGGTAACAAGCTCAATGTTCTAAATTATTTCCAAAACTTCGAGTGTAGAACATTAAAATGTGAGGAAAAAGACCAATTTCGATATTATATTGAAATTCATACTTGGCTTCGAGGCCTGTGAGAATAAAACAAAAGAAATGACAGTATTATTCATTGCTTAGCCTCATGGTGATTTCTTTTGTTTTATTTCCCTAAGCCTTGGAGCCAAGAATGAATTTTAATATACAGAAATTGGTCTGTTTTTCAAGCTTACCAATTTAAGGGGGCAGTCTGTTTAAAAGTGTTGTCTTTTGTTGATTTCCGCCCTTTTTTCTTAAAATTTAGTAACTACAATGTAGCCAGGATTTCATTGGAAATAAAAAAAATGACTCCATGTATCAAGTTGGAGTCCTATGGTGCAATATTTTTCTGAGAATTTTTGGATGATTTTCCGAATGTTTTTAATGTATGAAAAGGGGAGGGGGATGTTTAAAATTTGGGAAAAATTGGCAAATATTGGATTTGGGGGTTGTTAAAATGTAAGAAAAGAATAGAATAAGTAACAGAAAAATACCATATAGTCCACCACCACAACAAAGTGTCTCTGATCCATTAGCGAACTAACTGGTTTATGTTCATACCTTTTCTACCCTAATTAATTTTCTTTCCAAATCAACGTAATTTCCACTAATAAACAACCAGAATGCCCTCTTTTACAGAGTGCTAGTGCTTTGAATTGCTTCTTGTACTCTGTTAGAACCGGGCCCATTCCTTGGTCTTGAGGTGCTAGAGGGATATTTTACTGGATGAACAGAAATCTTCCTACCATGAGCGCTGGATGTTTCTAAGCCTGATCTTTTGCAGCTCATTGATGTTAAGTAGCTCCAGAGATCTCTCCTAAATTATATTGCATTCCCTTACTTGTGAGTGCCAGCTCACCAACAATAAACACACCCAATTAAACTTAATTAACTTGTTTAACGTGGCTGGTCAGTCGGTTTCACGTGCGATTACGTAACTTCTGATGATAAATATTGATTTGGCGTGGAAATTAGTGATTCTTGCTCAGTGTCTCAGCTTGGCCTCCCAGGGTAGGGGGGTACTTTAGGACTTTTTGGGTGGGGATGTGCCGCTGGGACCCCGGAACCCTTAGCCTATACCAAAGCTAGTTCAAGTGAATTTTGCTACCCTATACTAGAATAAACTCCCCAAATCCCCCCTCTCCTAGAGTAGCTGTTTTCCAGAAACAACTGAGGTCACTAGCACAGTCCAGCCAAAACAAAACCAATTTGTTTTTTTTAGATTCTTGAGTGACGATTCCCGGTTTCCCTAGTCTAGACTAAAATCTTCAGCCAATTGATCAGTTTAAATGGAAAATGATACCCTTTTCGAGATCCAAACTCCCTGAGTTATATACCCTATCCCACAGTCAACTGCTTGAAAACCATATCCTCCACAGCGGCACATACCTATATAGCCCGTATATGGCAGTACCCCTCCTGGAGCTTGGCTTAGTCCCGTGATCAATCATTTTTCCATACCTTAATACATTACTGAGCATGAATATAAATGTTGTTGAATGGATTACTTTAAAACGAATTTGACATCACATCTCCAACGTCTACCTGCGAACAGCCTAGCTTGCAATGTGACTCGTCGGGCGCCTGACACGTCAAATATCTGTCGCGGTAGAGGGTCAGAGTCAGTTCCAAATTGCTCTGCCTTGAAAAAATTTCTCTGAGTCACTTATCTCTTTATGGTAAAACTACTGTTTGACTACTCCTTATGAACTGACCAATTTCCATATTTTAGAATTCAACCTCAAACGATTCGAGGCTTTTGGGAATGAGCATCTCTAGAGAATTTAATTAAAGATTTTTCAAAAGCATTTGCTTTTGCAAAGCTCACACGTGAAAAATAGGCATGTTATTTACCTATCCCTCTGGGGTATGTGACATGTTCACCTGGTGTCGTACCAGGTGAATATATCACATACCCCCTCGTTCCAGTTAAACAACCCTTACTTAATTGTTCTTCAACAGTTTTTTTCATTTTTTGAGATTTTGTACTCATTCTTGTGAGACTCAATAGACGCGTTTTAATTTTAGTGCAGCGAGGTGTTTTTAAGAAGGAAAATTGGTCATAGAATCGAACCTTGGCAAACGAAAGTAAATGTAGCAGCAAAAAAGGAAAATGATCGCGAATAAATGCCAAGAGGATGAGGAACAAATCTTTGAAAGGAATATCGATGACATATTGAAGATGTATACATACATATTTAAGATGCAGATCGAGGAGGGTGTGTCTAACGTATTTATTATTCACTTAAAGTAACTCTTAGTTTAAAAAGTGCTTACTTCTTCTGGTGTCTTGAGTTCATTAGAATTTTTTTGTTCTTTTGTAAATTTGGGGTACAAAGGATGTTAAGTCTAGCAGATATTCTTTGCCAGCTGGACGCAAACAGCTGAGCTAACGCAGCCTGACGTTCTCAAGGCTTCTCGGTTTCCGTCACTTTTTCAGCGATTACCCGAATTATTGATGTTTTTTTTATGGATATTCGCAAACGCCTTCCATATTTGGTCAACTCTAGATGGTTATGAAAAATTAGCCGAGGAATTTGAGGCAATCAGTAAAGGACTCAAACATGTACCACCAACCTTTCTTGGAATATGCAGGTGTCTGAGATGGTGAAGAAAGCATCTAAACAAATGTATTTTCTTATATGCAATAAAAGCGCCCTTACGTCGAGAAGGCCGAACTGCTTAGGTTTTACACAAGCTGTATAAGGTCTGTTTGGAATTACACGATTCCTGTGTTTCACGCTTCGTTACCTCAGTACGTAATAGACGATTTGGCTCTCTCCATCATATGCCCCACCTAGCCTTACG
The DNA here is from genome assembly GCA_964035705.1 of Porites rus. NCBI lineage: Eukaryota > Metazoa > Cnidaria > Anthozoa > Scleractinia > Poritidae > Porites > Porites rus. The sequence continues at coordinate 19,442,468 of OZ037994.1, forward strand.
ACAACGCGCTAGTTTCGTTAGACCTAGAATTATTACTAGTGGTTTACCGTTAGCACCTGTGTCACTCCCTTTTCGATAAATATCTTAGAGGAGAGAGATCACCTTCTCCATCACTTACTGCCTGCCTCGCATAGTTACACCCTCAGTCATGCCAGGACTTTTGATGTCAGATTTAAAACTTGCAGGGTCTTGCAGGCCCAGAAACTGATTTATTAATTCCCAATGCCTCCAGGTAAACTCATTTTGAATAGCCATCAGTTTTTTCAATAAAACTTTGTTCTTATTTTATATATATTATGCATATGTAAATATTCTCTCGAGTTATAATTTTTCTTAAATCGATTTTGATTTATGCGTTTTCTATAATTTAGTAGTTTTTATCTTGATTATACGTAATTTAGATTCTGACTGCGATGCCTATACCAATAAAGTATCCATCTATCTCCATCTGTCTAGTGGATGAACATTCAAGCTTTAATCTTTTTAAGCAACTTAAATAGCACATTTTAAGCCCAAGAGACGTTCAGTCAACCATCTTGTATGGGTTTTGTATGTCGGAGCAAAGGCAAACCAAACTTTACATATGCTTTTTTTGACTTTGAAGGGAAATTCAATACAATATAGAAATAAACTTCGATCATTCCAAGCAGTGGGGTTGCATGACTGTCCATTTCCTGTGTGAGATGGGTTACTTGTGTATATACGTGTATCTAGAATTTAGTTAAGAGAACAAAGGGTCTTGAAATCCATCTCTTACATTTCAGTTTCATGTGGGTCAGTAGTGAACAATACATTGAAAAGTCCTGCATACTCAAATGGCTTCTATGCAGCCAGCATGAGTTGCGTCTACAATACTTCGATTCCGTATGGTAAAGCGATGAGACTCAAGTTTCAAAGTTTTGACCTGGCGTCAGATTCAGAATGCAGGTGGGAATAAATACTTTTTATATTAAATGACGACAGTCAAATTCTGCTCTTTTATCCAAGAAAAAAATATAGACATAAGTTTAGAAAAGACAAGCTAAACGTATGTATTCCTAAACAACAAAACAGCAAAGAGAAAAGCGTCTTGAATTTTCCCGATATTTCGGACGGACAAGCCGTCCTTCTTCAGGGGATTTAATGAAGAATCAGAAAGTCGACTTTCCGATTCTTCATTAAATCCCCTGAAGAAGGACGGCTTGTCCGTCCAAAATATTTGAAAAACTCAAGTCGCTTTTCTCTTTGCTGTTTTGTTGTTTAGGAAATAAAATACGTTTAACTTGTTTTTTCTGAACTTTAATTTTGATATTGAGGGTCAAAAACGTGAAGGCGTGCAAAAACATTCTCAAATAGCTTCTTGTAAGTTTAGTCCAATCGAATCTCACTTTCATCAAGTATACGTTTACGTCAGCTACCGTCCCTTTAGCCCTAATTGGTGGATTTTTTATCAATCTCCAGAACCAGTCTGAAAAACCCCGTTTTTTGGCATCTAGCGAGGAGAATGAGGGGGAGAGATATTTGTTACTGTACAGCAACTTGTATTGAAAGAGATTTTCTTAAATGTAGGATGGATTATTTGAAAATAACGAATGGCATCACCGAAGTTCGATACTGCAGTGACCAGCTCAGTGGAACAGACCTTCTTGTATCAGGAAACTACGTTGTATTAACGTTCCAAACGGATTGGCTGCTCGAGAACAAGACAGGATTTGAAATACTATTCTTCGCTCAAGAAATTTCTAGTAAGTAGGAAAAGGTAACAACTTTACGGTTAAGGCTATCTATACGGGGGTAAATAAGACTCTTCTTTCATAAGACGCGCCCTAAATAAGATGCGAACTTTACCGTATAAATGACACATTTTGTCTGAAATAAGATAAGACCCGACTTATCTAAGAATAGCCCTTAACACCTGTTTTTCTCTTGGCTAAGTCGCGTCTTATTTCAGACGAATTGTGCCGTTTATACGGTGAAGTTCGTGTCTTATTGTGGACGCGTCCTTTTTTTTCCTGGTATAAATGGCCCTAAGTGTTCCACCTCCAAGATTGAACGAATCCGCTCCAATGGATAAAGAGAATCTATTTTACAATAACTGCATTATAAAACTGTTGCTTAATTATTTAATTACTTACTTAGCTATTTTTCAAATCTCATCCAATAATCCTCATAATCCTCCTCCAATTTCCTATCCCCTCCCCGATTCATTTGTTACACACAAGTCTAAACTGTAGGATTTCTAAGGCGGCTTAAATAATGCCAGTTTACTTGTAAGCAACCATGCTGAGTTGGCTAAAACAGATGCACATGTACCGAGCTCAATGTTCTAAATTATTTCCAAAACTTCGAGTGTCATAACATGAAAATGTGAGAAAAAAGACCAATTTCGATATTATATTGAAATTCATTCTTGCTTTATTCACGGCTTAGCCTGATGGTGATTTCCTTTGTTTTATTTCCCTAAGCCTTGGAGCCAAGTAAGAATTTTAATATCAGAAATTGGTCTATTTTTCAAGCGTGGCAATTTAAGGGGGCAGTCTGTTTAAAAGCATTGTTTTTTTGTTGATTCCCGCCCCTTTTTTCTTTATATTTAATAACTACAATATAGCCAGGATTTCATTGGAAATCAAAAAATGACTCATGTAAGTTAAGTTGGAGTCCTATGGTGCAATATTTTTTTGAGAATTTTTGAATGATTTTCCGAATGTTTTTAATGTATGAAAAGGGGAGGGGGATGTTTAACATTTTGGAAATATTGGAAAATATTTGATTTGGGGGTTGTTAAAATTTTAAAAAAGAATAGAATAAGTAGTAGAAAAATACCAGATAGTCCACCACCACAACAAGGTGCCTCTGATCCATTAGTGAACTAGCTGGTTTATTGAAATGACTCCTGGGTTGAAACCTTTCACAATTTTATCTGGTTTATGTTCATACCGTTTCTACCCTAATTTATTTCCTTCCCAAACCAACGTAATTTCCACTAATAAACAACAAGAATGCCCTCTTTACAGAGTGCTAGTGCTGTGAATTGCTTCTTGTACTCTGCTAGAACCGGGCCCATTCCTTGGTCTCGAGGTGCTAGAGGGATATTTTACTGGATGAACAGAAATCTTAGCATGCGCGCTGTATGTTTCTAAGAGGATGATCTTCTGCAGCTCATTGATGTTAATAGCTCCAGAGATTTTTTTTAAAATTATGTTCCATTCCCTTACTTATAAGTGCCAGCTCACCAACAATAACTGGCATAATCTCTGTTTTCACTCTCCGTATTTCCGTGATTTCGATCTCAAAGTCTTTGTATTTCGAGATCTTTTCAGTGACCTTTGTCGAGCTGTTTTAGTCGGATGATACTGACACATCGGTAGGCTTGCAACATCAGTTGCCGTTGTGCTTGATCACTACCTATATCAGGCATGTTCGCTGACAACTCTCTATCCGTATGTATCTTTGTATTCCAAAAGATTGTAACTTATTCAATTTCGGTGACCGTCTCAGGTTTGTATTGATAGCACCTCTTCGGTACTTCGATTTTGTAACGCGGACACTCCTTTCAATGGATATATATATGCAGCTGCCTTGTTAATATTGTGCCTCTCTAAAAATTCAGTTTTGGACGTTCGGGACATCCAGTGTATAATCTACCGTTTCTTCTTGCTTGTTACATATCCTTCGTAGACTTTAGTGTCATCAACTATTAGTAAGACTTGGTAAGGAGGTTCTGGTCCTAGTGGGCTGCAATTATCAGACCCTCTGTCTCAGCTTTCCGTCTCGTACTTCTGAGCCACTGGTTGGTTTTGTGACCATCAATTACCGTACTTCCTCTAATAAGCAACCGGGCGCTTATTTGAAAATTTCTGCTAAAAGGAGGACTGCCTATTGGAAAGAGGGCGCTTCATCGAGGGGGCGCTTATTTAGTTGGAAATTAGTTGAAATTCAGAAAAATGGAAGGCACCTACACCATTTTAGATAACTTTAAGGCACCGCAACAGAACCAGATCACATTATTTTATCACGCAACTCTTATTCCATAACTTAATTTAAAATACAGAAGCTTATAATTATTTTGGGATTATTCTTCTCAACTACAAAAACCTACCATTTAAACTGAAGGAACCCGGGTTGAGGCAGGTCGTTCAGCCGGCTCACTTGCACTACGATCACAGGCATGCCAAGCTTCATGAATACTTTTTCTTGGCTTTGACGGAAACGTAATGAACTCTGCTCACTTCGACGTGGATTCAACGGATCTTTACTTTTCCTGTGTAACCTGGGCTGGAGTTCAAGGGCCTGGCACGTTTATTAAGGAAAATAGACAATCCGGTTTTAAGTCGAGGGAAAATGTCATATCTTATTCATATGACAGACGCAGAGGCGTAGCCAGCCCATAGACCGGTAGGCCCGGGCCTAAAAATTTTTGGTTTGATCCCTCTACCGCTTGGAATAAGTTAATATGTGTTGTTGAATTGGGGTGAGCTAAAACTTAATCAAAGTGTTGGTGAGGTCAGTGCGTACTATATCCGCGCAATGGTTTCCGCCTTTGCGGATTAATAAAGCAAAAGCGGTAAAAGTAAAAGTAGTCATGCGAGCAATTATATATCAGGATGTATAGAAATGAAAGTCAGCCAGGCCTACAACAAGTAGAAAAGCTCGCTACACCGCTGAGACGTTTATATCGGCAAAAACTACATCGAGTAATGATCACCGTTTGGATAAAACCGTCCCATTTTGGTTATACACTACTTTTTCATATAAGAATGTTGTTTTTTCGGGCCAGGCTGAATATTCTTATTTTTCTGCCGATTTTAGCATGAAAATATTCATGTATTATTCTTGAGTTATAATTGAAAAAGAAAGAATTTATCATATCCTTTTTTGCGGTTTGTTCATTTATTTTGTCATTAGTTTTCTTTGGCTGTATACTATAGATATGTATTTCATGTACCGCTCATCGAACTGTCATTAACACTGAACATTTGGCTATATGACCAATGCAGGTTTCTTCGTTTTGTTGGGTAGCTTTGCCGTGGGAGGAAGCAATAACTTGATACGGTTAAGTTAAAAACATACTTCTTAGATTTTCATCACTCAAAATAATCATCCTTTACGAAATCTCAGCCTCGGGTTTATTCTTAAAATATTCTTAAAGTTTTGCAAATTTCAGTCCCGCTATTCTTGTAAAATATATTCTTATAGAAAAAAAAAGAGTGTATATCTGTAATTCAGTTAAAACACAAGGTTTTGATCATGAAATCATACATTTACTTTCAGTTTCAAGTACTTTCAGTTTCAGTAGTTCGTCTGTCATATGAATATAGTAACATGACACTGAAAAGTTCTACGTACTGTGATCGAACTTGATGCGCAGTGATTTTTTTTTCACAAATCCAACTCGGAATCCATATCGAATCCTAACTCGAATATCTAATTCGAAAAACCAATATAATGACAGATCCATGACAGTTCTTGAATTCATTGTTATAGCTGATTTCTTCCCATTTACTTCAACTATTATACTTTCATTACAATGCCACCATACCAGTAACCAAATAACGACGGCTCTTGTTTCTTTTCAGTACTTTGTCCAAGAGGTTGGCTTTCAAGTTTTCTTGGCGGATGTTTCAAAGTCCATTCGAAACGATTGGACTGGACTTCAGCAAAATCCAAGTGTGAAGCACAGGGATCAAGCCTCGCCGTACTGAATTCGAAAGCTAAATTACGAGAATTTGCTCAGTTGTTCAACAGCAAAGGTGCAAGCAACCAATTTTGGATTGGTTTATACAGGGATCCCAAAAACAAGCAACGATGGCTATGGGTCGATGGGTCAACCGCTAATTTCACTTTCTGGCATACTGGAGAACCAAACAATCTTGGTAACGAGGATTGTGTGGAATTTAGTATGATGTCAGGGAAATGGAAATGGAATGATAAAGCATGTGGTTACCATCGTCCTTACATTTGTGAAATCAATGGTAAGTACAACATCCTTCATGAACATATATACAATTGATGGTTTGAAACTGGTTTTAAGCCCAGGGGGTGCTCAACAAATGTTTATACGGAGAGGCTCCGTCCCCGAGTTTTCACGAAAAAGGTACCCCTTTCGTATACTTTCTATTGACAAATCGTACATCTTTCACATCTGTTTAGAACTTTGCATCCCTTTTAACTGCTGTAAATGCACCGTCTATTAAATAGGAATTAATCACAAAAATAGTACGTTTACTCCACTTGTCAAAGCCATAAAATTCATCTGTTAGCCCCTGTGGGCCCTTTTACAGACCCAAATGACAGATTTCCCTACCCTTTGATATACTTCTACGAGTAAAATCCCTACCCTTTTGTATAGCTGAAGCCTGAAAAAGGTACCCCTTACGGGTCGAGCCTCCCCGTATAGGCTATCATAGGGAGTATGCCCCCCGGGGTCTTAAGACAAGACATAGGGCTTCAGGTCGCCCATATTTACTCTGGCCTGGAATGTTCTGGTTGCTGCGGTAGGTGATATTATCACCATGTAGGGTTGAGATAAAGAGTGGAATATAACATCACCGCGCTTTAATTGTAATACCTTTATAAAAGGAAGGAGGGTGTGCACTGTGGCAATTTGTAATAATCCTCGCGCTTTGTAATACCTTCTAACAAATAGATTCCGTGTTGCCAAGCATCTGTTCAATAATTGATCACAGTGGTAAAAACAGCAAAGTGGCACATGCACCAGACTCAGACAAATAAATCACTGATGTTTTTACCACATTTTGACGCATTCTTTGATCTCAGTATTACTGAACAGACCCATTACAAAATGGAATCTGTTTGTTTTATACAATGATCAGAAAAGAAAAAAACGACAAACTAATGCCTCGTACCGCTTGACTGTTCGAGGATTTGTGACGTGTCAGCTTAAGCATTTTCGAAGTCACAAACGGTTCTTTTAGTCTATGCTTCCTATTTTCCGATATAATCTCACTACTATATAGTTTATCCCAAAAGTCTGTCAAGGCCTCTATTTGCTCAAAGCAGAATAATCGTGGAGACATTTTGAAACTGCGAGTCTGTTGCAGCAATGCCACACGATGGCAGCTGTTGTGAAGATTTCTTTCAGTTTAGGCATGTTCAAGTCTTCAAGCCTGTTTTTGTCTCCGTTTGTCCGTTTGTCCATCGGCCGTTTTTATACTAAGGACGAATTATCCGTCTGGACGAACTTGGGCAAACGTATTTGCAGTTTGTCTGTTTATGCGTCTTTAGCATAAAGACGGGCACAAGACGGATGCACTACGCGTCCAGACGAACTACCTCTCGTAGTGCGTCTTTCAAGACGTATTTCGAAAGAAAGTTCCTCCAGACGCATAATGCGTCTTGTGCCCGTCCGGACTTTAGACGCATAACCAGACGAACTACAAATGTTTGCCCAAGTTGGTAAAGACGGATAATGCGTCCTCTAGTATAAAAACGGCCAATCTTGTAGTTATCACATTCTCTTCCTATGAGATTCACTTTTGAGGCTCTTCTATGACACTTATCTTGACATATCGCCTCGTTGGTATCACCCGATTCCGTTTTTATTTTCGCACCATTCAAAAAAACATTATCGTGCCTGGACTGCTTTGTTAGTTGCTATTTTCCAGGGGCTACCAGAAATCTTTATAAGAAGCGCTATAAAGGTTTAGCATGCTTATTTTTTGATATACATTCACTTAATGAGTTTACGACCACCATGGATGAACTAGGAATTACTGTTTCTTACTGTTAATGTTAAAATGGAAACAGAGTGTGTTCCACTAAAATATCAGCAACAGAAACTCAAGGGATGAACTTTTATTATAAAGGTAATTTACTTTAGTATGCGGAGAAACGACATTTTTTTTGCATCAATTCAACTTCATGATGCGGCGAGACGACTTTACTTCTTTGCAGCGTATCGATTTCATTATGCAGCCAATTGTAGCGAAACGACTGTACACCACTTAGAAACCAAACAGCTAGTGTCGATTTCTTCTTCTTCTTCTTCTTCTTCTTCTTCTTCTTCTTCTTCTTATTTTCGCAACTGCAAAAGTTGCGTCTATAACTTCATATAATTCTTCACCACGCAGTTCACATATATGATTTTCATATATTCATAACTTCATCATCATCCTTTCACGGGTTTATAACGAATCTGAATTCAATGATCTACTCCCAGTTGGCTTGTTGGCTTAATGGGTAAGAGCGCTGCCCAGGTCTCGCAGAGGTCAAGGGTTCGAATCCCGTACAAGTCTGTTTTTTTTTTTTCAGGCTTTCTTTTCGCAACTGCAAAAGTTGCGTCTATAACTGCGATGATCTACTTTCATATAATTCTTCCATCCCGCACTTCACATATTTTCATACATTCATAACTTCAAAGGTGAGCTATCTTCGCTCTAATGTGTAATTAGGATCCCTACATGAAAATTTATTCTCGCGGTCCATTCGCCCCTGAATTTATCACCTGACATAATTTTTAAAAAAAAGTTATTAAGAGCGAATGCACAGAAAAATCGAGCAAAATCGGCAAATCGTGGCCACAGCTCAAAACCTGACTTACCCTCATTTTAAGTCTGTAATAAGGTTTTAATGAGTTTATAACACTGCTGAGGTTTAAATTTCAAAATGCGGCCGAGTTTGGGAATTATTTAAGATTTTCGATTTCAACGGTCTGCGGGCCTAAAATTAGCCGCCGAACACTGCAATATAGCCTAGCGACAGAAATGAGCTGACTTTCATAAACGAACGAATATATTGGCAATCTTCCACTTAAATCTCAAAAAGCAGATATCTAACAATTTCTGAACGGCACATTTTTTAGATTTAGAAAATAAAATATCGACGAACCAGTAGAATTTTGAAACGTAATTTGCATAATGCTTATAAATACAACAATTTACCGCTAAAACCAAAATCGAATTTTCTATATGGGGGAATTCTCCAAATCACCTCAAATCCCGCTTACTACCTAATGAGATATAGTACTTCAACATTATCTGAAAGTTAGTCTGGTGTTCTCGCGAACGCTTGTAAAATAGATTGATTATTTTGAGGTTATTTTGCCCCAAACAACCGCTAATTGACCCCAGGGTCACTTGACACGTGCACGTCACCTTAGTTTTATGCATCGATTTGAGCTCGTTAAAAGGGAGAAACTAACAAGATTCTTTTAATATGTACCTGTTTTAATGAAATACACGCAATCTTCAAAAGGAGAGGCAGTTCAATGGGTAATTTCTGTTCTTGAGATCTTGTAGATTGCAGCATGGCGTGTGCGATTGGACCTGTTTTCCCGTGACTGCGAAATCAGAATAACATCATGAAATAATTCTCCCTCGAATGTTCGTAAGTGAATCAGCTTTGCAGTGCCTTACCTGAGATAAAAAGTGGGCCGAATAGCAAAACATTTCTAGCGCAATTTGGATCCTTTGTGGAACGCAGTATATTGCTGAGCGAAAGGTGAGTAAACAAACGTGGGAAAGTACGTTATCTTTGATTGCGTGACCGGCCAGTAAACGATAGTCTCCAGCGAAAAATAGGATTCGCAAAAACCTTGCTGATGTATATTTAGCAGTTTGTTACTATAAATTTACACCTGGTTTGTCTAAAACTTTAAACAATGCATATCTGTCCATGAGTATAAAAATGTTTCGAAAGATCCACCCCTAAATAACTGTGGGCTACTCCTTTTTCCCCATCACCGATGTGCACTTCCTTCCCATTGTCTTTTGCATGAAGCTTGTATGCCTTTTTAATTGTTATCGACGCTTAAAACTGGCCGTTTAAGGCCTGGTTTAAGAACTTGACTGACTTAAAAAACCGTCGCGAACATGCACTATTATTGTTGGACTTTGGAAGCTTTAAGCCCAAAATGATGGTGCAATCTCGAGAAATTTGCCCGGGTCTAATTATAAGAAAGGGAACGGGTACTAAGAAAGGGACGGTCTCATTTAGCAACCCGTGGACAATCTGGGCATGCTTGCCTTCTGTCGCAGGGGCAACCGTTAAGGCCAGGTACGCCGCCCTCACCCGAGAGGATTGCATGGCATCCACCCTTTTAGTCGCTTTTTTCACATCATGACCTTCAGTTATCATGAATCATAATGCGGGCCTTGATCGTTGCCACCTTACCAGAAGTCTAATCTTCGCACTGTTAGACCATGAGAATCTCTATTATTATTCCATAAATGCACCATTGACTTTTCCTTGCTCAGCTTCCGGTAAACCGATACTCCGAAGCAAAAATAGCTTTACAACGACTCTATCCAGGCCAGAACTCCTGATATCAACAAATATACCCCCCCCCCCCCCCCCCCGCTAAAGAGAGCTAACGTTCCCCGAACTATTCACTTGACCCACCCCATCCCTTCGTTAAGAAAAACTACGCACTCAGTTCACTGGACAAAACGCGCTCGTGAATATACCAAACTATAGCCGTTCATCCTACAAGCAATCTCAGTTTCAGCAGGCGTGGCCACGTTTCCAGTTGCTGTAAGATTAATTCGAGCCACAACGCCCTTTCTTGAAACCGTCAGGACGAGAAAGTTTATAAAAGACTTAACAGGTGTGCGCGGCGGTTTCCTTTTCTTCCTTCCCTCCCATTGTAGCACTCAAATTCTGACCCTCATATTAATTCTAGTAGTAATTAATCGTTCCTGAGCCGATTGGCACAAGAATACCAGTTTCTTGCAAAATATGCTGTGACATCCGTTTGCTCATCCCCCTTTCTGCCTTCGGCGGCTGATTAGGTTTTGTTCTGTGCTTTGAAGTAACTTTAGGAACGAAACATTATACGTGAGGGGCGTGTCCAGCTAAGGGCAAGTGACTCTCGGCGGTGAAGACATATACTGAGCTTGTCAGTATTTCATAGCCTGTACCACGTCGCGAAAATAGAACAAGCCAAAGAAAAATAAGACGCCTTTCTTTCCCCAGCCCCCGCAGGTTTTTCGCATTACTTTTTACTGCACGACTGATTCTACCTTTTCGAGCCGGAGCGAACATGGACGCCCTTGGGGTTAAGTTTCCACTTCATTTTCGGCACCTGACCGCAAGCGCTGACTTGTGCGCCTATGCTTCGTTTGCACTGAAGTAGCAGTATATGACCACGACAGACTTGCTGCTATCCTTGGTTTGAAACCGCAATAGGCAAGAACAATTTCTTGAAAAGAGCAAACTATTTCCTCCTTAGCAGACATGGAGAACAACTACTAGGACTTAAGCAATGCCATTGCTTAAGTCCTACTAGACTTGAAAAGAGAAAGCATGATGCTTTCTCTTTTTTATGATTTACGGCTAAACAGTACAATTTCATGTAGCTTTTACGCAAAATTAAATACTTAGTTGTTTGCAGAATTGCATTTAACAACAAATTACAGAAATTTAACTAAGTTTAGATCTCATAGATAAGAATTGAACGGAAAAAACTTTTGGGGTAAAAAAGTCAAAAAATGTTTGCTGGAAAATCACTTAATGGACAATAGCAGAGATATCATGCCTGTAATTTTCTGTTCAATGCACCTTGTGACAAGTCTGACTAATCCACTGGTAACCCATGCCTTAAAACCGCCTTGAACCTTCAAATTTAATCCATTTGCGAGGGGGGCGTAAGGGTTTGCGGTATTGCGGTATTGGGTTATTTTTGGTGCGGTGTTGCGGTAATTTTTATTTCAAAGTACGGTATTGCGGTTTTCAGAGTCCAAGCGGTGTGCGGTAAGTTTAAATTTTATGTCGCGGTAGTCGGTGAAAAAATCGTTGTGTCGCGGTGATCTTCTTCTTTTTCATGACAAGAGGATACAAATCCTAAAAGGTCTCGCTAGCTAGCCTGCGTGTCTTCCTGTAGTTGCACAGTCGGGGATCGTATTGCGCAAACAGTGTAGACAAATCGTATGGCTTGTAATTTCAGTTAATACTTGATATGATTAACGACATTAACTTTTTTATCCAATGATACGTAAACATGTCGCATTATTTATGACCTCATGGACATTGTGGGAATAGTCAGCTTTTAACCTCCCTACCAATCTTAGCACCACGTTCGTGCTAGTTGCAAAAAAATGGCGAGCGATCCAGAGGGTCAACTAAGTGATCAGTCGGATATTCCAGCAAATAGTGAGGTCAGTGAGGTCGTTATAAATTGTGTGGTGTCAAAAGATAATCCATGAAGATGATGTTATCTAAAAATTAATGCTCGTCCTTCTCGTTGTGCATGCAGGAATGTAGAATGTACTAGTATTCGTGTGTGCTTAGCCTACGTACCATGGCGGCCGGGGGGGGGGGGGGGTACTTCCTTGTTAGAGGCTAATGAGGATGTGCCGCTGGATGGGGTCGCATTTTCACGACTGGATCATTGACTATAATGGGGTCGCATTTTTAGAGAGTTACTAGAATGGGGTCGCACATGTTCTGCTTTTTTGGGGTAAAACAGTTCTTCAAAAGTGACTAAGATGTGGTCTATAATTGGCCACAGAATAGGCTATAATGGGGTAGGGGCTCTGAGAGGCCAGTGGCACATACCAAGTAAAAATTAACCCAAGTACCGCATGGGAGTTTTACATGGTTTTGTTGGCAGCACGACTGTGAGCGGCGAAGCAGCTCCTACCCCAATCTCCTCGCCCGCGCCTGCCTTCATTATTTAGCTTCAAGCGGCGGAATGTAATGCGGTCAATGCAAGCTTATTGTTAAATTTAATAAACAACCACTTCCTGATTTTTTAACCGAGAATCTTTCCATTTGAATCCCTACCTATCCCAAAAATCCGAAAATTTGTGACCCCATTAAGTAAATCTATTGAAAATGCGACCCCGTTATAATCACTCCAGTCGTGAAAATGCGACCCCATTAAACGGCACATCCCTGTAAGCCTCTTGCAGGGGAGTACCCCCCCCCCCCGGGTGCTGTGTGCCCTTCGAATCCAAAAAGCAGCCGGGGTCGACGTTTTGAAACCCTCAACACAGAACCGAGTTAACAATGAATCTCAAACAACCTCATAAGAGTCAACTGTCATCCGTCCGTTTATGATCCAGGTCAGTTATATATAAAGTAATACCAGGAGCTCCTGAGTAATACTAGAAAACTCCTGTTGTATCATTTACGTAAACGCTTACATGTAAGGAATAATGTTAAACGAGTGCGATGATCTTATGTTTATCGTACACTTGACATCGACGCACCATGATCTGGAAACACTGACATAAAAGTATTATTTCTATTTGAAAGGAGGATTTGTAGTATTGACAATGTCAACTTTTTCCCATTTGTAACTGCGGTTTCGGTATTTGGCTAAATTTTGATGCGGTATTGCGGTATTCTCGCGCTACCACGTGCGGTATTGCGGTATTCGTACCCCCCTTACGCCCCCCTCATTTGCCTTTCATGCGTAGTGCAAATATATCTTCTGAACACTCCGGGGTTGGGGGTAAAATCAGAAGAACAGAACATTCAGTTACTGTACCATTTTTAAAAGTGGGACAGTATGTTCGCTAATCATCTTAGTTAACCGCTTTTAAAATAGGACAAAAGGACACCTGGTCATACAGGAAAATGAATTTACTGTATCCCGCAAGCTTTGGTTTCCCGTGCACTTATTTTTCGCAGGAGACAATCGATAATTGCCTGGTCACGCAATCGGGGGTGAGTAACTAATTAAAAGTCACTGATACCATCGCCGCTTAGCAAATACACTACGTGCTGCAAAGGATCCAAATTGCGCTAGAATGTTTTGCTATTCGGCCCACTTTTTATCTCAGGTAAGGCACTGCAAAGTTGATTCATTTACGAAGGTTCGAGCGAGAATTATTTCATGATGTTATTCTGATTTCGCAGTCACGGGAAAACAGACCTAGACTCAGGTCCACTAGCAGACGCCATGCTACAATCTACAAGATCTCAAGAACAGAAATTACCCATTGAACTGCCTCTCCTTTTGAAGATTGCGTGTATTTCATTAAAACAGGTACATATTAAAAGAATCTTGTTAGTTTCTCCCTTTTAACGAGCTCAAATCGATGCATAAAACTAAGGTGACGTGCACGTGTCAAGTGACCCTGGGGTCAATTAGCGGTTGTTTGAGGCAAAATAACCTCAAAATAATCAATCTATTTTACAAGCGTTCGCGAGAACACCAGACTAACTTTTAGATAATGTTGAAGTACTATATCTCATTAAGTAGTAAGCGGGATTTGGGGTGATTTGGAGAATTCCCCCATATAGAAAATTCGATTTTGGTTTTAGCGGTAAATTGTTGTATTTATAAGCATTATGCAAATTACGTTTCAAAATTGTGCTCGTTCGTCGATATTTTCTTCTCTAAATCTAAAAAAATGTGCTGTTTAGAAATTGTTAATATCTGTTTTTTGAGATTTAAGCGGAAGATTGCCAATATATTCGCTCGTTTATGAAAGTCAGCTCATTTCTGTCGCTAGGCTATACTGCCGTGTTCGGCGGCTAATTTTAGGCCCGCAGACCGTTGAAATCGCAAATCTCAAATAATTCCCAAATTCGGCCGCATTTTGAAATTTAAACCTCAGCAGTGTTATAAACTCATTAAAACCTTATTACAGACTTAAAATGAGGGTAGGTTAGGTTTTGAGCTGTGGCCACGGTTTGCTCGATTTTTCTGTGCATTCGCTCTTAATAACGCTGCTCACACTACATTTCTTTAGAACCATTGATATTGTGTTTTGGCCTATAAAGTTACCGCTTAGTTGAGCGGGAAAAAAATGAGTACTCCCAACATGGGAGTCGACCTTCTGGTGACTTTTCCAGATGCTCTACCACATGGAAAACTCGTAAGAGTTAAAAACATTAGACTGGGTTCATTTAGGAGCCTGGTTTATTTGAAGAGGTTCTTTCAGGCCAGAGGTCCACCTCTACATTTTACGTTTTGGAAGTATTAAGTGCGAGGAAAGGGGACAGGGGGTCCAAACCTCCTGTCTCCCGTACCTCGCATATCCGGCTTCCTCCCCTTTTTTTCTTAGCTTCTTCCCGTTAGCTATTTTGGATTGCGAAATATGAAGCATTGTTCCGTAATTTTCAACTATTTCTTTTGCCTCTGTTCCCTTTCTCTCCCGCCTCCCCCACCCCTTTCGCCCCTTTTCTCCCGTGTTCCAACCCCCCTATCCTTCCCCACAAGTGTAGGCAGCCTAAAGATATTCGTTAAGGGAAACCGGGGAAGTGAACGGAAGCTGTAGACAGTCAGTGGATGGTGGCATTTATTATATTCAGAAGGAATATAGCTGGAGCGGTCAGCTCTTAAATCTTTTTACGGTGAGAAATCAAGTTTACGAACTCAGTCGATAAAACTAACTGCCCTTCCCCGCCCATACCTCTGCAGCGCCAAAGTTCCGAGTAACTTTGCGATATTAAAAAAAGTGTGTTATTTTTTCCTCGAGGGAGCGCGAAAATGACCTAAAAGTAGCCTCCAAAGGCAAAAAGGGACAAGGACCGCCTTACCACTGGTTATTTCCGAGTTAAAACTGCTCAACCAGGTCCTTAATTTCTGAGTTGTAAGTTAGAAACTACGAAAAATCTTGTAAAGCCAAAGTACAGGCGCGCTTATTTTAAAACACTTCGAAACTTGACCGACGTGGTATTAAATCAGCAGTGCACCAAAATTTTTTAGATTAACACCAAATATTTGCTTGGGGCAAATATGATGCAAAGAAGTGCAAACTACAGTGTAGGAGGAAATCAAGGTGAGGGTAAATACCGCAATTGAATCCTAATTTACAAGATAGGGTTGCAAATTCAGGGGCAAATGCGGTATTTACCATCTGTGCCCCTAATTTTCTCCTAGTTTGTACTTTTTCGTTTTATATTTGCCGTGAGCAAGTTTTGTGGAAATCTAATTTTATGCACAGTGAAGAAATATTTAGAAACTTGACCAGATTTTAAAATTCAAAGATCTATCTCAGATCTCAATTTAGTGCCTGATCTGTACGCATAATAGGGAATCAGCGCAGTCTTAAACTCAATTGAAGAAATAAAAATCCTGACCTCAGTTTTTATATAATTATCTTCTATAGGTTGCCCTCATAATTGGACTCCACACCTATCTACTTGCTATAAACTATCCTCTAATACCCTGGAATGGATTGCGGCAAAATTTGCGTGTAAAGCACTTGGATCTAATCTCGCAATGTTGGATTCACCAGCTGAACAACAAGAAATTGGTTGGAGAAGAAGGACATGGATTGGTTTGCACCGAGACTCAAGTAATAAGTCACGCTGGCAATGGATTGATGGTTCGTTAGCGGTTTACCTAAACTTTGTTTCTAACCAACCAAACAACCGGAAAGGCACTGAAGATTGCGTAGAAATGTATCCGTCAAGGAAATGGAATGTCTTGAATTGTAATACTTCTCTTCATTATTCTTGTGAATTGTCCTCAGGTAGGTCACGTTATTTTCGGACAACAAGAAATGAAATAGTTTTATATTCAAAGAGACGTATCTCAAATGTCTTCTGGCAATTTCAGGGTCGTAACGAGGTATATTATTTCCCGCCTGATCCCACATTTCGACCTTAAATTTTGATCGCTGATCCCAAAATTGCTGCAAATCTTGATCCCTGACTCCATGAAAATTTTTTGATCCCTGGATTCAATATGGGTTGGATTAGCTGCATATCATATAAAAACCGGCTACTGAAACTAGACGCCTCGCCTCGCGTGCATCACCATTTAACTATCCTTGTAGACTACTCATACTAGTGTGCGTAGCTTCAGGCGTAGCCTGAGATCTTGAAGGTGTACGATGCGGTGACGCAGATTAACAGCACCGAAGGCGGCCTAGCCTAGGGGAGTCAGGGGGCATGCTCCCCCAGAAAATATTCTAATTTAGGGTCTCAGAAATGCTATTTCCAGCATTTTCTGTAGTGATTTGATACGCAGGAAAATTCAGTTAGTTAAATATTGTTTACTTTACCCATCTCTAGAGTTGTCGGTAAGGTACATTCTTTACGAAAAAAAAGACGAGTGACAACCTCAGAATTGCGGAATGATAAAAGGATAACTGAGTAATCACTAACACAAATTCACCCGGCAATATAGTGCGAAGGAGGTATCAGTCATCTCAATTTTCAAGTGATATAAATGCTTTTTCAGGAAATAATGTACATTTTCTTATCTTAGCTGTTCGGGTGCATGTGCGTATATGGACGCTACGCTCCTCAGTAGTCCCTGTTCCGGCAAAATGACATCCAAATGAGATTTCTTTGGGCAAAGATTACCCTGGGTGCTAGAGGCTTTTCATGCGCGGTTTCCGGTTCGCCGCTCGTGTCTTCAGCCTTCGGCCGAACACGTGTCGGCCTGCGCCGACGAAGCTCCCCGTCACACGCGAGAAAAAACCTCTGGTACCCAGGGTAGGCAAAGATTGGCTTGACCAGCGCTCAAAGTAGCTACAGAATTCTACAAGACCAGGATGATAAGAGAATCCCCATTGCAATAGGCGTATGAACAGCAACGGCTTACAATGCTAGTATAAAATTGAAAAGGTGTAGCGACAATTTAAAAGGAATCTGGCTTCACAATTTTGCATCAGTTTATTTCCAGATTTATGGGGATTTTGTTTCCTGGATTTTGGACGATTCGGCTAGATCGGATTGCATACGGTTTAGTACCGGATCCAAATGTTACAGCAAAATTACAATTGAATTTTAAAACGTTGGCAGGTCCCTCCAATTAAGGCGCATTTTAGAATTTTGTGGTCTTGATTGTTATATCCGAGAGAGGAACCGGATCCCTGATCCCCTTACAGTACTACTGATCCTGATCCCACGACTTGTGATCCCAGATCCCGGCGCTGTGAACCCTGATCCCATATAACTCGTTACGACCGTGCAATTTCTTTTTTTTTTTTAAAGAAAAGCCACAGTAGTGTAGATTGAAATAATAATAGCTCTACAAGACAAGCCTAGTATTTTATATTTCATAGTAACTAATGCTATGTACTCGTGTAGCGCATTTTCAAAAGTTACTTTAAGTAAGGGGGCTTACCTACCAATTTATATTTTCTACAAACACACACACACAAACTCTTTATTGTCGTTAAGTCGCTGTTATTCGTCTGCGGTCATTGCCCAATAGCGGTTTTCTGGAGGATTGGATAATATTTTACCAGATTTGTGACACGATTGCATGACGGTTTTATGTTCGATTCTGCAGTAAACACAGCCTTGTTCCCTGGGTCTTCTCCTACTCTCCGGAATTCGAATAAGAGACACGCTCCGGAGAAAGAGTAGAATACGACCCTGAAACTAGGTTGCAGCAAACTAAGGCGAATCGCGAATTTAACTGAAATCAAGGACACAAATAACTCCTCTGCGAAAAAGTATGTTGGTAAAATGTCCTTACGTCCACGAGCACAAGGCCGGTCACTGCATGGTCGGGCAGGCAGCGAAAAGAAAAGAGTGATTTTTTTTTTTCTTTTTTGGTTTGAAGAAGTTTCATTCCATTGTGTTGAGTATTCTAATGAAATTGAATTAAAAAGACAACAAATAAGAAGAAAAAAAACAGCAACAACAAAAAACAGAAATTTCAATTAATGAAGTGCCTCAATTGAGGATCACGTCCCAGATAACAGTTATTATTATTGCGTTAGACAAAAGCAAAACGCGGTTATGAACTTTTTGACACATTTAAAGGTCTAAGTAATCTATCCATCGATCATCAGTGTCGTCATTGTTTATCTTCTTTACTTTCTTAAACTTGCTTTATATCTCATCTTTTAAAGGATTTACGTGCCGAAAACTCTCCTCCTTAAATGATGTACAAATTTTGCCCGACAGTTGTGTTTTATACGATCAAAGATACGGATCAATTTGCTCATTTTCCTGCGCTAATGGAAAACAAATTAGTGGCCCTTCATCTGTTCGGTGCGGAATAAGAGGATACTGGAGCGAGGAAGTGAACGAAGTCAGTTGTAATGGTTCGTATAATTCTAATTTTTGTTTCTTACTTCTTTTTACCCTTGTTTTTCTCTTGATGTTCCAAGCAGCGTTACAAAAATAATGGTGAGGATGTTGTAAAGGAATTTTTAAGGGGCCGGTCGTTTATTACGTCCAGGGGGGGGGGGGGGGGGTAAGAAAAGCTTGGTGTATCAAAACGTTACCCCCCAAAATAAATAATTACATATGGAATTTGTACCCCCCTCCCCCCCCTTGGCAATGGCAATTTTTAAAATGCACACGCCGGCCCACCCTCCAACCCCTTCTAGATCAAGTCTCTTCTTCCATCCTTGGGCATTGATTTCACTAGCTATAAGATACAAGTAGCTAGTTGGAAGCGTAGCGTGAGATTTTGAAGGTTCACGCGGGGAGAAGAAAAGTTAGAGCGCCGAAGACGCCCAAAACCTGGGGTAGTCTGGTGGCATGCTCCCCCAGCAGAAAATTTTTAAATTTGGGGTCTCGCAAATGCCATCTACTGCGTATTCTGCGGGACATTTTCAGTAAATAAAGACGAGGGAAAATGCAGTCATTAGTTGTTTATTTTACCCATCTATCTCTAGTGTTATCGGTAAGGTACAGACTGATTACGGCATCAAGGACGTTACAAGCAAAGGGCGAGATGTGTACCCTTCAGACGGGCAGACTCTGTTATCATGCCATCAATATCAGTGGCAGATCCAGGGGAGGGGCCCGGGCCCCTCCCCCCCCCCCCCCCTTGTCTTTCGACCAAAATGAGGCCCCAAGGGCAGGAGAAATTTTTTTGGGAGACCGCCCCCAAACCTTATCTGAAGGTCTGGATCCACCACTGAATATCAATTACGTCCTTGTGTTTGTGTATATGCAGAATTGCGAGAGAGCTCAATCTCTCGTCTGTCATGGCCCTTCGTAGAGGAGTTTGTAGTCTCTTCATACCGCAAAAGCTACGCTCAGGTGTGCACAGGATAAGTCAACAAAGTTATGAGAGCTACATTATACTCCGGGATAGAATAGTGGAGTTGGCTTGGTCAAAAGTCTCAACCAAGGTCTGTGGCTTCAAATTCGGATCCATTAGATTCCACTTAACCAGTAAAAGGATAAAGGAAATCCTAGCACAAAAACGCCAATATAATGCGAAATATTTATCCCAATTTAATGATAAAAAATGGTGTCAGGAGATAAAAAAAAAAAAAATCTATATACAAATTTCAGCTGTATGCATAGGCATATCTGCGTACATGCACGCTACATTCCTGGTGGTAGAAATAGCTGATAGCTGGTTTCTGAGCCAAGCTTTATACGGGTAACATTTTGTTGTTGACAAAGAACCGCCAAAGCAGTTTTTTGTCTACTTTTGAAGGAAACGTGGATTTACTTCACATTCACATTTTATGCATTTTCAAAATAATTGACCCCCCAAAATCAAGCCTCTTAGAAAATTGTACCCCCCCACCAACCCCCGCCACCCCCGAGACGTAATAAGCGATCGGTCCTTAAATCGCGAAGTCACCGGTTAATATTGGTTAATATTGGTCCAAAGAGGAACGAGCTAGGGGTAATGTTACCCAGTACTTCATTAATAAACAAGCATATGAAATTATTTTTCATCACGGGAAACAAAACACTTCCGATCTGCATCCAAGTATATGTAACAATGCCCGGTGCAGTCAGGCCATAGGATCGACGTGGAACATGTTAACTCATTATCAAATTTTTAGAAATAGCTTTTTTTGGCCTTTTCAGCAGGCACTTAAATTGCCAGAGAAAGGAGGCATCTATCATTTCCCTCCACGCATTAATCTGAGAGTTTAGGTGCAGCCTCAATGAAAACTACGATTAGAAATTAGAACAATTGGATTAAAGGGTTTAGTTTTATCGTTTGTCCCACGATTGTCACTTTGCTATTGATCACGACGTTTCGACCAGTGTCGATTTACTGAGTCGAACTATTTGTACCACCGTGGTTGATAGTGATTTGTGTATCACAAAACAACAATTTGCATGACGTCACGTCCGCCATGTTGGTGTGCCAACACGATAAAACGGCGGCCATGTTGGTGTGACAAACAAATCCTGCGGGAATTGAATTTTTTCCTTAGGTTAAAACTTTCTTTTGTTTCAATTTGCATAGCCGCTGGCTACGTGGGTGAAAAGTATAACGCTTTATACCAAAACATTGCGAACAGTGAAAACGTCGCCCTGACGATTTTTTTTTTTGTCAGACCCAGTTCAAACGTGGAACTTTTCATTACCGAACCAAATCCTTCAGCTAAGTACAAGAAAAAGATTGACTTTTGAATCAATTAAGTCCGATATATCTAATTTGGATCGAACCATAAATTAATTCAAACGGCGGAAATGGGAATTTCGACTTATAGGAGCGACTTCTTTTCAAACGTCGACTGACTTTTCATGTGCCGAACCTAATGCATAAATTACTATTAATAATTTATTTTCACTGGTAAACGTTGTAGATCATGTACATTTTAAAAATGAATTGAGACCAACTAATTAAGTTCGACTAATTAATAGGGTCGACCCAAATGGCTATTAGTCCTCTTCTTTCCCATTCTCCCTCAGTGAAAGATCCTTTTAAACATTTTAATGTATTGTGTCATAACTCTTAAATAAAGCATTGCGACTTTTATGGAATTTCCATTGACAGAACCACATCCATTGAATTTCGAAGTAGAACTAAATCTTTGTGTCATTGCCTTTTACTTTCTTTTGTTATTTAGAATGTCAAGAGGCTCTCGGTATGGAGGAAGGAGCTATCTCCGACGGGCAGATTAGTGCTTCGTCACAGCTTGATGCCAACCATGAAGCCAGTCAGGGTAGACTGAATTTGAAAGGATCTTGGTCAGCTTACGCTAATGACGCTGAGCAATGGCTACAGATTGATCTAGGTAGCAATCCTGTCACTGTCACACAGGTGGCAACGCAAGGAATTAATTTCCAGAGCCAGTGGGTAATAAATTACACGCTGAAATATAGCGACGACGGTCTGAATTTCCAGTTGTACAAACAACAGGGACAAAGTGAACACAAGGTTAGACACCCGCCACTGCAGACATTTATATTGCGCTGAGTTTGTTCCTTTTTAATGAAGTGATTGTTGCTTGTCCAAAAAAAAAAAATTAGTAGATACAGCAAATAGTTGACCCGGCTTCGAGTCGTTTTCTCCTCTTAGCAACGTCTGAATCGACCAGCCGTTAATGCTGTCCAGTGACGTCACTATGCTACCCAAAAACCGGGTATTGATTTTGATTGATTGATTGTCTAAACATTCGCATAATTTATGCACAATTATGAGAAATTTTAGCGAGATTGTCGCTTAATCTGGATATTCAGCGGATCGCATTGTGGAACGCTTGCGTGGAGTTCAAACATTTACATAATCTTTATCCGTAGTGCGCGATTCATTCAACCAAAATTCCGACCGGTCCGACCGAGAAAAGTGGTCCACCTCAAAAGGTGGACCATTTTTTTCAAAACTTTTCCGGTTGGACCAAACCGATACATTTCGGTTGAATGGATCGCGCCCGTAAACAGCAAAATTCCCCTGGCTTGTCTTCGAAACTGGATTGCTAGATTGAACTGCGAATGAAGAATCATTGCGGAAAGTCGGTAAGTTTTTCGTTTAGAATCGCTTTGTAGTTTCGGCAGTGATTTTGTTTATGCGAAGTTTCTGAGACCAATGTCATGTTGTCATTCGACCTTCTTGCTATTTTCACCGTCAAGTGTAATGATTCTGTTAGCTTTTCTTTCTTGTTTCCTTGTTTTCTTTTTTATTCGTTAAGGACCAAATAGCTTCTTTTCAATTAAAGGAAATTGTTGTGTTTTTTAACTAAGTGTTCCGTGTGTGTATATATTTCATCGCGTGATTGCGACCGACTTTGAATTACAACTGGTTCAGAGTACTGCATGCAGTTGATAATTTGTACGTTAAATATGAATTACCATCGAAAAAAGTAAAGCAATTCTGTCAGCTGTTCTGTATCATGTAGACATTTCCAAACCATATTTCTTGGTTTGCCACTTGAAAATCGTGTTTTACCTTTTGCCTGAATTACAACAATGGAGTAGTGACGTCACTGGACGGCATTAACGGCCAGTCGTTTCAGACGTTACTGAGAGAGTAATAACGACTCGAAGTAATAGGATGAAATTCAGGATAGTGCATCGGTTACCCCTTCATTGGTGAAGTGTACTTTGATCTTCGTCATTTCGTCACCATACTTAATCTCCTCATTCAACTCCCTCTGAGGAGTCAGTCGGGGTGAGTGGGGCTGAAAAAAGTTTCCAGCATCAAGCAAACAAGATGATGGGGATCATTTGGGGTCGAGGATAATTTGTGGTCCATTTTAGCCATCCTTTTCCGTTTGGGGTGTTGTAGTCGGGGCTCATTTGCGGTACTGTACAGTTCCCAAAAATGATTTTGAATTTCACTCTGTTTTCTAAACGTAATTTTAATTAACATGTTCCCGAAAATTCAATGTTGTCAGCTTTCCGAAGGTTCAAGCACATAGAGTTGTAATGGGGGTCAGGCCTAACCTGTTGCGGAACCTGAAAAGGTATCCGGGCAAAACGTAAAGCAGTTCTTTGGAAGGAAGAAAACGACTTCAGGCCCCAGTCTACTCGCAACCAAGTAACAACCAACTGCAAAAGACCAGAAAAGCAGCAAAATTGTCGAACAATAGAAGTCTAAAAGCAAAAGTTTATTAAAATGATATTATTTTAAACTAGAAAATCAATGTCCCCCTGTTACTGGAAAGACTCAGCCGTTAACCTGTTCCCTAGACGCCATTTCAGGATACCTCTTCAGTGTTTTCTAGAAGTAAATGGTCAAGGTCTCTTGTTCCCCAAAACCTCTGCCAGATATTCAAATTTCATGTTCATAGTGTTTGTTTTAAAAACAATCCTATTTGCATCTCTAGATGCTATTATTAACAGCTTTCATCCGTATTAGAGCTTATGTCTAGGTGTGCAGGAACCAAGGGTGTTATGAAATTCAGTGCCTAGCGACACAAAATGTCACCCTCCGATTGTGAATAGCAGTCAAATGGAGCCAAAACGGCTAGTAATTGTCCATCTGACTACTGTTTTTGTTTTGTTTTTGTTTTTGTTTTTTTTTTTTTGGCGTGCTTCAGGTGTTTGTTGGCAACACAGACGAGAATACTACCGTTTATAACGAACTCAATGAACCGATTGTAGCACGCTACACACGTTTTCAACCAACAGCTTGGCATAACCACATATCAATGAGGGTGGAACTATATGGCTGCAAAGGTACTTTTTTTTGGTAACATCCTTCTTTTGTGGAATTCGGAAAAAATAGAAACAAATCCTTGCTTAATTTATCACTTTTGGCGGCCTTTACTACTTTACTGCTAATATTAATATTTACATTTACCGTCATGGCGTTTCGTGACCGCTGAAGAAACCTATTGAAGAAACCTTTACTTCTGATACTTTGACTTCGGCGTGACTTCATAGAATGCCCAAGATAAAAAAAAAGGAATTCATGATATACGTTGTTCCTATGCATTGTGGAGACCCTTTGGGAAAACAACAAACAATAACAAACACACAAAAATAAAGTTCAGACGAGGTAAGAGATATTTCATATCACAGCTTTGTTAAGGAGATAAGATAGCAAATGAGGGGGCGATTAAACCGCACTGGCGGTCGTCCCTCTTTCCTAAGGGCCACGCTCGGCGAGCAAAAAAGTAAAATTATGCTCTCGACGTACTATGACTCAAAAGAAAAATAACAGACTGCTCACAGTCTAGGAGGCGATTAATTCTGCACGAAACAGGATTTAGCGACGACCGGAAATACGTTGGCGGTGGCAGGCTATACGCGTGTATAAATTACACGAAAATCAAGGGCCTTGATTCGGGCAAAATCACATCATTGCCAAACAGCCAAAAATAAACCGCATGCTCACCAAAAGACTCATTTGCATACAATGAAAGTTTACAACATCCTCATCCCTAGGGCTCTTCCCTCAAAAAATGGGTGGGGCGGGAAAAGGCCCTGGCATCGGCTGGTCACATGTCCCCTCGTACACCCTAAAATCCTGGGTGTAATAAATTAGCGCTATGTAAAAAGCTAAAATTATGCGTAACCTCAAAGTGCGCGATCTTGGGCGACCTTTTATGTCTCTTGACGATTAATGAAAAGTTTTACAAGATTTCCTTTTTGTCACAGATACTGGCTATGGTAATTTTATGCTTTCCTCCGATTTCTATGAAGGGGAAAGCGAGTAACATTTGTAAAACTTCTGCTTATAAAGCGGTATTAATGACAAACAAGCTATCGTACATGAATAAAGGTTGTACTGGGAAAGTCCGCTTTCTCGACTCTTCTGACATTTTATTTCATTTCTTGCGAAGTGGGCCGCCGTACACAGCCTAGTTCTATTCACCTTAACTCTCGGCCATATCATAGCGACACTCGTTGGTTTAGACTTATCCTGTATGACCCGTATTTTAAAAAAAATCATTGACCTCTGCGAACAAACGACTGGCAACAAAGAAAGACTTGGGTCCATTTAAAAGCGATGAGAGCTCTAGTTGATTCCAATCGATCAATCAATTTTCCCTTTAATGAGGAAAATCCTTTGTACTTATCCTCGAAAGAGAAAAATATATAAGAGGTCTTCAAATGTTTCAGATCGGCGACCTGTTATCGTCCCTGGCTGGAGGGCTGACTTGCATCCGGCGCGGAGATTTGTTTGTTTTATGGTCCGGTTGCAGAGAAGAACAGACTCCATAAAGCATTTTGATGAACAATTTTATTTCAATTAAATTTAACTTTTTTAAATTCACTGCAGATCCTGGAGGCAAAGGCCCGCATTTTTGTTTGACATTGGACAAAATCACTTTCCGCTTGATCGTACAGTAATTCCACAGTCACGATGAAGTTCAGATGAATTACTAGTTGATAACAGCTTGTCTCAAGTCTGAAGCATTTGGCATATTTTGTACGTGACAACGTAGAGCCGGTACGCCCTTTCATAAACTTGTAGCATTTGAATAATGCGCAGTTAAATGGATCTTAAGCTTTTATATCGCACACGCGCGAAAAATTGACGCAGTTCGCGAATTGTTATTATTTTCCATTGTTACTCCCTTCTGTCAGTGCAAAACCAGTGGGTTGCATATAAATTAGCTTCTCAGGAATATTTACGCTGTGGCTATATGGCCGGTAACCGGTCAAGGTTTTCAAAACACTAAATGGCCGGCAGTCCTATATTCTCAGTAAATTTCACAAAATCGAAAGATTCCAGCTAATCTAAACTATCATATGTCGATTTAGAAAAGTCAAGCGATTCTGAAATGCTTTACAGATCTCAAGTCTAGTCAGGGGCACCCAACGAGAATATAGTTCAAAACCACTTAAACATGGCATTGTTGAACGTATTTTAGTATTTTAACGGTAGATATAGGCATATTTTTATCCCCTAAAAATTGTTCATCTGTTCGGATCTCCTAGCTGAAAGTCTAGTGATGCGAAAATTATAGGGATCAAAACTTACCTTTTCGAAAATTTTAGCCAGAAAAAAGGCTTCCGAAAATTCTAGGTGAGCTTTTTAGGGTGAAAATACGTTAAAAATAGGCAATCATACCATTTTTTAGATGTTCGAAAATCCTAGGAGAGGCAGGCAAGCAAGAAATTTACAAAAAATGTTCCGAAAATTCTAGATCTCAAATCGTCTTCCGAACAGATATTTTCCAAAAATTGTCGTTGGGTGCCCCTGGTCTAGTGTTTGGTTTACGCTGGGCTCAGAGGAGGAAACCATGTTTTGTTACACTTAGGACTTTTTTCAGCTCGACTGCCGGTCAAGGTTTTCAAAACACTAAATGGCAGTTCTATATTCTCAGTAAATTTCACAAAATCGAAAGATTCCAGCTAATCTAAACTATCATATGTCGGTTTTGAAAAACTTGACCGGTTACCAGCCATATAGCCACAGCGTTCCGGAAAAGCTCTAAGCCGCATTAATCTTTCCTAAGCTTTCTTCGCAAAACATGCATGGCTTCGGTGACACAACCGTTCTTATTTCCAGTTTCTAAGGTCTCCGCTAGGAACGCCTGGGAACATGATTTCCATTTGTGTCCTGAATACGAAGGGAAAAAAACGGCTTGCACATCTTATGAGTCTCGCTGCTTGCATGCGCAACCGAGAAAAAAAAGCGTGCTGCACGTGCAAAGCTGTTGTCCTGCTAATACTATCAGCAGCTGCTAATACTAGCTGTTGTCCTCGTGCGACTCTTACGCATCTTTCGTGCTTAGAAACCTCCCGCGTGCATCCATAACTCCATGATTGCACGCTGCACGTTTACCATTTCATATTATATAAAAACCTTCTGCTTCTTTGCTCCTCTCGTTGCTTTTTTTGCGTAACCGAGAAACGTCAGCCATTGTTCTTGCTGTTGTAATCATTCCGTTTTATGCTCCCCGAAGCATTAAGAGGAATAATGAAAAAAAAAAAAATTATAATAAAAGATTACACGCGATTCTACCTATTCGTATCCCAGAATGAGGTTGATCGAACGAATCCTAAACAGGTGCCCTAACCCCACCACTCCTTACTCAATATATAGAATACAGTACTTAAATCTGCAATGAAAACGTCATTCCTAGGATGTTAAACATGTTGAATTTACATTTACTGTGGCGTTTCGTGACCGCTGGCCCTTAAAAACTGGTTTCTTGTGTGTAAAGCATTTCGTACCCTCTCGATAAGTCAGCCAAGTAAATTGCTTGTTCAGGCCTTGGGTGAAGCTGTTCCTGTTAACACTATTCCGAGCTGGCGGTCCAGCCCATATAATCTCCCCCTTAAAATCGCCAGCACAAGTATTATGAATATAACAACGTGAATTCTTTAGGTCCGATTCATTATATTTCCTAATGAAGAAACCTTAAGTTTAAGCTTGATACTTTGGCTTCGGCGTGACTTCATAGAACTGGCCCAAGATAGAAAATAAGGAATTAATGACACACGTCGTTCCTATGCATTGTGGGGATCCTTTGGGAAAACAATAAATAACAAACAAGCAAAAACAAAGTTCAGACGAACTAACAAGTATTTCATCTCAAAGCTTTGTTATTGAGCGTATACATGCCTTTTTTCGGTCTCAGTTAAAGAGTCCTAGATTTACCTAAAATGCTTGTGGTTCTAAACATTATAAACGGAAACGGAAGACCGAAGTATAATGAAATCAGAGTAGCTTATTATTACAGGTTTGTTTGATATCGCCATATATTTTTACTGTTGGAATGAACTTGTACGTTTTGTTAGGAAAACCCGTATACCGCCGCTGGTTTCTAGATGGCAGTGATCCAGATGTGAGGTTAGTGGGGTGATACGTATCTAGTTTGTTCAATAGTGAGCTTAAGATCCGACGACGGCGAGATTCTACGACGGCAGAATTGGTCGAGGGGGCTTGGGGTGAGGTCGCCGTCGCAATGGCGCGAAAAATAGCATTAAGAAAGCTCGCGCGACTGCGGGTTGTTGTAGCGCCTTTTCCTGTTGAAGTTTAGAAGTAAATACAAGAGCGATGGCTACTTTTAGAAAGGTTCGTGAATTGTTACTGAAAAGTTTCGATGATGGCGACATTTCAGAAGATAAATTTTTACTGTTGTATGATGTCAACAGATCTAAAAATCCGGATTTTCCCTACCAGAATTACGAAAATTTTGACCTCGAGAGGTTTGACGAAAGTGAATGCTTAGCAGAATTTCGTTTCAGAAAAAGTGACATACCTGTTCTCAAAGAGGCAATGGGGTTGCCTGACTCGTATACATGCGAACAGGGGACCGTATGCGACGGGATTGAAGGCCTTTGTCTTCTGTTAAGACGATTAGCGTATCCCTGTCGGTACAGTGACCTTATCCATCGTTTTGGCCGCCCGGTTCCAGAGCTTTGCATGATAACCAGTCATGTAATGGATACTGTCTGCACCTTACACCATCATCGTCTGACAGCATGGAACCAAACCTTACTGAGTCCCCCTCTACTTCAGGCATATGCTGATGCCATACGAAGGAAAGGAGGTGCTCTGCCAAATTGCTTTGGCTTCATAGATGGAACAGTAAGACCCATTTGCCGACCACAAGAAAACCAGGGGATCGTGTACAACGGACACAAAAGAGTCCAGGCATTGAAATATCAGTCTGTGGCATTGCCCTGTGGTATGATAGCCAATATGTATGGACCAGTAGGTAATAAAAGTTATTTCTTTCAATTAATTTTTATGTCTTGTTATATCTGTCATACCGTAAACTCAAACAGTGCGCGACTTCAGTGAAAGTCGTTCTATTGTGGAAGATATAAAGTATTATAAATAAAAGATGCATTCATTTTTGACATTATAAATTTCAACTTTGATATAATTTTCTCATTTCTTTCAGAGGGCCGCAAACATGATGCTGGGATGCTAGCCGACTCTGGCCCTCTGCGAGATCTTGAGCGCTATGCCTTTTCCCCAACTGGTGACCCCAAGGCGTTATATGGTGACCCAGCGTACCAACTGAGGGTACACCTAATTGTGCCATATCGTGCTGCGTGTATTAGCCCACAGATGGAAGAATTTAACAAGTGTATGAGCACTGTCCGTGTTTCAGTAGAGTGGCTCTTTGGAGACATAATTATTTTTTTTAAATTTGTTGGTTTTAAGAAAACTCAAAAGATATCATTGAGTGCAGTGGGAAAGATGTACATTGTATGTGCAATTTTAAGAAATGCCATGACTTGCTTGTACGGAAATTTCACTTCCGAGTTCTTTGAATTTGACCCACCTACCCTTCAGGATTATTTTTCTTAACACTTTACACCACTTGTAAAGAGAAATGAAATTTCAATGATTAATAATGATGTAAAAAATACACAAGTCGATTGAATGTAACATAGTTTATCTGCAGCTTTCCAATAAACTGTACAAAGTAGGGGAAGTTATCCTCTAATATTTGTACTTAGATCAAATCATATATACTGAAACAACTTCAATTTATGTAAAGGGGGGTTCAAAATCTATGTAAAGAGGGATAGGAGGGGATGGGCATGAGTTGGGCTTTTGAAAGTATCTTGAAGAACAAGGGAAAAAAACAAGTTATAAAAACATTAGGGTATAGGCAAGAGAGGTTTATCCTCCCTTGGAATTGGGGAGGAGGGGTAATTCCCCCAAAATACACAGTAAATATTTAAAAATCATCACAGGTCCTCCCTTCTCCAATATGAACCCTCCTCAATCATACAAAAATATGGTCAAAAGGCCTCTTAAACTGAACAAAAAATCAGGCTATGAAATCTGTCGCAGTACGCTCAACGACCCTCAACATGTTCAAGTTGCTTAGTTTTGTTTTTCTAAAAGCTTTAAGATGATTTGTGACTGCTGTTGTTGCATAGCAGCAAACATCTGCTGAAACTGCTGCATTTGATTCTGTTGCTGCCTGACTTGCTGGGCCATCATTTGCATCATTTCTTGATGTTGCTTTCGGGACTCGTCTTGTTGTTTACTTTCAACTTCCAGGCGCTGCTTTTGCAATTCCAGCTCTTCAGCTTTCCATTTCTGAGCCATATCATTTTTCTCGCGTAAATATGCGATTGTTTCTCCACCACTCCTCCTTGTGATCTTTGGCTTTGCTTGAGCATTCTCTTCATCCTCGACTTCATCACCCCCCTTTCTTTTCTGTGTTGAGCGAATGCTTTCCATTGCTCTCTTCCGCATCTCCACAGCTTTAGCATGGTCTGCTTTCTTCTTGTTGCTTTCAACTGTGTTTTCAGCATCACTTTCCTTTTCCATTATTTCTTCCAAAGCTTTTTCGACATCACTCATGCTGGTCTCAATGCCGCTTGCTTTCTCCTCTTCTTTTAACTTTTTCTTTAACTTTTCAATGAGAAGTGTGTACCGCTCTCTCACTGAACGCTTTGAAACTCTAAACCTTGGAATTTCCAAGGAGTTAAGATTATTGGCAATCTGGTCCCAAATGTTTCCTCTCGCAATACTTCCCTTTTTCGCTTTAAAAGGTTCTAGGGATAAAATTTCTTGAGATAGACAGAGGTCATGGTCTTTCGTCCACTCCATGTTGAGCCTACAATTCGAAAAAAAAATAACGAAGACTTCATCTCGACCTTCGAAACCGGTTAAATCGATTCACCGTTAAATCAGTTCAGATCTTTCTAAAGCAAATCAAAGCGGTCTCAGTCATGTTTGTGTACATGTGTACATGTACAATATGTCGCCTAATTCAAGCATGAACTAATCGTGGTGTTGTATTTTGAGCAGTTTCGAGAAGCAAGCGTTTCGTGTCGCAACGACCATGCTTTTTTTTGCCTCACTGAAAGCTCTTGATTAAAATTACATTGTAAGAGAAGCCGAGTAAAAAACGCTATTTCGAGAAAAGATGAGTGACATAATCCATTGGACCTCAATTAATGCCGAAACAAGTCTACGATATCATAATTGTTAATAAACACATCAATAAACACAAGAAAAAACTTGTAAAACTTACTGGGTTGCTCTCTTTGTAGAGTCCATGACGATGAACGAGTCGAACTGTTTAGAGAAGGCAAACAAATTTAATTTAAATACCGTGTTCAAATCGTTTAAGTCGCTTAGAAATTCGACGAAAATGGACTACTGAGAATAAACTGTTAACAGTGCTAAAGAATTTCGCTCAAAATGTGTTTGAATGGCATTATTTTGATCAAGTTTACTCACGTTTTACACGCGACGGCAAAATGGCCTTCTTCACGTCACAGACAAGGCCGCTACGGCGGGAAACTTCGCAACGACGGCAGCCGGAAGTCTTTCTAGCAGTAATTTCACTTCCGCTCACCGTCACAGACGTCTGCCGTCGTCGGATCTTAAGCAGGCTAATGTTGGGGGCGAGGCGGGGGGGGGGGGGGGGGTGAGGGGCGGAGGATTGGCTTTTTGTGCCTTACCCCTACTTACGGATTTCAAAAGATTTTATACGGCAACGACTTCCCTTCTTAGCTCTCTCTAACTCTTAAATACATTTTCAGATTGACCATTCTCTCTTTCATGATGACATCCAGGTTTCAGCATCGCCTCCAACTTACGCATTTGCATTTCTGACTGCTGCAGGTGGCATTACACTCATAGCGTTGACTGGTTAATTTTTGTCTCATAACTTAGGATTCGAGGGTAAAATGGTGGCTTGAACGTTCCTACGACAGGTAATTCTTTTATTCACAGCTAGATTCTATTCATTGATTTTTGTGATCTTACAGGTATTTTGGTACCGTTAACTATACTAGAGGCTGGTGTCCCGGAAGCAAAGCGGCGACTTTCAGTCAGAATGGTTTCTATGCTACTGTGCCTAACATTAACATAACAACCTGCGACTTTACAATTGCATTTTGGATAAAGTATATTGGTGTTGACGGGCCTATACTGGCACTTTGGTCAAGGGGAGGAAATCTATTTTACGTTACAGTCAAGAATTCCCGACTCATTTTATCGATACACAACACTTTCCACTTACAAATCAATTACTGGAATCACGTAGCAGTAACCTGTCAGCTGCATAAGATCAAGGTTTTCGTTAATGGTACGGAGAAGGCATTGGTAGACCAATGGAATGAGTATTTCTTCTCATCGTTAGGCCGTTACCAGTCTGATTACATCATAGGGAATGATCCGGGTTTGGTCCAGATGCCAATGGCAAATGGGGCGTTTGTTGGAGCAGTCATGGATCTTTATGTGACAGGAATGGCCTTGTCTGTGAAGCAGATTTCTGACTTAAGTAAAGGTGAGAGATCGGTATCAACTTAAGGGTGGATCGTATCCTTAAACTGCTGTCTCAAATTCTCAATAGAGGTTAGTTTGACGTTGGATATTTAATAAATGCGCTGTTATTCCTACCTACGGTTAAGGGTTGGTAAATTAATTTTGGGAATTTTGGTGATAAACAGCTTTTACTGGAATAAATTCATAAAATACAAAGATTTGGAATTTTAAAAGTCCACGTTTTCAACTGGTCTTTTTCGTAGGTTCTTTCAGTTCCATTTATTTAAAGACGAAAATCATTAATCTCACTTTTGCCGACAGAAAAAGGGCTATTAATGACCATGTCTTGAGGTCAGCTTATTTTGAAAACTGTTGTAGCAATTAATTATTGTTTTGTATTAACTCATCAACAAGTTAATGTTCTTTTTATCAAAACCGCTCATGGCAAGGAAGACCAAGCTAAGGAAAGCCATTAGGCTTATCAGGAATAGGCTCCCTCAATTAATTATTTTAACGAAGTATAAACACTAGTATACATGTCAAATCAAAGACGGAGCTACGGCAAACATTATAATATATTAGATAATTGTATTAAGCATATTTAGCATAAGCATATTAAATATCTCATTGATTTGATTTCTGTTTTACCGCCATCCTGTTATGATTTACGGCGAAATAACAAGGGAATTTTTCTGAATACCCCAAAGCGTTTCACAAAAGTTACCATGGGGGATCGATCCTTCATGGCGGCAGTGTCACGGCTTTAGAACAGTCTTCCCGTAAGCATTAGATCTGCTGGCACCAAAAGTGATTTTAAACAGAAACGTAAGACATCTTTATTCAGGAAGGCATTTTGCTAGTACAATTAGTTTAAATATAGTTTTTCTGCAAATTACTTTTCTTATAACCAATTGTAAATAATGTAGTTTTCGTCTTTGATTCCAAAGAGACTGTAAATAGGTTTTTATTTTTGTATTTATTGTAACGTTTGTAATGCGTATTTAATTATTTTTTTAGAAAATGCGCAATATAAATATTAAATATTACTATTATTATTATTATTATTATTATTAAATGCAAAGCGAAAAGGGAAAATAAGTGCATGAAAAGTAGAGGTAAAGAAAAAATGAATGAATATGAATATTTATGAAAAGAGGAATGCTTTCAGTTTACAGGAAAAGAAGTCGATACTTGTTGCATTATGAATTTCAAAACTAAGAATTAGTTAGAGAATGCAGGAAACAGGTAGAAAACTTTCTATATTAGTCCTGCAGTTGAGTAAATAACAGAGCTCCGAACTTCTAGTGTCTTAAGAATGCACTTGGCGTGTCACTAAAAACATATTACAGTCAAAACTCTATTGAAGGGACACAGTCAGCTGATGCACATGCCCATTAGATACCATTTCTTAGCTGATTTGCATGTCACAAGACGCGCGTGAAACAGAAGGTGTGAAGCGTATCCGGAATACTTTAAACAAACCTTGTAGAGTAGAACTAGTTAAAAGCCGAAATCGTGATTATAGACCCTAAGCCATTTCTGAGCACTCATTTTTTACAGCGGAGCTCTCGCGCGCGAAACGCGCGCAGCGGAGCACCATAGGTAAGAAAATGTGGTAAGCTTCCCATCCGAGAAAATTTGGTGATCACGTGAACGTACACCGACCGACCGTCCGTCCGCACCACAGGTCAACCAATGTTAAATCTCACACTTTCTAGCTAGTTTGGGAGCACAGGAAGACTGATATTGCACACATATTGCATATAAATGTTATGATCAATTGACATCTGTCAAAACAGGATATCCGCTGACCAGTATCACCTGACCGTATCGCGGGCCCATTTGTAACATGTAACTTCTTTTTGAAGTTACATGTTACTAGCTTTCAAATGATCGCAGGCTCAAGTTTAATTTTTTTAATTCATATGAAATGTGTGTTTTATATGTGCCGCACAAATTTTGATTTCAAAGTGACCTCAGAAGCTAAAATTCAGCCAGTCTTTACAGGCAGGGAAGACATGCCAGTTTCTTTTAACTTTTCTCACCAAGGTTACGCGTTGGTCACGCTCTACGTCCAATCTCTATGCTCTGATTGGTCAAAATTTGACAGGTGAGTTCATGCGGAAAATTTATGCAGCATCTTGAAACTTGTTCACTTTAACAGCTGAAGCTGACAGAGTTTTGATATTTTCTGTCTTTTTCTGTCTTTTACCACTGAATGTACAAAATGAAATTCAGCTGCTATCAAGAGTCTTCTGTTATTCATGGCTAGTTTGTTTATTGTTTTTTTTGTTTGAGAAATACGTCGCTTGTCAAAGTCGGAAATCCGATTTCGGAATGGCATCGTTTTCGTTTTTCACCTTGCTTGACGCGTAAGAGGGTTGAAAAGTCTGAAGCGATTCTGGCCTTACTTGATAGTTTTCAGTGCATCTCGAATGGTAATCCTGAGTAATTATTATATTTGACGTTCGTGTTTTATATCTAATTTAATGAAGTCGAGTGTAGTTTATGCGACTATTTAGTTTATGCACGTTTGTAAGATTTGAGACAATGATCTGACCGAGTATCAGGTTTCATTATAACCTTACAGAACTTTAAAAAGCCTTTAGACATTTTCACTGCAAATAGAAAGAAAACGTTCCAAAGAATATTAAGTTATAATTCTGGCTGTAAAAGAAAGCTTTGAGCGATTTTCTTACCTCGAGTTCATCGTTAGAAAAACCAACCACCGGGAAGCCAGCTTAAAACATAAACAAGGATTCTCAGAGACACTTTAATACTTGTCTTCGTGAATGAAAATTGTTGTCTCTGTATATGTTTCACCGAGTTATTTTCCCTTTCATTGATTGTTAGTAGTCTCTTTTGCAATTTTAATCGCTGTGCCGTTTGTTTTCGTCGCTCATGAACATCGCTTGCAGGATTAGTCAAAATGCCGCGCGTATCAAACGCTTTTGAAGATTACACACCGTTATAAAAACATTAAGTAAAACATAAATATATTCTTTATTATGTTGAAGCGTATAACTCTATTGGTCTTAATTTAAACAGTCGACTTTGGTGCTTGTCAAAAGTGAGCACCGGCTAGTCGTATAAGTGGTTTTGGAAATTTTTTTAACGGTTTTGCTAACAGCCCACGCGTGCTTCGATCGTCCTGAACATTGAATGAGTGCAATTTGTATTGCAAAATTGTGAAATACTGCATTCTGTCTGAGGTCTGTATAATAAAAAACAGCGCCTCATGGTACTGTTTCACCTCAGATGTGATGTATAAAAGGTATAAAAGGTTGGTTTACACGTCCTCAGACTTGTTGGCTAGATTTTGTAAAGTAAACTTATCGAACACAAAAAATTCGGCCTGATTTGTTTTCCAAGAATTTGTTTTCCAGGCCTAATCTACTGTGATCAAGAGCCATTATGGGTGTACATATAAGGCTATCAACTCGATGTAAGATTAAGTTCACTCTTAGCTTGGACTGTTTGCAAATTATTTTTCTCTAAAATCACTTAGCCTTTCCCTCAAAAGTCACATGAATGTGCCCTAAAGTTAACTGATTTGTGGAATACAAGTTTATTGTTTGATTTAAATTATAAATTCGAGTTAATAGGAGCTTCGCTTTTAGCCCTGGCTAAATTTATATATTATTCCGTTGAGAATTCACCAATGGATTTGTCCAGGAAAAGCCAAACATCGACGAATACTTCCGAATTCGAACATCAGAAGAGGTGAGAAATGACACGAAGTCTGGATCATTGTCGAAGGTTCAAGGCCGAGAAAGCTTGATTTTTCTAATATATGTAACCTTTTCCATCGATTTTCCGAATATGTATAACGATTATTTGCTTGCCAATGTCATTGATTCATTTCTCTTGTTACTTTAGTAAACAAAGGCAATTTCTCCACGGCCCCCCTCCCGGCGCCTACGCGTTTCCCACGCTCCTTTGGATACTGTTTTTAACCAAATATGACAAAGTAATGTAATAGAATGAGTAAAAGTTTGCCCAAAAAGTGGTTTTCAGTAAAAGATCGAGGATCAAGATTGGAGCGGATTTCTAGATGTATCCGACGCGTACATTTGATTTCGGGTTGAGGTAAACGCTTTTCAAACTGACTTTGTACCTTTAAGCGGTCACCGGTCAAGAGAGGTTTTCTAAAAATAATCCCATAATGTGACAGAAATTGACCTAGAGGACACATTGGTCACTCAATATACAATTTATAGCATATTTTGTTCACAAAAACAGTAACGCGAAATATGATAAAAGTATTTGGAGGTTCTGAGGAGTTCACGCCTAATTAACAAATTTTACGGTAATTTCTTTGTAAGTGAAGCGTCTTCACAATCAAGTACATTATCAGCAATTTTATAATCTCATTCAACATGAATGAGACCTACCAGAACAGGCTCCTTACGCGTATCTGTTTGAAGGTGACAGCTTTTGTTGGGGTTGGCTGCAAGGGAAACTCGTGACGTAAAAGAGGAATTCGACGCGTGTTCTGGTAGACTCACGGAAGCATGTAATTTTAAAACACCCAGATTACAATGTTATTTTGAGTTTGATGAGGTGAGAAAGAAACTGGACACGCTTCGCTTATTATCTTTTCAAAAACTATGCCATTTAGTGATTGTTATGTAACAAGGTGACCGTTAAACAGACGCAAATTACAATTAAATTAGCCTTTTGGGAAATCCAAACGGTGACCGCGTCCGCTTAATGGAGGTGACCGTTGAATAGAGGTCAAATTTACAGTAAATATGGGAAGCAAATCTCGGGATTGATAGAAGACCGCTAAATAGAGGGCCGCCTAATAGAGGCTTGACTGTATTCAAGCTATGAGGAAGTGAGCCAGATTTGTATAGATACATAAATTTTCCTATTTGAAGTTTGTAGTACTCTCAAGATTCAAAATTCTTGAATTTTGAAGTAAAGGGTCAGTGTGGGCATCAAAATCACTCCTCGGCATTATTCTTACGAACCATTTCTTAAGTGTAGTTAATCTTCTGATATTTGATCGGTAGGTGAATGCCCAGACGCTCACGCAATAGAGATAAGGCTATAACAAAGTGTCCCTAAGGAGGAATCATTTAGGCAAAAACTTGATTTATAAATTATACCTATGGCTGTAGACACTTTCCTCGCAGCGTTATGAATATGTGATTTCCATGTTAAATGTTCATCCAAAATTACACTAATTACTAATAGTAAAAGCTAGATTAAGTGTTTACCTCTTTTCTCTTGGCCTAAATATGATATAATTAGATTTCTCAACATGAATAGATGACTTATTTATATAAAACCAACGATATCTTTTTCAGTTCTAAATTTACAGCTTCCATAAGATAGGAAGGATCAGTCTCCGAACAGAAGATATTAGTGTCACCAGCAAATAATATCAACTCTAAGACCTTTGACACCTTACACAGATCATTAACATATACCATGAATAACAGGGGGCTTAACATGGAGCCCTGAGGAACTCCACAGGAAACAATCGGCTGACTGTAACCAACACTTTCTGAAACTGATGGTTACTTCCTCTGACAATTACAGTAATCCCATTTTTATAGTTGACGTTTTCCTATGTCCGATCTGGTGACGGCTAACGGCTATCACCCTTGAGACGCACAAAAATTTACGAGATATTATCTTGCCGTCAGTCACGACGAAGGATCAACAAACACGAAAATTCGTCATTATTAAGCACTGGTTTTCAAAACCCAAAATATTTGGAAATAGTCAGTGACATCTTTTCTCCTGTGTTTGCATTTATAGATAATTGCTTAAATAGTGTAGTTTTTTAATCTTCCATTTCTCGGGGATGAGAGTGAGATTTAGTTGCGTTTGCTTCAAGTCATTGGTATTCTCTTAACTACACATTGATAACTTATTTTCCGCCAGAAAAGTTCGAAACAAAAACGCAGATGCAACAGGGAGCGAAACCATGGGTGGGTTGAAAACTGTTAAAGCGCAAGCTTTAGTGTTAACATTATGCCTGCAAATAATTAAATGATAGAACTGTTGTACTCATCTCTTAAAGGCAAACCTCTAACACCTGTGATTAACAAAAAACAATCGGAAATAAATGGTTGCAAAGTCAATGTCGCATGGAGTAGTAGGAGCATATGCACCACAACGAAGACCGCTGTACGTTTCAGGGAGATAAAGCCACAAGGCAATAAAGCTGAATGGACAGAATATCATGTTCCTTCAACCAACTTTTATCTCTTATCCCTGGAATGCGGCAAAGAGTATGAAATTGGAGTGTCTTCCTTCTTTAGAACCATTCAAAGTGACTGGTCAGTTTCTTGGAAAGTTAAAACAGTAGGTACGACAACGTCGTTTGTATAATAGCTAATTTATGGTGTTGGCACTATGCTATGTGCAGTTTAGCCTCCGCTAATGCCCGTAACCTGTCACCTCAAGGGATCGGACACACCCTTTTCATGACCCGCAGAAGTATGTGGGCACTAAAAGAAATGAAGAAGAAAACCCTTACAAGAAAGTCGTTACATTTGATGTTTTAACAGCAACAACAACAAAACCGAATTGTAACAAGTGAACGGTCCCGAGGATGTCCGCTTACAGGAGGCTTATCTGTCAGTTGCATTTTAATAGATTGTTCTCTTCCAAGTAGTCTATTATGAAATTATATGTTTCATTTTCTTATCTGTTGAGTGTATATAAACGTTTTGAAAAAAAAAAAAAACAGATAGGTTAAACAGTTTTTTACATTGAAAAAGAAGTTATGGTGGAAACGTCAATCATCGTAGGCGAATGACATATAAAGGAAACTGTTTCCAGTAACATTTCTGGAAAACATCTCAAACGTGGTGGGTTCTCTTTACCCGTTTCAAAGTTATGTCAGTGCGGGCACTTTGTTTCCCCACCCCCCCCCCCCACCCCTCCCTCCTCAACTGGTAGAACTAAAAAATGGACTTAACAGCCATGACACGATCACTTTAAGTGGGGAAATACATCGTTATTGGCTTGACTTTAACGCACAGAATCGTTAAGAAAGTACCAAAATTAATCCGTGAGTCTGATAAGTTTTCCATTACTTTCACTTGCAGTGCAGTCTGTGTTGGGCGGAGGGGGGGGGGGGGGGGGAAGGAGGGGCGGTGGAGTTTTCAGTTTAGTAAAGTGAAGTAAAACGGAATCCTGGTGATTCTGTTTTTGTTGTTATTTTGTTGTTGTTGTTGTCGTTTTTTTTGTTTTGGAGAGTTTCTTTTGTTCACAATTAGCCATAAAAAAGTGAGCCAGCCATTTATTGTCTTAACGGGGGGAAACTTCAAAGATAAGTCTGGCGTTGATATAAAAAAAAATGCAACCTCTATTAAGCGGTCACCCTCGGGGTACCGGCAAGGGGCCGCTTAATGGAGTTGGCCGCTCAATAGAGGTTCGTCATAAATTAGCATAACATGAGCATCATCTTTAGCAAACCATGACTTCATTTTGAAACAAACACGCGACCGGAGCAGTAGCGATTAAAGTATAGATAAGATTGTCGCAATTTGGTCATGTATCTCGGGTTAGTTAGCGAAACACAACGTCTTGAAATTGTACATTCAATTTTCACTTTCAGTTACATGTGGGTCAGTAGTGAACGGAACACTAAAAAGTCCTGCGTATTCAGATGGCTTCTATGTAGTCAACATGAACTGCAGCTACAATGTTTCGATCCCAGATGGTAAGGTGATGAGACTCAAGTTTCTAGTATTTGACCTGATATCGGATTCAAAATGCAGGTAAGGGTAAATACGTTTGGTTCGTCTTTTCTGAGCCTTAATATTGTGGTACTTAAAAAAAGAGCTGTTTGAAAGAGCCTTCAAAGCCCATTCGGCTGTTGTAAAGTCGATCGTTTTCTTCTATTTCGGTTTGGTAAAAAAAACTGCAAATTACTAGAGGGTTACCCTGGACCTATACGGCTTCTTTATTATTATTATTATTTCTTTTCAAACGAACGTCCGTGAAGCGCCTAGTAAGAGACGAAAAATCTTGTGACTATCGTACCGAATCGCACTTTCATCAAGGTGTTAGGTCAAGATCTGACCCTCAGGTTCTGACTATTTTAACCACTACGAAATTCAAATCTTACTGGTTGTTGCCACTGCATCAAGCAAAGCGACGTTAGGGACATTTGTTATTTTGCAGCAAGGTATAATTAACATTGATAGAGATTTTCTTGTAGGAATGTTTATTTGAAAATATCGCATGGTTTTACTGAAGACCGATTCTGCGGTGACCAGCTCACTGGAAGAGACCTTCTTGTGTCAGGAAATTACGTTGTATTGACATTCCACTCGGATTGGCGGCTCGTTAAAAAGAGAGGATTTGAAATATTCTTCACTTCAGAAATTCCTTGTAAGTTTAAAAAGGTTTCAGTTTAAAATCTCAATATTGTTTCGTTATTTCCACAGCACTCATTCTTTCTTGTCCTTATTGTATTAATAGTTGTCTCACAATCCTTTTAGGAAATTAAATAAATCATTCTCGGGTCTAGTCTGTTTTGAATTTGGTGCTATTTACTTAGGTTTCACGAGAAAATCTCTTCAATTTGAAACTGCTTTCTCTTTAGTGTTCAACTCTTGGACGTACATCCACATTCATGTTTCACGGTGGAACTTTAATTTTTATGCACGCACGCTACCTCGTTAACTGCAGTTGGTGGTTTAGCAATTTAAAGAGGGTACCCTATACACCTTTGCACAAGGCGTCATAGTATGGCGCTCGATCCCCGCCAAAATTCATGGTTTGAATTTTAAATTGCTCATTTAAATTTTCAACTTCAACACTTGAATTTTACAGCTGAATTCAATACTTTACACTCTTCCTTTCAAATTCACATCATTGCAAAACGTTTTTACACACTGTTTACATTTGTCTTTTAGCTTTTCAACTCAACTTTTTTATGTGGCCTTGTTCGCTGTACATTTTCAACTCGACTAACAAATTTTTATACACTTCTACTTTTTATTAGTTTTGATAACTGAACCAGTACTCTACATTTGACTGAGATGCCAATTTTGCACTCGATACTCACTCGCCGCACTTGGCCAGTCACCGCGTCAAATTTTAAACTCAACGTCGTATATTTTCAACGCAACTTTTGAATTTTTGTTTATGCTTCACTGATCATTGGTCGAGACAAAAGAACCCTTTGTGGGGTTGGGAGATGGCGACCGATCGACCTTCTCCCCGGGCTTACATGCTTTGTGAAAAAAGGGAATCGGTAGGCAACACACGACTTCCTCCTCAAGCCAAAATGCTGCTTGCTCTCTTAAAACGTAAAGCTTTTTAACTCAAAGTTTTTTTTTTGTCCGCGAATGCGATGATTTCCTGCAATGTTTTGTCACTCTGGGCCCAGATCGTTAGTGTTCTTTGCAGAATGTTAAATTCTCATGGATAGTGATTTACAGATCCAAATTTTATACATAGAAGAATGAATTGCTGCTTAAAATGAAGCCACATCAACTGTGGACAACGTGCATTATGTAGTTCAATAAATTATCCACCCTCCCCCCCCCCCCGACGGAGGGCACATTTGCTTTAGACCCCTCCACCCCTTGGAATTTGCCTTCCAGGGGTTTCTTGTCAGAACGCCACACTCCCAGGAATTTTCGTAATTTTCCATCTTAGTTAGGCACACCTTGGAAATAATATTTCCGTCAAAATTTGCTGTTGCAAACCATACTTTTATCCGGTTTTCCGAACAACAAATATCACAAAATTCTGATGCTCTTTAATTGGATAGACCTGTTTTCTTTCAAATTTGAGTTGTATTTCAATTGCTGTAAGAATTAATTTGTTCAGGTACTAAACTGTATGCAATATAATCAGCTGGACTAGTAGCTTGACCAGTAGTCCGCTACGCAACCGTTTTTAGTGTCGTCGGGAGGAGCGTTGCGTAATGACACTAAAAGCGGTTCTGTAGCAGACTACTTGACCAGCGGGTAGATTGTGCTTTGGGGAGAGGGTTCTAATTTTCGACTTTAATAGCAAATTTGATTTTGGCCGCTTATCTCACATTGGCAGTTCTATAGTCTTCTCCGTTTGAAAGCCTTGGAGATCATGGCCTAAAATCCCGGACATGGCGCCCGCGGAACGGCAGCGGCTATCTCGTATTTGCAAAAAAAAGATGGCGATTACGTTTATAAAGAAATGTGTGAGCTAAAATCTAATATTTGAGCTTATGATAACTTCTAGCGTACCTGTATAATTTTCCAAGTTGGAATCGATCAGGTGAAAACACCCTCAATTCCACTGTATATAAAATGCATACCTTCACCAGTTCGCAAACACCGTACATTTTAAGCGTGTTTTGAGCCGTTCTCTCGCTCTCAAAGCCCCTCTATTTTCTGTGGGAAGTTGATGAAGCGGCAGTCCTCCACCGCAACTGTGCAAGTTTCTTTTCAAGTGGTCTATTTTTCCAAGTTCATTTCTTAAAGTTGGCATTGTGTCCCACATACACAGCGATTTTTAGGGAGATTTAAAGTTATGTAAAGTTAGAAAAGGAGGAACATTCTATCATGACTTGCGTAAGTCAGCGAGTGGAAGCTCGATTCTACATAATTTGCCAAAATCGAGTCACAAAATATAGATGAAACGCTACTTGGAAAATAAAAAATCTGATCTCCAGCATGTAAATTTACCTTTCCTTTCGGCTGTTAAAAAACAACTTAGTCCCGAGAAGAAAGGTCTACATGTCCCACAGTTGCA
>OZ037994.1:19490842-19513342 GCA_964035705.1 Porites rus
AGTGGGTCAAGAAACTTAGCTGAAAAATAATAGAGTTACCACTTCATAACATTTCACTTTGGTTATTACGGTCAGTTTAACACCTTAATTTCAAAGTTTACACTCAAGAATCTCCAAATGAACAATGGACAATGGACAATGAACAAATCTGCTGACAAGACCCTTGATGATCGCTTTGCAAGTTTTGAAAGCATCGCTTGAATTTAATTTAAGGGAATGTTTTGGGGAGTAGCCTCGATCCTCTCCCCTAAATATAATAGTTCCTTTTGATACTATTTTTATTTCTGTTTAGAATTAGCTCTAAAACAACAATAACAATAACAGCAACAACAACAATGGTTATTTCTTGATTATACTTTTTGCAGAAGTGCACGGGCCCTCAGGTAGCTGGTGCTAATCTTAGCGGGCCGGTCAATTAAAGTGTAAGGAATTCTTTTTATACGGAGCTACGTCCGCTCGTTCTGAAACAGTTCGGGCACCTGGTATGTCCGATCAAAGAAAGTGTACGAGCCTATTTTCTGCAGGGCGAAAAAATAATAATAATAATAAATCATTCGACAGTCGTTGACACCAAGATAATACATCGAGCAGGGTTTAGTGTATTTGTATTGGTCACTTGTTTTGAGTTAGTGAGGGGGCTATTAAAACACAACTTCTTAAAAATAATCTATTTACTTTTCAGTGTCGTGTGGGTCAAAAGTGAATAACACACTGAAAAGTCCTGCATACTCAGATGGCTTCTATGCTGGCAATATGAACTGCAGTTACAATGTTTCAATTCCAGATGGTAAGGCGATGAGACTCAAGTTTCAAACATTTGACCTGGAGTCTGATTCAGAATGCAGGTAGGAATAAATACGTCTGGCTAAGTCTTTTCTAAGCTTTAATATTGTGATGACGGCAGAAGAACTTGCCTGGGAGAACATTTTGAAAGAGACTTTGAGGTCCATTCATCTTCTATTTCGGTTTAGTCAAAAATTGGCAAATTAATTCAGGGAAGGCTGCCCTTGACCTATCGGATTTCTCTTTTATTTCTTCTCAAACGAACGTCCGAAGCGAAGCAGCGAGCGAGAGGAGAAAAGTAAACCTGGTGACCATCGTACCGAATCTCTCATTCAGCCAGGCGCCTGGGTCAGGATCTGACCCTCGGTTTCTGACTGGTGGGTATATTAACCACTGCGAGATCCAATCTTATCGGTTCTTGCCATAATGGATTTAGCGAGGGGACAGAAGTAGGGATATTTGTTATTTCACAGCAAGGTATATTGATAGAGATTTTCTTGTAGGATCGATTATTTGAAAATAACGAATGGTGTTACAGAAGTTCGATACTGCGGTGACCTCACAAGAAGAGATCTTTTGGTATCCGGAAACTACGTTGAATTAACGTTCCACACGGATTGGTTGCTCGAGAACAAAAGAGGATTTGAAAT
Organism: Porites rus; assembly: GCA_964035705.1. Taxonomy (NCBI): domain Eukaryota; kingdom Metazoa; phylum Cnidaria; class Anthozoa; order Scleractinia; family Poritidae; genus Porites; species Porites rus. The sequence goes on from OZ037994.1 coordinate 19,492,276, forward strand.
ATTCTTTACTGAAGAAATTCCCGGTAAGTTTAAAAAGGTCACAATTTGGCATACCTCCATTTAAGTACAACCTATTACAGAATGCTTTATGACTGGTAGACACGGAAGATTCTTCACAAGAATAAACGTGGGAGGGATTTTAGGCGAGAAAATAAAATGTAAATGACATGGCAAAAAAAAGCGTTCTTCCTTCAAAACACTGACTTAGGTTTCTGCCCCAGTAAAGATGGTAAAGGGTACATAGCTTATGGAATAAATATCTCCTCTCGTCTTCTTCAGTGTTGTGGCCGGGCTTCCCTGTTCCACCTCTTTAAGTGCTTTTATTAGAAGATAGCCGCACGCACAGCAACGAAAATGACAACAGCTCTAATTACCTTTCAGTGCTGTGTCCACAAGGCTGGAATTCAAGTTTGCATGGCGTATGTTACAAAGTTTATTCCAACCGTTTGGACTGGAAGTCAGCAAATTCCGCGTGTATAAAACTGGGAGCAAACCTCGCTGTATTTAATTCGTATGCCAAATTACAAGAATTTCCTGAAAATGCATTCGGCGGCTATGCATGGATTGGTTTACGAAGAGATCCTAAAGACGAGAAACACTGGTTGTGGGTTGGTGGGTCACGCCCTGCTTTCGCTTCCTGGATTACTGGGGAACCAGTCAATCCGTATATCGAGGATTGTGGGGGAATACTTTTGCCGTCAAGGAAATGGAATGACTTGACTTGCAAGTACCCTCTTAGATACATTTGTGAAATCAATGGTACGTACAACAGCCTTCATTCCTGCAATCATAGTCAATAGTATTGGGAAGGCTACTACTTTTTACCTCATTTGTTTTTTGTTCTTTTCCCCGCCCCCTGGCCCAATGTTGTAGAAAACTAAAGTGTTTGTACGCGTAATAGACCAATTTCGATATATAAAAATTCAAACTTGGTTCCGAGTTGCACAATCTTACTTTTGTCCGTGATTATAGCTTAGAAAATTTCAGAAAGTAATATATGATATGCATGGCGCTACAGATCGCCAGTTGCCCTTAGAGTGTTATGATCTGGTGGCTGTGCTAGGTTATCCTATCACCCTGTATGGTAGTCTCCCTTATTAAAAAGATGGGGGTGCTTGGAGTAGGAGGGGGGGGCGATGATCGCAATCATGTGGTTAAGGAATAAAACATCTCCATGAAGCAAGACGCAATCAATTTCTTCACACCTCTATTGGTGTAAGTAAGGCAGACAAAATCATGAAAATCTCATGTAGTCCTCGAGATTCATCACTAAACTGATAGTCACCTTTATGAAATGAATACTTCCCCGGAAATTTAGAAACATGTTGGCAATCGAAAAAAGGACCGTTACCTTTCACCTCTTATGAATCTCTGAACGGCTAGCAACACGTACAGTGTGGAATGGGTAGGAATTATTGACTTTGACGTCACATAACAAAAAAAGTTTACTTGCGCTTGTCCTGAATCTGACATCCATAAAATCAAGAATTTTCAGCGCTAATGTGGCGTGTAACGCCACTGAACCTCTTAAATAGTGTCTGGCTTGCTCATGCTTGCCATTAATTAACTTTTCTTGACTGTGAGATGGGGCAGAATTATCCCCCTATAGTTTATGTACAATCTGAATAATATTAAAAACTGCCTTCTTGTGGTTCGTTTCGCTATTGCGTGCTACGGAATTTAACGCCTGTCCACATACGCCTGGCACCTTTTTCTTTAGTGCATCTACCATTGTTGTTTTTCGGCTCGTCAGTTTATTTCCAAATATCCCTCACACTGAAGTTCCACTTTTTTTAATATTCCGTTTTGAAGCAGATTCTTCATAATTAAGAATACCGTAAAATTCCGAAAATAAGCCTCGGAGCTTATATTTTTCAAAGACCCTTTTTGAGGGGCTTTTTTGGGAGGGGCGTATAATTATTCGGAGGGGCTTATCTAAGAAGGGAAATTTGCGTTTCAAAATCGATTGGGCTAGCCTTATAGTTGGAAGTAAATTTACCGTTTTTACTTTGTTTTACTTTGTATCTGAGGGCAATTTTCCAAGTATAGGCCCCCGGGGGGGGCTTATATTTGGAGGGGCTTATACATGGAGAGGCGTATTTTCGGAATTTTACGCTATCAGGACAGTCAATCGAAGGGTGGGCCGGAAAATCTAAGAACGGCTCACAGGATTGGTTTAGAAAACAATAGATAGCCCTAACCCAAACAAAACTAACAATGAGCCCCAACTCTGAAACAATAGAGCTTCGGGCCAACAAGAACCTAATTAGAGGTTCTGGCCAACAGCAATCGAAGCTGTACTTAATAGTCAATATAAGTGTTGACTATGAATCGGTGGGGTGAAAAGTTGTTTCCTCTTATGTTCTTTTGGTTTGTTTTCATAACGATAACAAAGTTGATAAAGCCACATTTTTGCATCCTACTCCTCAAGCGAGGAGCACCACAGTTTTTATTTTATTTTATATTATATTTATTTTTCTTTATTTTCTTTTTTTATTTTGTTAACAAAACTCATCTTTCATTTGTTGTAAAGCAGAAACTCCTGAAACCAGTGCAACAGTAAAGAGATAATTAGCCAAGAAAGTACAACCTCGTTACTTAACGTATTTCAAAATAACAGACTTTCACGTTTTTGATCAATCTCCAAAGACCAAAGACTTAGACTTAAAAAGAGCTCTATTGCAGTTATTAAAACCAGAATTCACATTATACTGACCTCTCCTAACCGTAAATCTGGTGCCCAAATTGTAATATAAAAGACTTGTAAAAAGCATTCTCTGAGTAAATTTCATTTCATCTTTATGCTGATGATACCAGCATAATCTTTGCGAATAGCAATCAAAGACAAACTCGGTGAACCGGAAGGAAACTTCGAAATGTCCAATGAAAGTAAACCCATGACTGTTGCATCAAACTTAAAGCTTAAATGAAGATTAATCGAATTAGTTACTCCTCCGCCCACCCTAAAAAGTTCTTAGTAAAGGAACCTAACATAGATTGTGGATGAAACTTGTTGCACTGATGTAACAAGTCAAGACGTGATAAAAAAGTACGCAATAAAAAGTTGGGGTCACCATGCTCGTTTTCACGTCACAATGCTGAGAAATCATGACGGCTATTTGGGACCCTTTTGGACCGCGCGCAGCCCAAAACTAGACAAAAAGGAAAAATTTTTTTGATGATGCATGTGGCATCGCACAGAATTTGACTTGAATGTATTGTTTAAACCCTTACGTACATTAAAAATTCCCTTGTTTTTACTTTGCACTCCAAAGAAGACTTAATTTGGACACTCGCTGTTCGACCCGTTATAGCTCAATCCGTACACTTTAATAAAATTTCCAAAACACAGAACATAGATTTATACCAATTTTTTTTTCTCATTGAAAGGAAGCGCTGTTCTTACCAAAATCATGAAACAAAAAGTGGGGGTCAGCGTACTCGTTTTTGCGGTAGAGCTGCAGAAAGTGCGCACCAAATGCATTTCCTTGAGATGGGACTAGGGCGAGTTTCAAAATGGCATGTATGTGAAAGGGTGAAGAGAGCATTAAAAAATCAGTTTTACAGAATTTACATCGAGATATCACAGTTAGGACGCAATGTGATAAAGATGGCTCTTAAATGAAATCAAAGTGAGTTAGCACAAGTTAACATCCACTATCGAGGTTCTTCGTGAGGAAGTCGAACTCAGCAACACGCGTACTGCTTACGTAATGCACATTCCTAACACATTGAGTCTCATCTCGGCAAGAAACAACCGCAAACGAAAATTTCAATAGCGTTTCTCTTCAGTCAACTTCATTTTAAAGCTTTTTAATAATATTACTTCAGATGGTATTTTTCACGGCGGTTATCTTGTTATACGCAGTAAGAGATGCGCAGAGCAAAACCAGCGAATCACCTTAACAACCTTTTCAACCAATTATTAGACTAGTTCACTACTGTTCACAGTCCCTTACTTTTTCGTAAGATCGTCGAGATCAAAGACTTTGCGTTACGGGCGGCAATCTTGGTTTCATATGTGCCGAACACTCATCCTAGATGGCCGCCCGTAACGCAAGGTCTTCAATCTCGACGGTCTTACGGAAAAATACTAGGGATGGTAAACAGTCTATTCCAATTCCGAAAACACATGTATACTAGAAATGGAGCATTATATCAAAAAATATATATTTAGGTATATTTTTAAAATCTATAGTCTTTCATGGGCCCGGACTACCATATAGACCATCTGTGTCAAAAAACTGGTAAAATACTGGAAAATAGCGCTAAGCTTCGACACTTTGTCCCACGACATGTATTACTTACCATACACTACTCACTTATTTCACCATATCTGCACTATGGTATTTTTGCTTGGGGCCAGTGTGCACAGACTCATCTCCATAAACTGTTGCAGATATTGCAAAGACGAGCAATGAAATTCTGATATTCTTCATTTCAGCGAGAGAGTATTCAATGCCTATGCTCCATTAGTCATCTAATGTACATGTATGATGTACACAACAACCTATAGTACTGAAATTGAAAATATCCTCAAAATGTTTCAGAAAGTGTCTTACACTCACCAAAATCGAACTAGCTCTAAAACTGATAAAAAAATTTTGTATGCAAAGTACAAGAACTGAGAAAATGAGAAATTCTTTTTCAAGATCTGGTGTCCAAAATTAGAATAGTCTGCCTTTGTTCTCTAAAAGTACTAAGTAAAACGTAATTCAAATCGGAATTTAAGAAAGTGCTCCTTGAAACCTTGAATATGAGGATTTTTATACTGAAGGTTCTGAAATTAGACAATGTGTCTTGAAGCTAGAACATTAAAAATATATCACCACTACTACCCAGTATCATAATCAAATACCCACAGCGATTGATTGTGTAACGAAACTAAATACTACAGTCTGTGCGTGCGTATGCATGTAGTTAAAGCAACTCAAGCAATTACCACAATTTTCTTTCTTTTGTTTTTGTCATAAAAAGCGCCCCCCCCCCCCCCCCCACCGCCAAAAAAAAACGCCTAAGTCAACATCTATGCATATTGATCTCCCGCTTAGCCAATAACGCATATATCTTTGGTAGGTTGTCCTGAAAAATGGACTGCATTGTATGGCTTTTGCTACAGAGTGTTCTTCAATAGCCTGGATTGGAGGGCGGCAAAATTTGCTTGCAAGGCACTGGGATCTAATCTCACAATGTTGAATTTACGAGTTGAGCAACAACACCTTCGTTGGGGAGAGAGGACTTGGATTGGTTTGCACCGTGATTCCAGTGATAAATCAAGCTGGCTGTGGATTGATGGCTCGCAAGCTGTTAACATGACCTTCGATTCTAATCAACCAGTAAACTTTAAACAACAGTCGGAGGATTGTGTGTACATGAGTCCATCTGGGAAATGGAATGACCTGAACTGTAATGAGTCCCTTAGTTACTCTTGCGAATTGCCCGCAGGTTGGTTAAGAAACGTTATCATCATTGTGTATACTGCAGGGAGGAGGGGGGGAGGATATTTTTTAAAGGGGCAGAATTTTAAAATCCTCCTCCCACATCATACAGAATTTTTTGACAACCCCCCTCCCCCCCCACCCCACCGTCTTGACCAAAAGAAAAATTGACACCCCACCCAGTCTTGACGTCAATCTCTGAACGGTGCAGAGATTTAAAATAGAAAACTAAACCCAAGAAGGGACTGAATTCATACTTAGTCTATCATAATTATTAATATACAAGCCAAAGCTCAATTAAATTGAATATAGTTTACTTTTGGCTACGGTAAAAAAGTGATAGGAAAACAGAAAATAGGCCTCAACAAATGCGTCAATGTTTAGCGTTGCACGGTACGGCAAAACTACTCCTCAAATATTGTATCATTAAGGCTAAATTTACTTATCTGTTACATTTCTTTTCATTTCTTGACCAAACTTGCCAGATAGACTACGATTGTTGACCAAATAATTTTAAGTTTTTGCTTGACGCAAAATGTCAAATTATGACGTCACAAAGGCTGACGTCACCAAAATGGGTTAGATACATTTTTTAATTTCAAAGTCAAATTTATATTATCTGAAAGAGCTTTTAGAACGGGAGTAAAACAGCGAAAACCGTTTCTCGATACGACACGTAAAACCCGAGTTATGGGACTTCAAAGAAATTTAAGTGCACCCCCTGAATCATACTTTTCCTTAAAAAACGATCCCTATGATATTTTTTTCACTGTTTTTTGCAAAATAGGCTGATTTTCCGATAACACAAACCTTCAGTTAGCCAAAATCGTATCACTTTAGATTTTCGTTTTTTGACTCAAACACACTAATTTAAGCAAACCAAAACATTGATCACGTGACATTTTATTACGTCACAAAACTGCTTTCTAGGTTTTTGCGCAGTAAGGGATTTCTTTTTTTCAAATTTTTTCTTTTTCCTTTAACTTTCAACAGTAAAGTTGTGTTGTGTGTAACTTAAATAGCAAGGGCCACTCGACAATAAAACTCTTAAATCTAGACGTATTTTACGGGGGTATCCCGTTTTTGTGCTCCGAATTTATCCAAATTCAAAATGTCATTTATCAGCTCGTATTTGAGATATTGGAAAAATTTTTTCAACTTTCGACTTCCCTTGAATATTCTCTCAAAAACGGTATAAACAATTGGGAAATTCAAAAGTTTAAAATTTACATATGAATGACGTCAGCAAATGCGACGTCATAATTTGACATTTGGTGTCATTCTATGAGCCATTTTGATTGGCCTGATGTTACGTACCTTTTTTAGGCCAAGTTTGGCAAGGAAAGAGTTAAAGACAACAAAGTTTTTCTAAATTAACTAAAATTACCACGCTTTGATGAGTCCCTTGGGGGGTGGTTGGGCCCCTCCGTGTACACGTTCATTTCGTGCTAACTTTGTTATTTCTCCTCCACCTTTAAAGGGGTTACGTGCCAAAACCTTTCGTCGATGAATGATGTGCGTATTTGGCCAGAACATTGTGTTTTGGACAACCAAAGGTACGGGTCAGTTTGCAATTTTTCCTGCGGCAATGGAAAACAAATTAGCGGCCCTTCATCTGCTCGGTGCGGAATAGGAGGACACTGGAGCGAGGACGTAAACAAAGTCATTTGTTATGATGGTTTGTATTAGCCTAATTGTTGTTTCTTGCTTCTTTTTACCCTTATTAATGTTTTTCTCTTGACGTTCCAGAAAGTCATTTGTAAAAAGCTGTCGACATTAGACAAAGAAGCAATGCAGTGGAGATATTTCTCCTTTCTGCTATTAAATGGTGAACAAATACGGTAGAAGCAAAAACCCTTTCCAGCTGAACGCGCAGGGCCAAATAACGACCGATCGGAGGCGGGGTAATGCCACCACGCGCTTATCACATACAGAATGGCACCATCTTTTCAACGCTTTCGCTCCGCATCCAATTATAGCACCGACGATTAAGTGGACGGCTATAAAGAGAACCGGAAATGAAGTCAAAAACTTTTGCGTTCGTGCGAGTGTCGCTTTCCTTACGTTTCTGTGTCGCCATAGCGCTTCGATTGGACGGCGAACAGAGTAGTTTGACGTTCTAGCGACTAAGGGAATGTTAGTTGAACGTTCTTTAACATTTTAATCAACTTCTTGCCCTATCATCGCAAAAAGTAAATACTTCTAACTTTAGTCATTTTTTTAGGCCAGTTTTCTTTAGAATTGATGAATTATTTTAGCGTAGTTATTTATTCTTTTTTGCCACGGGAGTTGATAACACATGTCGGTTGAAGAGTGCCCCAAGAAAGTTTGTTAACTTTGTCTTGATTGTAAAGGCCTAAACTTTTGAATAAATTATAACCCAACGTTTGAAGAGGGCCTTCGTTCTTTAATTCAGTTATTTCAAGAATTTTAGTGCCCGCGCTTCAGGTGCTAACAAAAGGAAGTTAGATACGTATTTAAACACGCTCAGGTGTGTTTCAAGTCGTGAAAACGGATTAAATGTATTGAAGACATTTTCTCTCTCTGCCTGTTTTTGGAAAACAGAAAAAAAGAACCGATGCAACCCCTGACTTGCTATTTTTATTTGAGAAGAATTTTAGCAATGATTTTCTCTGAATCCTAGTTGAATAATAAAATTTCCTGTTTTCTTGTTTGTGGAAACATTTGAAGTATTGTTTTCTATAATCAGTAGTTTGTACACTATTTCTAGGCATCCCCATTCTCTGAATGGCTGAAATGCTTTTAATATTTAAAACTCAGTATGTCTGTAGGGCTGAAATGGAGTGGAGTGGAGTGAAGTTAAGTGATGACCATGAAATGATGCTGTGTAGGGAAATACTCTGTACGCGGACATTTGACAATTTAAGAAACAGAAGAAAAGCCGTGCCGACAGAGGTGGACTCAGGGTTTAAGACAGCAAAGTCACTCAATAGTTGTATAGAGTAAAAGTTTACCAACAATTAAGCAGAGATCACTCAGAATGAGATTAACGCTAAAAGAAAAGAAAAAGGAAAAAAAGGAGAGGATCGAGGCAAGTAGCGGAACATCAAGAAAATTTTCAGAATAAGACAAGTTATGAGAGGATATCACTGAGAAGGAGAAAGCTACTGAAGAGAGTAGGAATGCTGCAAATGCTACCGGGGGCTAAAGAGGAACAAGAAGCCAGGAATATCGGAAATTTTCGAGTTGCGATAATGAAATAATGCCCTTTTGGGGGTGGAATAATGGAAACAGAGAAATTTCTGCGTAGGAATATTTAAGTAATGCCCTTTTAAGGGGGTAAAAATGGAATAGCAAGACAGTTATCGAGAAGGAATAATAGAATAAAAAACACACCAATACTTCTCTCAATCCCCGAAAGTGCTGAGATTGATGACCAAGACAGAAAACATTTGAAAGACAGGCAGTGAAAGGGTCGAGCCAGACTAATAAACCACAGGATTGAAGAGGAGAGGAAGCGGTGAGCACTAAGCGAAGGTGCAGAAGAGAAGATAAGACTATAAATAAAATGTCTCAAAGAATAAAAGCAAGGCAGAAAGAAAGGTACGAGAGCAAGAAATAGAAAGGAAAACAAGTAGAGGTGGCACAAATGGAACAGCAGGCCAGCGCAAGGCCAGGCCCAGATGCTGGAGATGATGAGGGTGATGCAACAACAGCAACAGACCATGACAGCCTGCAGGTGTAACAACAACTGTTAATGAATTGCTATGCATTCTTTAAAAATCTACAGAAGCTATGATGTTGTTAATTGTTGTTTTAATTAGTGCTTTCAAATACCACTGAGCGTGAAATATGTCTTTTTTAAACAAATGAGCAGTTAGTGAGTAAATATACTGTTCATTTTAGTTTTAAACCATGTATGACTCTGATTGAAAAAATAAATAAAAAAAAACTCGTTAAAGTATTATATTTATCATGGCATTTTCAATTGCAGGGTGTTAAACTTGTGTGAGAAAAGGTTAGTTAATAGTTAGTTAATAGATATTGTATGTTTAAAAGTACCCAAAGCCTAGGGAAGCATTGCAGTCATATTTGCAGACCTGAGTGGATTGAGCTTGCTGACTGCTCAGCAATTTGAGGAAATGTTGTTATGGTCCTTTTGGCTTAGCAGGAGCCATTAAGTATTCATCTAATAGAACAATTTGTCGCCCTAGAAAGCTATTCTAGTATAGTTTCATCACTTTTGTCAACATTGATACTATTTACTGGGAACTTGAGAAACGGGTTTGTTCTCTGGCTATGGTATGTGATTCAGTCAAATAGTGGTGTTTTTGGAGATAACTTTAAATAAACCATTAATGGGAATCCCACAAATGAAGAGTTTTTGTTCGATTACTGACGTTCTATGCATGACAACAAATTGTCCTCTGTGTATGGCTACAAATAGCCCAGTGTACATGCAGTAAAGACAATGACTATTTTTTCATCACTGGAAGTCCCCATGTTTTGCGAGTCTAAAGTTACGCCTTTTTTCCAACGTCTGATTTGTGGCGACTGCAAGAGATGGTGGGGCGAACTCAAGCGGTTGAGTGGCCTTCATTGGATTTATGGTGACCTGAGTAATAATATCAGTATCGAAAAGATAAACTAAACGATCTTCCCGTGAGCGACCTTGCAAACGCTAGCACATTGACACACTTTCGGATGACCGCTTGAGTATTACTGCCTGGTTAATCCCCTAGTCCCACTCCCCTCGGCGGATGACTCTCTGGTTTCCTGGAGGTCACCAAACTTCGTGGTTACATAGTTTTGTGCAAGTTAAACCGCGCAAAAGCTTGTGGACCAGACGTTGCCCCCAATTGGTTGGTGAAAGAGTACGCACAGATCGAAGAGAAGACGAGTATCGCTAAGATTACTGAGGACTTTGCGCTTTTGATTACGTCAAGCCAGCAGCACTACAAGTATTAGATACCAACCTATTTGGCGCAGTTCCGAGGCGGGTCCTCTACAACACTGACCATGCAAGAGGCGTTTCGCACTTGGACTGAAGTCACTAATGGAAATTTTTACACCATCATCCTGTTATGTTGTATTTGAATTATTTGTTTCTAAGTATTTGAGTGGAGTGTCTGTAAACTAGCCGATAAGCTAAGTGCACTTTCCACTATAACAAGCCTTTAAACCTTTTAACCTTTTATCAGGACAATCTTCTTCAACTATAGAAAGGCTTTTGACTTGATCGATCGTAGAAAGCTAATTTATAGATCTATAAATTAAAGTTAATGTGACAACCATAGACCCGCCTTAAATTCCTATGGAGAAGAATGAACCAGTTCACTTCCGCTCGTGGTTCACTTCCTGCACGTGTATTCCCCTGTAGAGTGATTGGGCTCAGCCAATCATGTAAGCTATCACGTGCACACCGTAGAAAGGAGTGACATTATGCCAATCCAAATGTAGCAATATTCAGTATTTATAAATTCATTCAATTTAATACCTCTTTTTGCTATTTGCTTACTTCTATTCAATTTAATCCTCCATTTTTATTCAATTCAATCCGCAATCATTCAATTTAATAACTGATATTTCTTTAATATAATCCACTAAAAGTCATTCAATCTGAACACTGATACTTATTCAATTCAATCCTTCTGTATTTGTTCAATTTAAAATATATATATTTTAATTTGATCACTGACATCTATTCAATTCATTCCACGGCATTTTATTTACTTCGAACGACATACATTCATTCAATTCAATCAGCCCATATGCGTTCAATGTTCAATGCTCACTCATTCATTTAATCTCTGTGACTGGGACGAGTAAAAACAAACGCGTGGTACTGCGTAACACTCCTTCCGCAAAAAAGATGGCGGAATCGGAAGACATGATCGATGTTTGTGATGATTTAGGAATCGAGTTTTTTCTTTGAGCATGTCTTAGACAGGACGGAGGAAATTCTTGATGAGAACTCAATTGTAAGCAGTGAACATCGTATTTCAACTCCGGGGGGGGGGGGGGGGGGTTATTCCCATACATTACATGACGGGTATGTGCCGACCAACGAGGTCGTGAGGTCGGGGTATCCATTTCAGAGGCGTTTCCTAGAACGGGGTTTAATATTTCGAACGCACGAAAGCCCAGTTTTGTAGGCAGCCATTTGAAATTATTCAAGGACATATTGCTTTTAAAAATACGGTTCAATGCGTTGACAAGCAAACTGTTGTACTCTTGTTGCACCCTGTGTTTTAGCGTGCAGGGCGGGCGTATTTTGGTGCGAGCCGCGAGCGCTGATTCCGCCATCTTGGATAAATAGGCGCGTGGAAGTCTGGAACGAGTCCATAATGTACCCTAGGGAGATGAAGACGGGCTCAAAAGAAAGGGACAGGAGAGGAGAAGGAAAATGGTTAGCTTACGAGCGTGGTTCTGTGCGTGGTGAGAGATTTTGCGTCAAAATCAACCGCATTGTATCCACATGCACAGGAAACGTACACCGGATGATTATGAAGAAGCATTTATTTGATGCACAAGTCGAACAAATAAAGAAATATCTTTCTAAAAAAACAGGGCTATTTCAATTTACAAACTTTCTAGAACGAAGTATAAAAAAATTGGCCCATTTCTAGAACGGGGTATCAGTTTTAGGGCGAATTCTAGAACAGGGTATAAAAAATTGGCTTATTCTAGCACGGGGTATCAATTTTAGGGGAAATTTTTTTTTAGAACGGGGTGCCAAGTCCCGGGTGGCACATACCCACCCAAAAAATACCCAAGTGCCCCCCCCCCCTCCCCCCGGATTTCAACCCATGTCCGGAGTAACACCCCTGGGTGCTGCACATGCAAAGGTGTTGTTCTGCTTAATAAATACAAATCTTTTGCTTTTTTGCTCCTCTCGTATTTCCTACCGACAACGTCTGCCATTATTCTTGTTGTTGTAATTATTCCATTTTATGCTCCCCGAAGCATTGAAAGTAACAATGAAAACAATAAAAAAAAGATAAAGATTACACACGATTCTGTGTATTCGTATCCCAAAGTAAGCTCAGTGGAACGAATCCTAAACAGGCTCCTGTGTTCGTTTTGTTAGGAAACCCCGTATACAACCGCTGGTTTCTAGACGGTAGTGATCCAGGTGTAAGGTTAGTAGCGGTTATACATATCTAGTTTGTTCAATTAATATTGGGGATGGAGGGGAGGGGCGGGAGGAAGTGGCGTTGGATTCTTATACCTTATCTCTATTTTCGATTGTCGGTTTTTTTTTTTTAACTGATTTTGAGCGGGAACCTCTTCTTTGATTCTTACTTTTTTCTAACTCTTAAATGAAATTTCAGATCGACCATTTTATATGACATCCAGGTTTCAGCACTACTTTAAGTTATGCATCTGCATTTCTGACTGCTGCAGGTGGCATTATACTCAGCGTTGACCGGTTAAAGTTTTGTCTCATAACGTAGGATTATATTCGAGGGTAAAATAGTGGCTTGCATGTTCCCATGACAGGAAATTCTTTTATTCACAGCTAGATTCTATTCATTGGTTTTGTGATCTTACAGGTATTTTGGCACCGTTAACCGTACTGAAGGCTGGTGTCCTGGAAGCAAAGCGGCGACTTTCGGTCAGAATGGTTCCTATGCTACTGTTCCCAACATTAACATAACAACCTGTGATTTTACAATTGCTTTTTGGGTAAAGTGTATGGGTGTTGATGGGCCTATACTGGCACTTTGGTCAAAGGGTGGAAAACTATTTTACGTTACTGTCAAGAATTCCAGTCTCCTTTTATCGATACACAACACTTTCGACTTACAAGCTAATTGCTGGTATCATATAGCAGTAACCTGTCAACAGTTTAAGATCAAGGTCTTCGTTAATGGTTCGGAGCAGGCGTTGAGAGACCAATGGAATGAGTACTACTTCTCATCGACAAGCCATTATCAGTTAGAGTACATCATAGGGAATGATCCAGTTTTGGTCCAGATGCCAATGGCAAATGGGGTGTTTGTTGGAGCAGTCATGGATCTTTATGTGACTGGAAAAGCTTTATCTGCGAAGCAGGTCTCAGACCTGAGCAAAGGTGAGAGTAGTATCTTCGAGGGTAAATTATATTATTCGCCTGCGGTCTCAAATCCTTAATAGGGGTCCGTGGATGTGGATGAAAAAATTTAATGTTCTTTTTACAGTCTTGGTTTTAGGCTTTTGAAGATTGTGCTAGCATAATGTTTTGGCATAATTCGTCATAATTTTCATTAATTTTCCAGAACTATTACAAACATTTGCACTTTTGGCTGGTTCTAAAGCACAAATTAAAATTGATCATGTTACCAATTATTTTGGCCCGAGAGCAGAACTACAGGCAAATTTAAGTAACAAAATCAGTTTATTGAGTTCTTTTTGTCACATTCATGAGAGCTAGGTCCCGCAGGAATTAACCAGGAACTCGTTTTACAGGACTCAACCCATGTGCATAAGTAGCTCGGTTACTTAAGATGGCGTCGGCGTGCTTGTTGTTAAATGTTTGAGTTTTAGAAGTTGTTGGAGAGTTTTGTAGGTTTAGTGGTGTACCTTTCCACATTCATCTATCCCATCAAATACATCGCGATTCCATACTTTTTGTCCTCTATTATTCTTCCTCTAAACATGCTCTATTTCAAATTAGTTGCTATTCTCATGCACGATATCACAAACAATTTAGCACCACAGAATATTTTACGCTTATTCAATTCTACTGATCACGTACACGCTTATGACACTAGATCCTCGTCAAGAGGTGATAACGAAATTAATTTTTCAAGACTGGATAAACAATACAAATCATTTCAAGATTTGGGGCCAAAATATGGAATTGCATACCTCCGAGTATTTGAAATCTCCCAAAACAAAGCTTTAAAAAGGAAAGACATGACTGCTTATAACTACTTCAAATTAAGTCCTTTCACAAACAAACGACTATCTTGATCTACCTACCTTATTAGAACAAATGCAACATATTCATAATCGTCCGTAATTAACCCACTTGTTATCTTTGCAAACATCTTTAGTTAATAGTGTACTTGTAAGCTTCTGACTTATATTCTGTATTCCAGTTAATCTCAGCATTGTTTTTAACGTAACCTTTCTTCTGTTTCTTACCTTTTGTACAACTTAATATTTTTACATAAGCTTAAAAAACTTTTGTTGACCTGTTAATTTAATATAATACCATTTGGAATGCGTATTTTGTTTTATATAGACGCTAGTGCCCACCTCGACTGGCCTTTTGCTATTTGTGGGCAGTGAGCTAGAGAAAATAAAATTGTAAATATCTGAATAAACAAACAAATGAAATGAAATGAAAATGAAATGGAAATCACGAAATAATTGCAGTATTATTCTGATTATTTAAAGGCAAACCAATTACACCCGTGATAAACTACGAAGAGTCGGAAATACATGGTTGCAAAGTCACTGTTACGTGGAGTAGAAAAGAAATATGCACTATAACAAAGAGCAGTGTACGCTTTAGAGAGATAAAGCCACTAGGCGATGAAGCTGACTGGACAGAATATAAGGTTCCTTCAACCACCTTTCATCTTTTATCTCTGGAATGCGACAAGGAATATGAAATTGGAGTTTCTTCCTGGTTTGGAGAAGTTCAAAGCGACTGGTCAGTTTCTTGGAAAGTTAAAACCCCCTCTGCAGGTACGATATTACCTTACGTATGTTTAATAATAGCTGATAGGTTTCGGTATTGACACCAAACCACACCCAGTTGAACCTTTGGTAACGCCCATAAGCGGTAGGCCCCTAGGCCACGTAGACTGTAAAACAAATCTAGACGGAAATTTACCACAAGAAAGCCTTTTGATGTTCAATAACTATAAAAATGCACAGGTTAGCCTCTGCTTACTGGAAGTTTATCTGTAGCTTTTAAACTTTAAGCGACTCCTCCTCTAAATAGCCTGTCACGACGCTGTATGTTTAAATTTTTCATGACCATCTTAATTGGCCTGCTGTTGGTAAATTGACGGTAAAGCTGGCAAATAGAGACCAATTTCAATACATTAAAAACCGTACCTTGGGGGAATAAAATACAAGAAATTTTTTATTCATTGCAGTGCTTCAAGATAATTTATTTAGCCTCGCAGCCAAGCAGAGCCGTAGCTCTGGGGGGGGGGGGGGGGGGGGGAACAGTTGTCCCCCTGGACCTGTATAGTCAGACAAATCAAATCTGTCGGATGGATTTGTTTTCTTTGGACTCAGATATTTTGATTGTGGTGACTTGCAATTGTTTGCCATTTTCATGGCGAGAAATTACTTGGTCCACGGTTTGTGTAAACAGTAAGCAAAAGCTTAGTTAGCCAAACATCATGCAGCATTGTGAAATGTTTAGCGTACTAGTGCTTGCGTACAAGGTGTGTTTTTCAAATTAACAGGAGCTCGGACATAAGCAATACAATACAATACTTTTTTATTAATTCTCCCCGAGGGGCTTTTCAGAATTAATTTACAATATTTATATATGATACAACTAAGACTAATGATATACATGTTCTTGATATAAAGTTATAAATAACAACTTAAAATTACTACTTCTAATAATAACTAACAATGTAATAATATACTATGGTATGTATACCGGTATCCTATTTCTTCATTAATTCTGCCTTTGCATGCTTTTTAAATGATTTTAATGATCGGGCAGTTCTAGTGTTGTTACTGAGACTATTCCACGCTTTTGCTGCCCTATAAAAGAAGCCACTCTGGGCAGCTGCTGTCCGGCATCCTGGCAGGTTTAGATCTTCACTGTTGCGGAGATTGTAAGCGTGCGCATTGGATCGCTTCTCTATTTCACAGCTAATATATGCTGGCACTAAATTGTTAACACATTTGTACACAATTGTCACGTCCCGAAACCAAAGTTGCTCCTCTATAGTCAGGCAGCCAAGAGTTTTCACGGCCGGGGTAATATGATCGTATTTCCCTGTGTCAGTTAGTATACGGGCAGCAAAGTTCTGCATGAGTTGTAGTTTATGGATGTTCTGTTTATAAGTACCAGCCCATTCAGCGGAACAGTGAAATAATTTTAAAACACAATAGAGTTGATCATGATATACAAAACTTCTTTGGAAAACAGGTGGCGGACCCTACTTATTTGACACAAACTAGATAGTAAGGACGATAATGGTGCTAATGCATAATACGGACGCTGGCTAGGTTTGGCTGGCTTACCTTTGTTTGTAATAACTTGTTGTGTGAAGTATTCTCTTTCTGCTTGTCGAATAGACTGTTTAATCTCCCGCCTCAAGTCCGCAAACACTTTCCAGTCCTCATGGCTTCCGCTCTTACGCGCCCTCTTATGAAGCTTATTTCTTGTCCTTATCCGTTTCTTGATCTCAGCTGTGATGGATGTATTTGACTTGCGCTTTAATCTCAGAGTTTTTATTGGGGCATGATTATCGAGGCATGTTAGAAAAAAGTCGTTAAAAGCGTTCACTCTGTCATCCACTAAGTCTATTAATTGCACGGTTTCCCATGGCACTTGTGCGATGTCACTGGAGAACTGGTCAGCGGTATAGTTTTTGAAACTCCGGGTTGTGATGTACAAGTGGATGGAGGCCTAGGCACTTTCATGTCGAGGACAACGTACACTAGGTAGTGATCGCTAAAGGTGAGGTCCAGAACACTACTGGTCTTGACTATGTCCTTGTTAGATACCATAGTAACCCTAGTAGGTCTGTCTATCAACTGGTGGGCGTTCACGGAAGCACAGAAAGACCGAAGAGCGTCACCCCTAGGGTTTTTGAATTGCAGATCACAGTTTGCATCCCCGTTAGTACGATGTCCTTGTTACTGGATAAGGCCTTCAAAAGCAATTGCACTTATAAGCACTAAAAACACCTGCCTTTTCACACTTATTCGAGGTCGATTTGCGAAAATTCCTCCCCCTCCCCCCCACCCTCCCCCACCCTCTTACAAAGAACCTATAGTAGTTACGGCCCTGCCAAATATGAATTTAAATATATAAGATTGCAAGGTCTACAGTATTTAACATTTTTCTATCCAAACCAATTTCACTGAAAGAGGTCAAAGAGCTTTTTAGAAAGGTTTCTATAATTAAAAAATCACAATAAAGCGAAAAAACAGTCAACTCAGGTAACGTTTTCTTTCCCTTTAAGGTTACGTTCATACGGTACCGGTGGTCGAATTTTCAACCAGTTGAAAAATTTGACAGGACACTTCGTTCACACGGAACCGTTCAATATTTTTGCACTGTTCACACGCAACTGTCGAGCCGTAATATTTCTAAACAAAGAGAGTAATAACATGACTCGTAAGTCCATGTTCGCAACTTCTGTTTGCTATTTTTTTCAGTCTCTTTTTCCAAGTGAGTAACCGCGCATCCATGCCGCCACGCCTTTACAGACGTGCAAAAATTTTGCCGGTCACGGTGTCCACACCTTGCCGTTCAAATTTTCGACCGTACTTTGACCTCGATTTTAGCGTTCAAAGTTTTGAACGGCTAGCTAGGCGTTTAAGAGGCCCTGCGCCTAAGAAACGACCGATGATTTCCGGCTAAAAAACAAAATCGGCCGATTTTTATCTCCCGAGTAGAGGTTACCGAATACTATTCAAAAATGAATTTCTTTTGTTGCAGTTTCGCTTTAAACCAAAAATATCGAGCCGCAAAATCAGGCCTAAAATAAGCCCTCGCAAAAAACGGTTCAGAAATCACTATCGCGACGCAAAACAACGAGAAAACCACACAGTGATGAAGAAAAAGGCCTTTTAATGCAATATCATTCGATAAACATCGAAAAACTGCCGAAGGGAATAAAAAATAAGTTTTCAAATATTGCATATTAAATTAGATGGAGCGTTGGAGTTGATTTTAAAATAATAATTTCTCAAAAGTCCAACGCTGCTGAAAGCAATCACAGTGATGAATCAGACATTGGAGGGATATACATCACGTTTTCGGAAAAACATTTTTCGGCCAAAGTATACTGACGTTGTAAAAACCGTTCAAAGTTACCGTATTTACCGTTAAGTTGCCACTTCGGCGAAACACTTCTCTGTTGCCAATATGGCCAAGGATAGCGTGGTAAACGCCACTTTAAGCCTTGCTAGGCGCTCAAAACTATCCTAAATAGAAGTATATAGAATTAAAAGAGAAAGAAAAATTAAAGATTCGCAGAAAAAGAGAATAACTCGAAATTACCATCCGGCTAAGGAGAGTTGAATCTTGGAAATGTTGTCGCGTGACAGCGTTCATTTGTCCGAACTGCAGCGGGATCCAAACAAATACGTGAAATATAAGTTTTAAAAAAAAAACAGTCTTTCTATCACCAGAAATCGTGAAGTGAAACAGTTTTATGTTTTTCCTGTTAATGATGATGAATTCAGCCTCAGCTAGTCTCCAAGTACTTTGAATGTGGGCTGCTTGTATTTCGTTACATACATTCCAACGGACGTTACGGGTCAGCGTGTGTAGGGGTCAGCGGTTATTTCGGTATTTAGCAATTTTTCTCACGGTAGCGCGGTATTTAATTTTGCGAGGAAACGTGAGACGACCTCGAATTGATCAGTACAACGAACGGAAAAGATACCCTACCAATTTCATCACAGATTATCTGTCAGAAATTGTGTGATGGTAATCATTTACCATTAATCTAAAGTCTTAAAAATACTGACATGCATTAAACTAGCCTGCGTACCAGGCGCTTGGAAGTAGCACAGGGTCCAGAGGAGTTGTGTTTGTCGTTAGAACATCAGAACCCGTCGAAAACCTCTGAAAAAATGGGTTATTTTGATCGCGTTGCAGTTTCGTTACACATTCTATAGTCGCCCTTGAGGCGACGAGCCGTGAGCCAGCGAGGATATGGCTTGCGGTTATTGATTTTCAAAAGTCGATCCGGGTCAGATAAGAAGCGAAGAAATCGTTTACAGTAGATTTATAAAGATCCCATTGGCCTAATTAATCGTGCTAAGCGACAGGTATAGACATTTTTCAAGGTGAGTTTCATTTATTCACACGAAACTCCTCTGGACTCTGTGGAAGTAGTGGGCGCGAGAGAGAACGGGCGCGCGCGAGGGGTCATCCAAACGCCTGCTACGCAGGCTAGCATTAAACAGGAGAGGGCAAGGAACAGTACCGCAATACCGTGAAGGATCTTCTTTTACCGAATACCGTTAACCAAAAGGAAGAAATACCGCATACCACAGAGCTAAATGATTCCGCAATACCCCAAATTACCGAAATACCGCTTGAAAAAAAGCTCAATACCGTAAGCCCCCATTTCCCCCTCCATGCTGTTGAAGAGGTGATAGAATATTTGGGCTTAAAACATCTGATTATATTTGATGTTTACAATCTTTGTCATAATTATCACAGCAACAAACTTTCATTTTTCAATGTTAGTGTTTAAAGACATGTGCGGGTATTTCGAAATACCTTACAAATCTACAGATCTAAAAACAGACCTTTTAGCCAAGGTTTCAGTGTAAAGGAATGTGACTGAGTGCAGCAAAAAATAATTCCATTCTGTAACTTTCCTGCGCAAGAGTTTGAGTGCATGGTATGCTGTCCAGTCGGTAATGTGACAAGTTGTGCGTTGTGCATTGGTTATCATCTAAATATCATAAATATTATTGTGGAAACAAATTATGAAGCATGTTATAAAATGAAGTTGAAAATGAGTGAGGCACTTTCATCGATTTAAAAGTCCTACCGGTCTCCTATATTTTTTTATGATGTCCTCCCCAATATTTGGGTGACCCTATTCGGCGGAATGGCGGAATACATGCAATCAGTTGTCAAATACGGAATATACGTAGTTCTCTAAAACACGAAATTTACAGAATATTCTGTATTTGATTTGAACTGGACTGACGAAAGAGCAGAGGCAATATTAAAAATTCAATTTTCGTACTGCTGTAAGCCACACTATAGACCTTATGACGGTTTTGAAAGCCATCTTGACGGGTGAATAGCGTCACCTCCGATATTTTCATGTCCAAGAAAATACTAAACGCGAGGCTAATCATTGTGCCAAGAATTGAATCTGTTAGCTACATTTTATAGCGCCATATACTAGTCCTTTGAGAAAAAAAAAACGTAATTCTTGGGCGTAATGAACTCAGTTTTCGGGACCAAGATGTTCCTCGTTCTCGGGAGCAACAGTACCGCAATATCTCTCTCTTTTTTTCCTTGAAGGAAGACATTGGACATTGACATGAATGATTCTCGCCCGAAAAAAAAAACATGGGATCAGATTTCTTTCAATAGACCGCTGGCCAGAAGCATCGACTCGTGACCCCACAACGATCAGATCACGCTGAGGCCAAAACGGTGCGGCGGTTCGGGAATTTTTTCTTTTTAAGTCACCATCGCTTGTGAAAAAATAACATTACTGTAACATTGTTTCACTAAGTGCTTTCTGGCCGGGAAAAAGTTGTGCATTCGTTTAGATTCCGCCGCAGTTAAGACAAATGATGTCATTGGCCGCTGTCACGCGACGACATTTTCCAGATTCAAGTTTCGTCAGCAGATGGTAATTTCGAGCTCTTTTCTTTTTCTGCCTATTTTTCATCTTCCTTTCCCTTTTACATGGACCGCGCAGAGGGAGGGGCTGGGGGGGCTTTAGCCCCCCCACTTTTTTGCAAGAATAAAAATAAATTAAACAAAA